>JAWZYV010017120.1:0-1200000 GCA_038373885.1 Cheiracanthium punctorium | reverse complement strand
ACATAGAACACACTTGCGCTTTAAAAAGAACCGAAGGTTTAATGCAATTCTACAAATTTTTCATTTTATTTCCTTCGAGTGTGTACCTCATTTTCACGTCATTGCTGTTTTGCTGGCAGATTATCCAGAGCAGCACATAAGCGATAACGTATGTGCTGCTCCGGACAAAAGCAAGAGAACAGTCTACCGGATAAGAACGTGTTGCATAGGGAGCACCTGGGAACTTGTCCCGCATCTCCCCAGTCTACCGCGTATTTGCGTAACCCCTAACACCACTGTGTTAATCAGAGTTTTCTGGTGTCGGATTGGGAAATGTATTCGATTATGCGCATGCGCAAAGCGTTAAAAATGAAGAGAGTATGGAAAGTCAGGAATATAAAATGAAAATCAAACATAAATCGCCGGAGATTTTAGGATATGTATCGCGTATGAGAATGATATTGCAATCATGTGCCCAACTAAGGCACTCTCAAGTAATACAAAATGTGTAAGTAATTGCTGTTTCCAGTGGCTCACACAAAGGAGGGGTCCAGGGGGTCCGGACCCCTCGCAAAAGAGTTATCGACTTTTCATCGTAGGATCATCATGTAGAGAGTTCTTGACATTTTAATACGTTAAAAGACTATCAAATTGTTGCTTCTAGCAGCTAAGTAAATAAAAACATAATTCAGAAACATATTGCGGTATAAGTATATTGAAGTGAGGGGAATTTCTTTATAAAAGGTGGTCATGGTCGCGAGGAAAATGTTGTTACGCATTTTCTTAGATGGTTGGCTGGTGTTGCAACTTTATAGGAGCTGGACCTCTTCCAAGAGAGAAACCTGTGTGCGCCCCTGGCTGTTTCTATGGCGTTTGTGGAATCTTTCTGAATAACAGGATCCAATGTGCTTAGAATATTTCCCTAAAAGTGCGTTATCTTAGAGTTCTATTGATTTTTTTATATAATTTCAAGTTACAGGAAGAACTCTAGAAACGACCTCAGATTCTTGTAAGGTATTGAATTTGATACTGTTCATCTAATCTGTTGTTGTTGTTGTCGTGTCCACGGATAGACCCTGGAAAGAGTGGTTGGTGCCAGTGCCCCCGAGGGGGTTGTACTTGTACTTGTTGGTCCCTAATTTTGAACCGATTCCAGATGAAGGACCAACCACCACATAAAATCAGCATCCCCAGAGGTATCGTTTAACAACTTGGAGGACATTGGAGCCACGACGGATTTTACCAGCTCCCATTAGCGTACACGGTTCCACAGCGGACGAGCCGAGAAGGGGATGACCCTCCCAAGCACTGGCTAAGCCGGATGCTGCCTCACTTGCCGTGTTCTTATGGGAACGGAGTTTAGCGCCCAGACTGCTGCGAGACACAACTAATCTGTTAGGGATGGACGCGAGACGAAAAATTGGCGTCTCGCGTCTCGCAAAACAGCCGAAAAGCTTTGTCTCGTCTCGCAAAATTCCCTATATCATAATGTTAAAAATGTTTGTCTCGTCTCGCAAAAAAGCTGTAAATCTCTGTCTCGTCTCGCAAAAAGTCGTCTCGCGTCCATCCCTATAATCTGTTAAAAATACAATATGAATTTATTTATTTATTTAATGCGAACTGACCGCGAGATGTAACAAGTATGATATTGCATTAAGAGTTCAGTAAGGCTCGTAAACTTTTTCTCAGAAGTTACGTCACGAACGTTTTCATTAACAAAAGCGATATGATCTTCACGGGAACAGGATGCATTTTTTGCTTTTAAATGTAAATGGTGCGTCCGTTGTTTTAGGTAGGGTTTTTAATTTAGGTAAAATTCAACAAAGTCATGTATAACATAACTGCGCTAATGCATTGCCCACTCTTTACGAAATGCAAGATAAAGTAGTTGTCAACCATGTAATGTTATTTATGTGGTAAATATTAATGTTATAAGTTAAACCTAGAAAACAGAATTACATGATGTAAAAATACGGCATTTCGAAAATGAAAAGTTTTGTATGCATACAGTAAAGTTCTTAATTTTTTGATCGCCAGTGACATTGACATAGGTTTTGTGTCATCATGTTGTATTCATCTCAGATTTGCACTCATGACGTCAACTTTTAGTCACGGCTCAAGTAATTTTTCACTTTTTGAGATTCCGCATTACAGGTTTTAATTCGAATTATATGTGCAAGGAAAATGTTGTTTCTTACCGTGCGGAGAACGGGTATGCAGCTTCATTGCTAGCGAAGCATTTTGAAGGAAGTTAGAACACAGACGGACAGATATACAAACCGAAATCATACTTTACAACTTTGTCGTGAAGCGTTAAAATCAATTTCTCTAAATTACAAATGTCGCCCTTTAGGTTAGGTTTAAATAGCGGTTTCCCTTAAGCAAATCTGTCCACTGTATAGAATTGCTCATTAATTTTTGAGATTTTGTTCAAAAGCCATGATGTCATAAAATATAAGTGTACTTTATACAGAGGTTTACTTAATATGGGGATTAACGTTAAAAGTGAGTGTTACATCAACATTTCATAACGTCTGTAAATTTTTCAGAAGTATAGATGTTTTCGTCAAAAAAACATATCTTATTAGTAGAAACGCATGCTATATACAGTTCCGTTCGTTCAATTTATATAACGGTGTCCGATAAATAAAATCTTTTCTAAAAGAGAAGCATCCATTAGACGCAGGTTGACACGATAATGAAACGGAAAACTGAGAAAGTGTTTTAAAAGAAGTGCGTAAGACATGATTTCCATTACCTTGAAATTATTTACAATTGGTATGGAAAACATTCTCGAAAAATTCCCGAAAGGGAAAAATTTTGGAAAAATCGAACAAATGGCAAACAAAAAAAACGATCAAAATTTTCCTTAGCAAATCTGGCAGAGATGAAAAATCCCCTCCGCCTTTCTGGTTACAAGCTGCGAAATTCCAAATACGTACATGGGTAGGACAATACCTTTTCCTCGCATTCCTGTTCTGAATACATTTGTAAATCGACATTACGAAATGCAAGTCAAAACCTCCTACTAACGCACTGAAGTTCAATTGCGGTACAAAAATATCCATTCATAAACTATGCGGTTTGTTCCACTATTTCACAAACCAAACACCCGGTGCAAAAAAACATTTTTGTACTTCGGGAAGAGTTGTCAAACTAAATCAAGGAATTTCATGTTACTGTACCTTTGGTAGAGTTCCTAAATGCAGTCTATTGGTTTTAATTAAGTGCAGACAGGGCCGGCCCAAGGGGGGTGCGAATGGAGGCGATCGCCTAAGGCCCCGCTCCTGGGCCATTTTATTGCTATCGCCTAAGACATGATAGAGAAGAGGCCCCGCTCTTGCGCTTCGCCTGGGGCCCCGCGCGCCCCTCGGGCCGCCTCTGGTGCAAACAATCTTCTTATCTTCTATACTATTAAAATCTGTGCGCGTCTGTCTGTCTGTGTGTAGAATCATCTCCTCCGAAAACGCTGGGAGTTGAGTTTCGATGGAGGTGTCCACTTATTCGAAAAATTACGAGGAAGGTCTTCCGCTAATTTAAATTTCGAAATTCGAATTAGTTTAGGAGATTGATAAAAAACCCCGTCAAAAACACTAATTTTTGCTCTCCGCATCTCCGCGATTGTAACACCTGTAGTGAAAATGTGAGAAATAAGCATCGAGGTTGCCATGTTTGGCGAATTTATTAAATGATTTATACTCTTGCATTAAAAATAAATGAATAATACTTTTTTTCTGTTTCGTATATTTGCTAGGTTATTTTTTAATTAAAATATCGTCTGCGTGGGAAATCAGAGCAGGAATTCAATATTTTTTATACGCAAAAGAAAAAGGATTTGTAAATTTCAGAGACTAAAGTGTATAACCTTATAATTTGGCGAAAAAAATGGCTTATATGGCGATTTTGAGAAAGTGGATTCTAGTGGTTTGCACAATTTTAGGCTTGGCGAAATTTACTGAGAGCGTAAAGAAATGGTATTTTTAAAAACAAGTATAGGTTTTACTAGAATTTAGCCTGGAATTTTAATTTTCTGTTCAGAAATAATGCAGTTATTAAGGCGATTTTAAATGATTTTCATCAAGTTAAATAAATTGATTTAAGTTAGGGAAACCCCGCCAAATTTCAGAAAATAAAACTTTTTCATTTGTATTGCTAATTCTATGCCCCGATTGATATGAGTTGGTGTTACGAGCGTATGAATAGATAATATTTTCTAATCCCGCCGAACAAGGTGTAATAAAATAGGAAGTCTTTATAAATACGAATGCTGTTAGAGATGAATGAGAATATTTTTTAAACCCAGTTAGACTAGCTGGTAATGCCTTAAATTATTGCATTTATTGTCAAGTTTAATGTGTGATTCATTTTGGCTATTTGCCATCGACTGCCGACGTTAATTACGCCAAAATTGCAGTTCTAGCAAAGTAAACATAAATAAATCATTTCATATTCTATTTTTAAAACTGCTACAGTTTCCGTAGCAACGGAATCCATTGTTGCCAATTGGATTCCGTTGTTGCCAAGTTGTTCAATTTAATAATTAAGTGAAACCACTCATTTCTACATCTCGTAAGACCCAAAAAAGTGAAAACGCATTAAATATGAAACAAATAGAATTTTAACATATTTGCGCATTAAAAATAATCGAAGTTTTTTCAGGCAATTCT
The DNA here is from genome assembly GCA_038373885.1 of Cheiracanthium punctorium. Classification (NCBI taxonomy): domain Eukaryota; kingdom Metazoa; phylum Arthropoda; class Arachnida; order Araneae; family Cheiracanthiidae; genus Cheiracanthium; species Cheiracanthium punctorium. The sequence continues at coordinate 1,195,354 of JAWZYV010017120.1, read as the reverse complement.
GCATATTTGTCATTTTATTTCCTTCGCGTGTGACGTCATTTCACGTCATTGTCTTCTGTTTTGCTGTCAGATTATCCGGAGAAGCACATTACACGCTAACGTATGTGCTGCTTCGGCGTACTTAAGGAAGCAATTTGTCGGGTGCGTATTTGCCCAACCCCTCTGTGTGTCTAAATTGAAGCAATGAAACTTTGTAGGCGTTTTTTTTTAAAACTAGAAAAAGGCAGATTAACGTCGTTAACGTGGAAGAAGCGATATGGAAAACTGTTTAATTGGTAGCCGTAATACGAAATGATAATCGATTATTCACATGCGCAAAGCAACAAAATTTCAAAAGTATGAAAACAGAATTACATGATGTAAAAATACGGCATTTCGAAAATGAAAAGTTTTGTCTGCATACAGTAAAGTTCTTAATTTTTTGATCGCCAGTGACATTGACAGAGTTTTTGTGTCATCATGTTGTATTCATCTCAGATTTGCACTCATGACGTCAACTTTTAGTCACGGCTCAAGTAATTTTTCACTTTTTGAGATTCCCCATTACAGGTTTTAATTCGAATTATATGTGCAAGGAAAATGTTGTTTCTTACCGTGCGGAGAACGGGTATGCAGCTTCATTGCTAGCGAAGCATTTTGAAGGAAGTTAGAACACAGACGGACAGATATACAAACCGAAATCATACTTTACAACTTTGTCGTGAAGCGTTAAAATCAATTTCTCTAAATTACAAATGTCGCCCTTTAGGTTAGGTTTAAATAGCGGTTTCCCTTAAGCAAATCTGTCCACTGTATAGAATTGCTCATTAATTTTTGAGATTTTGTTCAAAAGCCATGATGTCATAAAATATAAGTGTACTTTATACAGAGGTTTACTTAATATGGGGATTAACGTTAAAAGTGAGTGTTACATCAACATTTCATAACGTCTGTAAACTTTTCAGAAGTATAGATGTTTTCGTCAAAAAAACATATCTTATTAGTAGAAACGCATGCTATATACAGTTCCGTTCGTTCAATTTATATAACGGTGTCCGATAAATAAAATCTTTTCTAAAAGAGAAGCATCCATTAGACGCAGGTTGACACGATAATGAAACGGAAAACTGAGAAAGTGTTTTAAAAGAAGTGCGTAAGACATGATTTCCATTACCTTGAAATTATTTACAATTGGTATGGAAAAACATTCTCGAAAAATTCCCGAAAGGGAAAATTTTGGAAAAATCGAACAAATGGCAAACAAAAAAACGATCAAATTTTCCTTAGCAAATCTGGCAGAGATGAAAAATCCCCTCCGCCTTTCTGGTTACAAGCTGCGAAATTCCAAATACGTAGATGGGTAGGACAATACCTTTTCCTCGCATTCCTGTTCTGAATGCATTTGTAAATCGAGATTACGAAATGCAAGTCAAAACCTCCTACTAACGCACTGAAGTTCAATTGCGGTACGAAAATATCCATTCATAAACTATGCGGTTTGTTCCACTATTTCACAAACCAAACACCCGGTGCAAAAAACATTTTTGTACTTCGGGAAGAGTTGTCAAACTAAATCAAGGAATTTCATGTTACTGTACCTTTGGTAGAGTTCCTAAATGCAGTCTATTGGTTTTAATTAAGTGCAGACAGGGCCGGCCCAAGGGGGGTGCGAATGGAGGCGATCGCCTAAGGCCCCGCTCCTGGGCCATTTTATTGCTATCGCATAAGACATGATAGAGAAGAGGCCCCGCTCTTGCGCTTCGCCTGGGGCCCCGCGCGCCCCTCGGGCCGCCTCTGGTGCAAACAATCTTCTTATCTATACTATTAAAATCTGTGTGCGTCTGTGTGTGTGTGTGTGTGTGTGTGTAACATCATCTCCTCCTAAACGGCTGGGAGTTGAGTTTCGAACGAGGTATCCACGAATTCGGAAAATTTCGAGAAAGAACCTCCGCTAATTTAAATTTCGAAATTCGAATTAGTTTAGGAGATATTGATGAAAACCCCCATCAAAAACGCTAATTTTTGCTCTCCGCAATTCCGTGATTGTAACCTCTGTAGTCAAAAAAGGGAGAAATAAGCATCGAGGTTGCCATGTTTGGCTATTTTATTAAATTATTTAGACTCCTGCAGTAAAAATAAAAGAATAATGATTTTTTTTCTGTTTAGATTATTTACAAAGTTATTTTTTAATTAAAATATTGCGTTCGTGTTAAATCAGAGCTGGAATTCAATGTTATTTATGTGTAAAAGAATAAGGGATTGAGAGATTTCCGAGACTAATATGTTTATTTTTAAGTTTGGCCGGAAAAAAAAATGGCTCATTTGGCGATTTTGAAAAAGTAGTAGGTTCTACCGAATTGTACAGTTTTGGGCTTGGCGCAAATTACTGAGAGCGTAACGAAATAGTATTTTTAATAACAAGTATAAATTTTACGGCGCTATACTTCGATTTTTCATACAGAAATAATGCAGTTTTTAAGATTATTTTAAACGATCTATAGAATTTTCCCCAAATTAAGTAAACTGATTTAAGTTAGAGGAATTCCGCCAAATTTCAGAAAATTGGAATTCTCGCATTTTGTACATGGTAGTTAACGGTGATTAAAACCCGCTATAGTTAATAATTTAAATAACTGCTGCTTATCAATAATATTCCTGCATTAAATTTTGGCGATCGAACCATATAAATGATAGATAACTATTTCCCATTTTGATTGCTGTTAAATGAACGCTTCGAATGATTCCCAGAAAACAAAAAAAATCTCGCAAAATGGTGTATGTTGGCATTTGGCGATCGAAGTACTGTGTAATAAATAATTGATTCTTATTTGTTAAAGCAGCGCTACGGAAGTTTCTTTTACTAGAAGCTGTTAGAAAGGCGTAATTAATACTGTCTAATATATTTTTTGTTTTACGACTTGAAATGTATGTTGATTCCTACTTTAGTACATTTCTTAGCAAAGTTGGCGAAAAATATTCTAATGTAGTGCAGCTCTGTACGTATTATTAATTCCATTCCACAATTGAGATGAGCAGATGTCACTAGCGTATGCATAGCTATTTTTTTTTAAATTCCGACAAACAGAGTATTGCGTATTTTCTTTAGTGTCAAGTTTAATTTGTGGTTTGAGCTATTGGCCATCGACTGGCGGCGTTAATTTCGCCAATATGGCAGTTCTAGCAAAGTAAACATGAATAACTCATTTCATGTTCTATTTTTAACAATGCTATAATTTCCGTAGCAACGGAATCCACTGTTGCCACTCATTTGTTGTCATTGTTGCCACTCTTTTAAGTTATTAAATTTAAAAATTAAGTGAAACCACTCATTTCTACAGCTTTTAAGACTCGAAAAACTGAAAGCGCATCAAACGTGAAATAAATAGAACTAACTGTAACAGACTGTAAGTTTCGTTTCCTACCGTGCGGAGAACGGGTACGCAGCTAGTTATTAAATAACTCTTGTTAATATTGGAAACGAAGAAAAGTTTCTGTTTTTCAATACGACTCAAGCAAAGGGTGGGTCTGTCTCGGATCAGTTTTCAAACGCATCGGGTATTTCTTTTAATGCACGGACGCTTGTTAAAGACCTCCGAAAAGAATCTGTTGCTACTCAAGCAAAATCTTAAACTCTTGTAAATATGACTCCGGTAAACAAAGGCGCAAGGGAAAAAAATGCATTTTCCAGATATGTTATTGGTTTTCTTTGCCGGAATGAGGTAGGGATTTTAGATTTGATTGGGGGAATTTGAGGTTGTTTTTTTGGTTGTCATTTGTTCGATTTTTCTATAATTTTCCCTTTTTTCTCTTTTGGAGGGATTTTCAGGCTAATCATATACTAGAGCGAAGATTCAGAGAAATAGTTAGGATTATTTTCCTTGTAGAATCTGATTGTTGAACTGTTTCGATTATCGTGATTGCTAAGATTACGCTCGGGAATACTAAAACCATGTACAAAGCATTGTTAATGAGACTTTTTCCACTTCAATGTGTATTTTATCTTACATTAAATCGCAGAGTAAACAAGCTATGTAGGTTTTTAACCTCCAGATAAGATATTTCACTATTTACTGTAGGACCAAACAACCTGATAGCACGTGACTGGGCACAAAAAATCGGCAAAAATTCAAAGATGTAGTTGCGCTTATTTAAATTACGAAACTAATTACTGATATACAGGGACACACAAAACAGGGACACACATTTTCCTCCATATTGAAAGTGGTATAAGAAGCATTACATACAGGGACACACAAAATATATCCGATGTTTTACGGTCTATTTTCGGTAGCAGTAGTATCAAACGATGTTTAATATTGAAGGGTATACCTACACACTCCCCATTTAAAATGATATACTGGGATACACAAAATATTTCCAGTCATTACGGTCTGTTGGCGGTATTGGTTGTACAAAACAAAATTAAAATTTATTATTGAAGTGTATAACTACACATTGTCCACTGAAAACGGTAATCCTAGACTTAATAATGTTACGAATTTTCGGGGAAAGCCGCTATTCTGGGGCTTAAAATAGTTCAAAATTTGTATTCTACGCTTCAAATAGATAAATTTTGCTTTTTGTTGCATCAAAATCGGTCAACTAGAACCGGAGTTATGGAGGTTTTGGTTTCCCCATTGTTTTCCAATGGTGGTTCTAGAAATCTGGAGAAACATTGGTCACTGGCCTTCGGTAACTTCACTTTTGGAGACTTATTTTCGGCGCCAAATTTGGCGATATTTCTCAAAAAGTCGCCAAGCTTGGTGACATTTTGGACATTTTGCGTGATTTTCCCTATGGGGCTTGTAAAGTTGCTTTTGCTGCATTAAAATCAAGTAATATCATTTCTCTTCTATGACGTAATAAAAATTCCCGCTTTATGTGGAATCTTCCAGAAATAGACTTTTCTGGAAGCTTCTTGTAGCTTCTGCGTCGACAATAAATACAAGTTGTCAGAGGCCTCAGTTCAGTGTGAGGCCGAGGCCTCAGTTCAGTGTGTTCACATACTGCTCACGCAAAACGGTTAACCTAGAATTAATATACAGGTATATACAAAATATTTCTGATTTTTTCAAGTCTGTTTTCGGTATTGGTAGTACAAAACAAAAGTAACTTTGCTCCTCATTCAAAATGTTGAACGTAGCATTAATATACAGGGATACATAAAGCATTTCCGATCTTTTCCCAGTGTTTTTGTGGTAGTAGTAGAAAACATTGTTGATATTTATTGTTGAATTGTATAACTACATGCTCGTCACTGCAAATGGTAAACGTATTATTAATATACAGGGACACACAAAGTATTTCCGATGTTTTACGGTCTATTGGTGATAGTAGTAGAATAGCGCAAAATTATTATTTATTGCTAAAGTGTTTAACTATATGATCCTCATTGAAAATGGTAAACGTAAAATTAATATACAGGGACACACAAAATACTTTGAACCTTTTCAAGTCTATTGGCAGTATTGGTAATACAAAACAAAGCTAATATTTTTTATTGATTATTCCGATCTTTTACGGTCTACAGGGGGTAGCAGAAGGAGAAAAAATATATTTAATATTTATTATTGAATTTTATAACTGTATTTTGGGTTTGGTACTGTAAGGATTGGGTTTCGAGATGACATGGCAACAATTAACTTCTTAAGGGAAATCTAAACTAAATATAAAATTTTGTTATGTAGAATTAAGGTATTTTAAAAATGAATAGATTTGTTTTCAAAACACGTTGTTAGATTCTTTCTTTTAGATCGGAAGTAACGTTGACATCAGCTTTTGTGTCACGATTTTGTAGTTTCCCTAGTGCAGTGTCAAATTAGCATCTGTAAGGCAAAGTTTATGTTGCAAGCCAAAAAATTAAGTTAGTTTTTGAGATTTCGCAACCATTAATAAATTTAAATCATATGAATAAGAAAAATTTTCTTTCCGTGCAAAGAACGGGTACGCAGCTAGTCCTTTTATAACTTTTGCTCTCTCTCTTTTCTACACAATTACTGTTTCTTATTTTTTTAATCCACTTGAAGCGCTTGTATTAGCGCTCCCCTGTGCCTCACCATGGCACAGTGGCATATCACTGGAAATGGTACACGGACGAAGTGTGAAGGTCCCGGGTTTGGGTCCCATCGCGCGTCCGTCGACCTAACCGCTCGGAGTTTTCCGTGGATTTCTCCGAAACTTAGAGTAAATACGGGTTAGGACCGTAGACCCCCACGGAAGAAAGACCCCCTCCCGGACCTTAGAAAGACCCCCACGAAAGGCACCCCACCCTTCGGCCTAGAGCCCACGCGGAGTTAATCGGCCGTAATCCCACAAACAAATGAGCGCTCCTCCTATGAAAATTTCGAATGTCCATCTGCTGAATGAATTGAACTTACGTGCCGAAAAAAGCCCATGCGTCCAAAAAGCAGAAATGGTATTAATACAAACCGCGGAAAACTAATCGAAGAGAAGCGACATCTTTTTACTTTTTACTCAAAGCTAATAAAAAACGAATTTTCCAAATCAATGCCAAAATAACAGAATTCGCCCTTCCTCCCAGGAGGATAACGGTCAAATTGTCAGTTTCTTTGACTTACAGAAAATATTTTCAGCATAAATTACAATTTTTAACTGTTTTCACGGGTGTATAGGATAGGTTGGGGGGGGGGTCTGAACCCCCTTAGTTTACACACAAACGCTAATTATAGTCGAATATTCACCTTATGAATCCATCGCTCAAAATAGAACCTAACAAAAAAGATTTAGTTAGAAAACTTTATATTAAAATTCAGAAAATATTATGTTAATTTTTTTTTTTTTTGTTTGTTTGTTTTTTGTTTTTGTATATTCTGTAATTTAGTGGAAATAATTTATGCACACATAATTTATATTTAGGCAAAGCTAGACGAGGGCTATCTGCTTAAAGGGGGGAAGCCTAGGGCATTTTTCCTTTGTAATATGTAAAGGGCTTACTAAGAAGATTGCTTTTAATATGTTTAATTTTACATAGCATACTATAATATATTTTCCGGGGTTATACATACTAGGGGATTTTTGTTTTGCATTGATACACTTTAAAAGTTATATTTTTTCATAAAATCGGATAATTCGAACTGTTTTTTGAGAACCTTTGAGTTCGAATTAACGAGCGTCCATTGCCCACGAGCACTACTGCAATGATTCCTCTTCTGTTCCCATCGCTGTTTGGAATGGGTGTTTGACAACTAGCAACAAACGTAAGGCCGTAGACGGGTCATTCGAAGACCCAAAAACGATTGATACAGAAGGTGAATTTGATTGTGTGATTACGGCAACGCTACGCAAGAGAGATCTGCCAAGGATGGGGATGCCTTCGTAGGAGGACTTTCTAAGGGGCTCTAACGTGTATTCACGTTACTGGAGAAAACACCAAAACTCCAGACTGCTATACTAGGGGCAAACCTAACCTGATAGTGGAGGTAAAGCTATGGACCGTGCGATTCCGCCACTGTCAAATATTTCTTTCCCTTCGCTCAGCTTATTACAAAACTAAGACATTTTTCATCTACTATGTGCTAAAATAAAGTATATGTTATAAAATAAGTGCATATTTGTGTTACTTGAATGCGATAATTAAAATGATTAAGAATTTGTCAGAAATCAGATGTAACACCTTCCCAGACGTTTGAACAATGATAGACCTCTTTATGCTGGCGGGAATTTAGTACTTCGGATTTGTCTTGTGATTGGGTTGCTTTGGGATGTTGGCAGCCAAATTATTGGAAGGATAAGCGATTGTCGGAGTGATATATGCGGAGAGTAGTAAAATGGCCCCTCTAGCCTTCTCCTCCGCTATCAGGTTAGGTTTTCCCTGAGTATAGATCTACAGCCGAGCGATGGGATCCGAACCCGGGACCCTCACACTTCGGGCGTATATACCATTTTCAGTGACATAACTATTGTGCCATGGAAATAACTCATGGAAATAACTATACAGAAATAGAATCATTGCAGCAGTGGCTTTGCATTGATGAGAATGAACAGGTTATATAAGCTTTAAGTTATAGTACAAGCACAGACGTTGCGTTGCATTTGTGTTATGGCAAACCTGCACGAGGGGTATCTGCCTACAGGGACTTTTTGAGGGGTTCTAATGCGTATTCACGTTACATCTGGAGAAAAACGACCAAAACTCCAAACCGTAAGATCGATACCCACGCGGTAGGCTCAAACACGGGACTAGCACATTTCATTCGTCTACTATGTTTGCATTTTAACCACTCATGGTGCACATGCACACAGTCTATGTCGGAAAATGCTTTACAATAAATGCGCTGGCATCTTGTTCGATATTAAAATGACCCTTTTTATTCCAAATTTAAGTGTTTTTGATAAAAATTTTCAATTTTTCATTCTTTTGAAGTTAATATAATTATACTGCAGTGACTGTAACACTGTCAGTTTTTTAAAAAATCAAATTGAAATTTTTAATTGTTTCTTTTGTGATTGGCAGAAATTGCATTCTAACGTTTAAATTATTAATTTAGTGAAAATATTTATAGCAATCTAATTATTAAACGGTCCAAATACGAATCCCGATTACACAGAATTAAGTATTAAATAAATTTGAAATAAGCGAGAGCACTTTGATACCTGTTTCCCTGTCCTATCTCGATTGTTTTACAAGTGATAATTTATAAAAAGCTTTTTTGCAGATAGTATGTTGTGTTTTGTTATGGTGCGTGACCTATTATAACATGTAATAATTAGATGAAATAATTTAAACCTTAGTTTGGCCGTGAAATAAGGTATGAAATAATTGGATTCATTGTTATAAAGACCCATCGGTAATTTAATTTAAATCATAAAGTTATTTAAACTGTTCTAAATAAGTATAAAATAAAATTTGACATTGCGTTGTGTAATTTCTGAGGAAAGAAATAAATGAATTTAAAAATTAACTATAACAAACATTTATTAAATATAAAAATCTTATTTACATTTACAAAAAAATATTTAAACTGATCTCGAAAATGGCTTAATTTAGAACAATTAAATTATTATCGTGTATCAAAACACATTCTAACTACTTCAGCAATCATAAACAATATTATTAATTATTAAAATTAAGTCACTCAATATGGAAAGGATGGCAATTGGAAATTTACCTGTAATCCGGTGCAGAGCAGTGATGATCATTTTAGATTTATTTTCTAAACACACTTATTTATATAAATATCCACTATCACGTATGTAAAACTCTGGAAAAATCTAATAAAATCTCTGAAAATCTAATAAAATCTACGGAAATCTGCTGAAATCTGAGAAAATCTGTGGAAATCTCTCTTCTCTGGCTGTGCAATCCAGTTTTGCTCAAATCTTCGTCCCCCATTTTTTCCCCTAAACTCGTAAATAATTAGTTTAGCCACTCTGTGGCTCCTAATTCTCCTAAACCGACCAGTTACTAACTCTTTTGCCCGAAATTTACCTCTCTCTAACTTGCCATTGGTCATTCCTCAAATCTCACACTTTCTCATTGGATTTTACAGCCTTATCGTCAACACCTCCATGTTTTTCTTAAATTTTATTTTCAATTTTTCTCCCCTTGATGTTTATTATATGTTTTCCTTTTCTGAAGCTTTGCCTACGAATTCTCACCGACCAACATCAAAAGCTTCCCGCAAATTGACCGCTGACGTCCTGACCACAAAGGTCAGGCATTCAATGGTTCCCACTTCTGTCTGGGGGCTCTATTGTAAAACTGCAAGGCCTCCCGCGATACACAAAAATGATTTCTAGCTAGCGAACATTCGTTTTTCCCACTCTTTTCAAAGAACGCCAAAAGATGAAATTTATATGTTCGACTTTCACCAAGATTTCTTTTAACTCTTCCGAGCGCCTGCACATTACCTACAGGCTCAACCTAACAGTTTGCATACATAATAAGTTACGTTCTATATAAGTAAGTTTAAAGTTTATTAAGTTCTATCATTAAAAAAAAAAAAAAAGCACCAAAAATTACTCTTGAACTCTGCTGTGTGTATGTGTAGCGTCAACTAGTGACGTAATAAGCGTATAGAATCAAAATCAAGAGATATTTTGAATTCTTATGCATAATCAAACTGTTTTAAAGCAGTGGTGGCTCGTGGGATACAGCAAGTACTGCCGGGCTGCACTTGAAATTATCAGCACATACTTTAAAATAATTTATTCTATAAATTTTATTAAATTCAGATTAGAATTATGGAATTCCGGAACAGCTTTAGTATGGTCCCTTTTTGGCGATTTTTTGATTTGGCGACAAAATCTTGTCGCCAACCCAAGTTTGCCTTGCCGATGCCAATTGTAAACAATATGGCGGATCGGATGGCGCTGGTTCCCAGATAATTGATCGTCGCCGTTAATTTTGCTATGATTTATTTTAATGGCTTTTAAATATTTTTATGAAAAAAAATTAAACAGATAACAAGCTTACATGTACATATAGATTCGGTTTAATAAAATTTAATAACTTTTCTTTTTGTGTGAGGGGGGGCTGTGCCCCCCCTCAACCCCCCCCCTTTCTCTTTTGAGTAGATTAAATTAAACAATGCAAACAAATAATATTCTAAAGGCAATACCTCACAAAAATAACAAATAAAAAAGACAAAAAAATTAAAATACATTTTAGCATTCTGACAAAAGACTACGTAAGCAAAATAAAGAACTAATTCAAATCATAACGAACAATGTTTATCTCATACCTTAATTAAAATCGCTAAATTGTTTCAATATTGAAATAATAAAATCAAAATATCAAATATTATATTAATAACGGAATTATTTGTTGCTCCTACCATTAACAAATAAACAAAGGTAATAATAACAAATAAAAACAAACAATGCTTATCACATACCTTGATTAAAATCCCTAAGTTATTACAATATGGAAATAATAAAATCAAAATATCTAAAATTATTTCACTGTATAAAATATTAATAACGTAATTATTTGTTGCTTCTACCCTTAACAAATAAACAATCGCGAACGAAAATATTAACCTGAAACGTACTATCAAAAGAATGTTTATTCATACAAAACTGTATATAAACAGTCAGTATGAACCTGAACATCCATTTTAAATTTCAGTAATAATTAAATAATAAAACTTAATCTAAAATAAAGCCATTAAAATAAAACCATAAAGCGTAATGGCGGTTCCACGACTCGAAGCTCCCGCGCGAAATACTGGCAAAGGGGTCTCCAAAAGTTTAATAAAGGAACAAACTCTGCCTATTGGCTGGAGGAAAACGTTAGCGAAACCGTGAAGTCACGGATGAATGACGTCACGCAGCTAGGGTTGCCATGTACAGCTCCTCCGCTCCGGAGCATCCGCCGGAGGGGTTACCATATTGGCGCCGTTATCGCGCCACAAAAGTCGCCAAAAATAAATCGCGCCAAAGGGACCATACTAAAGCTGTACCGGACTGCACTTGAAATTATCAGCACATACTTTAAAATAATTTATTCTATAAATTTTATTAAATTCAGATTAGAATTATGGAATTCCTATGGTAAATAATAAAAAAAAAGTATTGTAGAAGCTGCCGGATCGCTCATTCAGAAAGCCCTTTAATCTTTCCGCAATTCAACTGCGAAAGTCGTTGGTACAGCCCTCACAGCTGATAAAGAAATTGGCAGCACCGTTGCCATGGTAACAACATTGTACGCAGTCTCTCCGGCATAGGATAGCATAGGGGGTATGTAGCTAAAACTCAGCTGAAGAAAGGTTTTCTGACTACGGCTGCACTTGTGAATTCGACTAATTGATTGGCTCGGACGAGAACTGAGGGAGAGAATAAGACACAGAGAACATATGTTCTAGCCCAGCGTTTCTCAACCTGAGGGGGGCGCGTCCCCCCGCAGGGCGGTGCGAGAAAAACTAAAGAGCAAGTAGTGATGAATGTTTTTAAAAAATCATCTTATTTATTCTCATTTATACTCAAAAATATATCCATTTTCGCTTAAAATATTCATTATTAAGGATTAAAAAACTCAATGTGTGCTGACAAATGTGAGGGGTGGGGGGCACCACTGTAAGTTAGCCTTTGTTGGGGGGGCACGACGTGAGAACCGCTGTTCTAGCCCATTCTAACGGAAACAATAGTTTTTTTTTTTTTTTGTCTGGGAAGGTTGAAAGTTTTTAGCTTCATTTGTTACAGTGTCCATGTGTTATTGGAATCTATGATTTAACCGTTTTGAAACATGGAGTCCCTTTATTATTCAGTTTGCGTCTTGCTTGAAACTCCGTTTAACATATGGAAAGAAGATGATAAACGACAACCACTAAAAGAAAATAGACCGACACCAAAATTGTCTATTCATAAGGAAAATGCAGGTTCGACTCAGCATGGTTGTAGCTTCCATTCATCATGATATGCACTATTCTCGTGGCTATTTGGCAGTTTTTATTTACAAAAAAATGTTTTGTTGGCCGTGTTTAATCGTTGAGATAAAAAAGAAAGTTTGGAATGGTACTGGATAGGATGGATTAACCACCATCACACGAGCATGTAAAACACATGAAAGCTCAATCGAACATTTAAAAAATTCTTTAAAATTTAAGGAGTTGATAAGAAGTGGGAGCTAAATTGCTGACGAATTAAAGGAAAACTCTCGACTTTATATTGCTGAATTTATCAAGAAGGTAAGCCTGCGAATAGACGCTTCATGCAATTACCCATCGAAGCAGTATTCTTTTTAAGTAAGCAAGAATTGGCATTTAGAGGACATGGCGAGCGAGAAAATTCTTTAAACATGGGAATTTTAAAGATGGGGGATTTTAAAGAGCTTTTAAAATTAATGATATCTGAATTAAAACAACGCCTTTTTATGAGGACATCACTGACTGATTCGCGAGTTTAAAAGAAAGGAGGATTGATTTGATTTATAAAAAATAAGTAAGTTTTCTTTTTTCTCTTTTCTTCTCAAGTTATCATTACCAAAGAAAATTCTAAGGAAACTTCGAATCAGACACGGATTATTGCAATTTTGAGGATAGAAGCGGCTGGTTGAAATTTGTGTCCATTTTATGGAAGTAAAATAAGATCTCTTACATTTTTTATGTAATTTCTTTCTTTTTTTCTTTTTTCTTTTTTTTTAAATCCTGGGTAAGAGCTTAATCCGCTAGCTTTCGAATTCAGTAACAAAGATTTTCCATTCCTGTCCGGAAGAAAGGGGGGAATGTGGTGGTCATATGTTTCCGGCTGCACTAACATTTTTGACCACGGACCACCACTGTTTTAAAGTCCTTACAAAGAATAAATTTTGTTTAAAAGAACTAGTAAAACTACAGATTTCTACAAAGAATAGGGTAAACGCACCAATTGTTGACACTAACCCCAATTGTTGACAGTTGTTCCTTCAAAGTTAAAAATAAGCGTTTGGTGCTAACTTAGGAATTCAAACTCAGCACCTAGCCAAAGCTCAACTAATCAGCTACAGATGCCTGCCGTGGTCAAGTCAATTTGACTGACAAAACTACTGGGAACGTAGAGTCTCTTATTAGCGCCTTGCAGAGGCTCATAAACTAAAGGTTTTGCTTAAGAGATAAGTCCTATAAAAACTATGCAACTTCCTGTTTCATTGCTTACAGCAATGAGCGTCTACAGACTTTAGAATGGGACAAAATATTTCACTGTTATTAACAAGTTACTCCTAGCATGAATTCAAATCTTTGTTATTTGACGAATATCCGTTTCTTTTTTCTTCTGTCAATTGAAAAAACGTCTTCAGATTCAACGAAATGATTGTCCCCTTCGTCACATTTTTGTGAAGAATTCACTTAAATATAATGTTTCCAAAGAGTACGGAAATTATTCGTTGAAAAATGAGGCGTAAATTAATGTATAAAGACGCACTCTCAAAAATTATTCTTCAATTCCCTCAAAGATTTCTGGTGGTACTGCTCCCGGAATATCTCCGTTATTTGACGAACATCCGCTTCCTTTTTTTTCTGCTGTAAATTGAAGAAACTTCATCGAATTCAACGAATTTTTTTTTTCTCTTCTTCAGATTTCGGAAAGAAAAATTTACGGAAATGTTGCGTTTCCATAGAGTACGGAAATTATTCGTTTAAAAATGAAAAATAAATTAGTGTATAAAAGACGAATTTTTATAAGAGTGAATGCAGTTCTAATAAATTGTTTTATACCATATAGGCCCGAATATAACGCGATGTGTTTTGACTGATCATTCCCCGTTAAAAACCTTATTCGCGCTAAATTCGAGGTCCCTATATGGAATTTAAAAAAATTATCTTGATGAAAATTTCGTGGTCGCGTTATATTCGGGCTAATAAAGTATTATTGCACTGTTGAAAATGATTATTTCTATCACCGATGAAAAATGAAGGATAAAATTAGTGTGTAAAGACGGTTTTTTTTTAGAGTGAGCGCAATTTTGATAAATGTTTTATTTTAACAGTCAAATAAAAATAAATTATACATTTTTCAGTATTAAATTACTCACATATTTGTATAGTTTAATTTTTATGCATTTTACTTTTAATTAATTTTTATTTAATGATGGATAATATTAATACATAGAATTAGACTGACTATTTTACAAATTATTAAAAAACTAATAGCATCAGGCAAAGTATAAAAATGTTATTTTTATAATAAAACTCAAAAAATCATATTTTCTGACTGCGGCATGAACGCTATTGAATTAAATTTTCATTACTCTTTAAACCTTCGTGTGATGCAAAATTAGAAAGTCACTTAAAAAATTAAATTAAATTGAATAAATGAAATTAATTTACAAAAAAAAAAAATCAGTGTTGCAACAAGAAGTTCTTTTCCAACTATACAACCGATATAAAATTTTACAAAATAAAATCTCCCTCTAAAAGTCATTAAGAAGCTTGTCTACTCTCTCTGGGCAAACGATCACGGTAATGCTTTTCTATGGAGAAAAGGGCTTTTACAAATTCAAAGTTTTAGAACAAGGTAATGAATATTTTTCAACCATTCCTTACCCACCCTTATTCTACAAACATTCATCTAATGTTTTTTCATTCATCTAACGGGGTTGATGCAGAATCAAATTTCTCGAATGCAATTCGAACATTAATTCTTTGCGATTAAAGTTTCTCTATTACAGCTATAAAAATATTATTTCCGTTATAATTAATATTCATCTATTTTTATTAGAATTTTTTTTTTTTTAATCGTATTACGATACGATGAATGTTTACAGGATAAAGAAGTAAAAAAGAATAGTTGAAGAATATTCAGTAGCTCATTCTAAGACTTAATTTATAGTAGTTTTCTGAAAAGAGAAGCACTGCAATGATCATTTCCCCGTAGGGAGTGGGGAAACCCCTCAAGTCGATAACCCGTTGCATAATCGCGAATAGATATCTATGTTGCGTCCCTTACCTGAGGAAGACGGTGAGCTGTCCATTGTTCCCGACAAGAGTGTCGTGTCCTCTCTTCCCTTGCGTGATTTACCTCTCTTCTTTTTATCAAGTGGCGGGGGCGCTCCCTCCCCCGCGGCCCCGTTTCGAGAAGTGGGGCGTTGGTTGGAGCCGAGCTCATTGCCGCACCACTAGCGGACCGAGACCACCTTGCTCGAGCAAAAGAAAACCCACACCCGATGCCCATCTTCGAAAGTTGCCCTCGGAGGCAAATGAAAGTCGATATGACATCCCACTTTTACACATTTGAGCAGTAACGAAGACACCACTATCTGGTTTCTGGGATCTAACTGAGATCGTAATCCTCTTTGTGGATCGGTCGAATTTCGGTTTTTGAAGGGTTTTAGCATATGTTTACTAATATTATTCGTTGTAGAACTAGATTTTTTTTTTCTGGGTTTCTATGACTGCTTTCTTGAAAATTTTATGTAATACGGTTAGGCTTTTGTCAGAGTAAATGCGTGTCTTATTATTATTGTTATTTTTTTTTAAAGGCGGCTGGTGGAAGGATATTGAAAAGCGAAGAGAGATTCTACAATGCCGGAATTCGACAAAAGAAGTGTAGGGATTTAGGAATTAGTTTTAAATGTATGTATAAAGACAATTCATGTTACAATAAACAAAGAAATGTTCAACTTTGTCGAACTCAATTTGAGTGTGTGTGCAAGGCCATGGAGCTGGGCAACCCCTTAGGGCCGCTAAAATGTTGTTCAATTCGTGGGTATCAAATAGTTAAATCAGGTCTCTTATGTTGGCTTAAGTTGAGACACTTTACTTAAAAGCGGCAGCTTTTCAAGAATTCCCAATGTTTCCGGTTTCTTCAATTCAATTAAATATCTAGGTTTCGATTTGTTATAATAAACGCAGGAAGAAACTAAATTTTGCTTCTTTATTGACAAACTACTCGTGCTATCTGAAACTTTCTATCTCCGTGAAGAAAGAAAAAAATTATCTTCATGAAACGCTGATTATATCATATTTGTTCGACATCGGTAACTAAATATAGTTCTGCGTAGAAAAATCATTTGCAAATTATTTTATTATAATTTGTTCTGTTTGTTTGCAACATATTATTTTACTCTAAAAAAGTAAGCATAACACTGAGTACGAATACTACTTTTTATGAGCTCTTCGAACTAGCCGATTTCAGTGGGTAGTGCATAATGAGGTCCCATCGGTGACTAGAGTTGAGCAGTATCGCAAATACATGTATTTGAACAAATTCTTGTATTTTCAAAATGCTGAAAATACATTTTGTATTTTGACGTTAAATTAATCGTAACATTACATATTGCCAGGGCACGTTTATCGGCAGGGCAACCGGGGCATTTGCCCTGGGCCCACCAATTTCAAGGGCCGCAAAATGTTGTATTTTTCAACAAATTTATGTTTGATAAAAAAATTTCATTTGTTAAAAAAATTTATATTCTTTAAAAAATTAACTTAAAAATCACTCGACATTATCCTGCAAATGTACATTTAAAAATTTCTGTTTATGCAAGCATGCACTGTAATATCTGGTGACATTTAACATTAACCTTACCGTGAATGAAACTGGGTTGCTTTAACTCCCTATTAACTTCAGCTAGGCAATGATAACTCGTGTATACAAATACTGATACGCAGAAGTGACACTATTTTTAAGCCCCCCTATAATGTTAGGCAAGTTTTGCATTTCCTTTCATAAATACATGCTATTTATGTATACAAAAATCCTTTAATATTTATTGCTATGTACAATAGACACCGGTTATAACGTACTCTCACGAGACCTAAAAAAGTAGTACGTTAAAGCCGAAGTACGTTATAAAAAGTATCGCGGTAAGATTTAATATTACATTAAAAATATGTGGGCTCATAATTTCATTCTAAAATGTGTTTTAAACAGGTCTAATTTTTTAAAATTTAAATTAAGCAGAGAAAATTCTTTATTACTTACAATTTTTATTGAGATAAATAATCTGTAATTTTCTTTTGCTTTAAATGGCCAGATGCTACTTTAAAAATACTGTTTTGGATATCCATAATAGACCTTTGTAGAATCTCAGCATCATCACTGCGGCATTCAAAAAATCGTGATAATGTTTTTGCAGCATTTAATGCGTCGGGTATGCGTGGTATAGTCTCCTCTGTTTCTTCTTCACTATTATCAGAATCATAACAGATAGGGCTTTTCAGGAGGCATTTACATTGATGAATGACAAATAAAAAACATGGTCTTGTTCTTAGCCCTACCTAGCAGGCGAAAAAGATAAGATCGCTCCCTTCATTCATACACTATTCATCTCGCTAGAGAATCTGAAAACTGACATTGAGCGTTTTTGAAGGTACTGAAATTTCCGAGAACAAGGAAATAAAATTCTTAAGAAAAGCAACATTTTATTTTTGGCTTTGGTATTAAAAGTACGTTATAGTCGTAGTATGTACTTTTGTTAAGTACGTTTTATGCGAAGTTAAATAACATTATAAATATAGGACTTCAATCGGGACCTAGCTTCTAGGTACGTTATATCCCAGGTCCGTTATAATCGGTGCACACTGTATTTATATTTAGTGTTTAAACAAACAGTATATTTAAGTAGCTATATGTATCTAAAATAACTTAGATGCATAATACTGTTTTCGTGCAATTTCCCATAAAATATTTACGGTTCGGTGCAAAGGCACAAAAATTTGTGTTTGCCCTGGGCCCAATATTGTGATGATCGGGCCCTGCATATTGCTCGAATTAGGATGATCGAATGAGAATAATGAAATTGCGGATATTACTTTTTTGCCCCCCTTGATATAATTTATGAGTTTTACTGTTCAAGCGTCGCATTAAGTAACTAAAGAAGTGTTAGATCCCCTTGTGACACTATAGTTCAAACTAAACAAGAAAGGAAAAGTATTTCATGCTCTTATTTATAATAATATAATGATGATTGGTCTAGGAATTTTTCTAGATTGCTGGTAACTAGATTTTTCTAGATTGCTGGTTCATTAACAAATGTAAATGAAGCTAAAGGTGAAAAAAAAAAAAACCCAAGATATTTCAGAAGTATTTATTGGATTTCTCAAAAGGAATTTATAAGCAATTTAACTATATTACTAAGTTACAAAAAAAAAAAAAAAAAACAAGACAGTCAGTATTTCTGCAGTAATAGGACAGTATGTGTTTCCATCTTAGCCATAAACTTCCATCTTAGATGATTTTGAGACATGTGCATATTTAGTGGAAATTTTTTCAAAATTTGCCTGAGGATGTAAATAAAAAAGTTATTCATGAAAGCCGAAAACTTTTAGTTTTAAAATTTACAGTTACCTTTTAGTTTTAAAATTTGCAGTTCTATCTTTCTTATTCCAAGACAGAAACCGTCACAATTCTAAATTATCACTAGGGAATTTTTAAATTTAAGTGGATGTATACATTTCCGTTACTGTAAGAATTTTTTTCTTCTTTTATACATGTAAGTCCAGCAGCAACATTAAACGAATCCCGCAAGCGAATTCCTGGGATTATTTCTTGGTATTATATTCAAACGAAATCGAAATCTCAGGATCAGAAGTATGCCTCTTATTTGTATTTTTTACATCTAAAATAATAAGCTATATAAGCTATATAAGCTGATATAAAAACAAATTTGCCATCGAAATATTTTTACAAGTATACATTTTAGTAACATCCAGTTATCATTAGATTGACATTGACTGGATCCTAAATTCAGTCGCCATTATTTTAGTTCTGCTAGATTGGTTAAGAATAGAAGTATACATATCAGTGTGTTTAACCTTTGTGCAGTAGCAGAGTACAATAGTGCGTAAACAAAAATATTTAAAGTAGGCATTTGTTTTAGTGTGAGACAGCCACGTTTTACAATCGTCAATCGTAACCCGAAATTAACCAGAGTTGAATCCGGTTAAAAAAAAGACCTTTACGCTAATATATTCAAAAGTACCACATCTCGTTTGAGAAGAAATGCTAGTTGATGATTTGTTCGTGGAGGAATTTCCAGTTCTGGATTGTTGTTTTAACCGTAAAGCTCGTAATTTTTTTTTCTTTTTCTTTCTTGGAAAGTCTGTGACACAAAAAATCGGTCGCGTGTAGAAATTTTCAATTTGCATTTTAAACTGATCTGATTAAAAAAAAAAAATTCTGCAAGGCTGCACCATATATTTTCTGTCGCCAAAAATAACTCTTTAAAGATTACAGATAATTAATTTCTATATTGAAGCTCTGCTTTTATTCCTTTGGAATTTGAAAAGGATGAAAAAAGACTCTCGAAAATTGTGCATAGTGCTTAACCAAGGAGTCCTAAATTCACGGAACCAAATAAAATGCTTTCATTTAAAGAAGTTCTTGCTTAACAAAACATATATCTGTTTAAATCTCTGTGTTTTCATGTATGTATGTTATGTTGTGACTTATAATGTTTTCGCCATGAAGAAAGAGAGGCTTTCATTCAAAAAGCAGTTCACCAGAACACCAGAAGGCTGTCGATAGCAAGAGAGAGAGGAAATATACAAATTTTATAAAGAAGTGACAAATGTTAAGCACTTTTCTCTTTAACAAATTAAATGTACCGAAAAGTAATGTGATTTTCTCGTATGTCAGCATTTTGCTTAGCCAAAACTACTGAAGATAATGAAGCGAAATTTGGCAGGAATGTGAGTTTTTTAGCGTAGGCGCTGGATTGGAGAGCATTTTCCAAAATTCATAACTAATGGGGGATAAGGGGCCAAAACGTTCTTTTCACGTATCCTGCGTGATCTCAAAGAAAAATGATGTATCTATAAAATTCTTGATGTAAAATACAACACTCACGATTACCTAAAAGCCGATTTCAGAACATTTCGTATATAATCCTCCAAAGAGGGTAAACTTGGAAAAAGGGGGAGGGGGGCATTTTTTTTTTTTTAAGGAAAGAAATAGTATGTATAAAATTCTTGCTTTAAAATAACATACATGAGTCCTATGCTTAGGCATAGATTATTTGTAATTCAGTACTTGCTGAAAATTTATTTGTTTGAATTTTGTGTAATAAGAGGAGATTACTTTCGATACACCTAATATTAAATTCTAATATAATAATAATAATAATAATATTATTATTATTATTATTATTATTATTATTATTATTATTATTATTATTATTATTATTATATTATTTCATTGGACTAGCAATTACACAATATGTTGATCCCGAACAAGAGCTGTTGACGGAAACAAATAATACCAAAGAAGCACGCTACTGCACTCCCTATATGACTTCTCTCACCAAATTTCTGGACACGCTTCTCTTATAGCTAGCTGGTTGGACAAAATTACGTGGAAATTTCACGAAAGCATTCGGGAATTACTTCAAACCCCATCTTTATACCCTATCATTCAAGAAAGTAAAATTAAATCTAATTTTTAAAGTGCAAAACAAAAAGTAAAATAAAAATAAAAAGGACCAAATTTAGAGATTAAAATGAGCGAAATCAAATAAATTTTCATAATACGTACATATAATTAAAAGTTCCCCTCCCCTAAATCACTGTTGTCAATAAAGTAAAGCCGCAAGAAAAATGATTTTATCATAAAAGGAATTATTTATTGGATTTATTTAAATGGTATTTCACTGTGTTTTGATTATGCGAAAAATATTAATTATGATAACTGCAGACTTCAGATTTCATTAATTAACTTTTACAAGGTTTACAAACCAAAATTTCAAGTTTTCCTCACCCATGTGCTTAGAACAAGTATAACCCAATGAAAACAATTTAAAGATCATAAATAATCCACTGGAAAAATTACATATTCTTTATTACAGAAAATGTATGTAAAAATAAGCGATAAATATTAAAGAATTAAAATGAATTACATACAGCTTTTCCTTTGTAAATACAGTTCGGAATTGTCACTGCATTAATGCCTTGCGAGCATATTTTTTTCATACGTGACGTGTTGCACAAACAGAATTTTTAAGATGAGTGGAGTTTCATTTTTTTCGCAAAAGTAGCTTTTATTAAATTAAATTATTTTATATGAGAGTTTTACAGTTAAAATTATATTTATAACAAGATTTATATGATAAATTCATAATACTTTAAAAACTAAATCCTCTTTGTTGCGAAAATTAAATTTAAAGTTTACCTTAATGGATTTTGTAACTGGACGCTTCAGCGAATGGCACAAATATGATAACCAACCATGTTGAATGAACTAAAATCAGAATTTCATCTTTATATACGCTAAAACATTGCTTGTCACTTTTTACTAGCTTTTTTTAGTCCATCTTTGTTCGATGTCAACGTCGCTGCTTATGCGTCCGAGAAAAAAAAAAAAATTCACATGAATATATAAACACACGTTTAAAAAGTAGTATCATTATCCAATCAAAAACTTTCCCCCTAAAATTGTAGCATAATCACATGCTTTACTTTGTTCCAAAGACACTTCCTTAAATGCTGACATTGTTCATTTTGCTTTGTTTTAGCTTCTATAAAATTGCACAATAAAAAAACTCTAGCATTTAATAGCTGACCGATTGGGTGTAATTTGAAAGTACAAAACTAGATTCTTATTTCCCAGATTGTTTCGAATGCAATTTGACTGGCACATGTTCTTATTCTAAAACTGATCATCAAAAAATTAACTTGTTTGTGGTAGCATTTATTTGATTTATTTTGCGAACGAATGTAAATGTAAAAGTCGAGTGACATTAAGATCAGTATTTATCCGTATAAATAAAAATGAATATATGTGTGAACATTTATATGTTCAACGTTTACTTCTAATCTAGCAGACTGATCGGTTTGAAATTTTATACATATATGCAACTAAACATAGGGGGGGGGGGAGGCTACATGAGAAATCTGAAAATCCATCCGTTCCCCAATTTATAGCGATTTTTGCGTAACAAACATGGTAAGGGTTTCTTACGTCATTTCAAGGGCGGACCCAGAAACTTTTTTCGGAGGGGCCGCAAATCGTAAATACTCATTTTATCTAGTGTAAAGAACACTCAATATTGGTGAAAGCTCCATTTATCTAGTGTAAATATACTTTTCTCGGAGGGGGCGCGCGCCCCCTGCGCCCTCCCCCTGGATCCGCCTTTGCGTCATTTTGATGTCACAAGTTAAAAAATGTTTCAGAAATCCAATTATGAGTGTAAGTTGTGACGTAAAAATATCGCCACTGGTGAAATGATACCGCAAATTTTCATTTTAAATTCACCATAATTGTTTGATGAAAAAACAAAATAAAGCCTCAATAATAGGCTTTTGCGCATCAATTCAAAATATTGTCTGCTAAAAAATGAAGTAGTGCTGAAAATAATACATTTTATTTTTCAATTATTCTACATTTTTTTTTTCTTTATAAAAATTCTGGAATCTAAAAAGTTGTTTTACCCATTAGGTATGGCCATGGATTGATTTCAAGGCTAGGGGCGGCACATGTGAAGGAGATAAAATGCAAAATAACCAGGGGTGTAGCCAACGGAGGGATAGGGGGGGGTCATATCTCATCCCCCCATGAAGAATTTTTTGGCATACGAAATGTATATTCTTCACTCCCTTATCGCACACACGTATACATATATGTGAGGTGCAGTATTTGTAACTCGCCCCCCTCCTAAGGAAAAATTTCTGGCTATGCCACTGAAAACAG
The DNA here is from genome assembly GCA_038373885.1 of Cheiracanthium punctorium. NCBI lineage: Eukaryota > Metazoa > Arthropoda > Arachnida > Araneae > Cheiracanthiidae > Cheiracanthium > Cheiracanthium punctorium. The sequence goes on along the minus strand of JAWZYV010017120.1, from coordinate 1,172,314 downwards.
CTGTAATAATTACTTTTAAAGCGCCAGCTACTTAATGTTCCATTTGTTAGCATACTGGAATGCTTTCAGACCTGGTTTTCTGTCTACGTGAGTTTTAGACGCTGAGTCACTTTTGAAGCAGTATCTATAAAGGTGAAATTATAGTATGCCTACGAAGATTATAAAACAGTTTTAGTGGGTGATTTTAATATATCGTACATTTCGATTACAAAGAATTGTTTTATGGAACAAGTGAGACAAATGCGGCATGCATGGGTTTTGATGCACTTTCTAAGTCAAATACGACACACTCATGGATTATGATGCACTTTCCAACATAATGGAAGAAAAAAGACAAATAGGGCCGATACATAAATTATGATATACTTTCCAACATAATTTAATAATGTAGATAAACAGGGGGGGCACATAGATTAGGGTTGAGGCCGACGTAGACTTCAGTGCATTTCCGTACGCTAGAATGGCAACTCAATGTATTTTTCAGTATCTCGAAGACGGATTGCGGAGAAAAGCGTCCCCATTGTGTGCTTGGCGTGCTTTTGAGTTTCACGGATTATCCTTTGTCGGCAAATCACGACTGGTCATTAAAAGCCTATAAATTCTTCCACCTTGCACTGTTTCCCCCCTTTTACAAAGCCTGCACGTGCAAATTGACCATTAAAAAACTCCCCTAATACCCTGCAACGTTCAGCAATCGCACTTGAGTCTACGTTGGCCTTTAGGCTTACCATATATCTGGGATTAGCCCGGACAGTCCTGGTATTTTAGTGCTTTCCGGAATTTGAGAATGGGGTATTGAAATTTGGCTCAAGTTCAGAAAAAGTACCAGACACTATTGAAGAGAACTGAAAAGCTATTTTTAAGGTTTTCCAGAACACTGATACGTCATGTCGCAACATTTCTCAATTGGTTAAGTTTGCGATGTCTTTGGCTAAGACATCCAGTTGAGAGGTTTTTCGATTACGGGGTATAGGAAAAAAAAAAAAAAAAAAAAAAAAAAAAAAAAACGGGCATATGTCTATCGGCAGAAAAGGGCATAGACTTTCAATATGCAATGTTAAACATCTTTCAAATGTCAAGATTAATTTTGAACTTTCGGGCAGTGATTTTTATGATGTCATCAAAACAAACAAAGAATTTCTGAAAAAAGTCATGTCTAGCGAAAAATATGACTAAATACAAATAATGTTTAATGCTCCAGGAAGTTAAGATTTTTAATTTACTTTTAATAGTAATTGCAAAAATATTTTAAAATCTCTTTACAATGAACTAAATTTTTATGAATTATTTCTGATTAACGAATAAAATATTTTTATGAAAGAAAATAATTAGAACTAATTAAATCAATGAAACTTCACTTTAACAAGTTTTTCAGAATTACAAAGTTTATTTTTCCTTGAAATTCGCTATGATAAGATTTTACTGAAGTCCTGGGTTGGACCCCTCCAAAATATGGTTTTGTCCTGGGTTAGACATAAAAAAAATATATGGTAAGCCTAATTACGGCACATTTTCCAACCTACTGAAGCAAGGACAATAGATCTGCCTCATGGATAATGAAGCACTTTTCAACATAATCTAGCAAGGAAGACAAAAAGGACATACGCATGGTTATGATGCACTTTCCAGCACAATAAAGCAAGGATGACACATACGGGCGGCCCACTCGTTGATTATGATGCCCTTTAATGAAGCAAGGAAAACAAATAGGATTCACGCTTTGATTATGATGCATTTTCCTACGTAATGAAGCTAGAAAGACAAATAGGGTCGACGCATGGACTTTGAAACGCTTTTAATGTATAACATATTAGTGGAATGTGGAATTTAAAATATTAGCGTGTTTCACATTTCTTAAAAGTTTTTTTATATTTCTCTCCCCCCCCCCCCTGTGTGTTAGACAACAGAAATGACTTCAATTTTCATTACATTGTTGAATTTAATAACTTAACAGGCAACAATAGATCCTGATACTACGATATCCGTAATGTTAAAAATAGAATATGGAATTCATTATTTATTTCAAGTAGTTAAAAATGAAATGTATTACGTGTCGTTTTCTATAATACAAGTAAGAATTATTTTATTGTCAAAAAATTGCTTTTTACATGCGCGAATCGTAAAAATTCCCAGCACAGAAAGCGTCTCCGATGATAATTATTTGAGACTTGTTTTGAAAAAACTATTATGATGCATACTTGTCTTTATTGTCATGGCTCTCGGCTACCCACATTCTATCCTATGAAGCAAACTACTGCAAAGCTCTTGAAAGAAAAATGATTTGAATTTATTTATTTATTTTAGTTCCGTTTAACAATTAGGCATAAATGCTGTCGTTAAGAGGGAAATAATTTGCCGGTTCCGATCGAATAAATTACTTTCAAATACGAGTGTTAGAAATATACATGCCTCTTCCTGTATGAAGAACGGGTACATCAGCTAGTTTGCAATAATAGATACTGACCAAATTAAGTTTCCCTTAATTTCAAATTTCATTAATTTTTAATTAATTGCAAGGATTTTTAATGCAAGCATCATCAGTTTGATTGCCTATGTTTACAAATGTTTGCAATTGCTTGTCATCATGAAATGAGCCTTGGACTGCAAATTCAAGTTTTCCCCAAATCCTTCTTAGAAAAGTCCTTGCATAAAACACTAGTTATTTCGCCATATTTTTTGGTTACGGGAAGCTTATTACCCTTTGTATTGCAAACAATCATTTGACTTGATCTGCAATTTTATGTGCATTCTTTATTCACAGTATTATTAGTAAATTGCAGTCACTATAAAACCGTAGAAGAGAAATGGCTGTCGGTCCTAAACGGAATGCAGTTTTAGAACTTGGAGCTAACAGTCTTCTCTCGAGTAAAAAATAGGGAATTTACTCCCGTGATAATGATATTAATAGGTACTCTTCACAAAATGATTTTGTTTAAAAGTAGTGGCTTTTCTCTCTTTAAAGGATTAATTCCCTGAAAGGCTTGAAAAAAGATGAAGATGTAAAGTTCTTGTCACATCGAGTTCAAGCAATTGCGCATATAACAAAGAGAAACGGCTCTTACCGAGTTTACTGCCATCCATCGAGACAAGTTTTACTGGTTTACACCCGTTATATCACAAACGCAACGCTGAGAATTCCTTTCAGTGACCAACCACCATTGCTTTCCAACATGCACATATTTAAGAATTTGCACAGAATCGGTTAAAAAGATCAAGTAATAAATGAGTGAAACAAGACGTGTTTTTTTAACATCTGACACATAAATATAGGAAAATATAACAAGCACATAAAAAAATAATACTTCAATAAATGTCAACAAACAAGAAATAAAACTAAAGGGGTTTATTTCCCACACGCTTTGCCGATACGCGCTGTCTTTTGGCTCTATAACTGAGCTGGAGAAGAGAAACGAGGACACACACATGTTCATATATATGCTAGATAAAATTACCCGTTAGGAAGGATTTTCATTGCCAGCTGGTCCCTAGCGAATATGCAAAGCCTCCTTCTAAGAAACTATCATGGAAACAATACAGGGTACAGAAAGAAATCTTAAGTGCTGTGCCTTTACAGTGTTAGTTAGACTAACCTTCCTGCCTGGATTGTGGCAGCTTAGCGGTTTAAGGCCGGAAGGTTGCGGGTTCGATGCCCACGTACCACTAAAGACCACCGTGCACAAGCTTTGTAAATACACTTTAAATCCGTGGTTCCGAAAGTCCCCTCGGAGGTCGCTAGCAGTTTCCGAGGGGTACCAATATTCAGAAATCCCCCATCCACTATTGAGGATCCAAATCGCACCGGAAAACTTCCGGAAGGACGTGTGTAGCTCTAAACGACACATTCAGTGACGTGAGCTGTCCTCTCTTGGCAAACAAACAAACAAACCTTCTTGCCTGCGTGGATGGTGGAGCTTCTTTGCAACTGAGGAAAGGTGGACCTTTAGTATCATCTGTAACGATCGTATTGGAGTATTATTTTGTGTGTGTTACTTTACAACGTTTTTAATTAATTTTATCTTTCAAGCAACAGTTTTCTGTTGGGTGTTTTCGTGATATTTGCTTATATTTATGAATTGAGTGTTTAAAAACCGCTTCTTCTTTCACTCGTATATTAACTGATCTTTATCATCGATTTTGTGCGAAGTTTCAAAATGTCATGTTCGTAAGAGATGAGTAAGCCATTACGCACCAAAATTATACCAACACAGCTAACAATCTTTCAAGCGAGTCATCGGAGGCTAGGAAAACTGAATAAATTAAATGTATATTGCAGTTTTATGTGAAGAATGACAATTTAGGCTGTGAAGGGTACATTTTTTTTTCTTTCTGAAAGAATCCAAGTCATTCTCAGATTAGGAATAAGGCAAGGAGTTTCTCTTTAAGAAGACTTAATTGGAACAGATTAGTGACACTTGAATAAAGCTGTATCCGGGAGTTGGAATCCCGGATTGTTTATCCGAATTTTCTGGAATGTTGCGTACGTTCAATTTAACTTAATTACAGCTATTTTAGCTTTTCATTTTTAAATGCGTGCAAGGATGCTGATTGAATTCTAGAAGAACACCGGGGCAAAGTTTTCCTCGCTGCAATACAAAATAACCAAATTGGGAGAAAAGTAAAACCTGAAGCTGAGGTAGTGTTACAAAAATATGCATGCAAATCATTTTGTTAAAATTTTGTTACATCATTCTCAATTCTTATTTTTTTGCCAAAACACACAAAAGCAAGTTGATACAGGTGAAATGTATATAAATAAAATTAGACTTTTGTCTGTACATTTCTTGGAATTCAAAAATTTTGCGATTTCTATCCGTTTCAAGCACCTGGGAATCCGGTGCGACCCTCAAAAAAAAGTTTGTCTGTCGTTGTGTCATTCTGTCCGTGACGCTTTTTTTTGTTCGAGCATCACGTAAAAACGACTGAAGCGAATGAATGATATGAAATTGGGTGTCATGATAGGTGGTCACTCAACTTAAAACATAGGCGTCGAATTTTTAAAAAATCTTGATTGGATTTTGAGATTTTGTGAAAATCCTTTCATACTGCGTAAATTTGTGTTCAAGCATCATGTAAAAACGACTGAAGCGAATGATATGAAATTGGGTGTCATGATAGGTGGTCCCTCAAACATAGGCGCCGAATTAAAAAAAAATCTTGATTGGAATTTGAGATTTATCGGAAATCGTTTTAAACTGCGTAAATTCGTGTTCGAGCATCACGTAAAAACAACTGAAGCGATTCAAATGAAATTTGGTGACATGGTAGGTGCTCACTCAACTTAAAACATAGGCGTCGAATTAAAAAAAAATCTTGATTAGATTTTGAGATTTTGTGAACCATTTTGTGGCACCATGTTCAAAATCATTTCAAACTGCGTAAATTTGTGTTCGCACATTAAGTAATAACTGCAAAGGTGAAAAAATGATATTTGGTGAAATGATAGGTGGTCACTCACCTTAAACTATAAGCATCTAATTAAAAAAAATCAATCAGATTTCGAGATTTTGCGAAAATTGCTTAAAACTGAGTGAAATTCGCATTATGTAATAACGACTAAAGCGAATGATATGAAATTTGGTCACATGATATATGGTTGCTCAACATAAACTATAGGTGTCCAATTTTTTAAACATTTTTATTAGATTTTGAGATTTTGTGAAAATTCTCTCAAATACGTTAGTACTGAATGCAAATTTCCAAAAAGCAAGAACTTTCGTCAACATTGTAGGAGTACACAGAATGGATGTAGTATGTTGCCAAAGTAAAGAAAGCGAAGTTATAATTTCTTCAAGCATCGCGTAATAACGACTAATACGAAAGATGCGAAATTTGGTGATATGATAGGTAGTTGCTAATCTTAATTTATAGGCGTTGAATTTTTAAAATATTTTGATTACATTTTGAGATTTTCTGAAAATCGTTTTAAAATGCTGAAATTTTGTTCCAGCATCACAAAATAAAGACTGCAAGGAATGAAACGAAATTGGGTGACATGTGATAGGTTGTCACTCAACTTAAATTTTAGGCTTCCAATTTTTCAAAAATATCGATTAGATTTTGAGATTTTGCGAAAATTATTTCAATATGCGTAAATATTCGTTCGCGCATCACATAATTGCGACTAAAGCGAATGAAATGATATTACTTAGTTACTCTCTAACCTGTAATATTTTTAACAATACATAATAATTATAACTTCGCTTTCTTTACTTTGGCAACATACTACATCCATCCAGTGTACTCCTACAATGTTGACGAAAGTTCTTACTTTTTGGAAATTTGCATTCAGTACTAACCCGTCAACGACGGGCACTTCAGCTAGTATGTAATATTTCTTTAAAAATATTTTTGGCTGAAAATGGCTCCTGTGGATCATAAGTCAGTAGTTGTGAAAAAAGAGGAAGGTAGGACATCTTTCATGAACGAAAAAAAAAAAAAAAAAACCAATCTACCTATGAAATACTTGATTTAAACTCCGTTCTCGTAAGAACACCGAAAGTGAAGCAGCACCGGCTTGGTCAGTGTTTGAGAGGGTGAACTCCTCTCTCGGCTGTACTGCTGGTGTACGTTAATGGGAGCTGGCGCAAGTAAAATCCGTCGCTGCTCCAATGTCCTCCATGTTCAAACGGTGCCAATTTCAGATAGCTGGTCCCTGATCTAGAACTGGTTCAAAATTAGGGAACCAACAGGCATAAGTCCAACCCCCTCGTAGGCAATGGCACCTCTTTCCATGGATACTGCAATCGTCCATCCATGGACACGAGAAAAAAAAAAAACTTGCTTCAAAATGTAAAAGTATGAATTCCGTGTTTGGGCACTGCTTGCTTGTAGCTAAAAACTTGTTGAAAAAATATTTGTTCGATATTTATGTAATTGGGTGCCATGGCAAACCTACACAAGAGTATCTGCCTAGGTGGGAGCCTTGGCTGGAGGTTTTTTTTTTTTTTTTATGGGGGCTCTAACGCATGTTCATGTTACATCTGGAGAAAACGCCGAAAATTCCAGACAGTTTCATCGACAGCCAGAACCTTGGGCCTTCACATTTCAACCATTTACCCTGTTTAGCCATCTACCATCTGTTTATCCACTCGGCCATGGTGGGGGCCTGAATTTTATTTTTAAAAAATGGCATTACTCTCCTGTGCCCCTAATAAAATCTTTTGGGAGTTCCTGTAAATAAACTATTCGCAACACTTTTCTATAGGGTAGGTACATGGTACAATGCGAAGCAATAGCATTTGTAAATTTTGGTAGGAATCGATACATGTTTAATTCAGTTAGAGTACGGGCAGATCGGCAGACCAAGAGAAACAAAAAGACCTCTCCCATTTGTCGGAAAAGTGCTGAAAAGATATTTCTTTCATAAAGTGGTAGGTGATAAGGATACTAAAAGGAAGAAACGAGGTGTCTATTTTTGGGGAAGTCATCAAACTGCAGAGGATTATCGGCCGTCACAGTGTGACTTCAAACCTTTTCAGTGAAGTGTTCGGTTCCGCCCTCGATTTCAATATCAGCGAAACACAACTCCCAACTCCGAAATTTTTTGTAATCGAGGAAGCTTGCTTACGTCTGGTTCTCAGAGGGAAGCGGGAAGAAACGCAATTCACTTTTTCTGTTAAGTCAATAAGGAACGAAAGTATGAAACGACGAAAATGTTCTTTTAAGAGTGTATAAGTTTCAGTAAATGAGTAATGTCCATTGATTCAACATTGCATTCGTAGTTTTGTAGGTTTTACATTATTTTATTTAACTTAGGTTCTCTACTTCCTCAACTCCGTTCTGAGATCATGCTAACTTAATTAAACTCATTTCCTAAAGGCCAATCAGTGGCCGAGTGGATAAAACGCTGAGCATTGGTAGATGGCTGATGTGTGAAGGAAAATAATTCTGGTCTGCAGCACTACTGTCGGTCTAAAGGTCCGGAGTTTCGGGATTTTTTTCCACATGCAACTTAAAAAAGCCCTCACCAAAGGCATCCACCTAGGTAAATATTTTCTCGCGTTGGCTTGCCAAATCTCAGAAATACATAAAATTCAAACAAGTTTTTAATTCCAAACAAGCTGAGAACAAGCACAGGATTCATGTTTGTTACATTTCGAAGAGTAGTGCAGTTTAGGATAATGGTTTGAGGTGTGCATTAATGAAAAGTTGTTTTATTTAAAAGAAAACAAATTAGAATACGCTATAAAAGCACGTTCTTCGTTGAAAATGTTGATCATAGCATTGACAAGTCTGTTATTGGAGCACACACAAAACATTTTTTTTTCCAGAGTAGGGTGGGATGCTATAATTCTGTGTTAACCTTTTAACGCGCAGTGTCCCCGCTCTGGGAACACCAAACTCTGGCGTTTTGACTGTTGCCAGTCACGAAGAATAGATTTGATTTATATAAAAATAGTTGCGGGTGACATAGCTCCACGAGAATCCTTTGCTTTTTGGCACGTCATTTCCCGTGAAAAAATGGTCACGATTATTTTTAACAGCACTGACATCTGCTGAAAAATGGAAGAATGCGAGGAACAGCTGGATAGATTGCCCAATGCTGAAAAAGGGGCAGCCGTTGCCATCGCTCGACTTAACTACCAGCAAGATGGCGGACGATCGAAACGTTCATCGCGTGCCACAAGCCAGCTGTCGTCAAAAAAGGGTCTCCAGGTCTGTGGCACGCGATGAACGTTTCGATCGTTCGCCATCTTGCTGGTAGTTAAGTCGAGCGATGGCAACGGTTGCCCTTTTTTCAGCATTGGGAAAGGGTTGCGCCTCAAAGGGTTAATGAGAAATCCTTTTCTTTCCCGAATATGTATATGAATATGGGATGCTTATTTTTGCACCTTGTTTCCTACTTATGCCTCTGATAATTTAGTTGAATAGACTTGCGCTTTTCACGTGTTCCATCCGTCTACTCTTAAAGAAGTCACATGACATCTGACTGGAAAATAATTCAACGGTCATTTTATCCCAATTTCGCTGTCAACAAAGCCTCACAGAAGGGAAATATTCTCGTAACACACAAATGGGATTAATGTTCCATGACAAAGTATCGCTCCCGTTGTCCTCTAGAAATAGCCATTTTTTTCAACGCACGCTCGAGTTTCAACGCAAACATCCTAAACTTGGACATTTGACCAGTAGCTCAGTCCTCGATTTTCCTGTTCCTTTTTCCCGTCCGGTGCGGACAAAACTTTTATGGCTGACGGTTGTAATTCTGGGGCGGTTCCTCCAAGTGGCTTACCATTGGGCATTAGATTAATGTTACCTAATACGACTATCTCAGAAGTACGCAATTATTTTTAAGAAGCTTTCCAAAAGAGTTGAAAAGTGCTTATGATATTGGTTTCTCTGTCTGTCTGTACTCTACTCGCTTTAAAAAAAATTCGCACCGAAGGAACTAAAATAGCTCTGAAGGACTTAAAACCGAGTCAAACTTGTCCCGGTTTTAAATCTTTCAGAGTTAATTTAGTTCCTTCGGAGAGAATTTAGTTCTTTTTACTTTCCGGACATGTACGATGTAAGGAAAGTATTGTAATCATGAAAAAATTCGACTTCGAGATTTTGGTGTATTTACACGTTTTGAAGTCTTCTGAATTCATTTATGTTGTTTTTACGAGATGTATGTATGTGTGTGTGCATAGGCGCACCCACGGGGGGGGGCTATGGGGGCTGAAGCCCCCCCTAAAGGTGGAAAGTTTGAAGTGAAAAACTTAAAAAAATGAAAATTGTCACTAATGAATTATTACTATTATTATTATTTATTGTCTTCAAATTATTTCTAAAGTATTTTTTACCTAAAAAGATGTCAGTTTTTAAATAAATACTTACAGTGAGTTTATGAAACACTATTAAAGTCGGTTACAATATCACTGAAAAAGATCTGATAATCACTGAATACAATATCACTGAAAGCTATCACTGAAAAGATCAGATAATTATTTATGACTCTATAATGAGTTTTTGCTTGTGGGCTTGTGTTGTATGGGCAAATCGAGTGGTACAGAATATTTTGACGTTATAAGAGGGTTGTAACTATGATCGATCTCACTATAACCGAGTTCAGCAGTATTTTCAGCTCAGCCCCCCCTAAACTAAAATCCTGGGTGCGCCACTGTGTGTGTGTGTGTGTGTGTGTGTGTGAACACGATAGCTCCTAAACGGGGCATTCGATCGAGCTCAAATTGGGTATATATGTTATAAACCACCATCTTAAGACCGGTATTGATTTTGGTGTGTGTATACGACTCATAGTTTTCCTACAGGACTATGACAAAAATTTCTTTTACATTATGGCCTGTGAGGGGAAATTGTCGAAAGTGCCCTAGCGTTTAAACGGTACATTCGATTGAGCTCAAATTGGGAGAAATTCTTGAAAGTGCGCTAGCGTTTAAACGGTACTTTCAATAGAGCTCAAATTGGGTATATATATTATAAACCACCATCATAATACCGGTATTGATTTTGGTGTGTATAGGACTTAGTTTTTCTATAGGGCTACGACAAAGATTTCTTTTACATTATGGCAAATGGGGAGAAATTCTTGAAAGTGCTCAAGCGTTTAAAAGGTGCATTCGATTGAGCTTCAATTTGGTATATATTTTTGAATTATTCATCGATTAAAATTTATTTAAATCTTGGTAATGATCTAAATCGTAAGTGTTCGAAAAGTCGAGTGGAGTCACTACAGATTTTTTTTTTATTTTTTTTTTTTAAGCGTGAATTCCCGTAAATATAGGTAAAGTTATCGTCATAATAAATGCCGAGTAAGGGTAAGCCATTGAAAAAGGACAATGTATAACATAAATATCGTCTTCTTTATTTATACAGCGAGACATTGGCAGTGGGGGTGGGATGAGGCGATCGGAACCTCTTGAGCTCTTTCACTCCCACTACAAAATCCATATTTAACCTGTTCGCCCTCATCATTGAGCAGAACAACAAGGACGACTCTCTTTCTCTGACTAGTGCTGTAAAAGTAACGACAAAATGAGTATCCGTATGTATTTGTTACTTAGATGTTCGCTATTCGTTACTAAGTATTCGTTACTCGTTACTTTCGTTACTACTAATAGAATCGGTAATAGGGTGTTATATGTGCCCCATAACAACACATCCAGGACAGTGTTGTTATGGGTATATGCCGCCCATACATAAACCCATAACAAAACCTAACCAAAAAGAATTTTTTTTAGCGAAGTTGTACAAAGTTGTATTTAGAGCTTATTTTCTCTGATTTACAGATTGTTTTTATACACATTTATGGTTTTATACAATGCTAAATTATCCGAATTACTGAGTGCACATAGAAATCTTCCAAAGACATATGCCTTTTTTTTTTTATCAACCCCTGCGTTTTTAAATTCTGAACGCTGGTTTAACCTGTACATTCTTATCATAAAAAGTGTAAAGGAAAGCTTGTGACTCGTGTTTTTTCTGGGAGCGGGTTCTCGAATACTGAGATCCAGGGATTGGGCCACATATATTAAATTCACAGGGCAGGGGATCTCAGTATGATATCAACTACTTTGCGTCTCTACAAGCATAATATCTTTATTATTTGTGAGTTCTTATTTCATATCAAAAACTTCTTTTGCTGGACGATTTTTCGAAGTAAATTAAAAATTACCATATTTTAAATTAAAATTGTTTAATTCAGTGAGAATGATCTATTTTTAAGATATTTCCAGTTCTATTTCTGCACTTTTGGGATGAAAGGGGTTAGCCCTTTCTGTGGGTGCATACATGAGAGCATTCTTTAAACAAAAATTATCACTCCTTTCATACAGAAAGAATGGTTGCACCGGACTATGCGTATTCCATGAGTTCATGGAATAAAATGTACCATAAAATAGGGCAGATGGCCCCCTAAACGCCGACATTTTAGAAACATACTGAACTTTATTGAATTATTTTAATACCAGTGGCTTATGCAGGAGTGGGCATAGAAATCCCGGGTAGCTCCCAATTTTTTATATATTTTTTAAACAATTACTTAAAAAATGTGTTTAGGTTTCCATGCTAAATATTTTTTTTAGTTCCAAATAATATTTCAAATAATAAAAATGTGTGAATTCGTTTACTTTATAAAAATATATTTTTTAAAAAGGTGTATTTAAATAATTTGTTATTTATTACTCATATTTCGATTCTAGCTAAAAAAAAAAAAAGAAAAAGTTAAGTTCGCAATCCTGCTTCGAAACCACCCTGAAAGAAAGAATTCTGATTGCACCACTATTTAGTACTAAAATGTTAGAAAGCCCGAAATTAGCACCCCTTACTAACATGCTTCTCTTATATGTATTGCTCCTCTACAATTATAAGAACACCCCCTTCCCCCCCCCCCACCGCAAAAAAAAGTTCAACTGCGCATAAGAACATTCTTCCAAACCTCATCAAAAACGATACCATTCGGCTCGGCACAAACGAATTGCAACCAGAACATACTACTACTCAAATACCGAAACTGATTTTTCCCTTCAAACAGCGAGAATCCATAATACTTCCGGTATCTAGTAACGGAACGGAACATACTATTACTCAAATACAGAAATTCATTTTCTCCCTCCGGCAGTCTTATATTCGAAGTTCGAACCTGGTCGATCCGAAATGCACACTCAAAAGTCATTTCCCCCCTTGAAACCGCGATCCGATATCCAGTAACAAATAACAGAAGATATTAGTACTGGATTACTGGAACCCGTTTCCCCCCTAGTTCGCCTCGCCTGGCGGTCTGTATTCGAAGTTCGAAGCTGCTCGATCCGAAACAGCTTCGGATCGAGTAACGAGTAACGATATCAGCCGAAAAATAGCAATTCGTTACTTCGAGTCTGAGTGATTATCCGTATCTTAGTACCGAATGCATGCGGTTTGCTTCAGCTCTATCTCTGACAGATGTGCTTCCCAGAATGGTTTTTTAAATGCACCATTTTGAGAAGCAACATCGGTCAAAGGAGGAGCGTCTTCTCTATTGCGCCTTTCTAATGATGAGAGCGTACAGGCCAAACATGGGCTCAAAATTTTGAATAAAAAGGTAAAAAATAAAAAGAGTGACCCATCTCTGACAACATGCCTGTCATACTTACCGACTTTCCAATATATCAAGATATGTGGACAGCCCTTGTAAAAAGTGTGTTTAGGATGCTAAAACCTATTTCAAACAAGACAAAATTAATGTATATTACTGAAGTTTATAAAAGAATAATCTCCATTGAAAATAGTGCGAAGAAACATTTAAAGCTATTTTACAAAGAAAACAAATCGTCATACCGTTAATAAGATAAATTTTAGTATTTTATTTGCTTCAACACTTTGAAGTATGGCGGTTTTTGCTACTTTTTATGATTAAAAAAAATACTAAAGATATACACTCAATTTTTCAAATAGTTAAAAACTTCGAACTGTTCTTATTTATAATGAAGGAAGCATTGAAACGTACTAATAATTAATATTTAATGAGAAATTATTGGACAAAACGTACTTTAAAATAAATGAAACAAATTCCACACACAAAAACATAATTTTAACGCAAAATTTTACAGATATTATGGGTAAAAACTCACACAAGTGTTGTAAAAATGTCTGAAAAATAATTTGTATTTGTACATAAAAATTATTTAGTAATTTGCTAAAATGCAACAAATATGGCTACTGAATGTTCAAAAAGCGACTCTAATTCTAGATAGTTTCTTATACTTAATTTTATTTGGTGCTGTCATTTATATATATATTTCAAATGTAAGGCTCGTAGATAACATTTGGAAAGTTAAAAGTTGACCTCGAGGGACGCTCAGGCTTAGAATCAAAGTGGTAACCTGTTCACATCCATAGTTGTTCAGACGCGTCTGCAACGATGCCTCTTTTATGCGTATCATTACTGGCTCGCATGATTCTTTGAACACCGGCGGGGGGGATGTCACTGACATCTAGAACTAGAAAATAATTGGTGGAACTAGAATTTATGAGTGTATGTACGCTGTATAGTACTAGACCATAGAAAAAGGCACTTCTGAATCCACTTACCAATTTTTAGATCTCTCCTCTATAATCTAGTGCTTGAATCCCGATGAAAATATCTGTAAATCTCTGCAAACGCAAGCAGGTAGACTCACAAACGGTAATTCTAGTGCTCCAAGAATCGAACGATAATTTCTCGTTACACAAACAAGTCATTCTGCTGTGATTAGCTAGAATACTTCGGATTAAAAATTCTTCACCATTTCGTCTATACCAGTTATGTGTATCACCTACATAACACGCATAATTCTAAGATCTGTTTTGTCGCCTTTTCTTTTTACGAAGTGGCAACATGCTTGTTTGTTCATTTTTAACAGTTCCTTCTGTTTTGTGAGACGAAGGGCTTTGACTGAGGAAGACTGAAAAGATTTTCAGCCGAAACGATCGTATCTTCTTATAAGTAACATATTATGTGTGTTTTTTCACAAAGATTTTATTTATTTTCCCGCAGACCTATATGTTCCAGGAGCAACGATGGATACAGGAAGGGGAGGAATCACTGTCCTTGCAACAGTGAGAGCAAACAATTTAACTCTACCTTAAGCAGCAGTAAAGAAGGAGATGAGATTGTGATGAAAGTGTTTTACAATCGACGCGTTTGGTATGGTTTATCTTTCCCGGTTGAAAACCCCCGGTTTAATCGTTGGCAGAATTCTTTTCCGGATAACTAACGTGAAATGTAACGGATAAGGACTGCATAGCGGTAGAAAAGGAATAACAGGATACGGCAAGATGAAATTATTCTAACCTACATTTGTAAGCAATAACATGCGAAAATCTAAACATTCATTCAGAGAGAATTCTTTTTTCTCCTGTTTAGAATAAAACTAATTTATTATAAGATTTATTAACAAATCAACAGGTTTTCCCTTTATCCAGTCGGTAAAATGCAGAGCTACTTTTGTGATAAAACTATTTCAACGAACTAATGAGACTAATGCAAAGAAAACAGAATGAGCGTATAAATGAATATTTTAAAAAGGAAACTTAATGCACGAATGCTCGAGGAGTCAAACTTTCAAATGCTAAAAAAATCTCTTCTAAATGTAGGTAGACAGATTACTTAAAAGTGTAATACGTGACTTCTGCTTTTCCTTTAGAAAATGTATTAGGAAGAGAAAACATAGGAGTCGCGTATATGCTGTTGCTGTCGTTTATTTTTAAATTAAGTTTTCCCGTTAAAACGCCAAGAATTAAAAAGTTTACTCAGTAGTTTTTTAAAGTACATTCTGTAAGCTATAAAGTGCATATCGTGTCAATCGTAGATTATCAATGTCCATTTACTTTGAAATATTATCCCAATATTGTCCTTGCTGCCCCAATCCTCCCAAAATGAACTAATAATCCGAACTCCGGTGATACTTGTTCGAGCTGTCTCAGGAGGAAAAAAAAATGATTAGAAATGTTTTGTAGTTTTTTTAATTTTATATTTCGAAATTAATTCCAACTTTTGAAGGGGTGGGCGCATATTTAGTTTTACAAGGTTTTTATTCACTTGTCTGTTATGTTGTTTCACTTTAAAGTTTGTTTTCGAATTTTGCCTGATTTTCTATCTTTGATCAAGCTGATGCTTTAGATAGAACTGCGAGGACACTTTGAATCATTGTTTTATGATATTTTGAACGAGAAATATTTATTGAAGTTTGAAAAAAGAAAAGAAAAAACTCGTACATATCAGTTCGCATCCACCGGACATTTCGATCTTAACATCATTGCGAAGTTCTTTCAATCCTCCAAAATATAAAATCAGTTTCGATTTTGTAGCTTAAAGTTTTAATTTTTAGAGATTTTTTGGAAAACTTATCATTTTCATATGATAAGCATCTTCTAAATTTGCTACATCTAAACATCTGCGAGGACACTTAGAATCATTGTTTAATGATGTTTTGCATAAGAAATATTTATTGAAGTTTGACAAAAAGAAAAGAAAAAACTCAAACGTATCAGATCGTATCCACCGGGCATTTTCGATCTTAACATCGTTGCAAAGTTCTTTCAATCCTGCAAAATATAAATTCAGTTTCGATTTTGTTCCTTAAAGTTTTAATTTTTAGAGATTTTTTGAAAAACTTATCATTTTCATATGAAAAGCATCTTCTAAATTTGCTTCATGTAAACATTTGCAGATAACTCTGGTAGCATCCCAAATGATCTAATTGTTGGATTCCGCACTATCACCGTAATGGTGCGGTTCGATTCCGATGCGGTCAATTAATTTTTGCTGCCAATACTTATCGAGAATACTTGAGTTCAACTGGTCAGAATGCAAAATAAGAGTCTTGCTGTCGCATTTTCCCATACACAGAAAACATTTATCATATTATTACACCATGTTACACATAAAACCGTGCAGTTGAAATTCTAGCGATTACGAATAGAATGCTTTTGTATTTATTGTACTAGCTGCGTAGCTTGACGTTGCTCGGGTGCATTAGGTATTAACACAGAACTCATTCCCCCCTAAAATTGTCAGCTGATGTCAATCACTGATGTGCTGATTTGCTTTCTTTTCCATAAATACACATATTTTTAATATCCACGCATTATCCGCATTTCGAACTGCATATAATTTTGCTGTATAGTGCTGTATGATTACCTAAGCACTTTGAGTTAACCTTTCACTAGTTATTGAATCGCATTACATCAATTACAGTATAGATACGTATTTAAATTTTATTTAACTGTGGGCCCGCCAGCGTCATATTAGGCTTCACATCAATCATACTTTGGAATGTGGTGCAAAATTTAGAACTCTGTAAAAATATCGAAAACAGCGGTTTTGTTTTAGCTTATGTATCTACTCAGAGTATAAGTTATGTTCATGCTAAAGTTCCTACAAAGAAGTTCAGCCATTTCAACTTGAAAGAGTAACAAACATACAAACTTCCGCATTTGTAATATTAGTAGCATGCTAATGGTAATTATCGCCAGGGAATTTCGATTTTGAGTGTTTGTGTTTTACAAGTTCGGTTCAACTTTTTAGTCATATGATAAGATCTAACAGTGACTTTTCCAAGTAGCTAAGTAACAGCAAAATACAGGGTGTTCCAAAAAGGTCGTTACGAGATTTAATTCTTTATGTACTAGAGATAAGTGGGTGGTGTAAGTTGAAGAAATGTGCAAAATAAGGTCGGAAATATGAATCCATTAAAAAAAAATTTATCTCGTTCAGTTACAAAAAGTTACACTTTTTAAATTTTTATACTACCCCCGTACAAAACTGTTCCCAGTTAGAAAGTTTTTATTTTCCATTGAACAAGACTAATAGAAAAAACCGCATAACTGTAAATTTAAATCTGAGTGAGTTATGCTCAATTGAAAATGGAAGTCTGTGCAAAGGGACCATACACAAAAATAGAAATGTAAATTTGTGGCATGCTATAAAAGATGGAATATGCATGAAAATATTTACATTAGAGCCATTTTTGAGTTTTCAGGGTAGATTCATGGTTCCGTTGAAAATTATCATATTTTTCAAAACAACGTTCTAACTAACTCAGACGATTTTTTATTTCCTGTAAGTGTCTTTAACCGTTTCAAATTTTTATGGTGAAACAATTTTTAACAACTGCATAATGAAATGCAGACGATTTCTTTTGAGTTTCCAGTAGTAACTCTCATCAGAACAACTCAACTAAGCTTTTCTTGTACATCAGAATAAATAGTATAGTAAAAATTATGCAGCGATATTTAGTTTTATATTTTCGAAATAAAAGCATATAACTAGTACTGCATAATGTTTTTTTTAACAAATGACGAGCTGTTTGAATTAAGAATTATTTATTCTAAGGGCAATAGAAGTAATGCGGAAACTGCTCGAGAATTCGGACGACGACATCCGAATTCACCTCAAATTTCTCGCATGTTTGTTTAGCGGACGATGATGCGATTGAAAAGCATCGGTGATTTTCATCCGAAACCTGGCCCTGGGAGAAATCGCTTGTACGGTGAAAGCGAAGAAACGGATATTATAGCATATTTTTCTGCCAACCAACGTGCAAGTATTCGAAAAGCAAGCGCGACTTTGGGACTACATAGAACATCAATTGATAGAATTCTTGAAAAACATAATTGGCATCCATTTTGTATACATGGACTACAAGCACTCCATTCGATTTTGCTCGACGTGTAGCATTCTGTAAACAAAACTTTTACAGAATATTTACAAAATATTTACAGAAGCATATGTGCAATTGGTTGTTAATTCAACAAGATAAAAATGTGAATTTTGTTTAAAATATGATGTGGACGGATGAATATTTATTTACGGAAAACGGGTCAATAAATACTCATAACGATCATTGTTGGAATAATACAAAATCATATTTTGTACGAGAAATACACCACCAAAGAAAATTTTCTGTCTCTTGGTGGTGCTGAATTTGGAATGGAGAACTCGTTGGTCCTGTGTTTTATGAAGGAACACTTACAGTCTCAAAATATCTGCAGCTTATTTCAGATGGCATAGTAACAGATATTTTGGAGAATACACCATTTTCGTATGTAAAATGTATGTATTTTTCAATAAGATGGAGCGCCTACACACAAGGCTATAAGTGTAACAAACTGGCTCGATGTTAACTTTGATAAATAGTGGAATTGATTTGAAAGGAGCCACAGAGTGGTCCCCCAGATCCCCTGATCTAACGCCGCTCGATTTTTATTTTTGAGGTCGGCTTCGAACACTAGTTTATAATACTACTCCCCTAAATGCAACTATTCTAAAAAAAAAAAAAAAAAAAAAAGATTATCGATGCATGCAGAAATATTACTGGAGAAGAAATCCAAAATATTTACAGAAGCATTATTAGAAGAGCTCAGTTGTGTATTAGAGTTGATGGAAAACATTTCAAGAATGCTTTGTAAATTGCATTTTCTTTATTTGCATTTTTAATGAAATTTGCTTTTTTATATGAGTGGTGCCCTCTAAAAGATTTATAAAATTGAACATTTAGCAATCGTGATAGGTACTTATTTATTTTCGAAAAAATGTTTTAATTTTAAAATTACATGCATTTACATAAATGCTATTGATTGCAAATTTAAATGTATTTATTTGCAGTGAAACATTTTATAAATATTAGTAAAACGATAAAGCATAAATAAGAACAAAAATGTGTACGCAACAAGGCTCACAAAGTTTGCATATTCTCTAGCTTTCCGTTTATCTTGTGGAATCTGTATATAATTTATAAGGTTTTAAATCAACAAATTTAGTTGTTTACCAAAAAAATTTTAAAATATTTCTTACTCAAGATGCTTAATTCGAAACACATTCCAAGTTGCAATATCATAATTTAGATCTAAAAATTCCCGTTATCCATTTGTATACGCCCCCTATTTTCACAGAGAAAATAGCCTTCAATGTGGAAAACAATGTCCGGAAAAATGGTATAGGTCCAATTTTTTTCCGCGTGATAATTCAGTTAGTTTTAGAGGTTCGGTTATGCGTTTTTTTTCTATTGGTCTTGTTGGATGAAAATAAAAATTTCTAATTGAAGATTTTTTTTTTTTGTACGGGGGTCGTAAAAAAATTTTAAAAGCATAACTTTTTCAGAATTAGCAAGAGGTAATTTTTTAACCGATTCTTATTTCCGACCTTATTTTGAACATTTTTTTAATTTGCATTACCCATTTATCTTTAACGGATAAAGAATTAAAGCCCGTAACCACCTTTTTGGGAGACCCTGTATAATTATTAAATGAAGAATTTTTGGACTTTTTTCTCATGTTTCATTTTCAGCTTTTATAATCTATACATTATTTTACATTAAGAAAAACTTATACTTAAAGAGTTTTGTAAGTATCCCAGCCACTGATCGGTGAGCTAGGATTGCAATAACTGTTTGAGTTTGAAATTTGTATGAAAATTTATTTTGCACTTTTTAGTCCATCTTTAAATAAATAGTTTTATCATTCTTTTAAATTTTATTTATTAACTTTAAAATTTATTGTTCAAACCTTAACCTTCATTTGCTCCAGCGATTTGTTTTAGCCTCACTTACCCATTTCATTGCTTTCAGGTCGAAATTAAGCAAGTTACTCAGTATTTAAATGCGCTATTTTAATACTGAAGGTAACAATTTGAGTTACAATTTAAAACATTATTGTTAAAACTCCACTGCATTTGCTGTCGTTTTTATGACTGTTTGAATTAGAATAATTTTTTCGGGAGTTTAGAACCATATTGATAGTAACGAAAGCAAAGTTTATGCATACTACTTTTTTAAAAATACAATCAATATTTCACAATCAACATGCGAAATTAATAGAATGGAAAAAAAGGTACATTATGGCTCCGATTAAGTATAATTAAGTATAATATGTTTTACGAAGTTAGGGTCTAAAAATTGAGCTTTCCTTTAAAATTGGATGGGTTTTAAGTGTTTTGAAACTAGTCGAACTGGCTGAAAATGGATTAATTGACTTTTGCTTTTTTTTACGTGCAGAATTCAAATATCGAGGGAAAGAATAAGTCACTCTTCAGCATTTAAAAGTCGTTTTTATATTCAACATGATGATCCCTCTAAGACAAAAGCGATTATGCACAGAGAACATTTATTCAAGTATAAAAGAAACCTTTCTTTTGACTGAATGCCAATAAAACCAATAACTTTTTTAAAAACAGAATACTATTATTTTTCAAACCTGGATAAATCTGGAAATGTAATATTGTTTTACTTTTCAGAATAAAAATGTAAATTATTTCCGGAAGAATATTTAGTACCTAGGAAAAAAAAGTCGCCATAAAGTTCTTGAATGTATTAAACAGTGTCTTGCTGTTTCTCTCAATCCTTAAGTTTAAGCGCTTACAAAGGAATTTTACTGAAATCGCGAAATTTACACAAGTAATTTTCACGTAATTTAAATTTGGCTTATACAGTGCACACATGAAATTAGTAATTTATTTTTATCATATTACATGTTTTAAGTAAAATAATTTACTCTGTATGTAAATATACTCTTGTTAAGATTCTTAATTATTTTTTTTATTTTTTAATTATTTCTTAGAATAGAAAAATGAAAGAGGATAACTTTATATAAAACTCTCCTGCATAAAAGCTTTTGAAGTGTAAGAATTTTTCAGTTGTTTAAGAATGCTGTTCTGTATTTACTATCAGGATGTGTAAAATCGTTTTGATATAAGGATAAAATTCGAAAATGTTTTTCCTCTAAGTGAATTATTCCTTTAACACTGCATCTTTATTAAAAAAAAACTTAACGTTTTTTATGTCAATGCACAAGAAAAACACTACTTCAGATGTGTACATGGATGCTTTTTCTCAGTCTGATTCTTCTTATTGCAATTTAATCATCGTAATCTATCTTTACACAGCTTGTTTAGTTTTGTTTTTATTTCAGATGAACAGCTTTCAGTTTTTCTTTAAAATGGAATAAGTTATTAATTAATTCAGCAACAGAAAAAAAATGGTGAAATGTGTTGCATCGGGAAAAAGTTATAATTTTTAAGAGGGTAGTAGCTTGCTTGACATCTGAAGAGGAAGAATGAAAAATTAAAACAAAAGGATGCAAATGAAAGTCAAATTTGATAAAAAGAATTAAAAACCAACCAGCTCAAATTTTCACGCCTCTTAACTTGAATTCTAGAACAGTGACAATATCAGAGATAGGGTGTTTGTTGAAAAAAAAATTACGGCACATGTTGCTGAACCTTTACATACTTTTGCGGTTGATTTCAAGTTTCTTGGAAATCCTTGATTAAAAAATTCTTCATCCTTCCCAGGGACGAAAAGTTTTTGAGAAACGACAGATAATCCACAATCTGAATCCAGCAAATATTTCAACAATCGTGGGCACTACGTTACAAGGAAATTGTAGATTGTATAGTTCAATAAATTATATAGTTTTTTTAATTTATGTACTTCAGTAAAAAGGTTAAAAAAATTGTTTTCACACTGAAATTTCATTTTAAAACTACAGCGCCCATTTCATCTTTAATAATAAAACAAATTATATTTAAAAAACACGCTGTTATAGCAATATGAACTAAAAAGTAAAAAATAATTTTTTAAATGTAAAATTTTGATCAAAAGCAATATGCCGTTGCACAACTCGGTCGAACTTAACTTTTTGAATTTATCTTAAAATAAGAATAAAGTGATTGACTAAAAATGAGCTAAATTTTAAAAAACGCGCAGTGCTTGATATCGGATGTCTTTTTTTTTTTTCCTTTCTTCAAACTATTAGTAAAGACTGCATGAAAATGTAAATAAAAAGCACATCACGCTAGCTTACACTGGAGCAGCAAAAACTACTTATCTTCTTCAGCAATTTTTTGAAGTGCATCCTGATGATCAACATTGAAAATGCTGTCAAGCGTCGACTTGAAAGCTTCTATTTTTTCAGTTTGAGTTTTGGAATTGGATCTTTTAGCATTTTTTTTTTGTATATTTCTCCACTCTTCGTAAATTTTTCAATCTCTGTAACACAATTTTAAAATTGTCTGGCTGGTATCTTGGATTTCTCGTAAAAAAGTACATTTACCCGCATTGTAAGTCTAGCTACTTCTCTGGTGTTCTGTTTCACTTGTCGAATATTATAAAATAAACTGCGTAAAACTTGAAAATTACTTGGTAATTTACTGCCGGAGATTTAATGAGATATGTGACCAATTAAAAAAAAATCTTCTCTTTCTGCGTTGAACTTACGCCTGCTATTATTTTAGAGCACGAAGGTTCTAAAGCTATTGCCTCTCACACTTCACGACGAAAAAAATCACGAAATGAACGTTCACCGCTTGAAATTCAAACCTTAAAAAAAAAAAAAACCTTATTTCTTGACCTCAAAATAAGAGATAAAGATTTTGGTTTTAGTTTGATTTCATGAGGGCTATTTGCCTAAGGGGTTGGGGGATATGCCTTGGATGAATGAAAGGGGAACCTCTAGTCAATCATACAAAAAGGAGGAGTGTGGTTTTGACGACTTCATATTTCAGAATGTTTCGTCCACTGTAATGTAAAAAAGGATAGCAGGTAACAAAATAGGGGATAGCAGGAACAATCCTTCCTAGAAGTGTTGTTTTTTTTTTTTTCCCCCCGTCATAATAAATCACAGAAATTGTGTGTCTCACCCCACGTGCAATCAGTTTATTTTACAAGTCGCTGTCATAGACTGCATCGCTAGCTTAACTTCACAGTTTACAGGAATTTTTAGGTTTAAAAGCATTATACTGGTCCAGGAAGAATTTCAAATCAGATTATTCAAATCATTATATAAAACTTCCTTCCTTTGTCTTAGGATCATCTGGATTTTTGAAAAGAGGGTTGAGTGTTTAAATTGCCACACTGAAGAAATAGATGGCAGCACCACACTTTAGTGCAGCGCAAACGTCATTTATTAGTCATTGTTTTACTTAACATCAGTTTTTTTAGTGTTCTTATTAAATATAAAAATGTTACCGTTAAAGTATGAAATCCGTTATTTTATAGAATACCTAGTTATTCCATGAAATAGTTGATCGTGTCCGTTAAAGTGTAAAACTCTCTCTCTCTTTTGTATTTCATGGTTTAACTAGATATTTCATAGAATAACGATCTGCAGCCCGTTAAAGTGTAAAATAATCTATATATCTCGCTTTTTAGTATAAGGTACATTTACGTTTCGTTTAACAATATGGAAAGCAGCAGAAAAAAAACAAATTAATTTCGAATTCAAATAAAGATAATTTTTGAAGGACGGCAAAAATAAAAGCAAAGCATAAAACAACGAGAATACTTTTCGCCATACTCTCAAAATGTCAACGACAAATACATTTACCTTCCACCCCTACTGCATTTATGAACTATTCCAGGCCATAGGGAGAGAACGTGTTTAGCGTGTTATCTAAAATGAAATAATTGTCATTATTTCATTTTAGATAAATTGTTTATTTTACATTTTAACTGTCTCTCATTAGTCAATTCATAGAATACCTAGTTATTTCATAGAATAACTAGTTAAAGTGACAAATTATTAATATATTACACACTTTAACGGACACGATCAGTTATTTCATGGAATAACTAGGTATTCTATCAAATAACTGCATTATATACTTTAAGAGTAACATATATATTTATATCTTGAAATAATAAAACTACGGACTTCACTACTATATTCAAACTGTGTTACAGAATACCGAAACATCTCTTTGTGTGGCATAATTTCAACGTTCAGTTATTATGTAATGCAATAAGGAAAACTAAAAGAATAGAGTAGAGAGGAAGTGTGGTGGCGACACCTCTCGATAATTTATTATAATCTCTGATATAGTGAAATATTATCAAGCGGAACTTTTTTTTATTTGTTTATTAGTGATGTATCTCGTGGAGACCAGGTCTAGTTGCTGCAGTCTTTGTTTTGCTTGAAAAGTTTAAGATAAAATAAAACTTTCATGCGACATACTTTTAATAAAATTGATAATTCTAAAGAAGCATGAAAAAATGCCCCCTTTTTAACGATAATTCATCCAAGTTTTGTGATCATGGCAACGCTACGCCGATCTGTCAAGGATAGGGGGGAGGGCGTCTTGGTAGGAGGACTTTCAATGGGGTTCTAACGCGTATTCACGTTACATCTGGAGAAAACCTACCAAAACTCCAGACCGAGCAAAGTAGAGAACACAATGAAAGTTTTTACTAGCTTAAGCAAGGGGCATTTAAACAACAAGAGTAAGAGTGGGAATTGAACCCACGACCGAAGTAGGACAGAAAAAATGCTTTTTGTCTCATAAAAAACTTTTTTCATCGTCAAATAACGAAGGTATTCCGGCAGCGCTGCTGCCAGAAAAATTTCCGTGAATTAAAGAAATAATTTTTGAGAGTGCGTCTTTATACACCTATTTATTCCTCATTTTTCAACGAATAATTTCCGTACCCTTGAAAATGTAATATTTACGTGAATCTTCCCGAAAATCTGAAGAAGAGGAAAAAATTTCGTTAATTCTAAAGAAGTTTCTTCAATTGACAGGAGAAAAAAGAAACGTAGTTTCGTCGATTAACGGAAATATTCCAGCAGCACTGATTGCTGCAAAACTTCCGTGAATTGAAGAAATAATTTTTGAGAGTGTGAGCGATGGAATTTAATAGAAAGCTTCTACCCCCCCCCCCCTTTGCTACACAATTTGTAGAGCGTTATCTTAGAAATAGCACTTGCTGTATTAGCTTGACTTTTCATCAACTAGTCTCCCTATACAGGCTGATTCAGAACTGCAAAAAACATGTTTGGGGTGGTTAAGGGAATCAAGAGAGTTCAGAATCGCATAGCAAAGTGGGATCAAAAACGTTGTTTTCATTTACCTGTTAATAATCACTTTAATAATTAATTCTATAATCAATGTGTAATCCCTTCTTTAATAATCAATCCTGCTAATAATCAGTTTTAGTGTAGTGCTTTCTGTGAGAAAGATCTACTAGTTTTTTACGAACTATGGTCAGAATGTTCACTATTATTCCAAAGTGATTATTAACAACATTTCCGACCTCATATTGCTGTGTAATTCTGAACAGTCTTGTTTCCTTTATCGCTCTTTACATGTTTTTTACCTGAGTTCTGAATCACCCTATATACTAATTTTTTAAATAGAAAAAAAAAAAAAAAGATCTCGGCAGGCTCAAAACTTTTTGGACTCCTTCCTGTTTCCTATCAGCGGTGTTTACAACGCAATGCTTTAATATAGCAAAATGTTAAATTAAAAAAATACATATTTTCTAATCAGCAGAGTATATGTATAAGAAATTTGTAGTGGGAAGTACTGTAAATTCCATGCTATATGCATGATTAATACACACACACACACACACACATATATATATATACATATATATATATATATATATATATAATCTCGTTTGGCGTAATTAATCACTTAGATTCGTTTCAACTAAGAACGATTAATACTTTTTTTTTTCAATTCTAATTATAAGCATATTTTTCTTGTTAGAGCAAAGTTCTACGTATAAAGCCTGCAAAATCATTTAAAACTATAATTATTTGTTCGACTGATCTCTATCACTGTTAATTTGTTCTCCATGCTTATTTCTTCGAAGGATAAAAAGTTTCTTAGATTAGCAATTAAATGATAATAGAGTACCACGGTGTAATAAGCAGAATACACACGCTTAAACCCAAAGAGCGAAAAAATCGATGCATTGGAGAGCGAAAAAAAAAATTCATGGATTCGATCCCTTTGCATCGGAACTGACCATTATTTCCGCAAAAGTGCTCTTTAAGTAGTCCTTTTCCGAGAATTCCGGTCCTGGCTTCTTCTTTTCCAAAACACTGATAACGTTCGATCACTTGTTGAGCGAAAATTAGTTTACGTTCTTTTCACTAGGTTTAGGGGGTATTCTAATTGGACAAGACGTTTGCGCCTTCCCTTATCTTTTTTTGCATGATCTCATAGCGCGGGATTTCGCTTTTTTTCAAGACCGTCCATCAGCATTGTGTGTTCTCCAGAAGTATATAATGGAAGATTTAACTAGAGACAATTTGAAATTATTCTTACTTGAAAGCGGTATTGAAGAACAAGATACCCAAAAGTTACATGGTAAGTCCTATTCAATTTTCTGTTAAAAAATCTTATGTTAGCATTTTAAGTATTTTTCAAAGCTATCAACTTATCCCCGAAGACCAAACCATTTTCTCGTTTCCTGTGTTTTTTCTTCAATTTAAAAAAAAAAACAAAAACAATCAGAACAATTTTCAGTATAATATCTTTAAACGCTTGACAAATAAATAACAGTTTATTTCAATTTTTGTTACAAGGTAATTAGAGAAAATGCATAAAAAGAAACTATATGTTTTGTTATGCATAGTGATTTATCTTCCTTTTATGCAACAAAGAAATTCTAAGAAATTAAAATTTTTAAAGATACAGGCATTCACGAAAACTGAAATTTCTTTATGTTAAATATGTTTTTTATTTGACGTCAGATGCTTGTGTTGCTGAATCATTTTGCATAGACTTTGTGCTATTAAAAAAAAAACTGCCTTGAAAAGTGAAGAAAAATATAGTCAACTTTATTTATTACTATATTTAAAATGAAGATAGGTTACAATAGCACTTATGAGTTCTTCCTTATTTTAATTTACTTATTTTTTCTTCCTGTTGGAAATTAATAATTCTATAGCTTTCATAAGTAGGTATTAATAGCTCAATATATTTATTTAATTTGTGTAAATATTCCCAAACTAACTTTCAATTAAATGTTAATGAAGTCCATTTTGGATAAAGAAAATGTATAATTTGCATTATTTAATTTACCTGTGCACTAAAAATTTGTATTTTGATCAATCCTTCTAAAGACAGTACAAATTTGAATTATAAGTATTAAATATGATGTAAATAACATTTTATCTATGCACACCAGTGGTGTAGCCAGGGGAGGGGGGTTAGGGGGGGTCATACCCCCCATGATGAACTTTTTGCCATACAAAATGTATATTCTTCACTCCCTTATCACACACCTGTATACATATATGTGAGTTGTAGAAGTCGTATTCCCCCACCCCCCATAAAAAATTTCTGGCTACACCACTGATGCACACACATTCTGCAAGATACATTAAATGACCAATGTTCTGCTCTTTTCATAACCGTGACATTTATTTCCTAATCATCAATTTACAGAAAAATTTTAAAAAATTAATTAATATAAAGATATTTATTTAATTGGTATGGTATGTGTACTTTCAAACTTTTGTTTAATTAAATGTTTTTGTATTTTGGAAAAATAAATTTATTATTTGCAATATTTAATTTATATATGTGCACTAAAAATTTATGTTTTGATAAATTTTTCTACAGACAGTATGGATCTGAATTATATTTATTAAATATGATATAAGTAATCTCATAATTAATAA
Source organism: Cheiracanthium punctorium (assembly GCA_038373885.1). NCBI lineage: Eukaryota > Metazoa > Arthropoda > Arachnida > Araneae > Cheiracanthiidae > Cheiracanthium > Cheiracanthium punctorium. Next base: position 1,144,444 of record JAWZYV010017120.1, on the reverse strand, counting down.
GTATGTCAAAAGTTATTGTCATAAATATCAACATATTAAAAAAATCAGAAATGTATTTAACCAATATAAATAGATTATTTAATTTGTATAATATGTGTACTTTCAAACTTACGTTCAATTAAATGCTTTTGCATTTGGAAAAAGAAATTTATAATTTGCAATATTTAATTTATCTGTGCATTAAAAATTTGTTTTGATAAATCCTTCTAAAGCCAGTGTCAGGGGCGTAGCCAGAAATTTTTCATGGGGGGGGGTTACGACTACTACAACTCATATATATGTATACGTGTGTGTGATAATGTAGTGAAGAATATACATTTTGTATGGGAAAAAATTTCTCATGGGGGGGGGTTATGACCCCCTAACCCCCCCCCTTGGCTACGCCCCTGGCCAGTGCAAATCAAAATTATTATTAAATATGATATAAATAACATTTTATCTATGCACACACATTCTGCAAGCCATATTAAATTACTTAGTTCCACTCTTAACATATCCATGACATTTATTTCATAATTAAGAAAACATAAAACTTAAGAAAGAGAACAGAAAAATTAAGAATGATGTCTAATTAATACAAACATATTTATTTAATTTGTATGATGTGTGTATTTTCAATTAAACGTTTTGCATTTAGGAAAAAGAAAATTTATAATTTGCAATATTAGGCAAAAATAAATAAATAAATAAATCCTGCTAAAGAGAGTATGAATCTGAATTACACTTATGAAATGACTTAGCTGCACTCTGAACATTTCCATGAACACTGAACACACACACACACACACACACACACACATATATATATATATTCCTCTGAAGTACACATATTGTTTAATAGCATGTAAATTTGACAAAATTATATTATTAAATATTATCCATTCAAGAGTTTTAAAAAAAAATCATCCAAACACAAACTATATTTCTTTTGAATGTCGTAACTATATAAAATTGATTTAAATAATGAATATACTATGTTATAAATATGTTGATGTTCTTAGCAGTAACAAATAAGAGAAATTATAACAGAAAATTTGTCGTACCTACCCTTCTCCCTAAATAAAAAAAAACTAATGTTAAAAGCAAAGTACCTTTCTTTTCTTTTTAAGAATTGGTGTCAGTTGAGTGCTTTGAGTTAGACATTTCATTAAAGCATTCTAACTAGATTTTGTTAAGGTTGTGCAGACAGAGGTCCACTGTACAAACCCCAGACAAAAATTAATGTCTTGAAAAAAAAAAAAAAAAAAAAAAAAGCCAGTAACAGATGCAAACATCAGCATAAACTTAATACACATGTTATGAAACTCCCAAGGCTCAATAATATGGTGCCTAAAATACTCAAACTTGTATGTAGAGAAATATTTACATTCACGAAGAATGTGTAAAGCAGTTTCTACATTATGAAGACAACCCCAATTAATGGGATTATCTATAACCCTGATTATATTTAAATGCCTTTTAAGACAACGAAGTCCGGTTCAATATAAAATTACATTACAAATAATTACATATGTTAGGTAAAGGTAAATTATTTTGCTGATGTGTCTTCATAAAAATTTGTTTTCCTTTTATGAGAGGGGGGGGGAGGGTAAATAATTTTTTTTAATGATTTTAACTGAATGTTACAATAATCAAATTTTAACTAAAAATTTTTACATAATTTTATATGAGAAAATTTCTTATCATATAAGAATATCCATTATATATAGTTTGAAAAGAAATTGAATAATAAAATAACTGTAGATAAGTATTAATTACAAATAATTTATCATTTGGAATATTTTCAATTTATTAGCAATATACATTTCGTGTAAAATATTACTGTATGTTTTAATATGCTGGTGTTTAGTCTGAGTGTAACAGTAATACAGTAAATGATCTCCCACCCCTTCCAATAAAAAATCTTTCATACAAATTTCAGGTACAAAGCAGTGTATTCCTTTTCAGAATATATGTGCTGTATTTAATTATGAAGTGATATTTTTTTTTAATGTGTGAGTGTCTGTTTTTTTAACCCATTATCTGTGATTTTTTTACTGTAATTGTTTTCAATTTTCAAACATTTCATTTTTAAATTTTTCAAACATTTTCATTTGAGGACAGTTAAAGCCAGAATAGTTTTACAATTAACTTGATCCTGCAAGTTTACTATTAGATAACTTTATACTTTGAGAATTTAAGTGTAAAATAACTAAAAAAATTTATATGTAACATTTTTGTATACTCTTTCACTCCCTCCCCATCTGCCTCAAAAATACTAATCTTAAAAAAAAATTCTCGTTTTATTTTATTTTGTAAAAAAATTAAAATGTTGCATTTGAGGAAAGTATAACATGGATATTTGCAAATTTTTTAAATAAAGGAGTTCAGTATCTGATTCTTAATCAGTTTTCATATGCCATGTACGGGAGACGGGAATTTTTAGATTTTTGAATTTATCACACGAAATTTATTAATAAAATTAAAGATTTTAGTTAGATAATATCACTTTGAATCCAAGTTCGCAAATTTTTTGTTTTATAGTTATTTTTTAAACATTAAATCAAAAGCTGCAATTTTACAATAACTATGGGACATTATAACTGAAAATCTACAGTATAAAAGTAAATTCTGCCAGTGTTCTCTGAGTTTCTTGCTATACGTTTGGTTTTGGCAACTTCCTTATCATATATCTTTCTTTACTGTCTGCTGTATAAATGTCTGCATCTTCAAACATATAAGTGCATGGCCTGGCTTAATTCTTTCATGTCGCGCACTTCAAACTCATTTTCAGTTTTGCCTACAACTTTAGTAAAATAGTGTTTAAAACTGCATTTTTCTTGTCGCAGACCTTAAATAACACGAAATATCCAACGTCAACATTAAAATCGTCTGATCTTCAAATTCCAAATTCTCTTGAGCTATTTTTGTGATTGCTTGAAAATGTTTTTTCTCTCCTGTTTATAGGTCTTTCACTTTATTTTTTTTTTATAATCATCTCATTTTTCTAATTTTTTACAGTGATTGTCATTGAAAGTCAAGAAATGTGATATTTAATTGTCTTCAATAAATGAATGTAATTTGTTTGCTTTAATAAAAGTATGAAGATATTGTGTTGTTTGATTTTAAGGATCAGTTGTTTTATTTGATGAACGAAGGACATTTTCTCTGTTCTTGTTTATTTTTTCTCCATAATCAAGGAATAAGCATAATTTTTAAACTGACTCAGTTAATGAAAACTAATAGACTCAGCAAACTAAAAAAAAATACATTTTTAGGAACATACAATTTGTGCAAATAACTGGTAAGTTTTTTTTCTTTCTTTTGGTACCCTTGTTTTTTAAGGATGAAGTAATTATCGTTATTTCAGGCTTAAGCTACTGAAAATAAGTCAGATTAAAAATTTCTTTTTAAGAATTGTTGAAAAAAAAAAGGAGACTGCTGATTCTCATTGAAAGAAATCTGTTTAAATAAATTATTAAAAGGATTATTTAAAGAGTATAATTAACGGGTATAAATAGTTATAAGGCTTGTTTTTTTTTTTAAATTTATCTCTTCTACATATAAACACTCCGAGACACCTCAAGTAAAAATACTTTTACTTAAAAAAAAGAATGGGCATATTGTAAGTTATTTTTAATAAGATATAAGAAAAAGTAATTGATAAACATTCAATGCATATATACAAATCTTTAAAAATAAATTTGATTTAATAACATGTATTACAAATTCACTAATTTCTATATTTTCCACTCTTCCAAAAGTAGTCTTGCTTCGGCCATTAATAAGCATTACAAAGATATATTAACTTTTAAAGTTAAATAAATAGTTCTACATACTATCCCTCCTCTCCTCTTACAGGCGTTTGTACTTTGTTGTTTTAGAGCTGATAAGAAAATAACATTTATTATTAATACAAGCATGTACTTAAAAATTTTAATGATGAAAATATTTTAATGTATAAGTGATACTTTTAATTTGTGCAGTTCCACTTTTATATTAGCAATCCTGTCATACATGGCAGAGAAACAACCTGCTTTTCACTAATTTGAAATATTATTAACATCTAAGTTATATTGTTTTTATTGAAAAGCTGTTCAAAACACAGTATTTTTACAGTCATCATTATATATATATACGTTACAAACTAGTTGGCCTAAATGGCTTTTTTAAAGGTGCAAATGCTCAATAAAATTAAAAGTAACTAAAACAAGAAAAATAAAAGTGTTTTAAAGAAAATCGCTTTTTTTTAGATTGAAAATTGAAACGAAAAGCGGCGAAATCATTGCTTAAAACACTGCTCAAAAAGGGGCGTCCCCGGAAAAATGCACCTTCTGAGATTAAACATTAATCAGAAAAAGGGCGAAATCATATGCTAAATTATTGCTCTAAAACGAGCATTTCCTTTAAAACGCTCCGTTTTAATATTAAAAAGTAATGAAAAAGGAGCGAACCATTTGAGCAAAAAAAGAGCGAATTTTCTATAAAACGCTCCGTTTTAATATTAAAAAGTAATGAAAAAGGAGCGAACCATTTGAGCAAAAAAAGAGCGAATTTTCTATAAAACGCTCCGTTTTAATATTAAAAAGTAATGAAAAAGGAGCGAATCATTTAATAAAAAAAGGAGCGAATTTCCTAAAAAACACTCCGTTTTAATATTAAAACTAATGAAAAAGGAGCGAATTAATTAATCAAAATAGGAGCGAATTTCGCTCCAAATATTTCGCTCCGCTCAGTGATCGAAAAACGCTCCTAAATGAGAAGCTCACTTTCAAGTACGGAAAGGAGCGAAAAATCGCTCCGACTGATCGAATTTCGCTCGTTTGGTTTAAGCGTGCAATAATAATGCAATATACTACCAAAAGAAACTCTAATATACATGTAATAAACATTTATTTTCATTTGCTCCCTTCGTTAGATTTAAGACGCCATTAACAATTACGTCAATTAATAGCGCATGTTCTTAAAACACACATTCGAGGTCGATGCTGTAGTGCGAGCTCCTGACAAATGAAGGACATGAAGATTGAAAAATTGAATTAATTAGAAAAGTATTTAATTTGAGATGAAAGAAGTTATAAATGAGTTGTCAATAAACTTTTTGTAATACATATCACGGTGAATTTTCCCGCCTAAAGATGGTATTGCCATCCACGGGCAGAATGTGAATTGTGTAACTTTACTCACAAATACGTATTCAGGCCTCACCATGGCTGAGTGGTTATGTCACTCGAAATGGTAGACAGAAGGTGCCTGGTTCAAAACCAGGCCGAGTCCGTCGGCCTAACCGTTCGGAGTTTTCCGTTGTTTTCTCCGAAACTTAGCGTAAATGCGGACTAGGACCCCTTAGAAAGACCTACACAGAAGACACCCCAACTTGTGTTGTCCATCTGACGTGGATTTATATAAGCGGGTCTCCGGCCAAGCACACAAATCCGAAATACATGTTACACAAACATACGTATACATGCCAGATGTATTGTTTGCAATAAACATACAACTAACAGATTTTTCTGTCTACTAACATATTTTTACATAGCAATAGGTTATTTCAGTAACAGCTAAAAACTTTGCAAGCTCCTTAGCTTACGCAATAATAACTTGAACAACCCGTAATAGAGCTTAATAATTTCTAAATTCCATAAAAGTTTAAAATACTAAGAAGTGACGGCGACGTAAATTATGTTCAAAACTGTAAACTGCTAACTATGATTGTTTAATCATGATTAGTGCTAATTCAGTATAGAAAGTAGTAATGATATTCGAAATGAATGTAATTCAAGTAATGTTAATTTTTTTTTTACTTATTTTGATCTTAAGATTTAATTAACAGGATTGGAGAAAAAGGAATACATTTACCTCAAAATTAGTAACTCAAAATTAGTAAAGTCTTTACCTCAAAATTAGTAAAATTTAGTAAGTGGGAAGAGGCATCACTTTTTCCTTTTAGTTAGCTGGTGGCACCTTGGAGGAGAGGGTGACACAGTGTTAAAAAGAACAAAATCTTCGCATTCATTCTTAAAATCCTTATAAATAAAAATGAAATTCTCTTTGTGGGTTTGTTAAGACCGTATACAAATCAACAAAAATCTGCCTATCTGCCTGAAATTATGCACAGATGTGTAAAATAATCTATATTAATAAAAATGAATGTCTGAAAATCTGTATGCGTGCGATGTCCAGAAAAAACTACTGGACACAGAGCTCTGAAAATTCGAACATATGAGCCCATGCCTTCGATAATGTGCACCCGAGGCTCAGAATTTTGAAATTTTAATTACTTTTTAAATTATTAATTAAAAACCGATTTTAGATCGTCATGTTTGGTGAACTTTGCCCTCATGAAAGGACTTATGCTTTTCAAATCTATATTAATAAAAATGAATGTCTAAAAATTTGTATGCGTGCGACGCCCAGAAAAACTACAGGAAGCAGAGCTTTAAAAAATCGAACATATGAGCCCATGACTTCCATAATGTGCATCTCGATCTCTGAATTTTAAAATTTTAATTATTTTTTGAATTATTAATTAAAAACCGTTTTCAGGATGCCATGCTTGGCGAGTTTCGCTCGCATTCAACTGTGAAACAAAATCGCGTGCATTGAAAAACATGAAATGGCACGGAAATTTAGTCAGTTTTGCGCCAAATCTACAATAATAGAAGTGAATGTCTGTGTGAGATGGCCAGAAAAATGTACAAGACGCAGAACTCTGAAAATTTGAACATATGAGCCCATGACTTCGATAATGTGCACCTGAGGCTCAGAATTTTGAAATTTTAATTACTTTTTAAATTATTAATTAAAAACCGATTTTAGATCGTCATGCTTGGTGAACTTTGCCCTCATGAAAGGATTTATGCTTTTGAAATCCTAACTAATATTATAAATGCGAAAGTGAGTTTGTTTGTTTGTTTGTTTGTTTATGACGCTTTCACGCCTAAAAACGCTGAATCCATTATGATGAATTTTGGTTTAGGTATAGATGGCACCCTGGAGAAGGCTATAGGCTACTTAGAATTTTAGATTTTTAATTATTAATTAAAAATTTTTACGTTGCCATGCTTGGCGAGTTTCGCCTGTATCAAATGATTCATGTTTTGAGCTAACAAGAATGCTATTTACTTCAATGAAGAAGCGCGTGCATCTGAAAAACACTAAATACCACGGAAATTATGCCAGTTTTATGCCAAATCTATCTATCTATAATAATAAAAATGAATGTTCTCCAGACTAATTTACAGAAAGCAGAGCTTTGAAAATTTGAGCATATAAGCCCATGACTTCGATAAAGGGCACCTGAAGCTCAGAATTTTGAAATTTTAATTACTTTTCTAATTATTAATTAAAAACCGTTTTATCGCCCGCACAAAAGGATTTATGCTTTTGAAATAAAGCAGAAATTCTAGTTGAGGATCCACATGCAGTTGAAAAACTTGAAATGGTATGGAAATTATGTTGACAGTATGTTATGTTTACGCCAAATTAAAAAGCATTAGAAAGAAAAGTCCAAATATGTTTCTTAAAGTTCATATATTTCCAAGTCCTACCAATAATATAAATGTGTACGTTAGTGCGTTTAGATGTTTTTGGCTGAATCACGCAAAACTGGTTGAACGGATTTGGAAAAATTTGTAATGAAGATAGCTTATGCCCTGGAAGGCAACCTTTCATGCATATAGCATAAATAATTCTTTTACAAAAAAAACTCAAAATAATTCTAATGCATTGCGCTTTATGGAAATTTTATAGCTACTAAACCGACTCTAAAGCTTTTTTCGCTGATTGAAAGTTACACTATTCCTGAGTATTATTGTTTGTTTGTTTGTGGATTAAGACCGATTGACTGCACTAGGGTCCTAGGTCTATATGGGGAATTCCTCTATGGGGAACTTTCTAAAGGATCGTAGCCCTTATTTACGCGAGGTTTTGGAGAAAACCACGGAAAACTGTGAGAGGCTAGGTCGACAGGCGCGACCGCGTTTTGAACCCGGCATTTTCCGCCCTCCAGTTTTGAAAGCAGAACTTCTTAGACACTGGTGGGACCCTGAGTGTTAAAGGCTTCCTTTTATGCATGTAATACAAATAGTTCTTTTACAGGGATACTCATAAGAATTACATTACGCTCTATGTGTATCTCTGTAAGTATTGAACCGATTCCAAAACATTTTTCATTGATAGTAAGCTACACTATTCTTGAGTATTATAAGCTAAAATTCATGCATGTAGCGCAAATAGTTCCTTTACAGGAACACTTAAAATAATTCTAATACATTACGCTCTCTGGGCATCTCTGTAACTACTACAGAACCGATTCTAAAACTTTTTCGCTAATAGAAAGCTGCGCTATTCCTGATTAACATAGGCTAAAATTCATGCATATAGCATAAATATTTCTTTTAAATGAATACTCAAAACAGTTCGAAAATACTGTAGTAACTGTCTCTCGCCAAATGCCTTAAAAAAATCTAAATTTTGTAACTCTGCATACTCTCTTATTTTAAATGAAGTATAGTACCACACATTATACTTCATTTAAAATAAGTAAAAAGCAAATTATATTTTAATGCAGTTTCTTTTGTCGCAAACATATTTGTTATTCACACATGTTTCATTTCTCTCGGGACCTAATTCTAAAGCCGATGCGGACCAAGTCGCGGGTAGCAGCTAGTCCTAACTAATATTATAAATGCAAAAGTGAGTTTGTTTGTGACGTTTTCATGCTTAAACCGCTGATCGATTATGATGAATTTTGGTTTAGAGATAGATGGGACCCAAGAGACGGCTATAGGCTACTTAGGATTTTAGATTTTTAATTACTTTTTTAATTATTAATTAAAAACCATTTTTACGTTGCCATGCTTGGCGAGTTCCGCCCGTATAAAATGACTGATGTTTAGAGCTAACAGAAATGCTATTACTTCAGTTAAAAATTGCGTGCATTTGAAAAACATGAAATACTACGGAAATTATTGGTTTTACCCCAAAAATAACTATCTATAATAATAAAAATGAATGTTATCCAGATAAATCAACAGACAGCACGCAGAGCTTTGAAAATCATACTAATATTATAAATGTCGATGTTTGTATGTATGTTTGTTACTCTTTCACGCTGAAACGGTTTGACGGATCACTGTTCCTATAATATACAAAAAAAAAAAAAAAAAAACAACTATCTTTTATATTAAAAAAAAAAAAAAGAATACAAGAGCTTTTATTTTAAAAAGCCATCGACAGATGGCACACACTTATAGAATACGCTATTTTAATTAAAAAAACCTTTTATCGTCTGCTACTCTTGAATAACGAATACACCTGTATAGGTTTTCCTTCTGACGCGAATTTATAAGTGGGCTTCGGGCCAAGTACACAATTCAAAAAAACATGTTACACAAACCTTGGCTCACTTGGATAAATACAGGCTGTCCGAAAACCAGTTTCTCCTATGGGATTTTGCATACGAGAAAATTTTAGCTTCTTCGCCGATTTGTCGCTTTTACCCAACGAACCATTGTTGCCATCTCTGCCGGAGAAAATATGCTTAAAATCAAAGCTAAAAGTATCCAGGAATGGATAACAATGGCCGCATTCGTAAACGATAAATTCGTTGCACGAGTGCAACGCGTTAAGGAGACGCGTGGATTATGATACGCTTTTAATATGTAGCACTTTAGAGCGTATTTAAAATCTGAAAGGGTTTCAGATTTTCTTACTTTTTTTTTTTTCCTTTCGTTTTTTTTTTTTTTTTTTTTTTTTTTTTTTTGATAACGGTCAATATATCTAGAAGCTCTTCAGAATTAATATAGGACGAAAATAATTTGTATCTTTTTGTGGGTTTTTACCATTAAACCATCTTATTTTTGTAACAAGGGGCGGCCCGACACGGTAAGCAAGGTAATCATCGCATCGGGGAGGCGGCTTCGAAGGGGCGTCATATCGAATTCAAAAACTAAGTAGAGCATAAAAGAGGGTGTCTTTTTTACGTTAGGAGGGGGCGCCACTTACCCTAGGGCCGCCCATGTTTGTAACCATCTTAATTTTTAGTACCAGAGTGCTATTAATTTCAACCTTGCTTTTTGTGTAGACACGTTTTGGTACAATTTTCGCGTTTAGTCACTTTTGAAATGTGTTTTCCAGATAATGTGGAGGGGGGGGGGTGGCGTTAATAAAATGTTGAAAGTCGCACAAGGTTTGCAATTTTTGATAAATGATTGCTAAACTGGGTGCCAAAATGCGACAGTTTATCCGCTCTTATATTAAACGAGGAATGTTTGTGTGTGTGTGGGTGTGTGTGTGTGTCCGAACGATCTCGAAAACTGCTCTAAGGATTCTTTTTAAATTTCGTACCTGGGGGTTTTTTGGGCCCCTGAAACGATTGAGCTAGGTCAATTGATTGAAAAAACTCTAAAACGCTCAAAATTTAAAATTTAAAATTTTTGGACGGTAGCGCCATCTATTGAGCGTTTGAAAAACACACTTGATGCAATCTTCCTAAAAGGGACGCTCAAATAAGTTTGGGGCAGATTAAAAAATACACGCCATCGATATACAATAGTAAATATTAATTTCGCAAAAAAAAACCCAAAATAAATGGAACTTGATATTCAGTACACAGACAAATAAATATTTTAGTAACTAGATATATTACACCATTCAGCTACATAAATATGTTTAGAATTAAAAAGTTATTTTTATTTCAAAATATCGTCCTGGCAACCAGCGAAAGAAAAAGAGAAAAGAGTCTTCGTTGCCATCCCCGCAAGCACCTTGATGTTATATACGTAAATAATTTAATTATTCTTAATTCATAGTTATTAATACAAAACTATTCGTAAATCTTATGTGAAAAATTGCCTGAATTTATTACAATTATCCTTTTGTAACTAACGTCAAGCTCAATGTATTTTCGCGTATATACTAAAACAATAAATATTTTTCATGTATTTTATTTATCCATATGATGCGAATTTCAAAAGTGCATAAAAGTTTCAGCTTAGCCGAATAATTTAAATGAAAATGACACCCTTTTCAGTCATTCACAAAGAAAAAAGATCCTGTGACGTAACATGAAAATTCCATTTTTTTTTAAATAACGGCACAAGCTTGAATTCTATTTTAACTGCCTTATTCCGCCAAGTTGACGATAAATATTTAAATGTAGTTACCCTGACGATTTTTTTTTTAATGGGTCAACCGTTTATAATGAAACGATGTTCGAAACTCCGATGAAAAAATGATACGATCGATTCCTAAATTGGGCTCGGAGCCGATATTCAAATTAATTTTGCAGATGATCACCCATCAGTTTAGTTTTCATTCACTGCAGTTGATGATTTCAACTCATTTATTTTATCATCGTATGGACAACCTTTTAAAAGTTGCGGGCAGAACTTTACGATAGTGGCCTCCTGGGCCTGACTTTAGGATGTTAGCGAAATCGCGGGCCGTATAATTCGGATTTATATGGAAGTTTGAATGTTTTATATAGGTTTTATACAGGGTTTTGACTTGTTCTGAGGGCTGGTCCAAAAGCCATGGCGGGCCCCATCTGGCCGCAGGCTGGGAGTTGTCCATATGTGGAAGCAGTAAATTGTGAGGCTGAAATCTGGTTACTAAGATTTTTTCTAATAAATTTTCAATTCTTATTTTGACGTGGATTAGACTGTGTTGTTTTGTATTGTGTACTGTCATTAAACTAAAGGATAAAGCCCTTTCTGGACACAATTACAGCGGGCGATAGAATGTCTACACTCAGAATATTTAATATTTAACCACTTAAAATGAAATAACTTCATATTCAATTTTTATTATACATCGAAATTCGAATTGTATAATCTGCAGAAACATTTCGTATTCGAAACATTTCGTTTGGTATCAACATCCTGTCCTATATCCATGCTTAATGCATAGAAAACCATTTTATTTTTGAAAAAAAGTTAAACTGAGTAGTAATTTAGAAAAGCTATCTTAAGCAAATTCGAATCGTAATTTTTCCTCCAAAGCCTGATAACCGTGACTTCAATGTAACGTCAATGTCACTTGCAATAGATACTTCTGACACTCAAATGATTAGCTTTTTTTATTCTCTTAAATGAAATAGAGCTAAAAATACCAAAAAAAAAACCGCTTAAAAATCAGGGAACGGGTGGATTATCAGATTTTTTCTTTATTTTGTTTTCTTTTCTTCTTTTTTCTTTTTTTTACATAATTATGATAATTTTCAGGCTGATCGCACCAACGAACCGTGTAAATTTTAAGTTATTAGACAATACATTTTTAATCTGTTTGGATGGTAAAAGTTTTATTTTGAGTGGTTGAACTGGAATTGTGACAGAGTCAGGGATCAGCGTAACTATATAGGAGCGATGCATTTTTGATTTATTCGAGGTTAGAAGTCCATTTTCTTCAGTCCATCCATTTGTTCTATTATTGTCAACGTTTAAGTAGTTGTTAGGGTTGTTATAAAAGAATAATTTTGATCTATTCTGTTTTTGATTTCATGATTTCGAAGTGTCCTTTTGTATTAATAATTTAAATTGCGTTACACTTTTTATTTTCTTAAGCGTGAGTTTATAAAATAAAATTATGTTTAAAGCATATTTGTGCAAGATTATACTTTTATGGCATCTATATTTATGTATCTATAAGATTGAATTTATGTTTGTAGAATTTGTTTATGCATGATGCATTTTCTTTGAATTAGAAAAAAATAAGTATTTTATGTTTGAATTGAAGCACTATAGAGAAATTTACAATTTCAATCATAAAGAATTATCATAATAAATATATTATAAAGACGTAAATGCATGAAAGTGTAGCTGAAAAACGAGCTGTGGAAACATATGTTCACCGACAGCAGCACTTAACCCAAATGTGTGAACGTGCAGTTCAAACACAAGCAGATGAAACAGATGATTAGTATTTGGAAGGAGAACGACATGGAACAGCTAGACGTCGACAAATACTTCGGGTAAACAGTCTAAGTATCTATAAAGCTGCCACAAATGTGGGTACTTATTATCATAGTTTAAAACTTTTTAACATGGATTGCATTCACCCTGGAGCTTTGCATTTTTCTTAAGAGAAAAAACAAAAATTAACCGAAACCATTTTGGGGATTAAGATTGATGTGATTGGGCATTAAGATTGATGTAGGACATTCCGAATTTCCAAATGAATTGGTGTGGTTGTTTCTTCGATGTCACCCACATTTCAAAGAATTCGAAATTTGAAAGCATACTTTACAATGGTTTTGTTCACAGTATATGACGAGTGAAACTATTAACGATATTGGTGTGTACTGCTACGTTGCGAACAGTGTATAACAGACTTGATGAATTTTTCTTATACACTCATTCATCTGACAGTTCAACCAACTCAAATTCTTGATGCTGAATTTGAACGTCCTCAATATGGAGAGATATATTTCTTAAGTAATGAAGACGCTGTTAGTGAATGCATCGCCCAAGATCTTTGCTGATACCCTCGTTGATCTGCTACAGAAGGAAAGGAGGCACCTTACGTTAAACTACTTTTTGCTCAACTCCAATGGCATCGACCATCGAATATTTAGCATCCCTCTTCAAAACAAAGTATATGCCATTTTAACATTGAATGCCGACCAAAGCTTACCTCATAATGTATGGGTGATCCGACAGCGATGAAAATCTTTGGCAACCATGAAGATTATTGATACGTGCCAAGGCATTTACGTATTCATTATTTTACACTTAAGGAGCCATTAGATTCTGAGCATGGCTCGGTAACCTGGTACTTATAAATATGTATCGAATATAGTTAGAAAACGCCTGGCGAACATTGTAAAATAGTTTTAGTAGGCGATTTCAATATAGATTTCAATTCCGAAGATGTGTTCTATGGAAGAGAGAAGATAAATACGGTACACTTATAGATTATGATACACTTTCTAAATGGTATTATAAAGGTGATGTACAGTTTGACTATGCCTGCCAAAAATTGTTAAGCAGTTTTGGTACGCGATTTAGAATGGATTTCAATTTCATGGTGAAAGTGTGTTTCTTGTTCCATAGAAGTTTTTTGTGGAACAAGAAAGGAAAATACGGCACATTTGGAATATGCTTGGCGAAGTTGGAGGATAGTTGGAATATGCTTGGCGAAGATTGTAAAACAGTTTCAGTATGCGATTTTAAGATAGATTTCGATTCCAAAGATGTGTTTTATGGAACAAGAAAAAGTTGGTTCCTATTTTAACCCACCCACTCTCGCCAACCTAAATAATTGCCGCACTTTGGCGAGCTTCGCAGTCATGGGTCTCTAGGAGTTATGCACGTTTCAACGCTCCCAAAAGAACTAGATGAAAACTAAAGTGAACAAATTAGCGATAAACGCACCAGTTAAGGAATTTGAAGACACTTAATTATTAAAACTACATTAATTGGCAACCCAAATTAAATAAAAATGTAACGGTATGCTTTACATACATGTTGTTCCAAATCGCCATTTTAATTCTAAATTACGATTGCGACATAATTACAAAAAATCGTCGTGGTAGCTCCATATGTTTAATGATCGCCACCTTAGCGGGAGTCGGGGCATTTCAGTAGGAATCAACCCACGAAAGACAAACACGGCACACTCATGGATTATGATGCACATTCGAAACAATATTTAAAACGGTGAAGTATAGTTGTAATATACTTGGCGAAGATTGTAAAATAGTTTTAGTATGCGATTTTAAGATAGATTTTGATTCCAAAGATGGGTTTTATAAAAGAAGGAAGAAACATACTGCTCACTCATGAATAATGATACCCTTTCCAACCTTGGAATAAGGAAGAAAATAGGCACGACGCATAAATTATGATACGCTTTTAATCTATAGCACTTTGGTGCGTATTTAAAATCTGAAAGGGTTTCATATTTTCTTCATTTTTAAAAAAAATTCCATTCAGAATCTGGGATATTTCAGTGCCAAGGAAGCCGGTGCGATATACAACATTTATTAAGCTGGCGAACCAACTGGTCGCCGAAGGCGGCTAGTAAAGAATAAATTTATTACTATTATGTATAATCGCGTGCGTTTGATCAATATTTAAGGTTAACGGTCATCTTTCTTCTATTGCACGGGCAACGCCGGGCTACACTGCTGGTATAGAATAAATGATAGTTAACTTTAAAACTTTGAAAGTCCACCCGTTCCCGGAGTTTAAGAAATTTTTTATGTTTTCCACGCAGAAAGACTTCCGATACCCAACTGTGCAGTAAACACGGTGAGATTTACAAGTGATGTCAAAACGTCACTTTGATGTCAAAAAAACGCGTCACGAACGAAATAAGAGTTTTTTTTTTCCTTTTTTGGTATTTCGATTAGTTGGATTGAACAGATTGACTTTTTTTTTCTAAAATAAAAATAAACACCTAAGAACATAAGATTTTTTTACGAATTCAAATCCCAAATTTGATCGATGTCATTTTGATGCCACATGTTTGAAATTTCTCCCAAAATTTAGTCATTAAAAGACTGTGAAGTCAGATTCAGATTGACTAGAAATAACTCTTTTATTTATTTGTTTATCTTCAGTAAGACCAAGACACATCTTCTGCATATTAGGATGGGTGAATAAAATCGTCCGCAGTTATGTTGGTTATCGTATAGAAGAATAAAAACAAAGTGGTTTGAGCGAATCTAGATATTCGAAATATATTATTATGCCATGTATTATTAAATGGAGTAGGTTATGCTAACATGCTTATCTTCTTTGTTTTAAGTGTTCTTGATACATTTCTTATGTCTTATAAGTATTATTAGAATCACGCGTATAATAATGTATAACTAGTTTCTAATAGTCTGTTTAAACTCAATCATGAAATGCCGATTCAGGTAAATAGCGCCAAATTATCGATGTTACATTTTTTATTGGGATTTTACTGTATAATCCTTTTCCAGTTAGATAGACATGCTTATATTGTTTTCTTCGTAAGCAAATATTTAAAAATATATCCGAGTCTTCTTGCAATAAGAAAAAAAATGGCGAATTTTATGCGGAAATTTTAAAAATATAATAAATATTTTCTCAATATTTAATTATCATAGAACTTTCAAAATTGTGTTTTGGGGTTATCTTAGCCTATAAATCATCTGTAAAATATTTGAGGAAAATGTGAATAATGTGGTGGAGATTTTTTTTTCCTTCCTTTTTTTTTGTTTGATTTGACGGGGAACAACTTCGTAGTTTTTTTTTCCTCCCTGAATTGTCTATCCTTAAAATTTTATTATTTTTTAGTGTTTTCTCTTTTCTTGCATGCGTGCATGTGTTATGGGGGGGGGTTCTACTGTATTTGTAGAAATGATTTAATGGAAACCTTCATGGGAAATGTTTCTCAATTATGTGCATGCGTCAATCGCCAGTTTTCTGTTGGTGTAATAATCTAACTCGAATGAAACGATCTCGAGACAGATGGATACTTCTTTGGATGCAATAGTAACATCTTTTGCTACATTTTGACAGCCTGCGAGAGACAGAAAAGAGAGAAAAGTGTACGAAAGGCCTGAAGAAGAGGACTATCATCACCTTATAGGATTAACCCTTTAACGCTCAGTGTTCCCGCTCTGGGAACACCAAACTCTGACGTTTTGAGTGTTGCCAGTCACGAAGAATAGATTGGATTTCTATAAAAATACTTGCGGGTGACATAGCTCCACGAGAATCCTTTACTTTTTAGCACGTCATTTCCCGTAAAAAGATTATTTTTAACAGCACTGACATCTGCTGAAAAATGGAAGAATACGAGAACAGCTGGACAGATTGTCCAATGCTGAAAAAAGGGCAGCCGTTGTCATCGCTCATCGAAACGTTCATCGCGTGCCACAGATCTAGAAACCCTTTTTTGACGACAGCTGGCTGTGCCGGCACAGCCAGCTGTTAAAAATATGCAAACTAGTATTAGTGAAGATCTTCCAAATAATGGAATAATTTTACAAGTGTGTATTTTTAGAGGGGAAAAAACTGTATTTAAACTCACAGTTTAAAGTACATTTTGTTTTACACTACGAAGGTTCTAAAAATTTTATAGAAACAATTATTATTGTATGTATGTAAACTTGTCAAGTTATATGTTTGCAAATGGGGTATTAGGAACTCGAAATATGTACCCATGAACATTAACATTCGTTAAAAGAAACCTGAGTTGTAGGTATAAATACCTTTAAACGTCGTCAGTCTCGCAATCTGTTTAGCTCCCCGCCTTAAACCCCCCCCCCCCCCCCGAAAAAAAAAGAAGAGAACTTCATATTTTGAGGGGCATTTTTTCTGCATATCAATTTACTTGGAAAAATTGATTTGTCTAGTGTTTGCTCAAATTTGCTCATTTTAAATCAAGAAAGTTCGTAAAAGTTGTGTTTTATTGTAGTACTAACTGAAGTACCCGTCGTTGACGGGTTAGTACTGAATGCAAATTTCCAAAAAGCAAGAACTTTCGTCAGAATTGTAGGAGTACACAGAATGGATGTAGTATGTTGCCAAAGTAAAGAATGCGAAGTTATAATTTTTATGTATTGTTAAAATATTACAGGTTAGAGAGTAACTAAGTAATATCATTTCATTCGCTTTAGTCGTAATTATGTGATGCACGAACGAATATTTACGCATCTTGAAATAATTTTCGCAAAATCTCGAAATCTAATCAATATTTTGGAAAAATTGGAAGCCTAGAATTTAAGTTGAGGGATAACCTATCATGTCACCCAATTTCGTTTCATTCCCTTCAGTCTTAATTTCGTGATGCTGGAACAAAATTTCAGCATTTTAAAACGATTTTCCCAAAAACTCAAAATGTAATCAAAATATTTTAAAAATTCAACGCCTATAAATAAAGATTAGCAACTACCTATCATATCACTAAATTTCGTATCATTCGTATTAGTCGTTATTACGTGATGTCGGAAGAAATATAAACATATTTTGAGAGAATTTTCACAAAATCTCAAAGTCTAATAAAAATGTTTTAAAACTTGGAAACCTATAGTTTATGTTGAGCAACCATCTATCATGTCACCAAATTTCATATCATTCTCGCTGCTCGTCATTACATAATGCGTGAACAAAGATTCACTCAGTTTTAAATGATTTTCGCAAAATCTCGAAATCTGATCGATTTTTTTAAAAATTCGATGCTTATAGTTTAAGCTGAGTGACCACCTGTCATTTCACCAAATATCATTTTTTCACCTTTGCAGTTATTACGTGATGTGCGAACACAAATTTACGGAGTTTGAAATGATTTTCGAAAAATCTCAAAATCTAATCAAGATTTTTTTTAATTCGATGCCTATGTTTTAAGTTGAGTGAGCACCTATCATGACACAAATTTCATTTCAATCGCTTCAGTCGTTTTTACGTGATGCTCGAACACGAATTTACGCAGTTTAAAACAATTTTCGCAAAATCCCAAAATCTAATCAAGATTGTTTAAAAATTCGGCGCCTATGTTTTAAGTTGAGTGACCACCTATCATGACACCCAATTTCATATCTTTCACTTCAGTCGTTTTTACGTGATGCTTGAACACAAATTTACGCAGTTTGAAAGGATTTTCACAAAATCTCAAAGTTCAATCAAGATTTTTTTAAAAATTCGGCGCCTATGTTTCACGTTGAGGGACCACCTATCATGACACCCAATATCATATCATTCGCTTCAGTCGTTTTTACGTGATGCTTGAACACAAATTTACGCAGTTTGAAAGGATTTTCGAAAAATCTCAAAATCCAATCAAGATTTTTTAAAAATTCGACGCCTATGTTTTAAGTTGAGTGATCACCTATCATGACACCCAATTTCATATCATTCGCTTCAGTCGTTTTTACGTGATGCTTGAACACAAATTTACGCAGTTTGAAAGGATTTTCGCAAAATCTCGAAATCTGATAGATTTATTTTAATTAGATGCTTATAGTTTAAGGTGAGTGACCCCCTATCATTTCACCAAATATCATTTTTTCACCTTTGCAGTTATTACGTGATGTGCGAACACAAATTTACGCAGTTTGAAATGATTTTCGCAAAATTTCAAAATCTAATCAAGATTTTTTTTTTAATTCGACGCCTATGTTTTAAGTTGAGTGACCAACTATCATGACACCCAATTTCATATCATTCGCTTCAGTCGTTTTTACGTGATGCTTGAACACAAATTTACGCAGTTTGAAACGATTTTCGCAAAATCTGAAAATATAATCAAGATTTTTTAAAAATTGGACGCCTATGTTTTAAGTTGAGTGACCACCTATCATGACACCCAATTTCATATCATTCGCTTCAGTCGTTTTTACGTGATGCTTGAACACAAATTTACGCAGTTTGAAAGAATTTTCGCAAAATCTCAAAATCCAATCAAGATTTTTTAAAAATTAGACGCCTATGTTTGAAGTTGAGTGACCACCTATCATGACACCCAATTTCATATCATTCGGTTCTGTCGTTTTTGCGTGATGCTTGAACACAAATTTACGCAGTTTGAAACGATTTTCGCAAAATCTGAAAATCTAATCAAGATTTTTTAAAAATTCGACGCCTATGTTTTAAGTTGAGTGACCACCTATCATGACACCAAATTTCATATCATTCGCTTCAGTCGTTTTTACGTGATGCTTAAACAAAAAAAGCGTCACGGACAGAATGACAGAATGACAGAACGACAGGCAGACAAACTTTTTTTGAGGGTCGCTCCGGATTCCCAGGTGCTTCAAACGGATAGAAATCGCAAAATTTTTGAATTCCAAGAAATGTACAGACAAAAGTCTAATTTTATTTATATAGATAAGATCAGTGGTTGCATGATTCTTACCTCTGTATCGCATTCAAACCACTGAGTTCGATTGCTCAAGACCTTACTGCACTTTTCACGGGAAGGAGGCCAGGGTTATAACTCCAAGAATTAAATTTTTTTGTAACGAAAGTCTCATAATTCTACAGTTTCAACATTTTTTGACACCCCCCCCCAACTCGTTTCTAATTACGTGACTAAGCGATTGTAAACGGTTATTGTGGCTATTCTAGAAAATAGCTATAAGCTTCTGATGATCTTTTCACATGTTTTAAAAGGATTCAATCATTAAGAAATGGAGCTTGCTTTCTACACCCTTTTTGAAAAAAATCATATTTTTCAAATATTTTTACATTTCAAGCTCTGTGTGCAACCAGTAGAAATTCCCGTAGCCCTTCCAAATTTTACACACATCTTATTCATAATAATATACAACTTTAAAGACCTTACAAGCCCAGGAATTCGGAAAATATTTTTGTTGTTGTTGTTGTTGTTTTGTTCATTTTCTAAAAAAGGTATATTTTTTAAATGGGTAACGTGGGACAGTTTAGCAAATTTTGACTTTAGTACTGCATCTGGTGCAAAATACATAACTCTCCGGATACGCTAGAGAGTTTGAATTGTCGATTAGTGCGGGATATGAATCCGTTCAAACTGAGATACTACTGGATGTGATGACTAATTTCATTTTTCTGTTGCTTGTCACATCTCTGTATGGCGAACGATGGACATTTTAAACAGATTTCTGGACACTAGAGTATATCGAAAAAACAGGAAACATCCAGCATATTAAAACCTCCATCTTAAAATTAAAAATCTCAAAAACAAAGTCCAATACAGGAATTCTGCATAAGATATGATTATTATGTTACATGAGCTTTAAAAAAATTGATATCGAATTTTTGAAATAGTAGTTACAATAGGTGCTAACAGTGGCGCTGCACATCGTAAAGCTCGTATTACCCTGTATCAGTGTATTCGTTTTCTCCCAGCAGCTACAGCACAAATTTTTCAGAATGTCCATCATTCGGCATACAGAAATGTCAGAAGCAAAATAAAAATGAAATTAGTCATCACATCCTGTAATGTCTGAGTAGGACGGATTCATATGCCGCATTAATTGACAGTTCTAGCTCTTAGCGACAATTCAAGCGTCATTAGCCTATTGGGAGAGTTCAGGTAGACAGTGCCTTTCAATCCAGAGACAAATGCATAGATTGTTTTAAGGAGAGCGGGCTCATAGATGTAATCTTAATGTTAAAAGGTGAAATTTTTACGTTAAAAATTATAAATGTATGGATTTTATTCTGAAAAATATTCAATAAGTGTTACTGGAACCCAACAACCCTCCCCCTCACGTGCGCAATGGTTAACAGATAGAGCTGCAAGACAAAATTGATGGACGATCATTAGCTATAAGTATAATCATTCTTTTGAATGGTTCCAGTAGACCTAGTCCTTAAGTGTGCCCTCAGAAAGCAGTCATGGGGAGTCAGATCGGGAGAACACGGAGGATTGTGTCATTTTTAACGTCCATTGCAAACATGTTTCTTACGTTATTTACGTTATTGAGATTTGGTGTACACACAAAATATCAATACTAAAGGAGTGAAATGTTTCTAAAGAGTGTCAGCGAAATTTAATTTTTTTTTCACTTTTTCTCAAACATATAGGCTTATGGCGGCAACTGAATATATTAATGGATAGACCTGAAAATTTACAAACTTATTATTGAGTCAATTAAGGTAAACTTCATTGCTAGGGACAAGAAATTTAAATATATATATTAGAAATTTTTCAAAAAGTTAATATTTTTATTTTTTTTTTTTTCAAATTTTAAGTCCAAAGCGGCAACCGAAGACCTGAAGGAATCAAGTTGAAATTTGGCACACTTTTTATCGAGCCAATTGGGTCAAAAAACAGCACTAAGGGTAAGCGAATTTCGAAAAAAAGGTTTTTTCGATACACCCTACCACCAGCCAGTATTTTGCATAAGGCTATATTGGTAGAATTTTGGCTGAGTAAGTAGATACAGGTAGAAATTTGTTGAATCCTACGGTAAGAAATTGTTGTTTTATCTGATATGGTTTTTTAATAAAGCTCAGATTCAGAAATAATGTGAGGTGGAAGTAACTGGGGCAG
Organism: Cheiracanthium punctorium; assembly: GCA_038373885.1. Taxonomy (NCBI): domain Eukaryota; kingdom Metazoa; phylum Arthropoda; class Arachnida; order Araneae; family Cheiracanthiidae; genus Cheiracanthium; species Cheiracanthium punctorium. The sequence goes on along the minus strand of JAWZYV010017120.1, from coordinate 1,122,514 downwards.
CAGAATAGCATTGACTTTAACGTAGTACTGCCAGTGGCTTGAGCGGCTACCAGGCGCGTCGGCAGGAGGTGGATAGCCCGGTGTCCTGTAATGGAATGGCTTCGAATACGTTACAAGAAGCCGCAAACCTCTTTCCGTAACTCTGGTGTTATAAGACCCGTAACAAGGGTGAATGACGCTGCAGTTCTTAACGGAGCCTCTAGTAGGCCTGGCAAACTTCTAGAGTATCTCGCCTTACCCAGTAACTCAGGGAACACTAGGCGAACCCTTTTAGTTTTCTGAGATTTATTTTTTCTGATCTGGCTGAAAAAGACAATGACTCGACTAAAAATACTGCTTTTGAAGATGTAGGTAACTGTTGAGGCAGGCCTGCCTGCCTCCAGCAGATAAAGCAACCAAGGAGAAATCAAGGAGCAGGAATGGACTTTCATCAGTAGAGGTAGGAATGGCCTCTATACAATCCTTTACATCTAGCAAGGTACAAGAAGCTATTAACAGCACGCGACGGCACTGCCTCTTTCCATAAAACCGAACTCAAAAAGAGGCTATCAGGCGCTCAAGAGAAAAAGCATGTCGGGAAAAGAAAATTGCCGATGGAACCTGGGTTGAAAACCCAAGGAAATCCGGTTCCATTTTTGAAACACCAACAATGAATTTTTTGAGTTACTCATATCGTATTAGAGTTTTACAATTTTTTCCCTTTCATTTATATTAATTAGGCAGGTTGCTTTATTTTCTCTAGCATTTTTCGTTGACTAATCAAAAGTCCAATTAATACGATTTAACAATTTGGAGGGCATCATAAAAACTATAACACTGCATAGTCGATGAAAAATAAAATACTCTAATCTTTACCACCTCGTTGTTAGAATTCAGTAATTCAGAAAAATGTTCATTGGATTCATTTGTCCGGATGTTGAAAAGTCCTCATTTTATCATCTGTTCTTCACCCTATTAATCAGCTAATTAATTAAAGCATGATAATTATTCGGAATAATAAACCTTTTTATCAGTAATAATTTTACAAAAAATAATGTATGCGTACGATGTATCAAGTTATTGACGTCGTTGCGTTACCTAAGATACTATCTTGACTACTAACGTATTAATAAAAATTTGTTTCTTGTATAACAACCTAGCTCATTACAAGTGCACGTGATGCTAATCCACGAGCGCCGCTTTTGAGCCAGAAACAAAACAAACTTGGACCTTGAGTGTAATTCGTTGATGAATTTAAAAATCCCGGTATCGATGCTGATCGAAAGAAAATCTATTTGTTAGCATTTAAGAGCAATTAGAAATAAATAATTTATGAAACACACTTCTCGGGAATGAGCTGAAGGACGCCGGAGAGTTTAATTTTCTTCTCGCTTTAAAGTTCGTTTTCTTAAAATTTTTTGTCTTGTTCAAGTCCTGATTGCGTCTAGCACATTTTTCAGAAACGCAGTTCGGGTAATGGACTCCTTCTTAGAAAAGAGTCATATAAATAAACAAAAAACAACCTAAATAATGAACATATTTCTCTGAAGAGGCTGCTGACGATTCTGTAGAAAGCTTCTCTCATTTCTCAAATGAAATTGCAAAAATCAAAGAAATTGAAAAATGATTACATTGCTTTCCAGAATCTCTTTTAAATTATATTACTACACTAGCAGAGGACAGATTAACGATTACACTGAAATGTATGGCTTCGTTGAAAAATATTTGATCAGTTGTACAGCATGATTTATCGTTCCCCTTTTATCCTCCAAAATCAACTTCGTTTTTCGACAATGCACGAAAACTACGATATTCACAATGCAATGTCTGATGATGTTGTGATGAAGATCACATATCTAATTTAATAATCATTTACTTTGGCTTTCTTTAATGTAATCTATCCAAAATTCAAGAATTCTAAATCACTTCTGTTTTTCATTTTACAGCCATTTCGGTTTTTAAATCTGTATTTTCGCTTTTCCCGTATGCACTATTCTTTTTTATCTTAATTGTTTCGTCTCTTCAGACCGGTGTGCTAAAAATAGATTATATTACGTCCGTTTGCAAAATCAACGTATTTTTGATTTCCCTTCCTTTGGCTTGGAGTTGGCGTTTTTTATTTCTTGTTGCCATGTCTTGTCTTTAAAATTATTCGCTCGCGATTACGTCATTTTTAATTTTATTGGATTAACTTATAGGGTTGCTCTGGAATTGGCGCTATTAATCTCAGCCACGTTATTGTTCTCGCCAATGTGTAATTCTGTGCTGGCGTAATTTTTAAATTTTTCCACCTTAATTTCACTGTCCATATAGGACGTATTTTTATTTTCGCTGAGCCACCACCGCCGTTATAATAATATATCAATAGTATATGTTTAATAAAATAGTTTTTCAGTATTTAACGTCTTTTTATTTTATTGCAACATAAGTGCATCGAACCTGGATTATCATGTATCACAACGCAGTCTTTAAATTTAAAACAGCTCTAGTAATTAACTTCTTTACATAAATTGGTGCCTACCCAGGCACTTAGGTTGCATTTTTCGGTGGTGGCTTAGCAAACAGCGTATGGAATCATCTCGGACGGTCGGATGTCAGCGTTCAGGCGAACGGATATCTGCTACTTCTGCATTTTTTTGGTGGCTTTGCAAATGGAAGCGTACAGTATCCAGCTTGTATATATGCAGCATGTTACTACTCCTTCAGGATGGCTTGACTTCCGTTTTCGTGGTCGAGAACTTATTACTTGTGGATAGCCGTTTATTCATCTGGTGCTCGGCCCGCTGTGCTGATCTCTAGCCGTATTCAGTGTTCGTGTCAACCATGTGTTTCGCATGGCTCATATTCTCAAGGATCCAGAGTCCCGACTGTGCTTTTACGGAATTGTGCAGTTTTGTTTTGCGCCACTTCATCAGTTTTGTTTCTCCTAGGGGTGCGAATAATACGTAATGACACAATATTTTTCTGCCCGGCATTCTTAGATTAGAAGACTGATTATGGAAGTCGAACTCTGTGCGTAAAAAAATTACTAGTTCGCCCTGGCATGTGACGTATGATATGTTATTTTCTTCGGCTGTAGTGCGTAGCTCCGTGCACTGGAATGAACGTGAGAGAAAAAACAGTGTTATCCCCACACCTCTGTTTGGCGTTTTGTTTTGTTTTTGTGCTCTACTCGCTCGTACTTCGCCTTGAAAATGAAGGAGTTTTGCTGATTGGACATTGGTCAGCTGTGTAACATGTGACACAAAAATTGAGATAGAAGTAACAAAGTATGTAATATTGTTTTTTTTCTGCTTTTGTATAGAGAACATTTTATTTAAAGGTAAAAGTGGTGTTTCTGTCGGGACTTCACAAAATCGAAATAACTGTGCCGAAAAGGAACACGGAATAATTTAATTTTTCAACAATTATTTTTAATATAGTGATATTTTAATGGTGATAATTTTATATATGTAAAAAAAAAGGAATGTTTCAGTGGTGTATTTATGTATACTGTATAAAATAATTCTACATAATTTTGGGGTTTTCTAAAAATGATTATTTACTTCATTACTTTTATGTATACATTAAAAATTAAATTATGAAAGTTAAGTGCTTTATATAAAATGCGCATTTTTCTTAAGTATTAAATAGAGTAAATGTAGTGTTGTTTGAGATTTTAGTACATGGCGTTACTTTCAATTACATATTAATTTTGCAAAAAGATAAGACCTATTATTTTTTAATATGAATATCAGTTTTACTTATTACTTTATATGTTTTGTTTATATATCTTTTTATTTGTTTAATTCTTATTTGCTTAAATATTCCTCCTAGTGATCTTTATAATGTTTGAACTTTTTCTAGTGCTATATTTTACGTTACTATGCTCGTTGTACAGTTTCTATGAGGTACACATACTTCGTTAATTTTTTCTTTACTCTTTTTATAATCATGAAAGACTTCAATTATATTTCTTTCCACACTCTTCCATTACTTAAGTCCATGGCAAGGCCTTTCCAAGGCACACACTTTTTACTCACTCTTACACACTGAATTTTTGTATATTAAAGTCCATGGCACAACATACATATTCTTTCAGTTTTTTTTCTTACCTCACAATATACCGTTTCTTTTTTATCATATATTTTTACACATTTTGTTTTTTCTTTGAACATGCTATTATTTACAGTCCTCATGTTGACTGATTTTTTACACATTATTTGTTTTAAATACTTTTTAAAGAGTACTTTATGTTTTTGTGTGGCTTTTTTTAATACAATTTTACATGTTTAGCATAAGTTGTACTGTTCACATTTTTTTTACATTTTTGGATACACTGTTTTATTGTTTTCTTTCCTGCCATTGATATGCCTCTGTTTAATACATGCATTCTTTGGAAGAGTATAGTGGTATTCATTTGATTACCTTTTTTTCCTTTCCATAAATACACAATATCATACATTGTTTGTTGTACTTCAAATAAGATTCATACTTGAATAGTCACTGATCTTTGAAGTCTGTGTTTGTCCACAATTACACTCTTTTTTCATGTTGTTGTTTTTATTTACATTGCTTACACTTACCGACTCTCAACCTTTTCACACACTTGATTTTTTTTTCATCACACTTGTGTTTATGTTTTATATGTTCACATACACAAACATGTTCACACTAATGTACTGCTCATTCTGAGTTCATTATTCACAATTTGTTACACACAAAATTTTTGAATATTTGTTACATTTTCACTATGATGTACTGTAGTACATTGTATTTTTTAAACACATTGTATTTGTCTCTTGTCCCTCTTTTGTATACATACACAAACATAACATCTTATTTTGATATCTCATTTTTTTTTTCACTTTCTTCAATGTGAACTATTTACATCTCTTGTGTACCTTTCTGTAAATTAATACATCTTTAATTGACAAGTATTCACAGTGTTATAAAATACCACATTAGTTGAAATATATTTACAGAGTATTTACATTTATCTGATTAGTTAGTTATATGTTTATTTGTAGTTATTTTTGTGAACTGTTGTTTCTTCATATATTTTATTAATAAAATGTTTATGTATTGATCAGATTAACACTTAAGACATTTAATAAGTGAAATTTTAGGGTATATTGTATTGTTTTGTAATTTCATTTTAGTGCATTTTATTTGTACTTTTGTGTTTTTCTTTCACAATTTTGTCACTTTAAAAAAAATTTTTTAATGTGGTGACTTAAATGACACATTCTTTTCTTCAATTTTTCAAAAATAATTTAGTTGATTTTTCCACCATATGACCTGAAATACCTTCAATTTTGAGCTATATTTTAAGATTATACACTTCAAAATTAACTGTCCTGCTATTTTTGAGATTAATTTCATTTTACTTTTCCAACTTTCACATACGTAAAAACTTCCTTGTCAGACACTGATATATTAGTGTATGCTTGTGTTGTACGTTTGCTTCCTAAGTTTGTGACGGCCGCACTCACTTGGATGTCTGTCTGTTTCTGTGTACTGTCTGGCTGGACCAGCAGCTATCACATGTGTATGAGGAATTTTTGCTGTCTGTTAATATATCTTTGTCTTTTAAAGTTAAAACTTAACACTTAATAAATTATGACTTCTAAAGTAAATAATTACACAGACATAAAATAATAATTTATAATAAAATAAAATGATTCATTTAGTATTATCTCTAACTTGAAAATTTAAAATAAATAAATATGTGAGTGTCCAATAACACTTAAACCTTTTACTGAGATCTTTTTTAATTGTACTTAGATTGATGTTCGTTGATGGTATTGTACAGATTGATATTCAGTTTCCTTAAAATTTTTTTTCATTGTCATTTTGTGCAAGTGTAATTTTTTCAATTGAATGTGCTTATTTGTCTTATGATATACAGATATGTATGTCAAGATACTGTTGTGTCATGTACTATTTACAACATTATTACAATTCTGATGGTACAGAACTGTGTGAAAAATTACCATCGAACAAACAAAAATGTTTTAGTATCATATTATAATTTGAATGTATTGTTTTATTTTGTCAATTGAGTGAAGTATTTTTGATGCATAATTCTGACATTTGAAGGCCTTATTGATGTATATATGCAAACCATTCAACAGCGCTGGTTTATAATTATAATTTTGAGTACTCACTGCAAGTTTAAGCAGTATATCTTTGATGTGCACATGAGCTTGAGATGCTCAATTAAAGAGAAAAGGGTGTGCTGAAATGCCCCTTATTTAAAAAAAAGGGTGTGCTGAAATGCCCCTTATTTAAAAAAAAGGGTGTGCTGAAATGCCCCTTATTTAAAAAAAAGGGTATGCTAAAATGCCCCTTGTTTGAAAGAAAGGATGAGCTAAAATGCCCCTTTGTATTGTGAGCCAAACGCTCCCTTTTATTTTGTCGACATTTAATTTTTATTGCTAGCACTTATTATTTTTATTTTTGTCATGACAATTTTTTTCTCTGTAAAATTTTTTAGGTGGTGGTCATCAGAATTTTTTTCAATTGTATAATTTAGTCTGTATATATTTATGATTTTTCTTAATTGTTTAAGCCAGCCAAACAGAGCATTTAATTTAAAATTTTAAAGACATTAATTGTAACTAATAAAAAAAAATTTCTTCAAAATTTTTTTCCTGGTTGAGGGGAGTATATATGTGATGAAGATCACATATCTAATTTAATAATCATTTACTTTGACTTTCTTTAATGTAATCTATCCAAAATTCAAGAATTCTAAATCACTTCTGTTTTTCATTTTACAGCCATTTCGGTTTTTAAATCTGTATTTTCGCTTTTCCCGTATGCACTATTCTTTTTTATCTTAATTGTTTCGTCTCTTCAGACCGGTGTGCTAAAAATAGATTATATTACGTCCGTTTGCAAAATCAACGTATTTTTGATTTCCCTTCCTTTGGCTTGGAGTTGGCGTTTTTTATTTCTTGTTGCCATGTCTTGTCTTTAAAATTATTCGCTCGCGATTACGTCATTTTTAATTTTATTGGATTAACTTATAGGGTTGCTCTGGAATTGGCGCTATTAATCTCAGCCACGTTATTGTTCTCGCCAATGTGTAATTCTGTGCTGGCGTAATTTTTAAATTTTTCCACCTTAATTTCACTGTCCATATAGGACGTATTTTTATTTTCGCTGAGCCACCACCGCCGTTATAATAATATATCAATAGTATATGTTTAATAAAATAGTTTTTCAGTATTTAACGTCTTTTTATTTTATTGCAACATAAGTGCATCGAACCTGGATTATCATGTATCACAACGCAGTCTTTAAATTTAAAACAGCTCTAGTAATTAACTTCTTTACAGATGTAGACTGTTCCTGAGCAATAAATATTTAATAGGGAAAATATGTAACCCTTTGAAGCGCAACTACTTTCACATCGACGAAGAACATCTGAATGCATTGCCCAAAGCTGAAAATGTTCAGCTGTAAGGAAAGGAACTTTTTTGATACAGTTAGTTGCCTGTGGGGACATTTGGATAGTCTATCGAGTTGTTCTTTTATATCCATGCATTTTTATCACATTCTATACAGTTTTCAGCAGATGACAGTATTAATAAAAATAACTCTGACTATTTGAAAACTATTTGAAATTTTTACTAGAAATTACGTGTTAAAAAGTGAAGGATTCTCGTGCAGTCGCTAGGGACAAGAAATTTAAATATATATATTAGAAATTTTTCAAAAAGTTAATATTTTATTTATTTTTTTTTTTTTCAAATTTTAAGTCCAAAGCGGCAACCGAAGACCTGAAGGAATCAAGTTGAAATTTGGCACACTTTTTATCGAGCCAATTGGGTCAAAAAACAGCACTAAGGGTAAGCGAATTTCGAAAAAAAGGTTTTTTCGATACACCCTACCACCAGCCAGTATTTTGCATAAGGCTATATTGGTAGAATTTTGGCTGAGTAAGTAGATACAGGTAGAAATTTGTTGAATCCTACGGTAAGAAATTGTTGTTTTATCTGATATGGTTTTTTAATAAAGCTCAGATTCAGAAATAATGTGAGGTGGAAGTAACTGGGGCAGCAGAATAGCATTGACTTTAACGTAGTACTGCCAGTGGCTTGAGCGGCTACCAGGCGCGTCGGCAGGAGGTGGATAGCCCGGTGTCCTGTAATGGAATGGCTTCGAATACGTTACAAGAAGCCGCAAACCTCTTTCCGTAACTCTGGTGTTATAAGACCCGTAACAAGGGTGAATGACGCTGCAGTTTGCTTAACGGAGCCTCTAGTAGGCCTGGCAAACTTCTAGAGTATCTCGCCTTACCCAGTAACTCAGGGAACACTAGGCGAACCCTTTTAGTTTTCTGAGATTTATTTTTTCTGATCTGGCTGAAAAAGACAATGACTCGACTAAAAATACTGCTTTTGAAGATGTAGGTAACTGTTGAGGCAGGCCTGCCTGCCTCCAGCAGATAAAGCAACCAAGGAGAAATCAAGGAGCAGGAATGGACTTTCATCAGTAGAGGTAGGAATGGCCTCTATACAATCCTTTACATCTAGCAAGGTACAAGAAGCTATTAACAGCACGCGACGGCACTGCCTCTTTCCATAAAACCGAACTCAAAAAGAGGCTATCAGGCGCTCAAGAGAAAAAGCATGTCGGGAAAAGAAAATTGCCGATGGAACCTGGGTTGAAAACCCAAGGAAATCCGGTTCATTTTTGAAACACCAACAATGAATTTTTTGAGTTACTCATATCGTATTAGAGTTTTACAATTTTTTCCCTTTCATTTATATTAATTAGGCAGGTTGCTTTATTTTCTCTAGCATTTTTCGTTGACTAATCAAAAGTCCAATTAATACGATTTAACAATTTGGAGGGCATCATAAAAACTATAACACTGCATAGTCGATGAAAAATAAAATACTCTAATCTTTACCACCTCGTTGTTAGAATTCAGTAATTCAGAAAAATGTTCATTGGATTCATTTGTCCGGATGTTGAAAAGTCCTCATTTTATCATCTGTTCTTCACCCTATTAATCAGCTAATTAATTAAAGCATGATAATTATTCGGAATAATAAACCTTTTTATCAGTAATAATTTTACAAAAAATAATGTATGCGTACGATGTATCAAGTTATTGACGTCGTTGCGTTACCTAAGATACTATCTTGACTACTAACGTATTAATAAAAATTTGTTTCTTGTATAACAACCTAGCTCATTACAAGTGCACGTGATGCTAATCCACGAGCGCCGCTTTTGAGCCAGAAACAAAACAAACTTGGACCTTGAGTGTAATTCGTTGATGAATTTAAAAATCCCGGTATCGATGCTGATCGAAAGAAAATCTATTTGTTAGCATTTAAGAGCAATTAGAAATAAATAATTTATGAAACACACTTCTCGGGAATGAGCTGAAGGACGCCGGAGAGTTTAATTTTCTTCTCGCTTTAAAGTTCGTTTTCTTAAAATTTTTTGTCTTGTTCAAGTCCTGATTGCGTCTAGCACATTTTTCAGAAACGCAGTTCGGGTAATGGACTCCTTCTTAGAAAAGAGTCATATAAATAAACAAAAAACAACCTAAATAATGAACATATTTCTCTGAAGAGGCTGCTGACGATTCTGTAGAAAGCTTCTCTCATTTCTCAAATGAAATTGCAAAAATCAAAGAAATTGAAAAATGATTACATTGCTTTCCAGAATCTCTTTTAAATTATATTACTACACTAGCAGAGGACAGATTAACGATTACACTGAAATGTATGGCTTCGTTGAAAAATATTTGATCAGTTGTACAGCATGATTTATCGTTCCCCTTTTATCCTCCAAAATCAACTTCGTTTTTCGACAATGCACGAAAACTACGATATTCACAATGCAATGTCTGATGATGTTGTGATGAAGATCACATATCTAATTTAATAATCATTTACTTTGGCTTTCTTTAATGTAATCTATCCAAAATTCAAGAATTCTAAATCACTTCTGTTTTTCATTTTACAGCCATTTCGGTTTTTAAATCTGTATTTTCGCTTTTCCCGTATGCACTATTCTTTTTTATCTTAATTGTTTCGTCTCTTCAGACCGGTGTGCTAAAAATAGATTATATTACGTCCGTTTGCAAAATCAACGTATTTTTGATTTCCCTTCCTTTGGCTTGGAGTTGGCGTTTTTTATTTCTTGTTGCCATGTCTTGTCTTTAAAATTATTCGCTCGCGATTACGTCATTTTTAATTTTATTGGATTAACTTATAGGGTTGCTCTGGAATTGGCGCTATTAATCTCAGCCACGTTATTGTTCTCGCCAATGTGTAATTCTGTGCTGGCGTAATTTTTAAATTTTTCCACCTTAATTTCACTGTCCATATAGGACGTATTTTTATTTTCGCTGAGCCACCACCGCCGTTATAATAATATATCAATAGTATATGTTTAATAAAATAGTTTTTCAGTATTTAACGTCTTTTTATTTTATTGCAACATAAGTGCATCGAACCTGGATTATCATGTATCACAACGCAGTCTTTAAATTTAAAACAGCTCTAGTAATTAACTTCTTTACAGATGTAGACTGTTCCTGAGCAATAAATATTTAATAGGGAAAATATGTAACCCTTTGAAGCGCAACTACTTTCACATCGACGAAGAACATCTGAATGCATTGCCCAAAGCTGAAAATGTTCAGCTGTAAGGAAAGGAACTTTTTTGATACAGTTAGTTGCCTGTGGGGACATTTGGATAGTCTATCGAGTTGTTCTTTTATATCCATGCATTTTTATCACATTCTATACAGTTTTCAGCAGATGACAGTATTAATAAAAATAACTCTGACTATTTGAAAACTATTTGAAATTTTTACTAGAAATTACGTGTTAAAAAGTGAAGGATTCTCGTGCAGCCTTAAGTATTTTATAGTAATCCACGTTATTTTTCGTAAATCAAAATTTGGAAAATCGACTATCGTTTGACTAGTTTTGCTACCAATAGTCAGAGCATTAGAGTTTTGTGTCCTCACAGTGAGGACATCGCGAATTAAAGGGCTAACATAAATATTTTTTACTACTGTGTTTTTACGATGTCATTAAGCCTGCTATAAACAAGGCCTGAGACAAGGATGCCTTGTTAGAAGTTATTAGCTAGCTCATGTTTTTGATAAACCATGATCCCATGTTCACATGGGAAAAAAGAAAACCTCCGAAACATTTGGTATCTGAATTCTGTTTGTTCGACACATGAATATGGAACAATTTCCCATGAAACCTACAACGGAAGGCTCTACTCCGTTTTCTCCAAAAAGTCCCAAATATAGCAGTACAATATTCTTTTGAAGTGTGAAATGTTTTACATACGATATAAAAATAAAAGACCAGTTGGCAAGATTCTTCAAATTGAAAATGATAGTGTTTCAATCTTGTAAAAATGAATGTCGAGTTACAAAAGTAATTGAGGTATCCATATGGATCACACTATCGAGATTTTAATTCAATTAAATTGTGAAAATAAAATTAGTACAATCATTAGTGGCTCCTCTGTTTGGTCACATGAGCACGTGAACCCCCAAAGAAAAAACTAAAGCATAAACACATTAACAAATTAAATTTAAAACAAATATTAAGTACACTTCTAGATTTTTGTGAATTTAAAACATGAGTTTTACTCTCTACCCTCTCCTCCCACTATTATCAAATACGCTTATTATAGCTAGCGCACAGTTGTGTATGTTACTACAGCAGTCTTTAATCAATCGCACGTGTGAACGGAAAATTTTCCTTCTGGGTCGCTCTCTGGGTTCAGAAGCGGAGACAGCTGGAAAGAATTACGGCGCTTCTGATATCATTCCGTTCGCACACTTTCATTGTGCTCACAGGGTCATTTTTTTGGGCTATCTCTTGCAAATTTTCCCTTGGTTTGTTACGTTCGGTTAGTTAATTAATTTTTATTTAATTTTCTTATTATTTTCTTTATTTCTATCATTTTTCAATACATTATTTTTCTTACAAACTAGTGAAAATAATAAAGATGGGAGCAAAAGACGTATTTCGGAGCTAAAGCAATGACATTTTTGAATAGTATCCTTTGAAAAAAAATTGAAATAAAATGAATCAAGACAACACCTTTGCTAAAACTTATCTTGGTGACGAAATGTAAGACAAAATGTGACTTGTTTTCTTTCAGTTGCGTGCATTGTTTTCCTCTAACTGCTGGAAACGCAAATATATTTTAATTTGTAAGGTGCGTCGTATCTGCATATTTAATTTTCGAAATTTGTTTTGTGAACCTCCATTTAAATAACCCACGAGCCGCCAATGAGGACAATAGATTTTCATTTACTAACTGGTTTATTGTAACTTTAAAAAAAAAAAAATATTCATTGTAAAATAAGTTACTGTAGAAGTTAAAAAGAATACTCAGCGAATGACGGCTAATGATAAAACAGATTACTTAAAAAAAAATCTTTTAGGGACAATTAACACTTCATCAACCTACGCTTGTTTGAACATAACCTTGACATCGTAAATAGAGCGTATCGGGATTTTAGTAATCTCTTGGAATCTGGTCTTACTATAATCAGGAGAAGATAATAAAAATATGAATGAAATAGTTTAGGAAAAACATCACGTATTATACAAAGGTTTTAGGACTAAATATAAAAATATATTCAGACTAAATGGCAAATATAGTTTAGGAATGAATATTACTACACAATATGAGTTCAGCTTAACGAGGTTTAAAAAAAGTATTTTTTTATTTGAATTAATATACCTTCATATACTATTTTGGAGCTGATAAATGATTGATATAGCTTGAAAATATCTATTAAATAAATATTGTTCCCGGAATCAACACTTTCCCTTCTTCTTTTTCAATGTGTCTCATAATCGAAATAAAACGTTAAGGTGTGTTGAATCTGAAGGTGCGTGTCTTCTGAAATAATCACTTTCACAGCAATTGAGAATATATTTGAAGATTTGAATTTTTAAATAGTCGAATTTGTGGTTTTACTTCTGTTACTATCAAAATGTTTCAACTTTTTATATCTAATGTTAGATTTAGTTTAACTCGAACAAATTTAAAGATAAAGTTTTGACATTACAGGCAGGGGCGTAGCCAGGGGGGGGGGGGATATCGGATTTCCATTATGCAGATGAAATTGTTTAAATGTCTCCAAATGAAAAACATTTTAAAATCTTTCTACGAAGAAAAAAATTCCCGGGTACATATTACTTTATTTCATCCGGTGTGACATTATTAAATTGAGATCTGCGTACAGTTATACATTAGTATACACTATTTACAGCAATTAACTGCGTACAGCATTACAGTAACGTATTAGTGACGGCGGAAAATGTTTTCTCTTCATTATGAGGCTGAGAAACTTTCTTGTACTTACAATGAACAAAAACAATTATATTTTATTGCATTTAAGGACACAGTTAATTTCTAGCGTCTTTTTGTGTGAAGATTTTTTTATAAATAAGTGAGACAAAACGTACTGTAATAGAAAAAAAAATATTTTTTATTCTACTTTTTGACATGATTGAATGTAACATGTTTGATAATTATAATCATCAAATATTTCATTTTAAAAGAGAAGCAACAGTAAAAATTAACACATAAGCTTTGCTTCTTAGTTAAAAAAACAGAGTAGAAAAGGATCATTATGAAACTTCGTTTTTAAAAGGTACAATAAATAAAACCCTGTAATTGAGTAAAAAAATACACATGAAAAATAACAATTATAAATTAGAAATGGTGCTTTAACTAAAAGCTAATGAAATTAAAAGGAATAATACATGTAATATCACAAAACAAGAAAAATGGTTTTATAAAAATGTATTTATTTATTTATCTATTTACTTCCGTGGTAAAATGAGCAAGTGTTTAAAAGTTCAATAAGTATTTAGAACCTATTGTTCAGGAACATAACGTATGTTTTATATAAACCGCCTCTTTAAATTGAAATAATTTATAAAAATTAGCCGCAATTAATTTCGAAACTCTTAAAGTGAGTTATTAAAATTATTTGAATAATTATTATCTCTCTGAATGGCAAAATTCAATTCACTGAACTGAAGTTTTAACTGCAATGCGCCTAATATACTTGGTTAAACGCATTCACACTCATTACAAACTGTTTTTGAGATTTAAAATTTGATAATAGAATTTAGAGCAAATTATCTCTAATTATATTTGCTTTTTTCAAAATTGATAATATTCTAGGATATTAAAATTATGTAAACTCAATAATGCATGCAGGAGGGTGAAGAGTTTTGCTATTCTCTTTGCATATTTAATGTTTGATCCATGTTTAATTAATTAACTCCCATTGTTGCAAAGGTATGGAGGCAAAGGTTCCTTTAGAAATATCGGTAAAACTTTAAGAAAATATCGGGTTATGCAGTTTCCATATTCTAACTCGTTCAAGTTAGGACACTATCTCTTTAATTTACATATCTGGCGCGTGTTTTCTTATTATTGACAGTAAAAGAGAAAATTCTTGCAGATATATGCAAAAAAGGTTACATTTTAAAAAGTATTATTGAAATACTTAATTAGAAACTGACTATATAAAAATAGATTAATATCTCCTTTCCTGACTTGCTTGTTCTACAATCATGTGTGTTCTAGAGAGAATTTTGGCACAATGCTCAGTAACATTGTCCAGTTAAATGTGTTGTACAGTATTCATCATCATATAAATAGGTGTTTTTTCTAAAAGCAATGCAGTTATTTAACTGATGCATATACTTACAATTTACATAAATATTTTAAAATCAACGGCCAATGGAATGTAACTGATTCATCATAAAGTCTCAAAAAGGATGCTCTGTACATGGTTTTCAAGGCAAAATCAAGAAATTCAGCTAAATATATGTATATGAAAATAACAGCACAAGTAAAGCAGCAGGATATAAAAACGCTACACACAAACTACGCAAGGACACCGCTGAGGAATATTTGGTAAACTTGATTTGAATCTAGGAGACATCCAAATATGTACAAACTGCTGGGAAGAATAATGCCATGTTATGATGAGACAATGTTTTGAATAAAGCATACAAATTCCTCTACTTATAAAATAGATTTTTTTGTTTATTTTTTAAACCAAATATTGTCCTCTTCAAACATATGAAGGTAACTTGGAAATAAAATAAAAAAGACTTGCGGTTTTCCTACGTTAACATTTCAAACGAATATCACTGTCATCCTCAAATCTGCACAATTTAAACCTTGTAAAATCAACTGTTCAATGATCACTATGTCTAATACAAGCCACTAGTCTTCCCAGCACCTCAAAAGTAACTAACTGTACAGGAGGTTGTCGCTTATTTTTCTATCACAGTGGAATAGGAACAATGTTGCCCGCTCAGACTGACGTCAGCTTCTCGGGCGGAATGAATGACTGCATCTCTTCAGATTTACCGTTTGCAATTTTTTCCACCACCGGTATAGACACAACTAAAAAAAGAGATGAAAAAATGTTTGCTTATAATTAGCGATATTACCGGTACCTTACGAGTTCATTTAAAAACTTGTTTTCTCCGCCACAATATATTTTTCATTCAAGCTTACATCTTAGTTTGTAAGCCTTGATGTAAAAATGATGTAAATCTCACTTACAGTTCAGAAACGATGACCTGGGAAAATGTCTCGTAGTATTTTCCTCTTGTCTGAAAAGGAGTGGGGGGTTTCATTACTTAAACTGTTCAATAACGCTTGGGGCATTTTCTGTGATCATCGCATTTGTGAAAAGAGTAAGATTGACAAAATTTTCACACCATTACTTAAAAGTTACATTTAGTTTCAACTAAAAAATTACGTACAGGATAAAATAATTCACCATTTCTGGTGAACAATACTGGCCCTATTTCCATATCATCGTTTTAAAATTGCAAATGGAATCGATTTCATTTTTACGCCATGATGTGGAAATTGCATAAAAAATCATAATAAAGGAAAAATCCGCTTTTTCTTTCTATTTCACTCTACTGAGAATAATTAAAATATTAATAAATTAAGAGTGACTCAAACAGTTAAAATCAGCAGTTTCAAGCTTCAGCAATCATAATCAGATACGTTGCTCGTTAAGAAAGCCGAATCGTGTGTAGTTCAAATTATCGCGGTTGTCGATTTTAAGAAAAGTTGCATCAATTCAATTTGGCACCGCTATCCGTAAGATGCTGGAATTCGATTACTGCGGGTTACTAGCCTTGAAAAAACAGACAATAGTTGCTTTGATAGATGAAATCACAAGAATTAAAAAAATGATTATGTTATGGTTTATTTTCTAAAAACATGATGGATGATGTAAATAGAACACTGACGTTGTCGCCAGTTAATTTCCCACAGCAAATTATTTAACAACATGATAAATATTTTTTGCGTGAGAATTGAATCTGCGTTCACGGCTAAATTCTTCAAAATTCTGTGTAATTAACTTATTTATTTGCGGCGCGTGTCATAGATTTTTGACAGGTAATTGATTATCATTACATTTTTACATTAAAACAAAACAGAATGAGCAACCCGATTCAAAAAATGATCATTTATACGAAGGTATGCCAGCAAAAAAAAATGAAGCAAAGCAGGAATATTTCACATTATAATTGTAAAGAAAAGCTACCCAATACATATTTGACACTTTTATTGAAATTTAAGACTGAGCTTTTCATTTATTTCAAATTAAGATAAATTAAACTGTTATGTTTGAATTTTATAAAATGTGACTCGCACGGTGATATTTAGTAAAACCAATTAATCTTTCAGTGAAGGCAACACTAAATAAACTGATTCCTATCGTAGAAAATTGGATTACAAATTTGAAATTCATAAATCTATAGAGGTTTAGAATATATTTTAATCATGGGGAATCTACAATAAAGAGCAATGATGACGCACTACCCTAGATTTTGCCATATTAATAAGAGTGTGCACATAAAAATTAATGGCTTTCATTTTAACTAGAAATAACCCGGCGCGTAGTCTAAACAAAAGATAGAGGAGAGAAAACCTGGAAAACTTAGATGTTTTTCACAAAAGGCTTCATTATTGATATCTAATTAACAAAAATCCAAATTTCGGGAGGGACTCAACTCCTGGTTTTGTCTTTATTTGTTTCATAGTTGAAAAAAATTTTAATTACTATATCATTATTTGTTAGCGCGAAGTTTGCAATTAAATATAGCAATTAATCAAAAATAATAACAAAGTTATTCCAAGTGCCACTGACTTGTAGATAGATAACACATTTTCATTGAACACTGTTGTAATTAAAATTCGTTCTTTCATACAAAATTTGCCAACTGTTAAAACTAATTACTCCAAAATGGAGTAATTCAAATATTTAATTTATACATGATTTTATCCTAAAAGTTAATTGAGATATGTTAAACCTTGTTTAATTTTTTTCATTGTATGTAACAGCCTGGCTTCTATTCAATCAGCACGATAAAATGGAAACAATATTAATTGAAATTAAAAAGTACGATGACGAATGCTTACCTCCGAGAGTGTTCAGCTTCTTTTCGCAGGAACCAAGAGTATTTTTGAAGCACGTACGCTTATAAAGCTGGTAACAGGCACAACTGATAGTAACTGTTGCTATCAACGGAAGAGAATAGAGCCAAGGGAAGGCTAACACTTTCTTCTGCAACTGTAATAGAAATTACATTGGACATAATTGTAATAGAGAATTGTGAAGAGTAAAATTATAAATAGGGAATTATGAAAAAATTACAATAAATTTCCGGTTATAAGTTCTATTCAAGCAACACAAAATTAGTGAAATTTTCATTTAACCCCAATAACCGAGCTATGATTAGACTAAACTACAAATGTTTTCTACATAGTAAACAGGCTTTCTTCATACAGACTTAAAAATAATTATAAGGAAAGGCTGTAGCTATCGGTTGACTGGTAATTTTTTACACGAGTTTAAGTGCTTATTCGAATAACTTGCATAGTACTATACATTCCAATAGGAAAAATAAATAAAGGTCAAGAGAAAACCGCCTATTAGGCAACTTAGCAAATTTCACCAAGGTTTGAGTGAGTAGCAATTTTATTGAGATTCTTAAAAAAACAGTGAAACGGTGACTAGTAAAAAGGAAGTTCTAAATTGCTAATGAGAAAATATTTCACAAAAAATATAAATGTTACTATCGGTGAAAGTGAAAATTTGATATTATTATTTATTATATCAAGAACCAATATTTTGTTGTTATATCATCTCTGTTAAAAGGTATTTTCGTCACTATTAAGTTTGTTCTAAGCAGAGGGCGTAGCTAAGGTTTTCAGCGGCAGGGGACAACTGAAGATTTCGCATCCCTTCCTACTTGCTTCCTACTTGCATCCCTTCCTACTGCAATGTGGAAGGTTTTATGTACAGATTGAGAGACTAGCGCCACTTGAGTGCTGTGCCTACGGACAGATGCGTTCGTTGTAAACAGTCTTTGGCGGTTGGATCTCTGGGTGGAATAGCCCTACACATTCCTTGCTACACCTCTGGTTTTAAGCAGTAGCTATTCGAAGATCTCATTTTTTAAGATGCATTTTAATATAAAGTAGTTTTACTTTAGTTTGTGGAAAAGGAAATTTTAATAAAATACAATGAGATATCTCAAAAAAGTTTAAATTGACAAAATGTGACAATATTTTTTAAGCCCGATGACATTTTTCTAGTTAGTTTTTAAAAAATTTCCGCTAGCGGAAATAAATATAATCAAACCTTATTTTATAAAAAGTACAATTCCAGTATTCATCAGAATGCATGCTAATAATAGAACGAAATTTGGTAAAATGCAATTCCTGAAATTCATAGGTACCAGTGGTCTGCTACTGGTACCGATGAATTTCTACCTATGAGTTTCAGGTCAGGCGCGTAGCCAGGAAAATGGAAAATTTTTCGGGGGGGGGGGGATATGCTCCTGGAAAAAATTTCGGGGGGGATATGAACTTATATGTGTATAAATAGACGGAATTTCATCACTAATCCAAAATTTCGGGGGGGGGGATATATCCCGATATCCCCCCCCCCTGGCTACGCCCCTGTTTCAGGTACCAGTGGCATTCATAGGTACCAATGCTCTGGGCTAGCTAGGCTAGCTGGGAAGCCCGAAAAATATCAGTTTCCATAAAAGTGTCCATAGAAGTGTACCATAAAAGTTTCCATAAAAGTGTACCATAGTCTAACAATAGAATAGAAACATTCCAATTATTCAAATAAGAGAAAGAAAAAAATAAGCGAAACTCCCTTACATTTTCCTAGCAGTCGTCATATAGAGACAGCGAAGTTTTTTGGCTGCGTTTCTTAGACAATGGTGGGTGAGAATGGCTAGGTTAATGCAAGGCACGTGGCACTAACAGCATATCAAAATTGCCCAAGGCTTCGCTACGATAATCAGCTAGCTTTCATGTGTCGCGTAATTTCAGGAATCGGTTTACCCTGCTCCACAAATGCGCATGGGCGTATTACGTGGATCGGAATGAGCTTTGAAGAGAATTAAGACTGATCTCAAAGCTTCCACAAGGACTATTGAGCTTGGGCTCTGGGTGTGGATTAGGACGGAATACTTCAAGAAATGAAGAAATAGTCTGAAGAAAAATTTTAGGAAAATATCACGTTAAATTTTACAGATAAAAGGAGACAAATAGTCTCTGTTTAGATGCATTATTCAATTAAAAAAAATTTTCTTATCACTAAATATTGTACAATTTATATAAGTAAGCTTTAAAAAGTTAAAGCTCTCTCCCTGTTCTAGCATATTTATAAATTATTTAATTAGGTTTTTATAATTATACAACTGCATATTTATTTAATGTTTAACCTGGTGTAAGGATCTGAGGTTACCATGTAATATAGTGATTTCAGGAGATCACATTCCCTCCTCGCTTACCGTAGATTCTTATGTATACTTCAAAAACTTAACGATATATCCCCCTTTGGAACCCAGCATACGTCACTGATAGGTACGTTTTATAAACTGGTTTCTAATGACCAGAAAGTGAATGCTAGTAATCTACAAACATCACATGTATGTAAGGTGAAAAGTGAATAGTAAAGGAGAGAAAAAATCATCTTTGCATAAAAAAATTTCTCCACAAAATACTTGCCTCTATGGGAAAAGAAAGTGAGATGACTGTGAGAGCTGTGCCAATGTTTTGAATGGAACACTCGATGGCAATCGTCTTTCTGACTGGCGGTGGCTGGCGGAGACAGAAGGCCAGGCCGTATCCGAGAGACAAGCCGACGAAAGGCAAAATAACAAGTGCTACGTAGAACTGCCATCCAATGCCATCAAAAATGTCCGGGAAAATGATAAGCTCCATGGTTTGACAAATGAAGATAATGGCAAAACCTGCATAGCTGCCCGCCTGTAGAATAAATATCGATTAAGTGAACATAACATTAGCAAATGTATCAAGATATGAGACGCCACTCGTATTTAGATGCGAAATTTCTTATGCTGTATTGACAATAAATGAAGCAATTATTTGTGAAAGACTTACTCGGTTTGTGGAGTAATTTATTTCACATACATTTCTATTCAACATAAAGATTTAAAATTAGTATAGTCTTTAATACATTTTTCTTTATTGTTGTTGTTGTCTAAAAAGATGAAAGCGAGAATTCAAACAAAAATTGGAGGTCGTGTTGACCTTTAATACATAGAAATTTCAAAAAAAAAAAAAAAGTACAAGATTGCTTCAAAGCGCAGCTCACGTTAATTTCTTAATACACTTTCTGTCAAACAATTCTAATTTAAGAAGTGAACAACCAAAATTACCAGCGGCAAAGGACTGAGCCCAAAAGATGTTTTCCTTTAGTTTTTTTTATTTCTCTGTCACTTTGTAAGATTTTTTTTTCTTTACGGCAAGAATATTGATTTGAGCTATTGTTGCTTGACATTGTTTTGCTTTTAGATTTTAAGAATCAGTCAACTTAATTTCCATGACAGATTTTTCTCTTTGATAGCTTCAAGAAAATGTCTTACTGCAAAGTATTTTTGGATGATTTCCTAAATTAATGAAGATAGTCGATTAGCAATCACTCTTAATGTGGCAGGAAACTTTCAGTTTCACAATGAACATACAGTATTGTGCGAATTAACGTGAACACAAGTGATGCTTTAAAGAAATCATTTACTGGAAACAATAAAGAATTTAAACTCGCGAGAAAAAAGTTAAATTTACATGTTTTTTAATAGGAAATATGTCTTTTCTTGGCTTTTATAAGGTTTTCCAACACATTTTTCACTGAGTCAACAAGTTGTTACAGTTTTCTGATATTTGCTGGTCTTGAAACCATCGATTGCAGCGTCAGTTTTGCTTTACAATTTTGTTCACATTACTTCGCACTATTTCATAGATATACAATCACGCACGGTTTTGAATATGCTTTCCTTAACACCGGAATATTTTCATTTCATCGAAATGGATTTATTCAAGAGTGAGGAATAGTGTCGAGTTACATCTGAAAGTTAAGATACAAAGTTCGGATTATAGAAGGATTGTGTACTTATGTTTTTCTCCGTTTTCCATCTTAAATATTTAGAATAATAAATTCGGACCTCCTTATGTACATAAAAGGAGAACATTTGGTGAATAGTCTGTAGAAAACATCAATACTTAAGACTACGAAGGTCATTCCGAAAGAACGCTTCGTCCTTTTTTCATGCCACCCGTCATAGTTTTTTTATGTGTGTGTGTTCCGCAGTGGTCTAGTCTCTAAACTCCGTTACCGTAAGAACCCGGAAAGTGAAGCAGCATCCGGCTCTCTCGGCTGGACTGTTGTGGGACCTTGTACGCTAATGGGAGCTGGTACAAGTAAAATCCGACGTTGCTCCAATGTCCTCCATGTTTAACGCTACCTCTGAGGGTGCCGATTTCAGATGGTTTGGTCTCTCATCTGTAATTGGTTGAAAATTAGGGGACCCCCGAGCAAAGTCGGACTTTCTACCACTGGGCTCATTAAATTAGAAGCCGTCCCCTTCCGCTCATCGCCATCCCTTAAGCGGGATCTGGTATTACTCCGTGGTTGCCAGAGGGCATTAGAAACAACATCAACATTTAAAAAAAAATTTAAAAAAAATTTTACAAT
The DNA here is from genome assembly GCA_038373885.1 of Cheiracanthium punctorium. Lineage (NCBI taxonomy): Eukaryota > Metazoa > Arthropoda > Arachnida > Araneae > Cheiracanthiidae > Cheiracanthium > Cheiracanthium punctorium. The sequence goes on along the minus strand of JAWZYV010017120.1, from coordinate 1,100,463 downwards.
AGAGTTTCTGAGTTTAAATCGGAACTACTCTCGTATTTATCTACAGTAAATCAATTATGCAATTATTCACCGTTCAAAACATTTTTATTTTTTCACCCAGAGTAGTACCTGTGCGGCTTCTGAAAAAAAAATATATATATATAAAAAAGTTAAATAAATAAACCTTTATAATCAGCGGGACTTCAGTCGAACACGTGAACATGCATTAAATGATTTTTAATTCACCTTTCATTACTGAACTTCACTGGTATGACCTTCAGTACTTTTTAATGCTTATTTAAATGCTTGACCAGCATTGAAGAATCTGCAAAAGAAGAATAAACAGAGTTTGTTCTCCAGACAAGGTAATCGTGAAAAGGTTTGTTCCATAAATTCTCTGGATTTACGGTCTTTCTTCTTTTTATTTCACAGGCTGCCTTTAACACTTCTCATTGAACTTGACTTTGAAAGTGGGTTTATGCTTCCCGGCAAAGCTTATTAAAAAGGATTAAATAGAATTTGAATAGTTAAAGTCGTTTGTTATGATTAAGATTAGGAATCTGGTAAACAGGATAAGTATGTGCCTGGCGTCGAGTCATTTTAAAACGTGAGCAACATTTCTATTGGTAATTTTGATGTAAAATTTCCCAAAGATATTTTTAGGACCAAAACTTGTAAATAATTTACATTATAGAATATAGCTTTGCGATTCTGAACTTTCGTGGGATTGTTTGAAGATATTTCTTAAGCGCTGTTTTTTATTTTTTTATTTATGAATTTTCATTTTAACGTCTATGTAAATACAGGTTCAATGTACAAAGAAAAAGGAACACGTAAATTTATTTTTGAATCTGAATTTTGTTAAATTTAGAAAGTGAGATTTCGGAGGTCTATGGCTTTTTTTTTCAGCCTTTTACCCCACTAGTATCTGCATGATTCGTTACTCATAAAACAAAACAACAGAAAGAAAAGCACACAACACAAAGGAAATGTTTAAGTAGGGAATGAGAAAGAGAAAGAAGTAAAACAAACGGAAAGGAAAATATTTTAAAAAATTAAAACAGAAAAGAGAAAAACAGGGTTCTACACGCAGAGCCTAACTAAGACATTCGGAGGACCTAGGCTAAGCACTTTTGGGGGGCCCCTGTACGGTCATATATTGTTGATACATATTGTCATAGGGTACAAATTTTTTTTGTAGATAAGGAGAGGGTCCCCTTGTTCAATACATTTTAAACTATAAGTCCATAAAATTCTAATGCTCAGAAGTTATGCTTCACATGAGGTCGCATCCCTGAATGCTCCATTGTAGAATACTTCGGACCTTAACATGTGACATTTCTTCCATCCCTGAATACTGTGTAAACAAGCACTTTATCGCAGCGGAATGCATTGCATGCTTCGCGCATAAAATACATCGATTTATTTATTATCATGTTTTTGTGCTAATTTAAGAGCTTAAAACTATCTTCATCATTTAGGGGCCCCTGAAACTTGGGTGCCCTATGCCGAGGCCTAGTTGGCCTGTGCGGTAATCAGGGCCTAGCTACATGTAGGGTGCAATATGGTGGCATTTTCGTGAACCGATGAAAATTTCAGAGAGATGTTACTTTTGCAGCTTAACGATGGGTTGAAAATACCTTCGTAACAAATCTAACTGCTTTAAATATACTGAATTTAAAGAAAATTGCTTAATCAACAATAGTACAGGTTTTTTGGCAGTCTTATAGGAATATTTAATAAAACGGAAACTTAAATGGAAAAATTTCCTAAACCCGTAAATCTAGATTTCCCTTTTTTATATTAATAAAAATTATTCAATATTATATTGTTATTTTCATTTATTATTGTTATTTGTTATTGTTCGCTCTATTATTGTTATTTTCATTTTTACTTGTTAAACCTGGGTTTAATTAAGGGGTTGGGGGTGATTGAAAACGACAACAACCGCTCTCCCCTTAAACGCAACTGCATGAAACTGATATGGAATGAAAACCACGTCACACTTTTTTGTCCACCAAGACGTCTGAGGGTTAAATAACTGCTAAAGTTAAGAAATTACTTAAGGAGAAAAAATAAACTAAAAGACATCAAAAATCGAAACAGTATGCAAGAGTGTTTCTTAAGAATACTCTATTCGCGCGGCTTTGCTTGATATACCACGCGGAAAAATTCAAGAATGCTAAGCGGTAGCTATGTCAAGGTCTTTATACAAACGGTGGAAAGTACAGTAACATGGAATTCAGTTTTCTTCTTTCTTCTATTTACAATTAACGGAGTATAATTATAGAAAAGATGAAATGCAATGCAGATATTTTAAAGCTGGGGAATGTTTTTCACGTGCTTAACACATCTTTTAAAAGTATACATAAAATACACACGATACAGGCATTCTTAATTGAAGATATTTTGCCTCATTTAGCTTTAAAAAAAGCAAATATTTTAAAGCAGTGTTGGACAATTTAAAGCATCTCTTAGGCCAAATTGAGTGTATAAAAACAATAAGAGTCTGATATAATGTTATCTTCAAATAGAATTGTCAAGGACAATCTCCCTACGTTATGAAACAGTCATTCACTCAGAGGGATAAACCTATACATTGAAATTTTACATTGCTGCAACGTCTTAAGTATTACATCATTTTCATCATTTTACCTAAAATCCTCAATTATTTTTAACCTTTTCAAACTGATAAATATTTCTATGCGTTTGTTGCTGTGGTAGTGTTTCATAATGCATATGTAATCATGGTAATGGAACTTCAGTCACATTAGTACTTTTCTGTAGTTATAATCTGCAGTCAAGGAAAATTTAGGAGACATCAGCACCGACTAAAAATAGAATACTACGTGTTTAAAGCTAAAGTTGTATGAAAATAAACCTGAGACTTGGTGTGGAGCAAAGCAAATCAAGTAGAAAGCCGCTAGGTGAGTATCATTCGTTCAAGAAAATATTTTTGATAGTGTGGTTCAGCTTACCTTGGTGATATAGGGCGCAGCGTTTGGATATTTCCACCGGACAAACATGCCAGCCCCTACTGGTGCTGTTACGGAAGCCAGAGAAGTAGCCATCTTGCTGTAAGGAATGGTGAGTGCTCCGGTCTCAAGCCACTGCCCGTAAATCCACATGTTTAAAGGCATCATGCCTAGTGCTGCTATTGTTGAGCAAGTCGTCATCGTCACACTAAAAGAGAGGAGACAAATGTGGAATAAATACATTGCACAATGTCAGCTTCAAAAGAACACTAATAGTATTCTAATTTAAAAAAAATTCAGATATTACAGCGTGAAAATAAAATGACAAATCGTAAATGTATGCATGCGTTATTAAATTAAAACTTAATTTTGAAAATCCTTTACTTTTTTCCCGTGTGAACTCTATTTTTATGTTTGTGAGAAAAAATATAGGAAAAAAACCGAACAATATTAGGTCTAAATCGCTTAAATTATCAAGAATTTTAATTATAATTTTTAATTGTAAATGAGAGTGCAGTGCTTATAGGCAATGCACTCTCATTTACAATTATCTGGTGTGCTACCAGTTTAGCTTTTCAAATAGCACAGAAAAATAAAAGGAAGTTGGATTTTATTCCCCTTGTCATTTTTGTGCAACTAAAAAAATGTTTCATAAAATTATTCAAATTTCAAAAAAACTTTTTTATTTGAATTTTTTTGACATCTTTGAAGCTACAGAAATCTATGTGTTCCACTTACAGGATAGATCAGAAATTTCGCTGTTGTTCCCTTGCTTTGCCTATTCCGTTTCAAGCCATAGTTTGTACATATAATCATAATTTCTATTAGGTCTGTATATTCAGCAATACCAATAAACATATAGTTGCACTATATATTAAATATAGACCAATTGTATAGGTCGAAAAATAAGCAAAGAGATAACACTATGGAAATTCGCAATATAATTTGTTAAAGTTTTCTGCAATTGTTAAAGTTTCTGAAAATGTGAAGCAAATGACCAATTAAACAACCATTTGTAATAGAACCCCAGTGATTAATCATTTATCATACTGGAAAAATTTTCCCGACTCCTTTCATTAAAAAAAATAAACTGTCATCAAAAGTATTAAATATTCTGAAAGTAAATTTATTTATATCAATATAATTTTTTATGTAACATGAGCACTTGCTCATGAGACATGTTACAAAAATGATTAACCATCAATGTCTGCCAGACCATTTTTAAACAAATTTCTGAAGACAGTAGTATTCTCTATGTGTAGAGCTCTCTACGTAAAATTTATCATTAACTTCTACTATAACACTCATATCATCACCCTTAAACTTCTATTAGAAGTATGAATTATCTGACGGTTTACTTGTAAAATGATAGGAAAATTCTTGCCAAACATGATTGTTTATTTAAAAAATCATAATTTTAGTTGATTGATGATAAGATAGTGAACAAAAGAATTTTGGAGAAGAATGTTATTGTTCGTAATCTGAATGACTCTAAGTGATGATATGTTTATGTTTAATAGTAATGTTTAAACAAACAGATGTTAATACGCTCGTGCAATTATACAGTAAGTCTTTGTAAGCTTATTACATTTTACAAATTAATTTTTCATAAAGACACTAAGTTGCAATTACTATGTTTTTCTAGTAGGAAAAGAATATAAAACTTATTTTTTCGCCTGAATGCTCTCCCAAAGAAGATTTTAAAACATCTTTTATATCACATTCTGAACTAAAGTTGCTTGCCCCAATGAAATAAAAATCCGTTGTCTATAAATTGCAAAACAAGATTATTAAACGTTATTTCTAAAGAATTGTGTAACAAAAACCACAGTTAGTTACACTTTTTAGATGTAATTCTCGTTTTGATCCAATGTATAAAAGGTTGGTTTGTTTCCTAGTTTGTCAAATGTTTACTCAAGCGTTTCTGTAGGTTTTATAGGTAGTATTGTTTCCGAACTTCTTCATAATGATGGATATTTATGTAATAAATGGAGTCAGTTCGTCATACTTAAATGTAAAAGGACCTAAATGGCTTTAATTCAGATAATTAAAATTTTTACAGAACGACTCAATGCATTTTTATTTTTTAAAGGTTAAATATATTAGGGTTTTAAAATACTCCTTTTTTGGGTTTAAAAATATTCGAAGAAATTTTCAAGCTCATGTTGTGGTCATACCGCGTGTCTGAAGTTTAGGGAACCTATGAATAACAATATTGATAAATTTATTTTTATAGATGAGCAAGTCTGTCAATTTTGTCAGAGCGTGTGGAAGTGAAAAATAATTTAGTATATTAAAAATTTGAAAATACTTTGTAATAATGTGCATTTCTGCAGATCAAAATAGTTATAGATTTCTGTAAATTTTTTAATTATTGACTCTTTGTTTTTCTTTTTTGTAAGAGTTAAAAAGATTTTATTGCTATGCTTTTTTTTGAGTTACAGGAATTTTAGCTTTGTTTCGTATAAAAAAAGGTAATATCAGTAGACTAAATCATATAAGGAATTATGTTCCTTGCTCTGAGATTAGTCGACGGGAGGCAGTTTATGTTTTCTTTTCTGGGAAGAAGTTAAGAGAAAACATTCCGAAAGCTAAGTGAACCTGTGTGTTTTTAGTTCAAAACACTGTTGGAGAATTTCTTATTTAAACATTTTATATAATGTTTATAAAATCGTTATTCTTATAATTCCCTCACTCTACTGTAGGAGCGAAGAAGCAAACTAAGATATATCCACGAAAACTTTTACTAAAGCATTTCCTTAACAGTAATTATCAGTGACTATTAATTTGAATATACTGATTACGAAAATCAGTGAAGTAATTACCTAGGACCTTTTTTTTTCACTCGGTCTATTGAGTCGGAGTGCGACATCAACATACAAAATTCTTACAAACATAATTTAAGCAGAAACCCAAATCACCTGTTCGCAGTCTCTAAATTGTCTGGACACTAAAATATAAAAATTATGTGCAATTTAGAAAGATAATCTTGTGAGTTTCGATAACTTGAGTCCATTTACCTATTGTGATTTCCGCCCCCATATACTTTTATTTATTTATTTATTTTTAATTTTCTAAGAATTTGTGTTGACAATATTTTCTTTTACATAATTTCTATCCTGTAAATTTCGCTTTATCATTGCATTTGATTGTGCTGCGATACTTATGTGGCGACGAGTTTTAAAATTACCAGCTTTAAGCAAGGCATTTCCAAGTACTACTTTACTTCTTTCCGAAATTATTTCTTGGAATTAATGAGGTATCAAAACATGACACGATATTTAACACTGTGAAATGAAATAGCGTAACGACTTTCAATACTGTCCGTACCGATCTTATTTAATCGAGTATAAAATAAAATTTCACTGAAGTCTTTTTCATTTAGTGCATTTTTCGGAGAATCAACATTGTATTATTTGCTTATACCACGAATCACATTTAAGTGTTTTACTAATCAGAAAAAGGTAAACGTAAGAAAATATAATTTTATTGTCCTTGCATGGCTCAGTAAAAGTAACCACACACGACATGCATCAATTGCCAGAGAAACAAGCGTCAATTTCCAAGTACGCCTTTAGCTTACGATCATGCATTTTGGCGAAGTAAGATCGGTGGTGCAATTAATACTTCTCTTTCGTTTCAGTTTGATTCAATGATGCCTTCGTCTAACTTTCAATTAATTAGTAATTTGCTTTATTTACCTAGGAAAAAATCAAAGGATACATTTAAAAAAACAATTCTTTTTACAGCTCCTTTGAAGCGCAACCACTTCCCAATGCTGGAAAAAGGGCAGCCGTTGCCATTTCTCGATTTAACTACCAGCAAGATGGCCGTCGATCGAATGGTTTATCATGTGCCACAGATCTAGAGACCTTTTTTTGACACAGTTGTCTGTGCCCGTACAGCCGGCTGTGCCACAAAATCTCAGTCACTTTGCTTCTGTAGATTGCAGAAAAAGCTGACATTTTCTTCGTTGTATTTTGAATAAAATTGAACAAATTCCACTGGATAGACTGAGTTTGAACCCGAGGCGAGTGTGACAGTTCAGAGACATAACCACTGTGCCTAGAAGGATGTTAGTGCACACTGTTCGAATCTAAGATGATTCGGAGCATGATTGTTCGAACAAATGAGCCGAGTAAGTGATCCGAAAAAAACGAATCTTTTGAAGGATCTGTATGTTAACAAATCGATACAGTACCTTATACTATTATATAATACATGGGTCATACCGCAATGTTATATAGCCTATAACCTTCCGCAGCAAACTATCTCCACAACTAAGTAACTGTGGGACTGATACTGTGATTAGTTCACTTGAATAAACAAATTCTTTAAATATTACTAGAGATAGCTTAATTTAAAGTATGAAGATCAATAGAGAGCTTTGCGGCTTGGAGGCATCCATTTGAAATATGAAAAGTTGCTTTGACACTTTTGTTTATATCGTAGACATAGATAGCATTCACCAGGAGTTAGTATCATAAAATTCTCTACCTTTTTTATATAACTTTATGATATATTGTATAAGGCTATGGTCAATTTTTAAGAAATAAAAGCTTAGGTCAGTGTTTTTGGGACACCCTGTATATATGCATTGCTTTAAAAAGTACTTATTTATTAAATGAATAATTCATGTTTTGTAAAAAGTTGTTCGAGGCAAACACAAAACTTTCCATTGCGCGGACGTGTGTCAACCTCAGCAACTTTAATTACATGAATTTACTTTACCTTGGCAAAAGTTTAGAATAAAATAGGTATCATATCTGTGAAAACATAAATTAACCCTATACAGGCCAATGTTCAGAATTGGAAACATCAAATTAAAATTTTATTCAAAAACAAAATTTTATCAATATTGACTTGAAAAATTAGCTGATAAAGTTAAAATATGACTTGATTTTTTGAAATAGAATTTGCGTTTCTATCATGAGAGGGAAACTGGACAAAAAATCCTGAAAATAGCCATTTTCATAAATTATCTAGATATCTTGATACACTCCCACCCCCTTCCAATATTAATTAATATCTTTACTTAAATTTAAAAATAAATCTTTAGTTAGTTCTTAATATTTTACTTATTATTTAAACTACCCGTCAGTATATTCCGTTTTTGGAACCAGTGTAAAAGTATAATCAGAAATGACCCATGCTCCCAATTGGGAACACAGTGAAAATTGTATACGATTTTTTTTACCATTTAAATGACTAATATTCTTCAAGTAACAAAATATGTAAAAAAAAAAAAATTAAAATATCCCTGGATCTCAATTCGGTCTGTAAAAGGCCTAACATCCTAAATATAAAATAACGGACATCGTAATATTCAGTTTGATATCGTACTGACGAACAGATCCAGAGAGAAGTTGTAAAATTGCAACTTTTGCAAGGCCATTCACGTAAGTCCACCTTGAAATATTGGCGTTCGAGGTCTCTGGGATACCAGCCTTTTTCTGGTACCGTTTTTATGTTGAAAAAAAGGGGAGAGACTGAATATTTTGTCTAATTGTCACACTCACGCACAAGCAGGTAGTTCCTGGTCTTGCTGCGTATAAACGTCGATAGCATCATGTAGAACATTGCAAGGGGTTGGATTGCTGCCAGACTTGATCCTTGCACATGTACAATGATTATAAATAAAAAGCAGCACACGGATATGATTTGATTTTCATTGATGGCAGTTTTATAAATTGAACAGATAGTATTTTTTTCAGCCTTCAAACAAATGAAGCGTTTTATTTCTTTGCAAAACGCTTCTAATATGAAAGGTAACATATATTTTTAGAACAAGGAAACCGTGTTAGTTAATAATGAGATTGGAGTTAATGAATCATAATAGTTGTATCAAGTTAGATCAAAATTTTTATTATTTAAGCTTAAACAAATACATCTGTAGGTAACTTCCTATATGCGATGGTAAGCTTCCTATATCCAAGTAATTTTCCTACTTAAAAAAAAAAAAAACTTTTAAAGAACATAAAATACATTCTGATATTAAAGAATAGAAAATGCAGTTGTACTGCATGATCTTTAATGTTACACTTCTTTTTGTTTTCCTTCCTCTACTCGCAAATGATCACGGAAACTAGACATAAATCATGTCTCCAAGTCTTGGCTCTAAAACATGCTGTTAACTATGGTGATAGTGTTGCTTTGAATATTTTATATTAATAAAGATGATGATGAGAAATTTAGAGAGCATTTTAAAGATAGTTTTCTCCCTCTGTGTCTTGCTGCAAAACTAGCGTGACCGTTCTTCGCGCGAGGAGTACAATTGCTTCTTACTTTCGGGGATCGAATAGGAAGGAAAGAAAAATGTGTTCATGTAGTGTCTCTACTTTATAAGGTACTGCACTACCTTGAGTGCGCAGCAGCGTTTGAGGAGGAGGAAAGATTACAATGCTCTGAAGAAAAAATCAGCTCTTTTCTGGTTTTAACTTAATCTAGGAACAATTTTCAATGTTTAAAACAATCAAAATTTGAATTTTTTCGATAAATTCCTTATTTGGAACACGCTTTACTAATCATTCAGTTCATAAAAGGCACCCAATGAGCATTCTATTGTCCATTAACTTGAACCGTTTTTGTGTAGTGGGTGAACAAAAAAAAAAAAAAAAAAAAAAAGAAGAAGAAGAAAAAGAAAAAGAGGCCACATAGGCAGAAGGATAAGCTTTTTTTACAAGGACTTTTTAAGACTTCTCTATATCTGAAAAGAATTGATTTCAAATGCAGAATTTTCAAAATCGAAGCAACGTACCGACAAAAGTCTTCTTTATATATGATATGGTAGATAATCTGGTGATTGAGCAAAATTATCGTAGTCTTTTGGTGAATAGGATAAATGATTGGATATTTATCAAATTAATTTTTTATTGTTAGAATAGCGAAGGGTCGCTCGTAGCGTATTTTCGAACCCCCCCCCCCCCCAAAGCAGTGGTCAGACGCACTAATGTTGTTTTATAGGCTAGTAGAAAAGGACCACTGGTTGCTGATTTTCGAAGGAACCCTCAACAGGGATGGCTGAGACCACTGGTGTTTTTTCTAGACTAATAAAGGACCAATGGAATGTTTTTTTCGAGCCATTCAAAATCATGTGGCCTGACCCACTGATATTTATATAGATTAACAAGGGATCACTAGCATGATTTTTTGGCGTACGACACGTTTGTAGGGAGCTAGTGACCCCGAAACTTCAAGTATGTCAATGCCAGATCACTGTAAGAGGCGGCTAGAAAATCGTATCATATCAGTGATTCTTCGCTAACTTAAAAAAAAAATGTTTGGATAAATATCTAATTATTTGTGATGTACAATATGTATACACTCCCATATTAACCGTCAACTTCGATCGTCTGTTTACTGCAAACTCTCGGTCGAACGCTCAGATGGTATTTACCTATGACCGGACTGGAGCTAACCTAGCATAATACCTAAGTTTAAGTACAGAAACTCAATCTGACTGCACAGCTAGGTTCAAAATATCCGAGGTTGAAAAATGTTTATGATTTCGTTTTCTCTGCATCTCTGTCCGTCCGTCCTCTAACTCCCGTAAATATGCATCGATTACTGCAAAATTTATGTATATCATTCCTATGCACTGTACCATGTGCCTATTTATTGGTGTATGTAACATTTGTAGTTCTTCTACAGGAGCTCTCAAGAAATTTTCAATATATTATGCTCTATGGGCGGGCAGTCATTCCTTAATCGTGTGTTTTAGAATTACTCAGCAATTTTAAACGAAACAAAATTTATAAATGGTACTAAAGATTACAAACTGAACCCCTCCATCGAAAATAGTGTCTCTATAATTTACTGTTTTTCTACAAAAGCATTCAAAATTATTCCAATATGAATAACAGTATAGAGACCAGCATCCATTGAAAGCACAATACAATAAAAATGCGTATAATAATTTACTCTTCGGTTAAACGATGAAAAAAAACTAAAGTTCTTTTACAGGGTCTCACAAAATTACATTTATAGTGATAATACAGCATTTTTTAAAGATTATCTCCGAATTGTCACCAGATTTAAATATAATGCATCGGCAAATTTGCCGAAAAAGTATTGTTGTGTTGGAAAGTGGTTTATAATTTTATCTTTCTTAGTAATATTTGTACAAAAACTAGCCTGGGTTCAAATGGTGGGTGGTAAACTCCAGAAGAATTCACCCTCCCTCTCTAATTTACATATTACCCGAACTAATTGAAAACAATTTCATATTTTTGCTTTTTCCCAACACGTTCAGATGGTTTATTTCAGCTTATAATGGCAAAATAACTATTCTTCAGATTGCATTTTTTTAGTTTCTATTGTTATCACCTAACAAGATTCTTATTTTTTAAAATGACCTCCCGTGAATCGACTCTTGACATAGTTTTATTACTCGCATTTGCAAGGAAGCCGAAAAAGTCGTTTTGTTTGCGATTTCATCTTCTTTTTGACTCACAAAAACAGGCCAAGGGTAGTGTTTGTAAGCAAACGGGATATTTTATACACTTTGTTAGCAAACTATGTACACATAACATGCTAGTAATTTAATTTTTCCTCTTAGAAAAGTGTTTTATAACATGGTATTACTTCTGAAAAGAGATGAAGAGATGAAGGACTTCTATTGCATAGAAATAGTAAAAAATTAGTTTAACAAAAAAGTAAGGTGATATACGTTTGAACAGTGTAACTTTATTGATGAACGGAGTAATATATACGCTCTCTCTGTTATCTCACAAGAATAGGAAAATAACGCAAATGACCGACCGTATACTTTTACGTTGATTCTATTCAAGGATTTTGAATGTGATAGGTTGTATGCAATCCATTTATCTGCTTTTTATCTGTTTCCTGAATTTAACCTAAAGGCCATCATTATTTATGGGACGAAAACAATTGTTTAGGAAATTCTTTATTTTTGGGATTTGCTACCACTTGCTTTAATCAATGTTTCTTATTCGTTAAAAAGGAAAGTTAATGAAATGTTTACTTACTAGTTACATATATGACGTGGCTGGTTATTATCAACTGAACTAATCATTTTTAAATAGTTGGTTAACTATTTAAAAAATGATTAGTTTTAATAGCTGGCTAGTATAATTAGCTGGCGTGTATTAATAATAACTAATTTATTAATTAGTTATTATCAATACACGCTTAATAAAAGGAGCTAAATTTCACTCCTGAGGAGCGAGGATGACTCCGGAGAATTTGAAACTGGGACAAGTTTGTCTCGATTTCCAGTCCTTAGGAGTGAATTTTTGTTCTTTTTTTAAGCGATTAGTTAGCTGGTTAATTACTTAGAAATAATTTTCTCTTAACAGTTTCTTTTATCCAAAATTATTACCTTTTTTATACATTATAAAATTTGACTTAATTCATCATCGCATGGACAGAATTCTTCCGAGCGTCTAAAACATCTTTTTAATTTCATTCACAACTTTTTTGATTACAAGGAAGCAGTTTAACCAAATTTTTCGGAAAATACTTTGTTTTTAACATGCACAAACCGATAAAGCACTATTGAACTTTCCATACTAAAAAAACGAACTTTAAATTCAGTAAAATTTAGTTTTAGTAATGGAAAATTAAACTGGGATTAAACAACGTCATCGTCGGCCTCTAAACTGTTGTATTTTACAAAAAGGAGAATTTCTCTGTTTGTCTTTTCGAAAATGTCTCACGATTTATCAACCCTACAAAAGGAGGTTTGTAATAGGGGAAACCGAAGAAAGTAGGCGCAGTTTTTAGTTACTGATTTTTTGTTTAAGTTTTCCAACGGAACTGAACTGCACCTTTAAAGCACAGACATTTGGCTATAAATACCCAGGAATTCTGAGTTTTTAATCTGCGTAGAGTTTATCATTAACGGAAGCCTGAAGTAAGAGAAAAAATATGCGCCAACTTGCCCTTTCGCCCTAGCTACGAATACCTACAGGGTAAGTTAGCACATCCATAACTAGAAAGATAAATCATGCCGAACTCATGAATTATAAAACACTTTCCAACACAACAACGTTATTGCGCCAAATTTAACGATGTATCGTCGCCAAACTTGGCGAGGCTTTCGGATAACCTCAAAGAAGCTGTATATCACTAATGATTTAATTTTTCGAGACCATATAAAAGAGTTATAAATGTTATTAATATCCTTTAAATGAAGAGTAAACGGGTTTAATCCTTTGCATACTTTATTGCTTAAATTGGTTATTATTGGTTTTTAAAGCTTTATTTTGAAATCCTTAATTATATATATATATATATATATAATATTGTTTTGCTTGAAATCTCCGAATATCTCTAAAATAAGCTTTTAAGAATGGCTACCAATGCGGCATAATGTATTGGAATTCTGTTCGGTGCTCCTATAAAAGAACTATAAATGCTACATACACTGCTTTTAAAAGGGTGCATGATACAGCACATAGAAATAACATATGTAAATTTTGTAGTAATCTATTCTTACTTACGGCAGTTGCAGCACGAACGGGCAGACAGACAAATCGGAATCATAGACACTTTTCAACCTGGTTAGAAAGTATTAATAATCTTTATAAATAAAGAAACAGAGTTTTTGTTAGTTTGAACGATCTAATACCTGAAACTACTAGCGCAGTTGAAAAATTCTTTTTGCTTTAGATAACCCGACAAAGAACGATTCCTTTGTTATATTTCATAGAGCTCCTAATTACAGGTACAAATGGACTAACAGACAGTGGTTAGTCTGAAAACCTTTAAACGGAATAAAATAGCAGAAAATTTCCTAAAACAATGTAATGTTGGCGAACCAAGCAGACTCGCCCGTAGTCAATGCACCTACTAGCCCATGACACGTTTCTTCGCAAAGTAAGAGACATAACCGTCTTAACGTAAACGATCGAAACAAATCACATATGGAGCAGGTTGAGGGAATCATATTCCACGAAAAACTGCTCAAGTTAAATCGCAATTATTACGATAAGTATTAGAAATTAGAAAAATAATGAATCCGCAAAAATTACTTGCCAGTGGAAAAAAAAACAAACAAAAACAGGTAGAAATCGTTGTAAATATTCACTGCACAGAGATAACACTACAAAAGTACATTAGCGTTTAGAGAAAGTAAGAAGAAAGTTAGTCTGTGGCTGTTTTCACAATCTGTCCCCAAACACATGGTGAATTATGAGGACTGCGCCAACTTATCCTTGTAGCCAACTAACCCGTCTTCCACTATTTAAAGAAAAAAGGAAAAAAAAATACATGTAATCAACTTTCACTACATCTATTGTATAATAGGCAAACGGAGGCCCAAAATTATTGAAACAAACCTGTTACCTAAACCAAAGAATCCCAATAAAGCGAAAATAAAAGAAATGAAATGTATTTTTAACCTCCCACAATGTAGTTCAAGTTTCTCGGCGGTTGAACTTGACACGGAATATTTCCTGTTGTTCTGCTCCACATAACAGAAGCAATCTCCGAGACTTCATTCAAAAGTAAACATACTGGATATATAAAGAAAAAGAGTCTAGCCGCTATGACGAAACAGTACCAGACTACTTTCATAAGATTTGGAAGTTGATACACGAGGAAACTATTACATCGAACCGAATTTAGCATTTTGCTGTTGCTTCATTGCTCAGTTCTTTTTTCTTCAATTGAAATAAATGCGAAACACATTTCACTGTTAATGCAAACTGTTTGTTACAAGATACAATCTTGATATCATTGATGAAGCCAAGCATGACTTATGTAATGATCTTTATACGAACATTTTGAAATGATCATTTTCGGGGGAAAGAAAGAGAGAGGTGTTTTGGCGTACACTTAATTACTGAAATATTTCACCAGTCTTTTGCAGAAACCCGTCACAGTGTTTAGCCTGGTTAATCCGGTATAAAACAAACTAGCGAAATCGAAAAGAAAGTTTACTTCAGAGTTCGTAGAGAAATTTGCCGCCGAGTTTCGCAACATTAGAAAGGCTTCATGACGATGCTGCTACACAAATAAATTTCAGTATGAGCTCTAAGTAAATTTATTTATCGGTGTTTCTGGAATCTATATGAATAAAATAAGATTTTTGCCTGTACACATTACTAGGAATTACGAAATTTTGCGATTTCTAACTGTTTCAAGCACCCGAGAAGCTGAAGCAACCGTAAAAATAATTTTGCCTGTCCTTCTCGCATCACGTTTTGGACGTACATCACATGCAAAAGGAGGAAGCAATTACCAATGAAATTTGGTAACATTATAGCTGGTCACTCAATTTAATCCATAGGTGTAGAACTTTTTTCAAAAATTTGAATTGGATTTGAGATTTTGCAAAAATCGATTTAAAATATGTAAATTGTTTTGTGCGTCCACGTGAAAACACCCGAAACGAATGAAATTAGATTTAATGTCATAAAAGTTGGTCACTTACAATTTTTATCCAAATTTTAATAGAATGAGGTTTTGAGAAATCTTCTCATAATTTGTAAGTTTTTGTTCACGTATAGAGAAGTTTTGTTCACGCAGATTATTCGAGTGGAAGTCAGATTTAATATACCTAATTTATCAACAAAGTATTTGTCTTCAATACTTTGAATCATGTAACTATAGATTTTCACATTTTTCATCGATTTGAGTATTTTTCAGACTAAATAGTTATTCATAAAATTATGACAAGGAATCCGTCTCACGCTCAAATATTTTTATTTAAAAGGCATAACAGTGCTAACCTTTCGAAAATAGATACCGATTGAGGTGCACGTTTTTCAAGAACGAAACAATTTGTTTACATCTGCACTAACAAATCACACAATACGGCATTTTTACATAATACGCCGAGTTATAAAATGCGTCACGTTAGTGACAGAACGGGTTATGCACGTCCAAAGTAAATAAATATGAAAAATTAAAAACTGTCAACACTGCCTTCATTCGCGTTTCAATGACACAAATCGGGAAGTGGTTATAGAATATTTTGCTGGTTTTATTAATTCTCTTTATTTTATTTCCGAAACCACACCCTTCCAGAGTTTCCGTCATGCTCACATGGATTTTTAAGCTACTACTGCTTCTCAAAATGGCGAGTATAGAGATTTATTCTAAAATCAAACTAGGATTTCTGTGATTGAAAGTGATATGAAACTGTGCAAAATTCTTGTTGGTAATTTGTAGTTAAAGCGCACAATTTGAGGATTGTTCCATACAATTTTTATTTACATTTATTTTTTTGGATGTTCAATGAGTTGGCAGGAATTGAAGAATAGTCATTTATAGGCATTAATTTACATCACTAGAAAAAGAGCGAAGAAAGCTCGACCAGAAGAATTTTTGAAATTTTTAGGAATTCTACCTGGGAGAATTTTTTACCTCGTATTTTAATTAAGCAAAGCAAACAGCACATCAAAATGTTATGGATCTCTTTTAAATCCTATATGAGTTAAGTTAAATAATATTCAAGAGAAATATGCCAAGCCCATGTTTTGGAAATTTGACAAAAGCAAAAATGTATTAAGCTCTTTGAAATAATAACCGTATATTAAAGATTGCAGCAATAACTTCATGCATAGTAACTTTTAATAAGATGTCAACTAGCGTTTCTACTAAATTATTGCCCCCCCCTTTTGACTTAATTGCCTTATTTTCTGCAGCTGTATGAGGACCACTTTGAAATTGAGGACCTTGACTAAAGCTCATTTAAATCTTTTGAATTGTATGCTCGGAATTTTGATGCATTTTCTTTTAATGTGACGTGATATAGACATTAAATCTCTTTCAAATTGGCATCACTTTTATAAGTGTCCTTTGAAATGCAAACTCGACGCACGGTTATTAAATAGTAATTTATGGAAATATTTTCTTTTCCCATCTGAATTGTTGCGAGAAAAAAATGTCTGCTCCTACAGTAGTATATCCGCTCCTACAGTAGTAGTATAACCAAGGAAAGTAAAACATGCTTAACGCATGAATTATGAAACCCTTTCCAGCGCAATATAATATACGTTCAAAGACCCATGCCAGAGGGTAATGATTGGTACTGAAAGAGGAGATACTAAAGTATGTGTTTTTAATCTTCGCTCTTAAGTGAGTTTCTATATTGCACTAGGAAAGAACCATAAATGCTACATATGCTATTTTCTCCTAAAGAATTCTTTTATAATCAACATAATTATATTAATAGTGTTCTATTTTTTAAAAAATAGATAGAGTCTTTAATATGTGCTTTAAATAATAACTGCTCAGAGAGTAAAGTTTTGGAAATCTGCCGTGCGCTCCTGTAAAAAAACTTTTCTATCATCGTTTTCACAATAGGGTACATATGGTACAGCACATACTAATCACATACTTCTATTTCGCAGCAATCCATGTATATTTATAGCAGTTAGTGTACGGACAAACTGATATACTGAAATCAGAGAATGTTTTCAAATTTCGCGGAAATAGCAAAGAATCCCTCTGAGCCTGGCAAACAATCTAAAAAAATCATTAGGCACGCGAATGAATAATTTATTGATTCATTTATTAATAAAGATCATTACCTGTCAGCCGATCTGTTATCCTCAGAAATTAACAGACTATTTCAGTTCGTTTGATTAATCGCTACGGCATTTACTTTCGCGGTTACGCACTATTTTGCTTCCTTCATGAGTTTTCTGAGGTCATGCTCTGTCTCTAACAAAGACCATTTAATCGAATGTTCACTCGCATCAGCTGGCCTTCAAAGATAGCTTCCTCACAAGTCCTCTAAAAGCTTGATCAAATCAGAATAATTTTTTTAATGGTTGTTTGCAAACGAGACCGTCAAATGATACACCTTGCCTTCATTTGCTGTTCTTAATGATACTCGAAGAAACAAGTATCGGTTGTGAAGGAGAATTATTCGTTTGTATGAGTATCGAATCTAAATCAATCGGTGAGGCTGTGCTTTTGGCTGCCATTTTTATTAAAATTCTGTTTATAGTTTTTTATCCCTTTAACGCGCGGTGTCCTCGCTGTGAGGACACAAAACTCTGACGT
Organism: Cheiracanthium punctorium; assembly: GCA_038373885.1. Lineage (NCBI taxonomy): Eukaryota > Metazoa > Arthropoda > Arachnida > Araneae > Cheiracanthiidae > Cheiracanthium > Cheiracanthium punctorium. Next base: position 1,082,530 of record JAWZYV010017120.1, on the reverse strand, counting down.
TTTGACTGTTGTCAGTCACGAAGAATAAATTTGATTTCTATAAAAGTTCTCGAGGGCGACATAGTTACACGAGAATCCTGTACTTTTTAGACACATCATTTCCCATAAAAATTGTCAGGATTATTTTTAACAGCATCTGCTGAAAAATGGAGAATACGATGGAAATACATTGATATAGAAGAACAACTGGACGGACTGCCTAAAGCTGAGAAAAAGGGCAGATGTTGCCATCATTCGATTTAACTACCAGCAACAGCGCGTTCGATCGAATCGTTTATCGCGTGCCACAGATCTAGAGACCCTATTTGACACAGCTGGCTGTACGGTGCCGCACGAGCAATTCAATCGACCGCCACGTTGCTGGTAGTTGAATCGTGCGATGGAAACGGCGGCCCTTTTTTCAACTTTGGGAAATGGTTGCACTTCAAAGAGTTAAATCGAGGAAAATTATTTTTCTTATCTCATTTTTTTCCTAGTTTGCTATTTTGCTTCTAAAAGATGTTAAAAGTGAGTCTTCAAAAAAGAATTTTCCATAACTTCATGCATCTCCCATTGTTTTTACTCCTTTTCTACTCACTGTTTACTTATTTTAGGCCCCACCATGGCCAAGTGGATAAGACATCAAACATGGTAGACGGCTGAAGTGTGACGGTCACGCGCTCGGGCCCACCGCTTGGCTGTCGATGTAACTATCTGGATTTTGGTGCGGTTTCTCCGTATGTAACATGAATATGCGTTAGAAAGCCTTAAAATGTCCTCCACCCAAGACACTTCCCCACCCTCTCCCAACGTAATCAGATGCCTCTCGTGTAGGCTTGTCAAAACACAAACACTGCGTTATTTCCCTTTACTTTTCCGGTATTTTTATTTCTTTGAAATGACAACACACACTCATATTCTGTTTTCTCGCTTTTCTTTTCCTTTGGGTCAGTGATTTAATTTAAGCAATTTTCACCTCCGGACCTTTGAAAGTCTTTTTGTCTCTTATGCGAAGGAAATAAAATGTAAAATAGCAACGATAACTTTTAAAATCCGAGTGTCTTAAAGTTTCAGATGGGTTAATGCTTCTTTTGTTTGATATTTATGAGATTTTATTTTCGAGTAAGTTTTCTGTTTAGCGTTGTAATTGGTTTGTTTTCTGTTTAAGTCATTCTGTCCAAAAACTCTGGGCTTTACCTTTATTTTCGTTTATTTGTTGAATTTAGTAATATTTAGAAACATACATCATATTATGGTGGTAACTATAACGTTGAAAATGAAAAAAGAGATGCGTTGTTCCATGAATTAAAGTTAAGCGATACAAGTAATTTTTGAGTTTAAAACTTTCTGTAAGTCACGGATTCTGTCAACAATGCCAGATGTCTCTGCATCTGAGAATAGGAAAGATCATGGAAAAGACGAAGTGCGTATGAGCAGCACTGGGTAATTTCGAAGATTTGATGACATTTATGCGAAGGAAATAAAGTAGACACTGTTATTACAGTAACAATAATTAAGACACAGTTTTTAGGGTAACTAAATAGTACTGTTAAAAATCGAAAATTCTATTTATTACTCTTTGAAGCCATTTTTACATCGTGCGTTAAAAAGTGCATTAGTAAGTTAAATGCTAACAAACGAAAAAAGCACCAAAATCTATATGTTTGCTCATGAAACATGGATCCAGATAGGAGGATATAAATCTTTCACGAGACTAAAATTTTGCTGACACAAGCAAATAATATATAAACGAAAATGTATTTAATGTTAATTTATTTATTTTCTATTTGTACTTATTGGTTTAAACATCTCCATTTCATAGGAAGAATTAGTACTTCAGATAGTATATTTATAAACCTTACTAATTATTCAGAATAATTTTCATTATTTGTAATGATATAATTTGATTGTGACCGTTTAACGAAATATTTCCTGTGGGTCTTAAGGCACAGTAATTTGCAACACGAATGAAGGAAAGTGATCTCAGGTCACAGCAGTCGAATAGCATAGCAAGAAAGAGAAAAAATAAAAAATGGCGCCTTTTATCGAACCGTCTTTTACATAGTTTGTACACGCCATCCCTTCTAACAGGTTACTTTTTTTTTGGTACATTCCGTCTGTAACTTATATAAGTTGCCTTGAAATGTGCGTGTTTTGCAGGCAAATAAATGACGTCCTGCATTAAAAAAATTCCTCACCGTTCAAAGAAAATGATATACGGCGATATTACGATGAAGTATTATTAATGCGTGGACACTCAGCTGTGATCAAGCTTTGACAGAGACTATCATTATCAATCAACGAATATGACATCGAATCACATAAAGAGACAAATCTAGTGTATGACAAATCTGAATAAAATGAACACGTCCGTAGCAATGTTTCAATAAAGTTTTTGTTAAATTCTGTGACAGTTAAAATTTTTAAAAGTGTAGCTAGGAAAGGTAATTTTGCAATTTTTTAAAAATTACTCCTTGTATAAAAAGAAACAAAATTATATTTTCTACTGTTTAATTGTTATTATTTTAAAACAGATTCTTCATACCCCAAATCCATCGAAAATGTTGGCTTTTGAATCGATATATTCAAACATTTATTTCTGCAATGAATTGTTTCTTTAGCGCAAATTTCTGAGTCCTTTTCAAAAGGTCCTCCAATGACTGAGAAATGTCAGATTTGAATCAATAGTACCGCTGCTTACATTTTCTCTGTTCTGATTTTTCTGTTTGTGTCGTCTGATTCCAGCTTTTTTTTTTTTTTCTGGAATGGAATCATTAAGCATAATATCTAATGTTCAATTTGCTGAAGTAAATTTGTAACATTAAATATGATATATTAATAACGATCCAAATCACTACCGGATACTTGGCTACTAAAGATGTATGAAAAACTGAGTAACTGATTTAAAATCTAATTGCAAATTTTCTATTAATTACACTCATAATCAATGGTGTCCCCAAAACACTGAGGTATGCTTTTATTCCTTAGATGCTAATCATGAACATATGCAATAAATTGCAAGATTGCCTGAAAAAGGTACATACTTTATGGTATTTATTAATATTTTCTTGAGATGAAATCTAAGGAAATGCAAAATTAAAATTTTTATGCGGCTTCTACACAAAAAAAATTATTCAGTTAGTAAAATGTGCCCCCATACATTAATGCGTGATGTACAAATTTTCAGCCTTTCGTCATAAAAAGGCCTAAAGATGTGAAAATAAATATAAATTGACTTAAACCACTTTTCAATGCCTCTCCAATCGAAAAAAAAAATCACATCCTAAGATCGCGTTTCACGGCTGTACACAAATTAGGAAAAAAACAATTATTCCGTAAATCTGTAATACTTTTACTATCATTGATATTGTATAGTCCCTTACCAATTTTGTTTAAACATATCTTTAAGCTTTTTTGTAATGAAAGATTGAAATTTTTTATATTCCACATTTTATTGATTGGGTATATTTTCGCATGGGGGGAGGGATAAAAATTAAATACTATTATTTAGATTTAATCTTCGGAAATTTTAATTGCTACTGTAAAATTCTGTACCTTTTTTTACGGAACTTTGTAATTTATTGAATATGTCTATGATCAATGTTTGAGAAATGAAAGCCTAGGATTTTTTTTTTTTTTTTTTTTTTTAAAGAACAACCTTGCATACACAAACATGGTTTGGTAAAACACGTGAAATGTTCCTTTGAATGTCTTTATATTGAGAGATTACTTTATTAACGTCAACATCTCGTGCTTACCTGAGTGAAATGTCCCCATCGCAAAAGTAAGAGAAGATGTTTGAGGTGACACCGCCCGGACTGCAAGCCAAGACCAACATGCCAGTAGCGTACAGTGGGTCCAGTCCCAGGAGGATGATGAGGCTGAAGGCAGCTAAAGGCAGCAGGCAAAACTGACTCAGCATGCCTATTAGGACTCCAACTGGACGACTTATGTGACTCCATACCTGCGAACGATGAGAAGGACATTTTTATTTTACAGAATAAGAAATGACAGTTATTAAATCCATTGATTAGAGAATAAATTATGAATCTTTAAAATTCCCATTCGATAGCACTAGCTGCGTAGCCCGGGGGCATCAAGTACTATGGGCACAACTTCTCGGAACAGAATCTCTCGTATTGTTCATTTATGTTCGCATATCAAGTCCTGTAGTTTATTTCCACAACTACTAGTGTATAAAGTGAGCATGAACTTTAAAATTATTAGTCTGCTTATGTGTACAATTCTTCAACCACTCAGGCTGACTCATCGAAAACTAAATCTTTAAACTAAAAGAAAAAAAAATCTCCGAGTCCTGTTATCTCAAATAAAATAACCATAAGAAATCTTCAAGTTTCACTGTTTAAAAATTAATAACTAAACAAATCAACATAATTTTTAATAGTAAAAAAATAAAAAGCGAAATGAGTTTTCCGAGTTCCAGCTTGAATACAATTCCCGGCGTTCAAAAATTTGCCAAGTCCCAAACTAATAATACTAAGCGTACAGCCTGATCACCATAGAAGAACAGGTTTATTTACCTGTCTGCTATACTAGACATACAGCCTAGTCACCATAGAAGAACAGATTTATTTATTTGTCGGTTATGTGTTCGAAATTATTCAATAGTGTTGTCAAATTCTTAAAAGAAATCCCTACAAAACCGGTCAAAAATCTCTCCTTAATACATAATTTATAAAATTACCTGTCTTGTTAAATTATGTGATTTGCAGAATCTTACATAGATGAAACATAAAATACAATTCGCAGATTAGTATTTTAGGCTACCAGATTTTACTTTATTTTTTTTTAAATAGAGCTCCCAGTATAATATCTTTATAATAGTTCCAGAGAAACACTTTCGAGCGCACCCGTTAACGCATTAGCCAGTAACATTCTACCTTTACCGGAATGGAGGAACGGAGAATTTTCAATTAAATATTTCAGAAGATATCTCTCTATTCTAAAAAAAAGTAAAGGCCGCTGGCGCTGTCAATAGCTTGTGTACCTATCTCCTCCTAAACCGTGGGGATTTGAGTCTCGACTAAGGTGCCCACAGATTCGAAAAATTCCGAGGAACCTGCTAAGCTGACTTAAATTTCGAAAATCGAATTATTTTAGAAGATATTAATAAAAAAACTGAAAAAATAAACAGAATGGTTGCCAGATTTGGCATAAAATCATTCATTCCTTTGCAACAAAGCGTTTCCAAGTATCTAGAATCGCGTGAAATTTACAAAGTTAACACATAAAGCCTAATAATTTCTTCACCGTTTGCACGATCCGCTTGAAAATTTTCATGATCATGTATAAAAATATAGAAAACAATCTGCGCTTCTTTAAAAATCTGAAAATCCACCCGTTCCCTCCTTTTTAAGTGATTTTTCGCTATTTTCAGCACCATTTTATTTCCGAGAGTCAAAAAAGTAAATCATTTGCGTGACAAAATTACCCTTTTCAAGTGAATATGACGTCATACAATTGGGATTCAAATTCGTTTAAAAAAGCTTTTCCAGATTACACAGTTTATTATCATTTCCCCCCCCCCACAAATAAATCGTTTCCATGGACTTGAGAATAGCTGTGTACACAAAACGAAATCTTTCGATTGCGAAAAGATTCTGCGAGTTTCCAGAACAGCATGAAATTTAATTTGGGTATCTCTCTATTCTAAAAAAAAGCAAAGGCCGCTGGCGCTGTCAAAGCTTGTTGGCCTATCTCCTCCTAAACCGTGGGGATTTAAGTTTCGACTAAGGCGCCCACAGATTCGAAAAATTCCGAGGAACCTGATGAGCTGACTTAAATTTCAAAAATCGAATTATTTTAGAAGATATTAATAAAAAACTGAAAAAATAAACAGAATGGTTGCCAGATTTGGCATAAAATCATTCATTCCTTTGCAACAAAGCGTTTCCAAGTATGTAGTATCACGTGAAATTGTCAAACTTGAAGTACAAATACACCCATTTTACGCCAAAATAAAAATTACATGAAATAAGTAACTCAAAATGTGTTACACAAAGTTGACAATTTTCAAACAGTAAGTTCGCTTAGGAAACAGGAGTTTAGAATTAGCGATTATCCGTTTTTCCAAAACAGAATAACTAATATCTTGAAAATGAAAAATAATTAAAATGCAGATTATTTTAAAGCCGGTTCTCGTCCAGCTGGATTATTTGCTACCAGTAGAAATATTTGGCGGCGTTAACTATGCCATTATAGCAGTTACAGTACACTTTGGATATTTGCTAGCGCGACGAGATGGTATATATAATTCGTGGTGCTAAGTACGCCAATCTGCAAACGATTATGTAAATGAAAATATGGATAACGGTTTTCCGGTAACCTTAAATGAACAGTAATTATAGGTTGTGAGCATGTGTAAATCGCCAAATAATGAAAAGTCGCCATTGGTGGCATGCTATCCTATATGTTCCGTAGCTTTTATTAACTTTACACGTACGCAAGTCGCCAAATAATGAAAAATCGCCATGGGTGGCAAATTCGCAAGGTGTCCAATAGGTTATACATTATTAAAAATACAGCTGAAACAGATGTTCTGATTTTATTATGCTTCAGCTCCTAATTAATATAACTTTTGAATGGCAACATTAAATATCATTGTGTTTCTGAGGAGTGCAAATAATTTTTCCAGCGATTTAAAGCGGAGTCCGCACTCCAGGTGGAGTATAGCTCAGGAAACGTACAACACGGATTCCCATACCAAAATATCTTCCGTGTTATGAGCGGGAGGGGATCTACTGTAGTGTGAAGTTTAAATGTTTATGTACCAATGAACCTGCAAGAACCAAGCAATGTGTAGCTCAGTAACATTCTATCTGATCCAGTCTTCGGGTTTGTCTGTTGAAATTATGTCTTTTTTACGAATAAGCCTGATTAGGGGCCGATTGCCTCATACGAAAAGCGAGCGTAGCGAGTCTGGGGGCCTTGGCCCCTAGTTCTTAAAAAAATAAATATACGTTTTTGTTCTTTTTCAATTATTTTTTTTGATAGCAAGGAAATAGTTAATTCTGAAATATTATTAAGCTTTTAAAAAAACATTTTCCTAAATAATCTCACTGCGGAAGTCAAAACACCCTGAAAAAGGCTATTTTTCGGGATTTTTAAGAATTCGTTTAAAAAAACAAATTTAGCTATGATCTATGATGACCCATAATAGCTCATTAAAAAAAAATGCATCCCAAGCACACTCATGCCTGGCGTCCGAAGAAAATTCGCCCCTGCTACGATCTTTCTAGAATAGAGTTTTCACTCGTGATCTTTTCAAATAAAAAGTAATAGAAAAAAATCTAATTAATATGTAGCACGGTTTAAAATGTAAAAGACGTCGAAATAAATATTTTATCAATGGTAAAAAGATGGGAAATTTTTGCCTGTTAGGTTTATTGATGCGACAGTTTCAATTTCAAATTGCGAAAATTTAACTGAAAAGTGATCTTTCCTTTAAAAATTTTTTTAAATCTGCAAATTTAAGTATGATTTTGAAAGAAAGCTTATTTGATAAAGAATACTCTGTAGTTTCTGGTTATATAAGAAATATAGTTTATGGAGGAAAATTTAGCTCACGATAACACAAAATGGGCAAAACTGGACAAAAAATAAATAACTAAACTAAAAATCGGATTTATACCCCCCCCCCGCCCCAGCAATAGCTTTGTTTTTTTTCCTATTTAGTCAGTGAGCCAAATTTGGTCCAGATCCGACGAACGGTCTAGACGCCTCAAGCACACAGACAAGAAAGCTATTTTTTTATATACAGATTAACTGTACGCAATGTCTTTGCCAAATACAGGAGATATATCACTAGAGTTCAGCTTTGGGAAACTTGTTTTGGCAACAAATTTTGGGATATTTTGCCAAAAGTCACCAGGCTTAGCAACTTTTGGCATGATTTTGAATTGTAATCAAATCATATAGTAAGAAATGTTTCTATAATGTAAAATTCTATTAAAGTCCGAAAACGTTTGGGGATCATTTTGCACTGTTTGGTCAAGTATCTTCGTTTCTGCTTTGAAAGCAGATCGTCAAACTGTATAAAATATTTGTGCCCTGCCCTTTTTTAAATTTTTTTCTGGATAAGAAACAAAAATTAGAATTAAATTGGGTATTCAGTAAATGATTTTCTCCTCCGACATATTATTTACATTTGTTAAACGTATTTTAATTTTTGCACTTAAAGAATTTTTATGCATACAAAAGGTAATTGCACTAACTTTGATTTGAACCGGTATTTTTTGTGAACAATGTAAATGTTTTTGGTGTAAAAATAACACACTATCAGACTTCTTAGTCCCCAGTTACCGCAACCTATTACCATAGTACCTTAGTATCTAGTCTACGCATCGAAACAAATAATTTCAATTTTAAAAAAGTGTGTGTGTGTGGAGGGGGGGGGGGGGGTTAAGGTACATTTTTTTTTCTTGTTTTCAGTTAGTAGTCTCAACAAGGAATCGAGTGTCAAAAATTTCGTGAACTGAGAAAGAGATAATTAATCTGGCAAAACGAAGTATGAAAAATGCTGTTCTTACATAGTTTAAAATGCATTCACTTCCCCTTATGATTTCAATTAATACCTTTAATGTCATTTTTCAATTTCCTAACATACAGAAAAAATTACATGTTTTGGAGAAAATTGTTCGTAGTGGCGGAAGAGTAGTAGTACATATTAAACGATGTTCTTTATTATTAATTGCAATTTCATAGCAGGAAAAACCAATCTAGCCTCATTATAAGGAAAAATTTCGTTCGTGAAGACATTTTGAGAATCCCCAGTATTTCAAGACATCACCGTTAGTAATGAAATCATTAAACAATGGGAAAGTTTTGTCATTCTCAGCGAGAGACCGATGTATATATTTTCTATTCTAGATCAATGATTTTTAGTTATAAAAGTCTAATAACAAAACCGACTAACTTGATATTAACAGTCTGAAAGTCATAGATTATTATTTTTGATTTTGTTGTTCTTTTAGCCAAACAAGTATGCTATTTGCATGTATTTCATGAAAATACGTGCTTTTAAAAGTCTTTAATTATAATTTTCCCAAATTGTTAGCAAAGTACACATAAACACTAAATTGTGCAAATTATAATCAGAAACTTTATGCCTTAGTTAATAATCACTAGTAATAAACGTTTGAAGTATTAGGAGAGTTATATTAACTTATTTTCTCGAAACAAACGGTTCATCTTTCAAAAATTTTATCGTTTAAAACTAAGATTTATAACGTGAAATTCTAAGCATTGTCTCCAAAAATCAATAATCTCTTTAAAATAAGGGTTGACATTTAAGTTAAATTTCTTAATTGGTTTTCACAGACAATACTTATTTTGCAACGATAAATAATTCAAAATAAAATATGATTTATAACATATCAATTTATTTATTTATTTATTGAAAAAAAATTCATGAAAATTTAGCTAAGCATGGTCTAAAATTTACGTAATACTTCAAAGCACTTTTAAAAGTCGTTATTAGCTTGGGAATGGAAAGAAAGTTTTAAACAGAACAGCGAAAAGTGTTTTGCTGTATTCGATCTCTTCTCAACTTTTCCGGAGAGGAAGGACCCTTTCAAGCGCAACTATTTCCCAATGCTGAATAAAGAGCAGTCGTTGCCATGTTGCTGCTAGCTAAATCGAGCGATGGCAACGGCTGCCCTTTTTTCAGTATTGAGCAGTCAATCCGGTTGTTCTTCTTATCAATTTATTTCCATTATATTCTTCCAGTTTTCATCAGATGCCAGTGCTGTTAAAAATAATCCTGAGAATTTTACAAATAATCGATAATTTTTACGGGCAATGATGTGATTATAAAGTAAAGGATTCTTGTGTAACTATGCCACCTTCAAGTATTTTTATAGCTATCAAATTTATTCTTCGTGACTGACAACAGTCAAAACGTCAGAGTACTGTGTCCCCACGGCGAGACACCGCGCGTTTAAGCCATCTTGTATATGTAATATCATAACCTGAATACAACGCATTCAGGTAAGTTTTCTTCATAGAATACATGAAAAATAAGATATCGCTAGCTATTTTGGTTACATTCGTAAGCCAAATAGTTTTTTTTATTGAATTTTGTTAAGGTTTTTCTGTTTCTCTCACGGTAAAAAAAATTCGGAAATGTTACCCCAAAAAATGGGGCAGCTCTTGTAGTTTAAAATTGCGGAAACGTTTCCGAACCATGCGGGTAAAGTATTTAGAAACGTTTCTGCATATGTCGGAAACATATTTACCTATTTTCCTGCATTTTAGGTAAGGTTTCTGGAAAAGATGGGTAACGTTTCTGTATATTTTGGTAAAATATTGAGTAACCTCTCCGTGTATTTTGGAAAGGTTTCCGAGTATTTCGGAAAGGTTTCCGAATTAACGAGTAACCTTTACGAGTTTTTCAGAAAAATGTAACATGCACTAGATGAATCGTTTCGAGTGTCTTAAACTACATGGCAGCACCAAACTCTGTCGGAAGGAGCGGTGAGGACTAGCGACCAGAATCGAACACTGGATCTACGCATTCGGAAGAAAGCACGGTACCACGACGCTGCGGTTTTCTTGCCAAATTTTGCTTTAAAAGTAAACTGACTGCTGCAAAAGTTATTTGTGGTACGGCTTGTTTTGGAAACTTAAAATTTTTTGAAGTATTTTGTAAATGGAGAGAAAATACCATAATTAATAAATATAAATTAAAAATCTTAAATCTTTTTTTCTTCCACATAAATTATTTTCAGGAGATAATGTGCTGTTTTATTTAAGTATTCATCCGTTTTATTTAAGTATTCATCCTGCGACGTCACCTGGTGACTGGTCACAAATAAACTTCAGAGTGACCACACAGTGAAGTTACATGACTCACAAGTTACCAGACCCTTATTATCGCATGGGCAAATCGGGACTTTGCCCAGGGCCCCCAGTTTCAAATGTTACTCTGAACTATTCTTTTATATGTCAAAATATTATGAAAAAGAAAACAAATTTTATAGATGGGGACCTCCAAATTCGTCAATGGCCGGGGACCCTGTTGGTCATAATCGGGCTGTGCAAGAAGTTACAATGTGAGAGTCCTGTGACAATTGTGACCCTCTGTGACGTCACAGCGACTCTTTTGTGACCATCTGTGCTATTAGGGAAGACGCGTTCACTGTTATCCCTCTGTCTCTTGGCACTTGGCGCATGCGCGCGAAGTCCCAAATAAAGATTTCCTTTCCCCCGTAAATACTTTAACCCGAAATATGGGTTATGTTTCCGAAATCGTGAGTTCGAGTAGAGCATCGGTAGGTTACGCTATACTTTCGGAAACCTTTCTGCTGTAAGTATGTAAGGTTTCTGAATTTTTTTACAAAAGATATTTTTAAAGAAACTTTATTTAAATATTTATTTTTGCCCCCTGTCAATCACCAATAAAAGAGCATGAATTCGAATTTAGTCATGAGAGTTGGAATAATTTTCCTGCAGCACAAAATTTTGTCAAATATTAAAAAGCACATTAATTGAAGCTTTGACCATTAATAAAATATTAGGTGGAAAGCCCTTTGCATTCTGTGGAAAATGACCTTTCCTCAAGTTTTGTGAAAATGAATTGAAGAAATATAACTAACATATAAGGTATTAAATGTAATTAATAACTAACCTACACATAGAGATTCAGTATAATTATTTTTTTCTAAAGCGTATACTATAATTATATAGCAAAATAAAATTGAATTCAACAGTTTGAACTACAGTATATATATAATTAAATATACACTACCAGAACAACTTCACTTATAAGAAAACGAAGTATTTTTTTTCTTTTACGTAACTAAACGCTTATTATATAACGTGCAGTCGTAAAAGTACGTTGATAGCGACATCGTTAGAGTCAAACATCTTCCTTTAATCGCATAGAAACAAGGACACTGGGAAGAAAAAAAAAATTCGAATAAGACATTCTCTACGAGATTATTCATGACACTAGTCTAGTCTTAAAGAGCCTGCGTCACGTTTGAAAAATCACTTTTAGATACTGATACACGTGCTGTAAGGTATAATTCGGAAAGAAAAAGAAAAGAAAATTTAAAAAGAACAAAACTTTTTAGGCTTGTTAGACAGGCAGAGTAGCATGGGCAAAATTTTCTCACAATCTTAAAGTTATAATACAACTTTTTTTTCTGGCGTAGTAATTATTGATATTTTTTGACAATGGAATATTTTTTAACAATGTAGTTTATGAATAAATAGCCAAAATAAAATGCAAAGAACTTTTGTTTTTTTATAAAAATACTAGCTGAAGTGCCCGTTCTTCGCACGGGAATATATTTTCATTAAAAACACAAATACAAAGAATGTTACTCTTATTATAAGTGCATGTAAACCGCCAGTGTTTAAACATCTCTGAAATATTTTTTTTTTGGAAATTTAAAATTTAACTTCGTAGATATACTTTATTTATATTGTAACTTTTCTATTCACTGTTTGATAATTTTTATATAATTTCAAACTTTATCTACTGGTGATACTGCTCGCTAATTCATACATTTTGTTTAGGCATTTATATACATTTCTTTCTCTGAGATAAGCGGGATTTAAAAATTAGTTTGTTTATTATGACATAATTCTGAATTATCATTTAATTTATTCAAACACAGCTGTAGAAACAAAATCATAAATACTTATGAAGTTAGACTTAACGCTATGCAAATAGTGAATATATTTTTGACATTGCCACACAAAATTTATAAATTGTTCAAACTCAGCTTTTGCTACTGAATAATACCTACATATTTATGAGGTTAGACTTAATACTATGAAAATTGTGAATACTTTTGAATATATATTGTACAATAAAAAAACTCGGCTGTTCGAGCCTCGTCAGGGGTAGCCCCTGAACCCCCTTAATTTTTTAGTTTCATTATTGCCATATTAAAACGATATTAATTAACTTTGTCATTTTATCGCTCATCTTTCGCTCATCTTTCTTTCTCTTTTATCGCTCATCTCGACAATAGATACACACCTGATCCATTTTTCCAATCAATAAAGTTGGGTGTTCGTGATAATTAATTTCAGAACTGTATACAAATGCTTCTTTTTTCAGATTTTGAAAAGTACGCTGTCTAGAAGAGGAGGCCCTCGTTCGGGCATCATCTAGACGTGCTTTTGTCTGTTCTGCACTCTCACTTGCCCTGGAAGTAGAGGCCCTCGTTCGGGCATCATCTAGGCGTGCTTCTGTCTGTTCTGCACTCTCACTTGCCCTGGATGTAGATGCCCTTTTTCGGGCATCATCTAGGCGTGCTTCCGTCTGCTCCACACTCTCACTTGTCCTGGATGTAGATGCCCTCGTTCGGGCATCATCTAGGCGTGCTTCCGTCTGCTCTACACTCTCACTTGTCCTGGATGTAGATGCCCACGTTCGGGCATCATCTAGGCGTGCTTCTGTCTGTTCTGCACTCTCACTTGCCCTGGATGTAGAGGCCCTCGTTCGGGCATCCTCTAGGCGTGCTTCTGTCTGTTCTACACTCTCACTTGCCCTAGCTAATCGCTTCCGTTTCGTTTCAGAAGAATATTTCCCAATTGATTTTCGCTTTTTTTTTAAGCATAATCTTAAAAAGCCAGTCTTCACTTGATTAAAGCAACTGAATTTAAGAAACTAAAATTTTGAAACTAAACCGAATTTTCGATAGTTGTGAAATACGAAAAAAATTGGAAACTAATTGGTCTGCTTTAGTCGCTAAAAGTCCTTCCCTTTGCTGTGGCGTTTTTTGGAAACATGGTGTCATAACAGATGCTTATTCATATCTTGAATTTTCACCGGAGGCCAGTACACGATGCTTTTTCGAAGATGTAATTAAATTTGAAACACTCACAGAATAGAATATTAGGTTACACTTTTGATTTTGCGCCTTAAAAAAGATTCAGTAAAAATAAGATGAAATTCTAATTACAAAAATTCAAAGAAAAACTTACATTTAAGTATCGTTTTATCTGTTGAAACGTTAAAACAAAAGTGAACGGCATGATAAGAGAAAAATAAAATGTTAAGAATATATCGAGCTGCTGTTAATTTTATATTTTAAAATGAGAAATTTAGATGTTGCCACATGTATAAGTTAGTTTTAAAATATTACTTTGGAGAACGTGTAAATAAAATTAAGATTTTCGCCTAACTCATTTTTAATCTCATGACGTCAAATTCGCGTCATTCTCAGTTGCAATGTCTAACATAAATTACTGAAAGAAGAAGAAAAGGAAAAAAAAAACCCTAACGTTGTTTTACTTTTCTACAGCATCTGGTGGAAATTTATTAGTTAGCTCGTGGTGTTATTGTTTGTCAAAGCTTGAGCTAATTAAGATTTCTAATGCATTTATAAACTCGTGACATCAAAATGAAGTCATTTCATTTATGTTATAGATCGCCAGGATATAGATGGTATGTCACATGATCACTATTTTACACAATCGGAAACTGAAAGCGCTTTCTGAAGGCGAAAATTCTTCCGACAACGTTTAATCTATGACGTCACGTTCTGACCAGGGTAGTCGAATTTACTTATTTCACGCAAATCGGGACTTTGCCCAGAGCCCCGGCTCGAAATGGCCCCCAATTTCAAATGTTGTTCTTTTTTTATAACAAAATTTTATGAAAAATAAAACAAATTTCATAGATGGGGGGCCCCCAAATTCATCAATGCCCGGGGGCCCCTGTTGGTCATAATCAGGTCCTGTTTAACACCGCAATATATTTCCTGCGATTCGAAAACGTGTCCCGTTTAAAATCTCAATTGAAAATGAAAATAATGCTGGATAATTCACTGGTGAAGAAACAGCATTCAATTCTTTTTCTGACAACGTTAAATAAAATATAGAATTATTTCCTGCGTGGCGTATGTTTTGCTTGTGAGTTCGTTATTCTGATTGAGTTTCGAAAGGGGTTTTAAACTCATGACATCAAAATCACGCACAACATTCAACATGCGAAAACACAGTTATTTTAAAGTAATTTTATTTATTTTTTTCCAACTGGCAACTTTAATCATTGTTACTGTCTCCAAGACAACCAAACCGCAAGATAACATACCGACGTTTTTAAGCATCTGCTTTTGAAATAAAAATCCTTCTTTACATAAAAATTCGTAAAAAATCTCCTAATTAATATTTTCCTTTGGTTTCTCTTTTAAAAGAGGGCGAAATGTATGCTCCGTCATTTGACAAAATATAAAAAAGTTATGACGGATAGAATTCAAGATGCAGCAGTTTTAAAAATATTTTACGAAAGTCAGCGTGAAATTTAATTTTATTTGAAAAATCCCAAAAATCTGCAAATTATGTTACACAGTCCGAACAAACAGTTTTGAAAAGCAAATTTTCTCCTCTATCCGATGATGTAAATATCGTTTTGTTGCGAGTGTAATTACTGGCGTTATTACGTATTAAGCGAAAAAAATCGCCAAAAATCGGACAAAACATAAAATAAAACATTTTCTAATTCGAATTTCAAAAACATTGCTCCGAGGCGTGTTAGGATCTGTCCTAGTGAAGCCGTATGCAAAATTCGGTAGGTCTGCGACCAACCGTCTCGGCGCATGCTCACGAATTTGCTGAAATCGGACATTTGAGTAGCTTTCTGCCCTGAAAATTGTGACATACTAGCTGAAGTTCCCATTCTTCAACCGAGAGGATGCAGACATTTTTTTTACGTTTGTAGTTGAAATTTTTTCGATTGCAGCAGATTTTTAAAAACTGCCAAATTGTTTCACTCCTTACGTTAACATTTGCATCGAGGAAGTTAATTTAAAACAAACAAACTTTATCTAGCTTTTTCCAACTTTGTTGTAGTTTGCTTCTTGTGCTGCTTAGAGCTTCACTCTGAGGGTTAAAAAGAATTTTTTAAATAGAACAATTCCAGACAAAAATTTCAGCAAAAGGATTATAAAACGTGAAACTTTCAGCATTTAATTTCCCGCAGACGATATTCCGAACTGTCGAGAGAACGTCTATTCTTGAGATTTTTTTAGAGCCGAAAAATTACCGCTGATTTAAAATGAAAAATTGCTAAAAATCGCGAAACTAGTACACGCTTAATTCAAACGAGCGAAATTCGATCAGTGGGAGCGAACTGTCGCTCCTTTCCGTACTTGAAAGTGCAGTTCTCCTTTCGGAGCGTTTTTCGATTCCTGAGCGGAGCGAAATATTCGGTGCGAATGTTATCAATATTTTGGTAAACAGAAAGCGGGGCCTGGATTTCTCGGAAAAGAGTGCTCAAAGAGCATTTTTGCATTAATACTGTGGGTTTCGATGTAAAAAAGTGAAAACCGACTACTTTTCCTTTCACTCCCTCTTCGATCGTTTTTTTTCGCTCCTTTGAATTAAGCGTGAAGATTTTCAGATTTTAAACTTAAAAATACTATTTTTTAAAAATTTCTATACGTATTTGTTCAAATTTTCAAGCTGATTCGTAAAATAATGTTTATTTGTATGGAAAGCAAGCAAGCAAACAAACTCACAAAGAGATTTTTATCTTATGTATAAAACTGAATACTGTTAATTTGCAGTACTTCAATGCTAATGCATACAGATTAAATCTAACTGTGCTTTCATCTCCAGAATAAAAAGTCTCCCAATCGTAAATACCTCAGAATGACGCTGTACCATTTAATATTAATTTTTATCTGATTGAAACTAGTCACTTTATCAGTGTTTTCTTGTAAAATGCATAAGTATAATGCGATATACATAGGTATATATTGCAATCTCAGCTGTGTTACAGAAATATTTAATAAAAATGCATTCTGTAAACGTATCTTCGAACAAAAAGAAGACAGTTAACTGTCCATCGGGTGAACCTGTGTATCGGGTGAAACTGTAGATAAATGTTAAACACTTTTTTTAATATATTATTAGAATAGTAGGAAAGACTGGGGTGAAAAGTAACGCTGATAAATTGCAAAATTTCATAAATACTGCATCGTACAGTTCTTACAGCAGTCAAGTGATGGCAATATGGTACAGTGCCCTCTAATCATCTAAGTACAAAAACTACAAAGAATGTATAAGAATATGTGGAAAACTGTTTTGAAGGTAACCGTAATAAGAAATGACTGTAGATTATCCGCATGCGTATATAGCCAAAGAATCACCAGAAAAATATCCATTGGTGGCAGATATCGAAACTGTTCATTTATTCAAATTATTATTTAAATGGATAATGTTAAATGTATTGAGTGGAGAGCGTTAAAGTATCCCTTTTTGTTAAATATTTTATTTCTCTAACTCCCGTTGTAATTGCCTCCACAACGGGCTTTCTACTAGTTACATATAATAAGAGTTATCATAATTGAATTTAATACAACATTTACAAACGTCTGTTAACCAAGCCAGCGTATAATAAACTGTCTTTTTATATCTTAAATATATATATATATATATTTCTAAACGATTGATTTTAATATGAATTTAGTGGAGGAGGGGGGTGATTAATCAAGAAATCTAATGACAAAAATAACCTCAATATCCCGGTGAGAATTACTAGCGTTTGCTTTGTTAACGAATACATTTACCTACAAATGCAGTGGGTAATAATAAATACAAATGCAGTGGGTAGTAGTGGCCAATTTCACGTATTAGGTGTAAGCATTCATAGAAAGTTAATAATATTTAAAATTTACAGAATCTAAAAGCTTCGACCCATATAATCAAGAAGTACAAGTTGCATAATCAATTAGTACTTGAAGTTTTTAAATTAATTGTAGCCATTATTTGAAACAGAATTTGAAAATTTTGAAGCATATATTATTTGAAAATTTCTGTCAATTTTCCATACAACAAAAGTAAATATTTGGTTTAATTATTATTTTCATATTATTTCTAGCCAGTCAAATATCCAGTGCTTTAATTTATGCGTTACAGCTTAACCAATGTAAACAAAATCATTACCTGTACAGGGCAATATTCTTCTTTTATAAATAAATATTTATAATACTGAAGGAGAGGGTTGGGCCCAGCATTTCCCTTCAGTAATCTCATTTAATTTTTCTTTCTCCCAGGCAGGTATGAATAAAATTTTAATTTAACAAATTAATGAATCGAGTAGTCTTGAAACTGCTCTGCCGTATACTTTTTTGCTATACTACTTTAACCTCTAAACCAGTTTCCTTTCATGATCAAAGCATTAATTTGCAGCTTTCGAAGAAAAAAAAGGTGGAAAAATTTTAAATCAACCATTTATTCTTAAGCTATCAATTTTGCGTGCGTTAACAATTAATACGTTCTAGCATCATGGCCATTGATAATTTAAGCATGGCTAGAATTTTGTTTAAGATGTTTTATCTTTAAATATGCAAAAACGCATTCGTTTTTATGGCATTAAGAAACTTGTTCTTACTAATAAAGTTTGCATAGCGGTGCTTTAAAGGTACAGGATGCTTTAAAAATATCTCGCAAGAGTATGAAGAGTGGTAGAGGGAGCCAAGCAATTCATGGTCAAAAATAATTCGTCTTCACACACCTGTTAACAATCAAACAGCTTTCAACGCGGTAATCTTAAAAGGAGTTTAAGAGTTGGTTAAGTTTACGAACAACACTTTGCCAAGAAAGCCAACGTATTTCCTCAGAAAAAAAAGTGCTAAAATTGATAGCTATAAATTGTATTTCATTTTGAATGATGCAGTATTGAGAAAATAATCAATTTTTAATAAAATCAATTGTGATAACGCTTAGAGGTGAGGCGGCTAGGGACTATGGCTTAGAGTCTTCCCCAGTCGCCCTCTGCTGGAACTCGTAGTCGGTCCAAGTAAGGAAATCTTGCGGGTTTACATTATTTTATTGGACAATTTGATACATCTTTCCTTGGCAGTTGCGATCACTCAAAAAGTTTTGCTCACGGGCTGCGCAAGCCCTTTTTATTAACTTTTGAGGTCGTGCGACATGACCCGCGCACATTGCAATTATTGGCCAATCCCAAAATATGGGCAATGTTTTTTCAAGGTTTGTTGTGACTTTTAAGACGCCAGATTGATTGGGTGCAGGGACGGTCTACAAAATGACAAAGGAATTGCAAGGGACCGTGTATTAGTTACGGTTTTTGAAAGCGAATTCCTTTGTTCCCAACTGAATTAAGACTGCGTAGTTCTAGAAATTTTTATTGATTAGCAGGCTTTTGATTTATTACGTTATATACATACATACATACATACATACATATATATATATATATATATATATATATATATATATATTCAGGGTGCTTCAAAACCACAGGGTGTCCCAAAAACATTGGCCTAAGCTTTTATTTCTTAAGTAATGTTCGTTTTAAAAGTTTAAACGTTTTATGTTCCCCATTAAAGTTCAGGGATTAAATCTTAAGATAAATTTAAATTTAGATTTTTATACAGTCAGCGTAAAAAATATTATATTCCAATTAGTCCCCTTTATAAATTATTTAAGCGGAATTTCCCTCTATACATTAAATAAACGATACACAAAATTTCAGGCTCTTATTATAAAAATATATTATACTTAAGCTACTTCTATAATTTGTACGCATATAATGCTCAAATTCAAGCTTTTTGGAAATCTGCATTACTTTACGACAAGAACTTTTGCTAGTACATAATGAATAAACGCTTAAATGTTTGTTGTTTGCAGTTGTTAATCCTTTGAGGCGCAACCCTTTCTCAATGCTGAAAAAAGGGCAGCCGTTGCCATCGCTCGACTTAACTACCAGCAAGATGGCAGACGATCGAAACGTTCATCGCGTGCCTCAGATCTAGAGACTCTTTTTTGACACAGCTGGCTGTGCAATTAAGTATGTCTATGGAGCTTTTTGTAAGAAAATTTTACCACTAAAAGTGTAATCTCAATCATCAAACTTATATTCTTAAATGCGGCATAAATCTTTTTTTATTAACCGACTTCAAAAAAGAAAAGCTTACCAATTCATGGTTTTTTTTTCTTTTGGAGTATGTGTGCTTAGCAATAATTTTTTACCATGTGGTCTGACTTAAATAATTTCTTTTATTCGAAAAAAGGTACTTTACATGTGGTCCCATATTAATTTGATCAACTTCTGATTATTCAATAAAATGGGATAAACACACCAACATGTTTTTAAACATTTCCTGAAGTGTTATTAGTTAAGAGGTTATAGTTGTAAATCAAAAGTCGCCTAGTTAGGCCACTTTTGTCTCCAATTTTGGCACCAAAAACCAAGTTCCCAAAGTGAATCCAGCTGGTAATATCTTTTACATCTGTCGAGAAATTACCAAGCCTTACAGTTTTAGTGCAGCAATGATATCACTAGAAAATCGGAAAACAAACAATGTTTTTAAACCATTGCCTAAAAGGTTGCCACATAGAGGCGGTTATAGTAATATGTCGAAAGTCGCCAAGGTTGGCCACGTTGCCGATTTATAGCGATGTTTGGCGCCAAAAATAAGTACTAGAAACTGAATGAAGCTTGACAATATATTTTCTATACTTGGTGAGAAATTGGCAAACCCTATTTTCTTACAATGGTAGTAATTTTTCGATGGTGAGGTAATTCGAAGTCGGTTTTCTTTTTAAAAAAATCATACTTTGTTTTATTTAAAAAGTGAAAAACTAAGTTCTTCCTTTTAAATCTCCAAGTTAACGTAATTTTTGAGTTATAATTTTATCTATATTAGCTCAATTTAGCAAGTTATGAAGTAAGAGTTACTTTTAACGTAATTAACTTGTTAAGTACTGATATTCTGTAATGCTAAGAATTTTCCAAAAGACTGCAGAAGAAGTAACTTCAATTTAATTAAATTTGAGGCTATCTCTACAGTTTTTGGATAACACATTAATTTTTCTTATAACTTTAAAATGTTAATTTTAAATACTAACAGCTTATTAAGTTTAAATCTTCATATTTCAGTCAATTACTATGAAAAATGAATTAGTAATTACAGAATTTTACAGGATTTTAGTCCTTTATATATTTTTTAACTGTTTTGAAAAATTAATCACTAGATTTAGAACTTCTTGAAATAGCATTTATTTTCAGAAAACATTCATTATTTGAACTCAAGATTTTGAATAGCGTAAAGTTACATTCTTGTATTTTGTATGATTTTTTGGAAGTGCTTGTGGATAAATAACGAATCCACAACGAACTGATAACTTTTGGTATATTCAATAAATTACATCTTAAAATTCTCCATTAAAAGCTTTTCTTTTCTTATTTTAAAAGTGTATCTTATAGTTAGTAAGTTATAAGTCTAGAATGTTGAAATTAATATGAATACTTCTCGGGTTTTTATCAATTCATTATTTACCATCCTAGTTGATAATACTTCATTGATTAATCTCAATCGAATTGCTTAAATAAGTTGAATTATAACGCTGGCTAATGAATGCATATTACATAATTTTGACCTTGATGAGTAACATCTCATGCGAGTTTCAAAATCTTCTTCCCGGATGTTATATAATTTATAATTGTTTTATAAACGGATATGAGTGTTTCCAAGAGAAGGAGACTTGGTCCTTTTAAAAGAAACATTCACCAAATGAAGTATTTAAAAATAAAAAATAATCCATTTTCAAGTATATATTACTGTGGTTGACAGTACTTGAAAATAACCTTGAAGAATACTAATGATCATCATGCTTTTCCCCTGTCCACTTCTTTCTGCAATCACGTTTTCCTATTATATAATTATTTGGAATGCATATGCGTTACCTATTTAAATATCTGTAGAGAACTTTTGCGTTACGCTAACTTTTAAAGTTAATATGCATATGTGAATGAGTTGCAATGTTATCCCTGTCAAAGTAATGTGTGGAAATAATTTTTCTGATTCTCCAGTCTTCTAATTTTTCAGTCTTTTTTTACTAATATCCTATTAACTTTTGTAATGTGTGTACAATTTTAAACGATATCTCTTTAAATATTTTGAACTTTGCAATATAAGAAGCATTCATAAATTGAAATCGTTTTTGACAGCTGCATCAAATACGCAGTGGTTCTAAAAGATCTTCACTATCACAAAAGAACAATTGCATTATTGGAAAGAAAAACCAAAGAAAAACAGCTTGAATTTTTTTATTTGATTAGAAGTTGTATTTTGCAATAGATAGATGCATGCTGGAATTTGATGATATATGAACAAGACATTTTTTCGGCACTTGTAATTTAGATATTCTTACATGCAAATGTAAGGCATTTTTGTAACTTTTTATAGCCTTTTTTTTGTATTATTGAAGGAAACTATGGATTTGTGTGATGCGTTCTGCAAGATAGAAGTTGAATTTTGATGTAGTTCTAAAGTCTTAGATTTCCAAAATTTACAGCTTAAGAATAGATAATTTTGTAAACACAGAAAAATGATTAGCTGCTAGAAAATGTAGACTACATTTTTTTTTTTTTTTTACTAAAATTTAGAACAATCTTCAAAGAAAAATTTTAGTTAGTCAGTGTAAATATTGCTGTGTTGATTTTAGGGTCGTATTTAATTGAGGGTCTTATACTAAGTGCCAAGATTAAATGTACTATTGCTTTAATAATTAAAATATAATTTTTAAATGATGTATGTTGAGTATTTTTATTAGAGTGCGCATTAGGAAATATATAATAGATTTTCACGAGTATACAATCTCTGTAAAATATGGCATTTAATACTATCGATTATTATGCATTTTTAAAACCCATTTGCTCTTTAATTTCAATAACGAACTTTGTAAATAACAAATATAAATAAAAAATAGTACAGTGCAATCATTTTGAGTTGTACAAGAGGTCTTCTTTTCAGCTATTAAAAGTTCCAGCTTCCACACAGGCAAGAAGTAAGAGAAATGTAAGCTCTCTTCCCTGTGTGGGTGTTGGAACATTTTACAGAAGAAGACTGAACCGCTTGTACCACTCGAAACGTTGTTGATTTGTTAAGGTGAAGCACATTAGTCCTACCTTCCAAACGGAGGTGGCATCCCTTGAGCGGAGATCTTTTTTAAAGTTTATAACGCGTATTCACGTTACATTTGGAGAAAACCGTCCAAAGCACCAAAACGCTAGATCGGCAGCCACGTGGTAGGCCAGAGTCCTAGATCTTAACACATCCGCCAACTACGAATGTTCACGTTCAATGTCCTATCCACTTTGCCACCGAAACGATCGTATTGTTGTACTGTACTATTTTTGTTATTTATGTGTGTTACAAAGTTCTATATTAATTTTACCCTTTAAACATCACATTCTATGTATGTTTTTACAACATGCACTCTTTGTTCTAAACCAGCTCCAAAACTCATTAAAAAAATTATCATTCCTTTGTGCACAACATTCAGTGACTCTTAGGTGGCCTTCAAACGGCAATACTCCATTGATGATGTTTAGTTTGAGCCCTTGACTTTTAATTAAAAACATGTAGTAATTGATTATGAAACAATTTCAAATAAATGCTTGAAACTATGAATCGCCTGAGAAAACCCTCGTGTAGTCATTTCTGTGCCCAGCTGTCTTGAATTACGCCACCTCTGTCCCTGAGGGTTTGTTGAGAAACGTCAGCTTTGGAATGCTGCTCTTATCTTCATGCTTTCTACCTGCACATGTATGTCCTTGAAAGGATTAGACATCATATATCATATACAGGAAACCACTGACCCCCCTCAGGTGCAAGGTTTTTCTTTAAATATTGTCAAAGTTCAATGAATTCGAAACATTGAACTACCAGAAACGTGTCCTTTTTTCCCGTATCGAAACATTCCAGGAAATTTAAAAGAAAAGAATGGGGTAAATAGTCTAACGGTAGATATTTTTAAGCCTATATTCACGTAATCTTTAGTAAGCATTCAATGATTTCCCCTGATTTGTAGTAGCATTGACACTGCAAATATTTAAATTTCAAGTTCTTAAGCCAAACGCTTAAACTAACCTTGTAGTTATTTTAAGAATGTTCATTAGTATGTGATATGCATGATTTGCACGTGCGCCTGTACTTAAGTTTTGCTCGTGTCTGTGACATGGACTACCCATGGGATTTTATTTTATTTTTTTATTTTTTTTTTGGGGGGGGGAGGGGCTATAACTTTAGAGAACAACCAATCCAGGTTGAAATGAAATCGTAGTGAAACTGGTAACATGTTTGAAAACACAATAAATATATTTCATGGACTTTTTTATGTGTCTATAATTCTTGTGATTCAATTAAATATGCTTTTCGTCACTATGCTAAAAATTTATTCATATCGGCACGGCCTTCGCTATTTCGAATTGCTGTTAAAACTGAATGTTGAATAGAAATAATTTATTTTTGATATAGAGAAGACATAAAATCGATCTCAAGATTTCACTTGATCAGTTCACAAGATCACTTATGAGAATATTTATAGTCAGACTATATAGTTCGAGTCTTATAAATAAAGTCATTAGTTCACAATTTTCAAAAAATGAACCACAGTATAATCAGATCATTTTTTTAATGAAATTTAGTAAAACATTCATTTATGTGTTTGCGACTTTCAGAATCATGAAAGTAGAAAAACAATTTAGGCAATGTTTCAAGTACTAAGTGCTTAGTTAACTGAAAAAGTCAAAACGCACAAATATATATATATATATATATAAATTGGTTTTCAAAGAAAAGCGTACAGTTTAAATATACTTTACATGGAATATAAATTATTTTACGAAAATGGAAAACAATGGTGATAAATAATAGAAATCGTTTCATGTACAGATAACCATGTACTCTAAAAATCTCTGTATAGTTATAGAATATTTCATACAACTTATTGTAAGATCCATTCATTACGTATACATTTTACGAGCACTTATCAGAGAACGGTGTTCACTGTAAATACTTATTTCTGCTTGACATTTGTCTTATTATCACTACGGGCATATTACAAAGTTTCAAAGAATTACCTTAACCTATTAAATTTAAGATTGTATAGAAGTATACGGTACTATTAGGTTGTAACGAAAGTTTCCCGCCACCGCAAGCTTCGTCAGCACACAGTTCTTGTTGGCGTATTTGCTCATATTTTGTCAAACAATTTTTGGCATTTGAAAGAAAGAGGTTTACTTTATAACACTGTCTTGTGAAATCTGTAAAAAATATAGTTATCATTAAGTATAAGGTGTCTCCAATGGAACTATCACTCTAGAGGATTAGAACAATCATTTACTTCCAGTTGTGTTGCAAAAAGTCAGTTACATAATATCAACGAATTATGAGTACAGCTTTAAGTACTATTGTTGTATCATGTGACACTGCGCAGGTTTGGTACCGAAAGGTTCAAAAACAGTTATCTAAGGAGTTAGAAGTTAGTATTTCAGGCAGATATGGCGGAAAACTTTCGTTACAACCTGATAAATATGAGCTGTTTAAAGTAATTTACAGAATGCAGATCTTTAAATATGGAGAACTCAAAACAAAAATTATACTGTCAACCAGTCTAATGCTATAAAAAAATGAACATATATTGTTTAAGATTTACTCAACAGTGCTGCATTAATGCACTATAAGCTGCAGCTAAGTGTCATTTCAAGCTAGGCCGCCGTGTAACAAACCGGAAATATTCCTTAAAGTAATTTATCTATCTTCTCAATGGTCAATCATGAAACGTAATTATATTCTCCAGGAATTATAAAATATTTTAACAATAACTGTCCTTCGGTATTTTTTCAACCACTGCGGAATAGGTCTACCCTTGAACGCTGTGAAATATAACCAACAAAACTTTGTTGAATTTAATTTATTTAAGTATTACGACAGCAAACAAAGGACCCGTCTACAAACCGCACAATGAGCCTTGTTTGTCTTCTTTTTATTGTTCTGCCAACAGTTTTAAATACAGTCACTGAAAACTAATTAAATATACAAATCCATATGCCACCTCTATTGACCTCAAATGATTTTGCAACTCGAGAAGAATGAATCCATTTTGGTTATACAATCCTGATGTGAAGTTGACGCAATAGGCCAATGCTATTTTTGAAAGAAAAAATAGCCAAGTCTTAAAAGATTATACGATTGCTGATGAAATTGTGAATGTTTAAGTGATTTGCTAATTTTCACAGGGCACCGTCGGAAGGCAGCAAGTGTCAAGAAATAAAATGACAGATCTGGTGGTCATTAGTGATTATTACACGAATATGAAGAATCTTTCCTGTGTAATCAATCACATGAAGCTAAGTTTAGAAGTGAAATCAAAGACAGAAGAGAGAGCATTTTCAATATTTTTACAGCACATGAGTCTGATGCGTCTTAGGGTTTTTTCTAATTTGAGACAGTTTTTGTGCGACTACTTCAACATATTCCATGAAATCCGAATTCACGCAGGTATAGGGGAGACCAAGGGTAGTTGGAAACAGGTGATTTGAAACAGTACTAATTTTTCCGAACATAACCGCAGGCGGGATACAGCATCGCGCTATTTAGCTACTTTCCACCAATCCTCAGGCCTATCAGTTTCCGATCGTGACTCAAGGTGAGCGGTTGTGTCGTTCTGGAAAAAAAATCATGAAAAATAAAATTTTAACGTCTTTGAAAGTACCCGTATTTTGAATGCGTTAATATTTTAGTTAGGTTTTTTTATGTTTTGAAAGCTCATTAACATTTCAAGTAATAGCAATTGATACTTATATTTTTGCATTTTGCTTTTGTTCTTATTTTCATAAAAATTAGGAGATTTAAGGGAGAATGTTTCAACCTACCTCACTTAGGTTTTATATGATTGATTAAATTATTGCTCAAACTGCCGTAATGCATCGATTAGTGCGAAATTTCTATATGTTATTTATATTTATAGTATAATGTACCCCACTGAGAAAATAGTGCACATAACATTTGTAAATCCTTTACAGGAACACCCAAAGGAACTCAAATACATTAAGCTCTATGAGCATTCACTCTTTAAAGTTCATGTTACAGCTATTAGGATATTTCAAAGAGAACAAAATTAACATAATTAAGGATTCAAACATAATGCTCGCCATCAAAAATAGTGTCTGTTACAATTATAGTTCTCCTGCAGGAGTATTCAACAGAATTCCAATACACTGCAGTTTATGGCTGTTTAGAGACACGCATCCATTTCAAACACAACGCAATAGACGCCTATATCAGCTTACTCTTAATTTTAAAAGCAGAAATAAGATTTAAAATTTTTACTGGGTCTCACAAAAATTGCGTTAAAAATGGTGCACACTTTTTTTTTCTTAAGTTATATCCAAAACTCGCGAAATTCGGCGACAATACATTTCCAAAATCGACGCCAAAATATTGTTGTGTTGGAAAGTGTTTTATAATCGATACGTTTGGCAAGATTCTTGTTTTCTTATAGCACACTTTTGTGAGATTATTTTTTAAACTTAAATAATTAAAACTAAAAAGGAAACATACTAGTGATTCTAATATTCATAAGCAACTGAAATTTGATTATTGTTAGCAGGGGCGTAGCCAGGGGGGGGGAATATCGGGATCTATCCCACCCCCGAAATTTTTGGATTAGTGATGAAATTCCGTCTATTTATACACAAATAAGTTCATATCCCCCCCCCCGAAAAACTTTTCAGGCGCATATCCCTCCCCGAAAATTTTTCCTGGCTACGCGCCTGATTGTTAGGTCTCTGAGATTTAGATTTTTGTTTCTCAGTTTGTTTCTTATATTAATATAATATTTGTTAATTACAGTCTAATATCATGTTGCTCCAATTTTTAAAAATTTAAAGGTCACACTATAGTGAGATGATCATTTGTTTAAGATATTTAGTAATAGTTAAGATTTGCTCAGCTCAATACAAAAATAATGTTAAACGGATTAGAATAATTAAAATATGAATTTAAAATATTGCTAAAACAATAAATTCTATGTCTGAATATTTTATTTTATTAAACAACTTTACACTATATCGTCCTTTCTACCTGAAAACCCTTAATTCTACACAAATATAGTGTTTCAATTCACCTTGACTCCTGTTTCAATTTCGGTATGAGGGGAGTTGATGCAAAATTACTTGTCACGCTCGAGTCGATTTTGTGCCAAAGAATTTACACTTGCACATTCTTTGGAACAGTCATCTGAAAGGGTAAGAAATGAGCTATCAATTGGCAGAGGCGTAGCTAGGGTTTTGAGAGCCCGGAGCCAAATGAAGATTTTGCGGCCCCTCCTATTTGCCAAAATGCAACGGATTAGGTTTTATAAGCAACTTCGCGCCCTTTAGGTGCTGCACGCGGGGACGGATGATCCTCCTTGCCCCCTATATCTACGCCACTGTCAGCTGGCACTAAATTAGTGCTGTTTTTATTTATAGAATTTTGTATGCGAAGGAAAATGCCAAAATTGTTCTAACTCCCCTGGTCTCCTGTACATTTGATTAGCACACAGAACAGTTGTAAATACGTATATACTGTTTTCTTCATATGTTCGAGAAGCGAAAAGAAATTTGGTAATGTGGAAAAATAAAAGTCTGAATATCAACGAAACATGGAAAAACCGTTTAAAATATCCCTTTCATAAAAGTCATACGACACAAATTTTAAATATTTGCATTAGGTTTTTCATGCCAAACAGGATGTGACGTCTTAGAACAATGCCAAATGCTATGGGAAAAAATGGCAATTCAAATACTCTCCCCTGTATTTCCACGATAATTTTCAATTTGATGTGAAGTTTACTATTAATAAATAGATTTCAGACATGCAATTTTAATATTAATCAATAGAAAACTACCGTTTGTTTAATGGCAAGGTTGCAAATAATTGAGCAAATAATTTTACATTTTTGGAAGTCATACCTATTGAAGAACAGTACGTAAATGATTAATATTAATAAAAGAAATAATTTTGATAGCATTGACTGAAATGAAAAAAAAAAATAAAACTTCTAAGGGTAAAAAATGCCAGTTCTTAGATATATCGCACAGCAAAAAGTAAAATTTATGAATTAATAATTAATAAAATCATGCATTATCTTTAAAAAATTGTAGGTGATCTTTATGAAATGATCTTTAAAAAATTATGCAGGAATATAAGCTGTATTTTACTGTAGCCAATTTAGTCATATAGTCTAACCCGGTTAATGGAATAGCTAATTTGCCCCAAAAAGTTATTCTAATAAACGGGCTATTCCATTATCCGGGATCACATTGACTAATTATTACGGTTAGGTACACTTAAAATTTATTACAATAAGCAGGGATATTCCTTTAACCGATATTCCATGAAGCGGCTTCGACTGGAACTATTTTGTTGATCATTTTTTTTTTAAGTCGAAAGCAAACGAAAAAAGGAAAAAAAAAAAGAAACCTCTTTCATTCCAAGTTTTAAATTCTTTCATAAAATCAGAATAATACCCCTGACTCACATTCATAACAAAACTGAAAGTTGTTTCACGATTGACGGTCGGAATATGTTATTCCCGGTTCGTTGAACAACAAATCCAAAAATAGAGCTTTCTTCAAGCGCTACCAGAGGAGGAAAAGAACAACAAAAAGAAAGGTGGAAACAATCTTCACTTTCGCAGGTAAGGAAAGTGTGTTTGAAGGGGATAGTGAGTGGGTGCGTGTGTGTGTCCGCCAATGTTTATCAACACGGCTACTTTCGCAAGCACGCTTTTCCAACCTTGCACCGCTTGATCTGGCCTCGTCGTTTAATACTTTCACGGTAGAATATTGTAAGAAGTAGTTCAACGGAAGGAATTCGGAAACTGACGCTAGATTACATGTATGCTAATTCGAGAACCATTCGAGGTTTTGTCGCTGGAAATAATAATAATAATAATAATAAAAAGAAATGTTCGCTTTTTATTTATTATGACAGATAGAAGGGGAAAAAAAGTTGAGTAACTCGAAGAGAATGATAGGAAATGTTTGTCTTTTCCTTTTAAAATGTTGAAAGGTGTCAAAAAATGTTATTCAAAATTTAAAAATAAATAAATAAATAAATAATGCAAAGCTTTCAAAAATGGGTCACAATTAGAAAGTTAAAAAGAATAGTACTTGGAAAAATCGTAAAAGAGATTTTCGGGGATTGTAAATTTATTTAGGTGAAAGTATAAGAATAAATATGCTATATCTCTCACGAATAGATTTTGTCTATTCTAAAGTTTAGTTAATCAATAGATTTTTAACTTACACTTTATAACTTATGCTTATCAGTTTTCAGGTTCTTCCCTTTAAAAAATTGCATAAAAAGCAAATTTTGTATTCCTGTATCTTTGAATGACTATTTTGGAAATTCTTAAATGTGTGTTATTTTCTTCAGTTAACTGGAAATTATGTCCAGTTTTACATTCAAAAAACTATTTTTATGATTCAATTTTCTGTGCTTTCAATTTCATTCGTGAAATTTTGCTTATTTTTGTTACGTTATTTAAAAAAAAAGGGAACGAGAAAAATCTTTTCAATAGAATATGTGTACAGAATTTTTTTTTTAATTGAAACATAAACCAAGAAAATTTCTTAATTACTTTGACATATTCTGGGGCTATTCTCAGTATCAAGGTTAAATAGAAAAGCTAATTTATATTAAGAAATAAACATTTATTGTTACATTGTACAAATACTTATATTTCCGCGTGTATTCAGGTTGTGATTTTAAATAGCGAACAACTCAAAATATGTGCTTCGTTTTAATTTTAAGTTGTGCTACAATTCTGAATTAGCTGTTGAAAGTTTGGTTTTATTTTTACAGTCCTTAAAAGTTAAAATAAATTTTTAACTTTGTAAATTTATCAATTTTCAAATGTCCTTAGTAATTAAAATAGATTTGTGTAGTTGTTGTTAATGTTGAGAGGTACATAAATTGTCATAATATAACGTAATATGCTTTGTATATGCCTGCATTTATTCTTCGTATTTTTAATATAAAATAAAAATTTTAGAACATTTTCTAAAAGATTCGGTTGAATTTATTTTAAATACAAATTTTTTCTCTTAGTCAGAAACTGCATTTTAAAACCGACAGTTATTTTTTGTTAAATTAATATAAATTAAAGTTTTTTTAATTTAATGAAGTTAATAAGCAAAACAATTGAACTATTAAACACATAAAAAAATAATCGATAAATTTCACAGTGAAAAAAAAAGGAGAAAACATCATTATCAATATTACATACATACATATTTAAGAAATTTTGATATTTTTTAGTCTTTAATTTCGATTAATTTAAATTTTACGCCTTATTTTAAGGTTTTGTGTATTTTATTGCTTATTACATTTATTACCGATCCTTGATTACAAAAAATGCAATTTAATTTTGATCATCAAAATTATTTATATTTCCTATAGTATTTTACATTTCTATTAAATATCGTTAAAATATTCTCGTAAGAAATTGTAAAGCATGCTCTAATGACAGAATGAATTACTTCTTTTTTTTTGTGAATACACATAAATTTACACTGAAATTAAATGTATTCCTTCCCTAATATATATTCATATAATGAAAGAAAAACTATAATAAAAGTAATTTTCAGTCATATGGAGTATCACAGAAAATGACGATATGTCTATAGATTAACAATTTATCACCACGTATCGCCGGAAATAACGTATGAAATAAATGGCAATAAATTTATGAATAAATTTCAAAACTTACCTCACTCCATGTAATGTGGCAACCCATGGCAAACATCACAGAAATCAGGAGTACACATATCAAAATGTCATGGGCTAGTTTCACTTGCGGATCAGGCATGACACCAACCGTCTCTAAAAACTTCTCAATAGTTCCATTCGGGTAAAGAGTATCGTTTTCGAATACAGCCTCCGCGAGCAGAGATGCCACTGTGGAATTCATGATTCTTTTTTCTTAAATAATATTTTTGAGAATAAAATTATTATATATATATAACGATGAGACTATATCGTGCTAGTGGATTGAATTTATAAATGATGATCAGATCAATTTCTCAGAAACTGGTCATTCTAGGCCTCCAGCAACTGAAGTACTTCAAGTTGAAACAGAGAACGGAGCGTTTTTGAGCAGGAAAAGCAGTGTCTCCGGTTTTTGGCCTTCACTGATTGAAGCGACAAAAATTCAGATAACGTTTCTTTTCTTTATTTTATTTTATTTCTCTAATCCTTTTAGCAGAAGTAACACCTTTTTTGGATTAATGCATTTCTAATTGCCGAAAATGAATATTCTGGTTTAACGATATCGCAATAAACTGGATTGTCTTGGTGGATGATTTGCGTGCTAGCGATGGATTTTTTATTTTATTTTATTGCTCTCCGATGGTGGACATTGGGTAGAGATGTCTGCAAGCTGACGTCAGTTTCCTAGAGGAACTAAAAAAGTTCTTAGTTTAGGATTGGGTCCAGAGGCTAGCCAGCGGTGGGGGCAGCAAGCCTTGTAGGTGGCTTCACTGTGGCACATCAGATTCTTGCGGCAGATAGGGTGGATCAAGCCTCTGTAATAACTGAAATGATAAAATAGATGAATGACAATTTTAAAAGTATCGTAGCAACCGTAATCTTCAAATGTTTAAAAATACAAGCTTAACCAATATTTATTAGCTGTCTTGCGAAATGCTCAGCATCTCAGATTTCAAATTTAATGTTAACTGTTTTCTGAAAAGCGAAAGGAAGAACAGAGACAATTAAGTTTAGAAGAAATTAACCCTGGTTAAATTCATTTTACAAGTTAATGTCTAAATAATAAATTAAAGTTAATAGTTTTAACATGTTTCATTTGTTAAACAGTATGCATGTACTATTTTAAACGTGGGTCCAGAATTTTTTTAACGTTAAAAACACAAAGCATACAGGTTAATTATACTAACATAAATAATACTTTATGCCAAATATTTTAAATAACAAATACTGTAAAAAATATGTAACTTTTACCCACACTTTGTGCTGTAATTAGTTGCAATTACAGCGTAACATGAAGTTACGTAATGCTATAGTTACCAGCAACTACAGCACATCGTGCAAGTTAAAAATTAATGTTTTTCACCTGTGCACAACATTCCGTTATCTTATTCATCAAAAATAGTTAAACTATATAATAAATGTTAAAAACAATGCCCTCTAAATACTGAAATAAATATTAATATTAGAAAAGCTTTTTAGAAAGAACATTTCTACTTAAATTTGGGGTTCATTCACAAATTCTCAGTAATATATAAATTCATGTGTATTTTTCAGGAAAAGAAACAGTCCCACGTTTTGGCTATCATTGAACACAAACAATATTACCAACGTAAGATCACACAAAATCTGTTGTTGCAAAATGACTGTATGCTTGCAACAGAGATAACATTTACTCTTTCTTGTAAGCACAGTTATTTTCCATAGGTAGCATTTCAGGATAGTGAAAATTTCCAACCCTTTTTGTCCTCCCTCAAAACTAATGTCAAACTATTTTTATAAGAATGAACTATCTGATATTTTCATGGTTCAATAGTTACAGTTCATAAGAAAGCTAGAGTAACCTTATGATTATGATTCGAGTGACTATCTGTATTATTTCGTTTGGTTTTAGTTTTCAAGATTTTGTAGAAATTTCTTCGTTTAACAAGTGAATGCAACCAAGAATCCCTATAAAGCTTTGTATTCGGAATACTCAGTCAGTTGCCTGCCCTGCTGGCTGTTCATGCTACATACTAGGCAAACGTAGACAAATCTGAATATCTAACCTGACCTCTAGATACTGGTGGATTTGAACTTAATTTCTTACCACCAGTGAGATCTTAAGATTGAACAGCAGAAAAAGACCCCCCCCCCCTGTCACTGTAGCTCATATTATGTATAAAGGCATATAAAAAATAAAATCTTTTTTTCTTCTTTTTCTCTACATATCGTTAGAATCGATTCAAAATAAACTTTTATTGTTATTTTCTCAATTTGTAAGATCCCGCTGAGAATAAAAATTACTGAATGGAATGTACCACGCCAAAAGTCCGCGAGTATAGAAAATTCCCTGGATAAAGAGTAATGAAGAAAAAAAAGTGATAACCGAAAGAAAAAATTCTCTGAAGGTCGAACCTTGGTGAACAAGAGACCTTGGAGACCGAACCTATAGGGAAATATCGTCTACTCGCCTTCAAAAATATTCAAAATCTCCGAGCGAAGGTATGGCGATTCTTGATCCACAGTTGTAAAAAAAAAAAAAAGCAGCTAAAAAAAAGGAGTTTTCCTACCGTCTGGTTGTATTCGAGATTACAGTAATTGTGTGAGAGATTGCGGGGTTTGTTTAGCGAAGCAGAATTGTGACAAGGTTGAATAAAAGAGTGTGTTCGAAGGAGAAGAAAAAAAAAAGAGCCTTACGAAAGATTACTAGTGTTTGCATTAGCGTAACTCGTGTTTAATCGCTTTCTCTTTCTTTGAGGTTTAAATATGAATGATCTAGTGATAAGAACATTAGTGTTTGTTTTTATGATTGAATGAGTGTTTTTTTGGAAATTTCCCTTTCATGCTTATGTACGTTTCAGCGGGAAAGTCAATTTTCTTTCGTAATAATTAGAATGAGATAGATGCATCTCGGTCTTCCACTGAAATTTATGTATATATAAAACTAGGAGGATGTTACTGAAAAGTTTATTTCGAATTGCATCCGTTTTTCTTCTATACATTTCATCATTTTACGAATCAGTATTCGTATTAACACATTTAGCGAAAATAAAATTTGTTTATATCAATTCTGGACTGAAGTAGAACTATTGCATGTATTTATTTTGTTTGCTCGTGAAATTTTTAAAAAGAATATTTTATATTTTAAAGAAAAATATTTAAAATTTTATTATAATAAAATTTAATTGCATATATAATTACAGTATATAACGTTTTAAAAGTAATAAGATGTATTTTTGAAAAGAAAAAAAATATATAATTTAGACATATTTAAGTTAAACAGGATAATTTTTTTGTGAGTTCGGATTTTGTATTACAGAAAATTTATTTTTTTAACATTGCATCAAAATAGGTAACACTTTATTATTAGTGCATTGGTTAAAGGGGGTACTAAAAACTATATATATTGGAATTTCGTAATCATATCAGAGTTAACAAGAAAAAAGGATTTTTAGAAATATTTCTTTGAACTAAAAACTACTAAGCTATGTCACAAGCGTTACATTAAGTCGATAGATATATATAGATATTTTAACACTGCTAACTAATTAAAATGATAAATTAATATAATTCGTAATATCATAATTTCTTGGAATTAAATATTTCATAACAAAACAGTCATCCCGAAATAGTTGAACTTTAGAATGCATATTAGTCTCTTTTTATACGAAAGATATTTCGTATGTTGTGTAAACGAACCTTTTAATAATAGTTTAGATACGTGCTAATAGTACAAAATGAATCTTTTTTTTTTTTAAATATGAATGCTTGAATAAAAAAAAGAAACATTGGAAGTCCCCTTAAAGTTTCAAATGTGAAATTAGGAACGAAATACTTAATGGAAATCTACAATTCAAGCGTAAGTGATGCTTTGTGCATGTATCGAAATCAAACTGGTCAGAATAAATTTCACGGTCGAAAAGTGAAACTTAAATTAATTTTATATCCTTTATTCAGATTTAGATTTTTAGTATTGTATATTTTATTATACATATCAAAGCATAAAAGAATCATCGTCGATCAAGGAATATCGGCGTTTGAACACCGTATTAAAAGTCTCTATCTACATTTCTTGATATCATGTTCTTTACCAGAAGAAAAAATGTATGCGTTTCAGTATTTTAAAATGGGGAATTTACAAATAAACAACTTATCTACGAAAATTGAGATTACTAGAAACATCAAGAAAAATGAGCGTTTTAATAATTTCAAGAGCTACCATTAAACAAATTATAAATGCTTTTCTACAAATCAAAAAACTAGATTTTTTTACTTCAAATTGTCCAAAACCAATCAATTTGAAACACAAATAAATAAATAATAGTTACTTTTTCCTCTTACGAAAACACCATGCTCTTAAACTACTCAAAAGCTTTTTCAGCTTTTTTTTAAATAATATGCAAATTTAAATTATTCATGTGTTTTTACCTGCATTAGTATCATGATGTACTTTTAAATCACATATATGAAGGTAATCTATTTTTTTCAAGCTTACAGATATTTTACTAAATTTTGGAAAGAGTTTGAATAATCGTAAAAAAAAGAACTTATGAAAACATTATAAAATAAATATTTTTTTCTCCGATACTTTTCCTTTAAAAAAGCATCAGAGTAACAAACATCCTTGTTTGTTTTTGTTACCTGTATTAGTATTATGTTGTACTTTTGGATCATATATACGAAAGTAATATATTCTTTTCTTGCTTACAGATATTTTACTAAATTTTGGAAGAGTTTGAATAATAGTAAAAAATAAACTTATGAAAACATTTTAAAATAATTTTTCCCTGATACCTTTCCTTTAAAAACAAGGCATTTGTTTTTAATTATTCATGATCATTCACTGATTCTCGACTTTTTATTTCGAACTAAAAATTACTCATACTAGTTATAATCCTTAAAAAAGTCATTTATTATTCATTGTAAAACATTTTCAAAGAAAAGTCTCAGCAGAACTGAGAGTTAAAGCTAATTGCTGCTACCATATTGGTTAAACTATTAAATACAATTCATAACTATTTATAAGGACAAATAAATCTGACCTACCTGTGTCTTAGAGAAGTTTAGTTATAAATCCAAAGTAGACGGTTCGTTTGATAAAGAAACTCATTATTGGGATTTAGCCCTTATATACTCTTTGTGGGCACTCGCCGACCTTTGGCGGCAGGTGGCGCTCTTCCAAAGCCTCTTGCATCTCAACTCGATCGGACCAGTCAAAAGATTCGGAAACTTTGTTTTCCACCGCCCTTACACCTCCGCCGCTGCATCAGGTATCTTTTGCAATTCGTCTCCGATGCCTAGAGAACCGAATCTTTTCTGAGTCGAACCTCGGAAAACAACAGTTGCGGGGAAAACGAAAACGTTGGCTCTTTGGGTAGTAACAAAAAGCCTGTTTTTTGAAAGAGACGGCTGGACTTTCGCTGTTCGCGGTATCATAGGCAATTACTAACGCAGATTCAACTGTGGTTTTCTTCGCTGATGTTTGTCTCGTTGCGGATGAACCGGGCAATGGCATTGTCGCCTGAGATATTGATAAAATGCATATTCATGAATATTATGGTCTCGGATTTAAAGTTTTTGTGCAATCTTTTTTTTTTCGTAAATATTATACAGTTATATAAGTGTGTAAGTTTCCGGTGTTTTTATGGCAGTGGAAATTGCGCTTCGATGCAAGGTTAATAGAAATACGGGAAATTAGGTTTTTGAAGGTGAAAATGAAAAACAACAATGATTACAGATCAACAATGATTATTGCGCTAGTCTAGATTAAAAAGTTTAAGTGTTTAAATTCTGTTTATATATATCATAATTTTTACAATTAAAACTAATTTAAACGGTATAATAAAATGTGTACTTCTTTAATTTTATTATTTGGTATGCATTTCACTATTCAGATTTCAAGAAAGAAACATATTTGAAATTTAAGATTTAGAAATATTAAATTTCAAAATAGCCAAAATATTACTTAGAGTAAACGCTTCTTTTCTTTCGTCTTTACTATCATATTAATTATTTTCATTCATTGCACTAGGGCTCTAATGTAATTCTAGAAGGCTACAGTCACTGGTGGCTTCCAGATATTTCCAATTTCTATTCTTGCAATTAAAAAACTAATTTTTCTAGAAGGGGATAAAAACATTTTGAGTTTTTCTCTTTAATTTACTTATTTCTGTTATAAATAATTTAAATTGTAGAGAGTCTTTTTATTCAATCTTAATTCTATAATTTCACTTTATTGCTTTCGTATTATTTTTTAAGTTATCATATTCTGCATTGATTTGAATGATTGTGTTTCCGTTCTGTCTGGATCTTACAGAATTTTTTTTAAAATCTGTACTAATATTTTTCCAACAGCTTTCCCAGCTCCAAGTATTCTGAGGTGAAACTAACTAGTAGTGACAAACTAAATTAGGAGGTGACGTAAAATGCCGAAAAGCAAAAAAGTCGGCTGTCAACTTTTTCCCAAGAACTCTAGAGCAGTGTTTTCCTGGTACTGGTTCATGGACCGCAGTCGTCCCATGATACTTTACTGATGGTCCACGTATATCATATTTATTAAAAGAATTAGCAACAAATGTCGTTCTAAAAATTATATTTAGGTGACACATTATTTAATAAATAAAATGCATGCTTATACCCAGACAGCACACAAGCTTAAATCAAGCTTGACATTTCTTTGAATTTGACGTATTAATACAAGCTTGACAGTTCAGTTCATTTTAAGCTTGCAGCAAGCTTGGAGAAGTCATTTGAACTGTCAAGCTTGAATACAACTTGATTACTGCTTGATTTGGAAAGCCACATCCACATAACAAATAATTTATCATCAGTCATAAATGTACTTGACCATAGAATTTAAAAAAAAAGATTCTATATTTCCAAATATTGAAATTCTTCAAAATAAAATACAATTAAATTGATTTCAAAATCAGTAGTTTGTCTCGATTTTGGCCAGTATTGCCCAACATGAGTGTTGCGATATTGAAAGTTTTAGAATGTGTGCTGCTTTTAAGTTTATATTATGATTATTTCCCTATTAGGAGAGTCTCTAAATCACACATAACATTATTTTAATTTTGATTCATCCAATGGAAAAATAAAAGAAACAGATCAACACATCGGCCACTGATCGATCTCGCCAGAAAACGGCGTGATAACTATAACAGTCACTTCAAACTAGTCATTTGAGTGCAAGTCAGGTTGGTTGAGTGGTTAGGACGCTGGCTTTCCAACCCTTAGATTTCCAACCCTTAGATAGCTTGAAATTAAGCTTGCTATGTCAAGCTTGATTCAAGCTTGCTATGTCAGGCTTAATGCAAGCTGGGCAAGTGTAAACTAGAACACTTGATTCAAGCTTGCATTAAGCTTACACGCTTGAAATTTTCAAGCTTAATTTAAGTTTATTGACTTGATAAATCAAGCTTGCTGCAAGTTTGCTGCAAGTTTGCTGTGCTGTCTGGGATATAATATTTATTATTTTTGGCTGTGTACTGGTCTATGAAATATTGTTTTTTTTTCTATTTTTGACTGGACGCAGATGTAAATAGGTTGGGAAACGCTGCTCTAAAGACAGTTTAGCATTCCTTCAATCTCTAAGCAGTGACACTAATATAGAGGAAATTATGTCTCTCTCACATGATACTTTGGAAGTCTTCAAGCAAGTCCAAGCAAGCATAGCAATAGATATTCATATTCTGTTTAATCATATGCAAACCAATCTTCTGTGTATGTTCATATAAGTGGAAAACGTGCTATCCCAGGTTCGTTATAACCGGTACAGTATATTCTCAAATAAGACAAGTATCTCGGAAAATGTTTTACAATCTGTGAACTTGACATAACTAATCTTTAGTTTTAAAATCATTTTCAAGATTCCTTTGCAATATTTTAAGACACTATAACTGATTGAGAAAAATGTTTGCTGCTGTAACACCAAGTGTGTGTTTCTGCTATTGGTCTTTGAGAAGATCTCTGAATAATCATTTTCTAATATTAAAATTCTACTTCGACAAAATCTCTTGAATGAGATAAATTTTCTTGCATGAGATCAAGTCAACTTCATGATGGGGATAATAATCTACAGTTAACTCTTTAAGTAAGAAAGAGTTTTTCTACTTAAACTTGACAGATTAATTATTATTATAGTTATTGGTACATTGAGCTGCACCATTTTTTTGTGCTATTGATATATTACAGCTTGGATAAATCTTATCCCGAAAAAAAAAATAAAGAAAGAAAGAAAAGAAAAGAAAAGCAACTGAACATTTAAGAAAAATATATTCTCAGCAGGTACTCTTATCTACTGTCGAAAGGGTTTAGATTTTTTTTTACTTTTACCTATCAAGATTAGACATCTTATCTGTCCTGGGCATTGTTAAAAATGAATTCGGACTCAGTTTGAGAAGCCAAATCTCAAAAACTTTCAGTATGAAATTGAACATTTTATTACTGTGCATGAATCCAAAATTTACTTATGACTCCAAATTGATCAACAAATTGGAATCATTTGGAATCATTGGAGTCATTAGTGATTGAATGACATCTGTGATTTTGGGAGTTTCAAATTATTTATTCAGTAACCATTTAATAAAATATGTAGAAGGGACGTTGTTTCTGTTATAACTTTCCTAAAGTCCTTTCCTCTAGTCCTAAGTATTCCTTTAGTCCTAAGTATTTGACAGACATAATTCTAAGAGTTTCCGCGGTATATGGACAATTATATATTACAACAGATGAAGCAGAAATTTTCCAACCCCTTGAATAGATTGTTGTAAGAAAAACCTTTCCACTCTTGCAAATGTAAAAGAAACCTGAAGAAATGTCAAATTGACAATTTCCAAAATGTTTTATTCATGCTTCTTTTTACCTGGTGAATATTCAACATTAAGAGAAAAAACTACTGTCAGGAAAAATTTGTTTTAATTTTGCATGAAGTAACAACTGTAAAGTAACAAATGCAATTGATGAATAGGGAAACGTACTCATACTACGTGACCCGTTTGGGGGGAGGGGGGGGCTTAGATTTTTGTTAAGTAGTCGATTTCGCCGAGAGAAATGTCGCGTTTTTTCAACCTATATTCGAATATGGCGCGTAACAAAAATCTAAGCCACCCCCCCCCCCCGCTCCTGT
The DNA here is from genome assembly GCA_038373885.1 of Cheiracanthium punctorium. Classification (NCBI taxonomy): domain Eukaryota; kingdom Metazoa; phylum Arthropoda; class Arachnida; order Araneae; family Cheiracanthiidae; genus Cheiracanthium; species Cheiracanthium punctorium. Next base: position 1,041,886 of record JAWZYV010017120.1, on the reverse strand, counting down.
GACTGAGCGTAGTATTTTGAAGACCTCCCTCCCCCCTCTCTAAACGGTCACGTAGTATAGATACGCTCCCATACTAGGAAAGTCGAAACTAGGAGAGTGGAATAAAGGTTTGGGTGAAGGGGGGCTGATATATAAAACTCACGAGGCAACAATATATCTGGATCAATCAAAGTGTCTTATGGTTTCGCGTCCATTCGCAAATTTGGACAGCAAAGAAAAAAAAAAAGACAGTTTTTTAGAGAAATATATGGTCTTAACAGAGCATTTTTTAAAACAAATTCTTTGGTTAAATTAACAAAATATTTTGTTGAAATAACCAAGCAATTTTCACAAAAACATTTTGTTAATGTAATAAAAATTTTGTTGACACTATTTCAATCGGATAATTTCACCAAAACTTTTTTAATTCAACAAAACTTTTTTCCCTATGCATCCCATCACCAATCTGATGAAAACATCTTTTGGGTTAATGTGCACGGACTGTAAAGGTGTACTAAGAAAAATGGATGATAAATTTTTACAGCAGACATTCAAAACAATTTAAACTGTTATAGAAGTTGAAGAAAGTTTTGTCCATCACTGCTTAACATTACAAGCAGGTAACCAGGAAAAACAGTTTAAAATAATAATAATAGTAGTAGTAGTAGTAGTGATAAATAATTTAAGGATTTTAAACAAAAGCAACACTTGTCCAAAAATCCCGAAAATGAACTAATGACAGAATCTAATAGTTCTCGCTTTCCGACGAACCTTCAACGCCCTAAACCCAGATAACCGAAGAACAAAACATATTCTTGTTATGGCGCAAAAATTTAAATGATTCACGGAGTTATTTATTTTAAGCTTAATAAAAATTTTTACGGTTTGGACAAGGGTTCTTTTTATTGGAAACCTTTCAGTTAATGGGATAGTAGAGCTATTATTATTTTAATAATACATTTTTTCATAATTTTTGATAAGGAACAGTACTATAGTATTTATAGAGCTGCAAAAGGTTTTTAGGTATAACATATGTTTCTAAACACCTCCAAAATTTTTACATTGTACCCAAAATTACTAATTTAAGATTGAATTTTGAAGTACATTTTGAATAAAGCGATTAACTGGTGCAATGGGTCGAATTCTTACAAAATTACACATGGCAGTAAATTTGCTTACTGAGTAACTGAAATTATAAAAAAAAATGGAGGTAAAATCATGGGCGCCGGCAGCATAGGGCAGGGGGGCAATGCCCCCTCCCTGGATTTTTGTATGCAGTGTTTTTCCTTGCTTTTTTGCTCTTTCCAACATGGTAACCATACGTAGTAGTCTTTGCCCCCCCTGGAGTAGTCTTTGCCCCTCCGCTGGAGTAGTCTTTGCCCACCCCCCTCTGGGAAATATTCTGCCGGCGCCCATGGGTGAAATATTCATAGAAAGATTTTTCTCGATACCGATGTCAAAAATTAAGAGCGATTGACGTAACATGCATTAAAGCAGGAATACAAATGCATGTGTATGCGATGAACCTGTACATTAAGTCTATGGGGACTGTATGTTCTCTTGCTGGGTAGGTCAATTGACAAGACAAGGGTGTAGATACGGAAATGATACTCTAGTTTGGTGATGCTGTATACTGTGGGAAACAGCAAAAGTCTATGCTCTAGAAGACTCCCGAAGCTAATGTACATAGCTTGAAAGCAGTCCAGCACAGCTAACTTGGGCAGATTTTGGCGATAAAATAAAATTCGCGTGTATATTTCTATCGTGCAGCCACAGAAAAAAAAAAGAGAAAGAGAGGGAAAATCTACCTATTCTTAGTAGCTGAAGTCTCGTAAATACCTCATAACCTTGAACTTCAGGTCTTTTCAATGGGATTATGATGCTAGGACATTGACTTCCAGCATCTTCCAGCTGTGACGTCAATGTCATCGTTTAAGTACTGAAGCAATCTACAAGTCAATTTTCTAGATTCGTTTGTTCCTAAAGTGAAGAGGGCATGGAAAATCCATGTTTCCTGATTACCATGATAAGTTGCACCAGTTTTAGCGTGTTTCATTTTCGATTTTACTTACTTGTGGTAATATTAATAAATACATCGTGTCGGTCAGACAGGATCCAATTGAAAGAAAGAAAAAAAAAAAAAAACACCGGGACTGTTCAAGCAAAATCTCCAAGGGGAAAACCCATCAATTGGGTTTTTCTATTTCTTCTAAAATAATCGAATTTATGAGATTATATTAAATTTTTTGTTGTTGTTGTGAACTTACCTTTAAGATCTTAAATTTTTATTCAATTATAAAAAATAATTTAAAAATTATTCGTATATTTTCTATTTATGTATGCTTAATGTAGCTGAACAAAAAGCTAAAATTCACTCTTAAAAATTTGGTGCAACATTTCACCAAAACATGGTACTAGAAAGTTGGCTCCATAAGATGGCGAAATCTTTTTCCAACATTTTTCACAGGTTTAATCATACTTTGGTGAAGCACCAAATGTTAGAACAAGGTTTCACCATCTTATGTAGCCAACTTTTCTAGTACCATGCTTTGATGAAATGTTGCACCAAATTTTTAAGCGTGTTGTACTTAAAAGAACGAAAAATTTATCAAAGAAAAAGATTGCAAGAACTTTTAAAAGAAACATTCACATTCCTAGTGTTCTCCTTAAAACATTTTTTTTTAATTTTCAGAAGCGTTTTGAGGTGCTAAATGGTTGATACTGCAAGGTTAATTTATCTTGAAAGATATTATCGATTACTTAAAAGAATTTTAAACCATTGCCTATATTTCTATTTATACAGCGTTTTTGCGCTATGTGATGTATTTTCAAAGTATGCATTGATTGTGCATTCTTTTACCACAGCACGGCGTTAACTAACTCATTCACTTGCATACTACAGTGTGATAAATCGAGTGTGACAAAGGAAGAGAGCGAGTTAATAAAATATTGAAGTACTCTTATACTCGTTTACCTTAGAGGATATTTTGTTAGTTGTAAATCTCAACAATGTATACTAATGTTTTAGTGTTTGGAATATATTAACATGACTAAACTACATTTAAAAAATAATAATAACTGACCTTAAACTATTATGGACTGCTGTTATTCCTGCAAAAGAACTACAGCTCTGTTACATACACTATTTTAGATGGAGAGTATTATTTTATAAATATCAAGCATATAGGGTAGGTGCACCAGTATTTGACACTATACCAGTAACTGACACTTTGCCAGATAATTTATTATAACAAGCTTTTATCTCAGAACCATTATCAAATGATGTTACGTATTATCCATTTAAACATTTTTCTTCCATTTTGTGTTTTTTTAACCTCCAGGGGACTCTAGATATCAGAAATTGAGATTTTAGTGCTTAAAAAAAACCTGGGTTTAGCTGTGTCGGGGCATATAACCTTTCGTTTAAGGTTAAATATATGTCAACGAATCGCTTTTAGTGTTAAAGATTGAAATGGAAACAAGATTGACTTCGTTCTTTCACTTTCTTTAAATCTCTCTCGCACCAAAGTTGGTCACAAGCGCTGCAAGATAGACTAAACGTATTGGCTTCGAATATCGTTTTGAAGCGTTCGTCCACTGCACACCAATGATTTTGCACTGCATCACTTCGATTGATGTTCGCCGTGTCCCTCAGTCCGGTGATATATTCAACAAATGCACGGGTCGTATCTTCACTCGTTATGTCTAGTGGTACAGGTACAGAATCGATAGAGGGGCTCGCGGAGTCGGTATTCAGACGTAGAGGTGCTAGCGGAATCGGCGACAGCAGTACAGGTGCTTGTAGGGTCGGCGTTGTTTTCTAAATGTGAACTGGCAGCTTTGAGACGCTCGATGCCGGATATCTGGGTACCTGTGCACGGTTGATCTTCTCTTTTCAACGATAGACATGCTTTATATTTCTGGCTGGCTTTAGCACGGGCTGAGGTCGAAATTTTAAATCTTTATAATTTTTTATATACTTTCTTGTTATTTCTACCTAAAAATAATGTTCAAATTACACTTATTTTTATATCTGAATCGGTCATCCTAAATAAACACTATAAACACACGAAAGAATCACCGCGCTATCACGCCTGAGTCGTGAGATGCACTGAATAAAAAGGAGGAAGATCGCCGATTTCGGTCATTCCTCACAGTGCCCCTTCCTCCCGCCACCCCGGTTGACCAGACTCAAACTGAAGGTCATAGCAGCGAGCTGACTTTAAAAGCTAAATAATGGCACTAGATTTATGTTTCTTAGAGTAACATAAATCTAGAGATGTAGACTAATAGTAATATATGATATAAACCGTTTCATTGCGGTCCACTTTTCTGGCCTGGTACCCGTGTGTGATTTTAAAGACGTTTTACGTCAAGAAGTCTGATTTTCAGTAACTGACTTAATGTTTAAATAAAGATAAGTTCATTTTTAACCTGCTTCTATTTGAAACATATTTCTTATTAGAAATCAATTTAAATTGAATTGTATCAGATAATCTCTATAAATAAAATTAGACTTTTGACTGTGCATTACTTGTAATGCATAAATTTTGCGATTTCCATCCGTTCCAAGCACCTGGGAACCCTGTACGACCGTAAAAAAAGCATGTTTGTCATTCTGTCCGTGACTTTTTTCTGTTGTTGTTTGTTTGTTTATTTGTTCGCGCATCACGTAAAAATGACTGAAGAGAAGGAAATGAAATATGGTGGCATGATAGATGATCAATTAACTTGAACTACAGGCTTCGAATTTGTTTAAAGTTTTTTTTAAAGATTTTTGAGATTTTGCGAAAATTGTTTCAAATTGCATAAATTTTTGTCCACGCTTTGCGAATGAAATGAAATTTGATAACATAATAGGTGAACATGTAACTAATGATGTCGAATTTTTTGAAAAATTTTGATAAGATTCTGAGATTTTGCGAAAAATGATTCAAAACACGCTAATTTAGTTAAGCTACGAAGAATGACTTCTTGATTTTAAAAGCTCATTCCACAAGGACAAAACCATCTTTGAAAACAAAATTTTTTCTCTATTGACAATTTCACTCAGCACTTAGTTGCTCTCTCATTTGTAATTTCTTAACAATGCACAGAAGATATGGCTGTGCCTTCTATACTTTTGCAAATATGTAACTTCCATTCTTCTGTGGTCCTACAAAGCTGACGAAAATTCAGGTTTTTTGGAAATTTACATTTCATACTAACCCGTCAACAACTGGTACTTCAGCTAGTATTTTTTAAATATTTCTGTACATAGAATGTTCCTACTCAGTGTATTCTTAATTACATTGATTTTTTATCTTTTTCTGATAATCTATATAAATAAAATTACACTTTTTTCTGTACATGATGAAGGCATTAAACAACAGGCGTTCAATTTTAATTAGATTTTGAGTTTTTGTGAAAATTGTTTCAAATTGCGCAAGTTTTTGTTCGCACATCACGTAATAACGAATAAAGCGAATGAAATGAATATGGTGACACGATAGGGGATTACTCAATTTCAACAATAGGCGTCGAAGTTGACAATTTCACTCCGAACTTACTGCTTCCATTCTTTGTACTCATATAATGCTAAAGGAAATTCATTTTTTTTTTTAAATTTTATGAAAATTACTAGTTGAAGTACCTGCCGTTGGCGCTTAAGATATAATGCAGATTTTCATTATATCTTAAGCGTCAACGACAGGTACTTCAACAAGTAATTTTCATAAAATTTAAAAAAAAATTGCCTCTGCATAAGATCTGTCATGGTAATATCCTACTAAAGCTTTTTAATCTTTAGTGAAGTGGTATTATTATTATTATTATTATTATTATTAATTGCAATTTTGTCTAGTATTTTTCTCTGGTTTTTCAAAGTAATTTTAATGTGAGTAAAATTTCCACTTTTAATAAAATAGTCTTGCTATTCTCTTTAAAGAGTTTTTATTAAAAAATGAGCAAATGACCATGCTTTTCTACTCATTTCCTAGGTGACATTTACGGGAGCATAAAGTGAAGTGTGTTTTGGTCATTAGAACTAAATTTGTTCTTGGTGTCAATTACTGATGTTGCCAGCATGACATATTATAAAATATAGAACAAATATAAATACCCAATATTCTGTTATAAATCATTCCCTACACAAATTTTCAAAGTTCACTTAAGTTTTGAAAACAAAAAGTTTGTATCAGGATAGTTTTAGCAATTTTAGTAATGACAATGCAACTTTTATATTGCTCTTAAAATGTAAATTACTGGTACCTCTCCTCTAATTTGTTTTGTTTGAAATAGTGAATTGTCACTAAAATTCCCTTTGAATGATTACTACTGCTCATACGCCTTAATGTATGGAAATTATTTTATGTGGCTCCTGGTAAAAAAAAAAAAAAAAAAAGAAAGAAAGAAAGAAAGAAACGGATACCATGTTTTATAGAATAAACGGTGTCTTCAAAAGATAAATAATGTAATGTGAAGAAAAAATTCCTCGGGTTAATTTTCAAAAAGCGACGCTTTTTAAATTTGTATACCACCCCCGTACAAAAAAGAATCCCAATTAACCAAGTGCTCTCCTTGCACAAATGAGGTGATGTGCAAAATTTGAGAATTATATCCTGAAAAGTGTCAGAGGTAGTTCCGGCTGTTCAATGTGAAATGTCAGATGTCGCGGACAACTATTGGGAGTTTAAAATAGCGATTCTAAAGAATCTAGAAATCTCTCAAATTATCACTACCAGCGGTGTTATTTCAGTTAAAGCTGTATATTCTGCGACTGAATTGGCTGTTCGGTTGCCGAAAATTATTGTTTTTTTCATTTTCAGGAGAATAAAGCAAGTGGATATCCTTTAAGCATATATATCTTACAACTGAGCACGATAATCCTGTATTGAGTAATATTTGGTAGTATGCATAAATTTCAAAATTTAAAGACTGTTTAAAAATTTCAAGATTGTTAAAGTAGAGGAGATCTACTCAAAAAATAGTTGATAGGTGGAACTAATTCCACGGGAACTGAACTTTTTCGTCTGTGGTTAGTACCTTTTTGACGTACTAAAATTCTAGAAAAATCTGAGCATGCAAAATGTATTTTTTGGCAATCATCTTGAAAAAACATGAAACACTAAAACAAATCATCTATGGCAATAAGTTACACGCTTGAAAATAATGTAATAATGTAAAAATTGTTCAACTTTGCAAAATTATGCACATAAAAATGTACTTATTGCCAAAACCATCGTTTCGGATGGTACAAAAGGCCCACTCTTCTTCATCTGCAGCAAAAGTGCACAATCCACACCAGCAGATAGATTAAAAGATGAATGAAGTGATTTCTAACCTTTTTACATGTTTGGAAAGTAAAAATGCTAGATTTCCTGTGAATGGTATTGTAGATTCCACAGTGGGAATAACTAAAGGAGTCGTAACGACGTCTCTCTTTTTCAAATGCAGTCAGGTTAACTAGCTGAAAATTGAAGGGTTATTTGGAATGAGTTACCCTAACCTTTGCCTAGAAATAAGATAAATATTAATGATATTGAATATTTACCTTCAAAATTAGCTGTACCTAACTTTTCCAAGTCATAGATAATAGATATTTTAATAGGAGCAGTTCACTTTTTCTCAATACTGAAAGCGGTGCAATTAATTAGTTCTAGAAATAAAAATTTAATATTCCAAATTACGATATTTGAATGAATGTTGGGTGTAATCGCCTGTGATTTCTTTTAACGCTCAGTCTTTACTTGGATTGAATGCCTATCTAAATATTGCTGTAAAATTAAAGAAGTTTTGGGAAGTAAAAGAAGTACAGAAAAAAATTGTGATGTGTTAGGTGAAAAGAAATTTTTTTGTGAATCGCATTTTAAGGAAACTTAATATTAAATAGCATCGGGCGATTCTTAATTAAACCACCTTTTGTTTACCCTGAAATTCGTCGTAAATTCATATCATTTAGCATTTTTACGATTGCTTATATGGAAAGAAAGCTTAAACAGACTGCTGAATTAAGTAGTCAATACTAATCCTTTTTGAACGAATACCAAGGTCTCAGGCACATGAAGTTAGCTGATGATGATTCTTCCCAAATTCTAAATGGTAATAAATACTTCCTTCCTCATTATGCTAATCTGAAACTAAAAAGCTCTATTACTAATAGCCCAGTCATTTGGTAGTTTTACCTGGAAAGTTTTCCGGGAGTTTTGAAAATGGGCAATTTTATAGATTTCGATGTGCTCTTTCCGAATTTCAACTTTGCCCCCTCGTATCGTTGCCGCTCGCGCCGCTATATTCGAAAAATGGCGCCCAAAAGCAGTTCTTTGGCAATATCTCCTTTCCAACTCATTTCACAAAAAAAAAACAATTACAGAAAAGTAAACTAGAGAAAATTTCCTACAATTTATGTAATTACCTTTTTTTCGTAAAATCAATAGTTTTGGCGTACGCAACTGAACAAGTGTAGTTCAGTATGCGTTTTGGCCAAAAAACGTATTTCCACACCACCTTGTGAGGTAGAGTAAGCGGTGTTTTTTTTTTTTTTCCCAAGTAGGGTATCCCCAGTAGGCCTAATCCACGTGCATTTAACTCAGAGATGGCCAAACTATGGCCCGCGGGCCAAATCCGGCCCGGCGGAAGGTTTTATCCGGCCCGCAGATAGAATTTTGCAGGATGTGTTTTTGAGCGAGTTTGGCAGCTGAAAGACGGCATTGTGTCTTTCTTCCATGAGAGACAATGTTCTGCGGAGTGCGGAATGTAAGAAGATACAGAATGGCTTTCGGACTTTGCATTTTTCACAGATCTTCTTTGTCATATCAGCAACTTGAATGTCAAGATGCAAGGGAAAAATCAATTTATCGACGATATCTGGGCCCATCTCAAAACTTTTAAACTAAAACCTAATCTGTTTGCAGGGTAGCTAGCTAAGAACGACTTGTCTCATTCCTCAAGGTTAAATTCAATACTCTCAATAAATGAAGAGAAGCTTAAGAATTATGAAGATGGCTTGAAAGAACTGCATTTTGAGTTCGAACGCAGATTTCAAGATTTCAGTGCCATTCAAACAGAATTGGATATTTTTACCATGCCTTTGAACGTAAATTGTGAAGCAGTGAGGTCAGCAGCTTGAATTAATTGAATTGCAATCTAACGATCATCTCAAGCAGTTGTTTCTAAATATGCCAAAGTTAGAGTTTTACAAATCATTATTGTTTCCCAAATTTAATGTCTCACGCTCAGAAAATCAGTGCTGTGTTTGCTTCATCTTATATATGTGAACAAGTATTTTCAACTATGAACCTTAGAAAGAATTCTTTCAGAAGTAGACTGACAGATGAGCAGTTAGCCTCATTCCTTAGAATGAGTACATCTCACTTCGAACCTCAATATAAGGAACTTTTAAAAATGAAATAGCAATTTCATTCGTCTCATTAACATATTTAAATTGTAATACTTGTATATTGTTTTTAAAATTTTAGAAAAATTTATTTTGGCCCGCCAAACTTTTTTTTTCGATTTTTGGACCGCGACCGAAAAAGTTTGCCCAACCCTGATTTAACTAATCCAAAATTTAGCGCATTCTCCTTCACTTCGCTGTTCTTGATGGACCAGAAGTTGCAAGTTCATTGTCTCTAGTATCGATCGAAATGTCACAGCCCGAAATTTCTTCCACATCAGCCGCGATGGGATTGTCAGTTTCATCGCAATCTTCTTCGTTCTCGATTTCATCATACGCTTGTTCAAAAATAGTCTCCGATTCTTCCTCATCATCACTATCTTGTTATGGAACTTGCGAGTTATCACAGGGGTACCATTGCAATTCGTGCATATAACCAACACCTCATAGATATAGAAAGCCTAACAACTGGTACGTCCCCAAGCTTTCACGTCATCAGTAGGCCTTCAAGAATGACGTCATCACAATTTAACTCTCATAAAGTAAAACTATTTAAAATTTCTGGTGAATTTACTCACGCACAACAGCATTTTACTGATTTGAGATAGAAAATTTTAATTTTACGTCAAAAGGCAAGTTTTTAACTGTAACTAATTATGTAGTGTAATAAGGAAATGGATCATAATAAATTGTTTTGCATCACAAAGGTATTTTATTTTTTATCTTTAACTTCAGTTATTTTCTAATATTTGTAGCATTCAGCAGAAAATTTAAATAGTTTTACTTTATGAAAGTAAACATCCTGCAAAATTCTATCTGCGGGCCGGATTTGGCCCGCGGGCCGTAGTTTGCGCCCATCCCTGAGTTAAATGCACGTGGATTAGGCCTACTGGAGATACCACGGAAAAAAAAAAAAAAAAAAAAAAAAAAAACACCGCTTACTCTACCTCATAAGGTGGTGTGGAAATACGTTTTTTGACCAAAACGCATACTGAACTACACTTTACGGCGCTCGTACGCCGAAACTATTGATTTTACGAAAAAAAGTAATTACATAAATTGTAGGAAATTTTCTCTAGTTTCCTTTTTTGCAATTGTTTTTTTCGTGAAATGAGTTGGAAAGGTGATATTTCCAAAAAACTGCTTTTGGGCGCCATTTTTCGAATATAACGGCGCGAGCGGCAACGATACGAGGGGGCAAAGTTGAAATTCGGAAAGAGCACATCGAAATCTATAAAATTGCCCATTTTCAAAACTCCCGGAAAACTTTCCAGGTAACCCCCTTTTTTTTTACCAAATGACTGGACTATAAACTAAGTGTAGATTTTAATACAGCTTGTAAAGTACATAAATAGTTCTGAATTATTAAATGGCAACTTGGGAGCAGGTGCTAAATCTCCCGTAAAACAATTATCTGATACTGAAATTAGAATTTTGCTTTGCTCATTTGTTTGCTAATCTGCTCAGAAATATTTCAGAAGCTTTAAAAGATCCGTAAATTCTAATACCTGTCTGGTCTGACTCTACCGTTGTTGGTTGTCTGCCCCTCCACGATGACGGAGACTCTTTTTTAAGAGAATGCCAGGTATTATGGATATAATTCCTTCTTCGCACTGAAATTATGTTCTGCTCAAGCTTAATCTCGCTGAACTTGCTTCTCGTGCAACTAAGTACTAAGGCTCGTAGTTATACTGAGAGCCTTAGTGAATCTGCAACTCTGGTGACATGGACCAGTATTTCTTCAAAATTGATTCTAGCTACCCAAAGAATATTTTCATCGATAAAAATGACCAAGGCGAAGCGAAGAGATCCCGTACTTAGTAATACATCTGTTCTTCTTGCGGATATGATGTTTTCTCTTGATCGATCAATTTTCGTCCTTTGAGAAAAAGCGAGCATATAGTATTCCTATTGTTGAAAATTCATCTCCAGCTCAAAGACCAATTTAGAGAAAAAATCTATAAATTGAAAATCCTGAATCCCACTGAGCATTAGTGAAATACTGAAAACAAGGCAAATTAATCATCAAAAGGATTCGATATCTCTTCCATGCGTATGAGTTACAGTGTCTTTTTGAAGATAAATGCTTACTGAAGGTAGTAAATTACTGAGTCTGAATCCTTTTCACTTCCTTGTATGAAGTACAAGGAAGTAATGTGATAGCGAAAAATTTCAGTCCGATGTTTTCCTCGAAAAAAACCGATTTTGACTACCTCTAATTTTACTTTTAATAATTTTTGCGATGCATCTCATCGTACGCATGCATGTACGTTCATATAAATGCATGTACACCCCTTATGGGCCAACCGCGAGTCCATTTTGACCAGTTTTTCCCTGACGTCTGTACGTACGGACGTAACTGGCATATCTCAAAACTATTGATCGTACAATGTTGAAACTTTATATTTTGGAAACATCTAGTTGTGCATCTTCCGTTTTGGGCTCAATCGACTGGATAGTTTATGTTCAGGGCTGCCCAAAAGATTTTAAATACATTACGCTCTACGGGAATTTCATGAAAGCGTATTTTAGAGGTATTGGGCAATTTCAAACGACTCAGAAGATATATATGTTGTTAAGGGTTACAAAATGAATCTCTCCATCAAAAATAGTGTGTGTATCATTTATAGTTCCGTTACAGAAACACTCTAAAAAATTTCAAAACATTATGGTCAAAGGCAGTTTTAGAATCATCAGTAATCATCAGTAATCATCCATTTCTAGCACAATACCGCCCTACCATATAGTTAGATAATAAACGACCACGGTCACGTGCCTTTCCCAAAAATTATGCCAAAAGTTGCCAAGCTTGGCGACTTTTTGTGTACGTAAGTGTATATTTAACTCTCATATCTCAAAAACTACTAGTAGAATGTTGAAATTTCATATATAAGATTGTTGCAACATCTAGTCGTGCATCTTGATTTTTTGTTCCAATCTATAGTAGAGTTTAATAACAGGAGGACCCAAAAGAATTTCATTACATTACTGTCGATGGGCATCATCAGTATATTACGATAGTAGGGAATGGAATCCCGATCCCGCGGGAACGGGATCCTGCTGGTTCCCGCACAAATGTTTGCGGGACTGGGCCCGCGGGATTTCGATCCTAATCCTGCGGGACTGACACGGAGAAATAAAGTATTTTTCATTACAATTTCACGCTGCTTTTCAAGTCAATAGACCGAAAATATCTAACAATAACCGAATCAATAATTACAAATTTTAATTTAAAGTTTTTTTTTTAATTATCTTCCAATGGGAATCTGGACCAAACATCTAAATCTCGTAATCTAAATTTTTCGCACACTTCCCAATCCCCAAATGAACTGAAATATTTCATACTAATTTATCTCTTAGCGAACAGTCACAAATTAATTATAAAACGCTTTCATTTCAGTTTTAAATTTTTTTAGATAATTCACACTTTTAATTATTTTACTAAAATTATATCGAGACTAGGAAATGATTCATTGGGTTAGTTCGATTTTGTATGTTCTTTTTTCAGCAAATAAGAAAATAACGTAAGTAAGTGAATGCATCTATAAGTTGTATATTTCTCTAAATTCCTGATTTTTAGCGACTAACATAAGACATAACTTTGTATAGCTGAAAATCATGATTATAATTTTCAGATTTCTGTAAGTTATTGTATTAAATTATCTCATAAGATTAATTATTATTATTAAAGTTAAACTTCATAGTGCTTAAAATCTTACTTTTTTTTTTTACTTTTCTCTGATGAAATAATCTCCTAGCTAAATAAAATGTCAATCCCACGGGATCAATAAATTTCAATCCCGAATTCCCGCAAGACGGAAAACAGTGAGGGATTGCATTACCTAGTGTGTAGTCAGTCATTGTGTGGTCTATACCCAAAATCTCGCCATTTGTCATCGACCTTGGCGAGTTTTACCAAAATATCGCCAAATTTGGGACCAAAAACAATTTCGTATCCCGCGTAAATCTAAAACCTTTAATTGTAGTATGTTGAAATTTTGTATTTAGAACTATTGTAACATCTAACTGTGCATCTCTTTTTTGATTGCCATCGACTGAGTAATTATTTACAGGGTCAACCAAATGACTTTTAATGTACCCAGGATCACCCAAATGACCAATGTACATTACGGTGTATGGATACATTCAATTCATTTAAGTCTGTGGTCAATAATTACTTTGGCTATGCCCAAAATCTCGCAAACTATCTGAAGTTTGTCAGGTTTTGGCTAGATACTGCCTAATTAAGTGTCAAAAACAAATCTTTCAAATTGAAGCCCGCATGGCGATATCGAAAATATTTGACTAGAAATCGTTAAACCTTAGTATTACTGCAGTATTTTACCTCTTTCAAACAAAACAAGTTTAGATGAAGACAGCCGAAAATGTTTTTGATTTAATAGACGTGCACTGAATTTATGTGTTGTCCACATCAGAGTTTTTAAGATAAAGATTCTATTTTGCTTGTTCAAGGTCATTTAAGCAATTATTCTTTAAGATTCAGTACAAAACAACATTGCTTTATTCTACTGTTGGTGTACGGTTGGTACTGAAGTTGGTGTATGGCATCAAAATAAGTATACCAAAATAAGCGCCAACACAAGGGGGTAAAAACCACATAACGATTGCAAACCAACATAGAAAATTCTATTTTTAGATAAAGAAGGCGTCGCTTTATCTGAAAAACTCAGTAAAATGATATTGTTTGCAGGAAAAAGCGAATAATTTTGAAAGCCGAAGTAAGGAAAAATGAGATCAGAAATTAAAGTTAAAATGCTTGATTTTAAATAGATTAAGTTTAAGAAACAGAAAATAATTGACAATTAATTTTAAATATGTAGTCTAAATCACAAATGTCACAACGAAAGAAAATCCACACGAAAAAAAAAGATAGAATTTTTCAAAAAAATTCTTCATCATTATCATTTTATTAACAAAAATCAAAATTTCGGTCCCCTGGATCAGCTTTCTGGGTACAGCTTTGAATTAAGCATTTTGCTTGCACAAATAGATCTTTTAATTTCTCGACCACTTTATCCATCTGATGAGAGTGATCCATGGGCGCCGGCAGCATAGGCAAGGGGGGGGCAATGCCCCCCTGCATTTTTGTATGCAGTGTTTTCTCTTGCTTTTTCGCTCTTTCCAACATGGTAACCATACGTTAAAGTAGTCTTTGCCCCCCCCCCTGGAAAATATTCTGCCGGCGCCCATGGAGTGACCCCAATTCCGTAGAGATGCTCATTCTCATTTCTTAATAGGTAATGCTTAGAGCTCTATTCCAGATCATCAAGCTAAGTCACTCAAACCCACCACAAGTCTGTATTAAAGTAGATGAAAAGATCTTTCTAGAATCACTGTTAGAAGGACTATCAACATTGTTTGCAACAGACAAAAAAGACAATCAAATCTACTAGTTGGAGATATTGTTTTCATAAAGGAAGACAGTTTCCACTGGCACTTAGCCTTTAAGCCGAATAATATAAATCTTTAAAGGAACTTATAAGACTGATTCTTGTGGTATTAATTAAAACTTAAAAGGAAGAAGTAAATGCCATGTTCACAAAATAGTAAATTTACCTGTTTAGCTAGTAAAATCTCATTCAATAATTGGTTTAGTGGCAAGACCTAAAATGGGGGGGGAGGGCGAGTCATGTGGCTCACCATCTATCATTTATTTATTTTTTTCTAAACTTGCAGTTTGTTCAGATGGCAGCGCCTGAATTAAGTGTATTTTATTGTTCTAGTTTAAAAGATTGGTGTTCCAGTAAAGTTCCTTCCTGTAAACGTTTCTGTGTCTGATTACTATACATTTAGAAATTATGTGTGTTATTTATGCCTTGCAGCTGGAAGAAGCACACCTTAGGAGATTACTGTATCAACAGAAAAACAGGCGAAATCATCCCAACGTTAATCGGACTGGCTGTTTGCAGTTTTAATGATTATCTTCGAATGTAAAATCAACAATAAGTTTCCCAGAAGAAAGTGGAGCCATTACCTTTAATTATTAAACTATATTTTCACTTAGATAATCTAACTTCAAAAAGGAAAGAAAAAGGCAACATTATAGTCTGGTCTGTATGAATTCTTTTTATGCAGTTTTCCGTTATTGTAATTTTAAAGAAGCTTAAGCAAGTGATACCATGCATAATCTCAGATATCGGTCTTGAATGCAAGCTTAATCTTTTGTTTCACTCACTAATATCAACGAGATGGAACAACTATCACTTCGCTAGAATATTTAAGGGAGACAAGAAAAGAATCCACAATTCTTATCATGCATGCCAGTTTAATGTTATATGGCCAATTATTTTTTTTTCTGGACTCCATAATTTCGTTTGATTATGTTAGTTAGTTTTCGCGTATGTTTAAGTTAACATTCTGTCATCCGTTCATTATAAAGGCGGCTCTTCAAGAGATTTGCTTTTGAGTTTTCGAAAGAAAGAAAAAAAATGGTAAAACGATTTGTAAACAGCAATTTTTTCGTATAATTTTCTTTCTCTTCGAGATACTCCATATTCTAATTTAATTAGGCATATATTCTATTTCATTATCAGTTTATTTGAATAAAAACATAGATTAGGCATAAGTCGATTACACGCACTGAACATTTTATGATCGATATCTAATAACTTATCTGAGTGAATTTTTTTTCTCAGTAAAATTGATCCATGTTCTAATTTTGTAAATAGTGTTTATTTACTAATTTATGATCAATTGCTTTCCTACGTGGTCAAAGATGGAAGTCGTACAGCATAGAAAGACTCTTTTGAGAATCATTGTACCTGAATCTAGTTCTACAAAACCGTTTCATGCTTGATTGAATAAAAAATATAATGAAATGAATTATAAAAGATACAGCTCAATAAAAGCCTTCATGGCTAATCTTGACTTTTCGTACACTAATTTTAAAAAGTGAAATTTCCTATTTACACTCATGTCCATAAATTAAGGATAATGAAGTTCAGGCAAAGAAAGAGAAAGAAGCAAAACAAATTTGACTTATTTGTAAAGTCTATTTATTAAACAAAAAGTAAAGAGCAAAAAAGATGCTATATGTTTGACATAATTAATAAAAATTGCAAGTTTTACTCCCTTGACCAAATTTTAAAAAAGAACCTATTTACAAAAAACAGTATAACATGGATAGTAGGATGGTTAATACGGGGTATGTCTCCCGGACGATGCAATACAGGCCTGACAACGCCTAGGCATGCTGAGTATCAAATGATCAATCTGATCTTGGGGAATATTACACCACTCATCAAGCAATGCACTCCGAAGTTCCGGTAGACAGGTGGGAGGGGGTTGACGGGCTGCAATTCGTCGGCCAAGCATATCCCACACATGCTCTATTTGGATTCAAGTCCGGTGAGTATGCTGGCCAATGCATACGGGTGATATCCTCCGATTGAAGGCATTCGTCTACAATCTTTGCACGGTGAGGACGGGCGTTGTCATCCATAAACACAAATTCAGCACCCATGGCGCCCCGAAACAAACGTACATGTTGTTCCAGAATGACATCCCGATAGATGTGGCCTGTCATCGTTACACTCTGAACATGCAGGTCAGTTCTGGAACCAAGAATAATTCCTCCCCAAACGAGCCATCCTGCACCACCGTAACGGTGTCTTTCAATGGTGTTCTCTTGGTGGTAACGGGTACCTGGCGCTCTCCAGATGAATGTCCGGCGAGAATCAGACTCCAAACTAAACCTGGACTCGTCGGAAAACATCACACAAGACCACTGTTGCGGTGTCCACAATGCATGCTCTCTACTCCAGGTTAATCGCAGGCGACAGTGAGTTGCGGTAAGTGGAACACATCTGACAGGCCTACGAGCATATAGACCAATGTACCCTAAGCGTCTGTACACGGTCTGCCTTGAAACTGTCGAACCGGTAGCTGAAGAGAGCTGACGAGACAGGTCTGATGCTGTACTCCGTCTGTTTCTTTTGGCAGTAACTGCCAAATAGCGGTCCTCATTCGGCGTTGTAACTCGGGGGCGACCTGTGCTGTAACGTCTACTCACATTACCATCATCTTGGAATCGTTGCCAAAGCCTGGAGATGACACTCCGGGCGATTCCAAGTTCCTCGGATACTTCCAGCTGGGTACGTCCACATTCCAGTCGTCCGATAATTCTGCCACGTAAAACATCATCCAAATGCCTCCTTTGTGCCATAACTATGCGGTTTTTGCACTGAAAGGCTTTCACAGCGCTTGTGAACAATTTTACTTCTTTGCCACCATTCCTTATATACCCCTCTCTTACACTCTCGTCATTGTGACGTACCATCCACGCCACCTGCTGGTTTCCTGTAATTTGCATATTCTTCTTCAAGATGTGTGTGATCATTCCACAGGTGAAATTTTTATTTTAGAGATCAATTTCTGTGTGATTCTGAATTATCCTTAATTTATGGACATGAGTGTATACACAAGAATTAAGAGTTAGTACCTGAATAACGTTCATCAAAAGTAAATCATGTTTCTCAAACAGGAAGCAAAATAAGAAACTCATTTCTCTTTTCTTTTAATTTCACGGTTTAAAATCACGACATAAAAATGACTTTAAATCCCGATTCATTCCCATTGAATCACGTAAAAAGGGGATTGTTGATGCTAAATCTTTGCATGAAACAGATATTAGATCGTGATAAACATCTAGTATTACAGAAAAAGTTACATTTTATTGTTTAAATTCATTTTTCCTATAATTTCATTTCTACTTTTCATTTTCGTTTCAAAAGATAACAGTAAGTTTTAATATCTACGTATTTATCAAGTACGAATGAAAATTTTCGAATCCGTTATTTATTGGATAGTTCTAATTAAAGCTAAAGTCCCTTCGGCAAATATTACTATGGAAATTAATGTATAATGTATACATAGTATTATACAACATTAACTCATTGTTAAGATCCTTTAAGAAATTGTAAAAATGAATTGAAATTACTTTACATAATTATTTATTTTTTTCTTATTGAAATCACTGATGTTAATTAACACGGTGCATAGCCTTGGTTAAAGGTTCATAGATTGTCAATTCAGTAAGTTACATCCACAATTGTTTAAAGTTAAGGTTAATTAAAATCCATAATTGTAATTATTTACCATTACATTTGGACTAATTATAATAGTTAATGCTCTTATATTTAATTAATTGCAATTGTTGTTGTTGGTGTTGCTAATGCCCTCTGTCAAACACAGAGCGGACTCAGATCCACCATATAGGACGGCGATGGGAGAGAGGGAGTGGCTTCCATTTTACTGAGCCTCAGTTGGAGGAAGACAGAGTTAATGGAGGTGTCCTAATTTTGAACGAATTCCAGGTGAGAGAACTAGCACTAGGTTTTAATAAATATATTAATTAATTAATCTTTGACTAACGTAATTATTGATAAAATTACTTTTATATTTTAACATAGAAATCAAATATTTGTACTCAGATGTGTATTTGTGGAAAAGCATTTTATGAATCTCCAACTCATATTGCGAGGATGCACTGAGTTGCATCCGACTGAGCACTGACTTCTTGCTTGAAATCAGTGCTTTCTAAATATGCTGAAATCATTTGTATTACTTCAATTGTCTATTTAATGCATATCAATTCTTACTGTTTTTTGCCCCATTTACTGCTGCCACCTTCATTTTACATGTCCGATTTCTGCACAAAGATACTACTTTTTTTTCAGGAAGAAATCCTGATGGTTGATCTCTATTGGAAATTTATTGCTCCATGCAAACTTCAACCCCTTCCCCAGTAATTCAAATTGCTGAAAATTCATTTTATTGATAACTAATGTTATTTACACAGTGCTGAATTTGGTCGGTCTTTGTGAGACACTCTGTGTGTACACAAATTTACAAAGATAGATAGATTACATCACATCGATAACGAGCCATTTTCCGATTGATGATCAATGTCAAATTCTAATCACGAATTCCAATGCAAAATAAAAATCTTGAGACTTTGCTAACAGAATTAAAAAACTATACTTTGGATACATCTGCCATTTTCAGGGGCATTTAAGGAGCATTCAAAGGCATTTCAGGAACAAGCGGATATCTTTATTTCATTTTTACAACACTTTAGATAACACAATATTGAAATGACAATGATGAAACTCTTTTTAATTTATTTTAGCCGCTTCTATTATTATAGAGATATTCTAATGTATAAGTTTATGAACGGCTTTAGTGGAAAAGATGAGTATTGTGGAATCTCCATGGAATAAAAAAAAGTTTTCAATCGCACTTTTATTAATGACCATATCTTAATTGTTTAAGTAATTTTTTTGCTTTTCAGCTCCATTTCCAAAAGCAAGAAGAAATATAAACTAGCGTTTTAAGTATACCAGTTCATACAAACATTTTGGCACTAGCAAAATAAATTTAACTTATACAAAAGCTCTTTTTATAGAAATTATTCATGAAAACTAACAACAATCCTGTCACTACAAAAATGTCAGCTCACTGTTAAAATGCCACCACCTAAGAGTACTATAAATTCAATGAACTAAGAAATACTATAAATTAATCAGGAGCAGTCAAAATGCTAGGGTCATTCCGGGAGAGATGAACCACGTTTTTTTCTTTTTTCTCTAAAAGCCATATATCTTATATATATTTTACTTTTCTCATTATATAATATAGCATATGATATTCCTTACAAAAATCCTAATGCAGAAGATCATATATGTAAAGGAATTTTTTTTTTATGATTTTTAAAAATATTTACTATGTGGTCCACAGGTGTGTATCTCACAGCTGGTTGAACCATGATTGCATTTCTGTATTCTGACTGTACTGTGAATTCGTTTTATAACGAGAGACTATAGTAAAATTATATTCTATCTATTAAAAAAATACTTTTTTATAGTGTATTAAGATATATGTAATGTATTTGCCTTGATTTAAAATTTATTTTCTCGGGCTTATAATAATAGATTACAGCTCTGATAATAAAAAATGAAGAAAACGAATCATTCAATATATGAATCAAAAACAGCCAATTTTAATAAAACACCCTTTTTCTAGCTTAAAATAATAATCTTAATTAAGTACAGATATGTTAATTAAAAAAGGGCTGATTTTGCAAAAACGCTCATTCTATAGCTTAAATAATAATCATAATTGAGTACAGTTATATGAATCAAAAACGGACTGACACTCCTCATTTTTGATTATTATTTAGCCTAAATGGAGCTGTTGTAGAATGCTCAAAAATTGAGAATTTTTCGCTCCATTGATATTTGTCGATTAATTGAGCAAATTTTACTCAATCCGGAGAATGGCTGTTTGAAGTCAAAAATTGAGTAAAAATATACTCAGTTTGATTATTATTTTACTCAATAGATTTAAGCGTGAAGATTTGCACAAAACCTGGTCCACCTCTCCTGCCTAGACGTGGTGAATCTCTCTGGTCTAGGCGTGTGGTTCATCTCTCCCGATCGTACAATTGGACCGGATGACAAGTACAACCCACCCTGACTCCACATTGCAGGTTTCACGTCGCCATTTTAGGTTATTTGGAAGTCTACATGTACCCCGAGATTACATCATCAAAACTAGATAGATCACATATAAAAGACAGCTTTTAATTGCAGAATTATAACCATCTGAAAAAATTATCTGACTTTCCAACAGCAAAACAATGATACTTAGCTGAAAATTTATTATGTGTTTTGAGTAGCAAATAGTAGCTCGCCTTACAAAATCTGTTTAAGTGTCTCACTGAGATAGTTGCGCCATATATTGAGTGGCGCATTCACAAAATATCTGACCGGTCCATCTCGCCCGGTGGTCCATCTATCCCGAAATTACCCTATTTAAAAGATTGTTTGTTAAGGTTCCTTTCATGATTTCGGACAAGAGATACGATTCCTCAGAAAATACAATTATATATCCAACATTTACGTTCATTACACACACATACGGGGTTATAGCAATTTAATTTCTCTTTCAACATAGTCAGCTAACTTAAAGTAAACTTTCTCTTCTGTAGATTCAGCTGTAATCGACTTTAAATGGTTTGTTAATGTATTTAATTCCCTTTGCGTACAATAAGCTATTTTTTAAAGTTCAAAAGTGTCTTCGCGTTCAGCTTTTCTCATAAATGTGGAAAAAAATGTATGCATATTGCTGTTATGTACGATACTATGTACCTTATTATAAACAGTGTCCAAATATATATATATTTTTTTTTTTTTGAGGGGAAACCTGGTGGTTTTTATGAACTGTCATTAAAGTGCATTTTGGAGATATTCGTATATTTCAAACAAAATACAAGCTGGACCAC
The DNA here is from genome assembly GCA_038373885.1 of Cheiracanthium punctorium. Lineage (NCBI taxonomy): Eukaryota > Metazoa > Arthropoda > Arachnida > Araneae > Cheiracanthiidae > Cheiracanthium > Cheiracanthium punctorium. The sequence continues at coordinate 1,020,230 of JAWZYV010017120.1, read as the reverse complement.
AGACAGACATACAATGACCCATGAAGGAAAGCAACGATGCCCACAGTATAGAAGAATCCTAGTTCTGCAAATCGATCACTGGCGAAAACGTTCCAACATCTCAATAAAATTCCAGAAAATTCTCTTTGTTTCTCAACGAGATTCTAAAAAAGAATTTTTAAATAAAAGCAGCAGCATATACTGAGGTTTAGGTGGTGCGCATGAAACAAATCGCTCATTAAAACAAACGTTTGCGACAGAACACTTCTAATTGAGACACAGGCGCTGCTTTTCGACCAGTATCCCACAGTGTCGAGTTTCGTGAAATCTACCACTCATGTGTGACCTGACAAATGGTCTTTTATGATCGTGTAATGATCCAGACGTTCTGCTTTACCGGTATCAGAAAATAAAATAATTGATCCAAAAGAGAATTCAGAGGAACTGGAAATAAATTTACGAGCGAAAAAGTAGAAACGAGTTTTCTCTTTACTGTGCTTCGAGATTTGCATTTTATTTAATATGGTAATTATGCAATTTTAATAAATTAAGTGAATGTGAATCATTTTCTTCAGTTGTTAAAGTTAACGGTTCTTAACATTTTTATTATTGTTCTTTTCATATATTGAGCATTTCTACAATTATTTTTTGACGAAAGGCTATTGGATGTTTTTACCAGATATTTTACTTCAGGTCCTTATTTCTTTCTATTTTTATTGTTAAAACAGACCATAATTTCAAGGTAATTTATAAAACAAATTATTCTTCGAGGTTACTGTATTATTTTTCTCTTTTTGCTAATTTAGAGATTGTCAATCAATCATTTTCTAACCGCAATTTCCGGAGTCTAATTGCCTGTGCATATGCTTCCTTACTTGAACATATGATAAAAAATATTGTAATCTTTAACGGTCCAGGAAATATTATTAAGTTAGCTTGTTTTAATAAATATCAGATCTTAGATTTTTAGCATGATATTTGTTGAGTCATTGATTTTTGCCATTGGTAAAATGATTCCGCAAACTCTGATTTTAAATCTGCAATAATTGTTCGGTGCAAAAAAGCTTCAAGAATAGTTATTTCCTTTATTGTTCAAAATATCGTCTGCTAAATATGAAATACTGAAAATTTCACGTTTTTAATTTTGTTGGAAGCATTTTTTTTTCTCCTGAAATCGTCAAGTGGTTAGTATTTAAGGATAGAAATCATCTCAGCTAGACATTGCTGCCTCTGCTAGGGAGCTGAAACTGGATGGGAAGAATTAAAATTGCAAAATAGCGGAAACTGTAATCAAAATCTGAGTACTACAAAAGCGCTTGTAAGTTAGGTTTCGATTTACTTCACATTCATGTATTTCTATTTTACGAGTCTGTGAATGCTAGAAATGACTCCAGTTTTCGTTGGATAGTTGAATTTAACAATTTCAGTGTTAACATTCGTAGAACGGTAACTATAATGTTGAAAACAGAATACGGAATTAATTATTTATTTTAAGTGGACAAAGATCCAATATATAGCGTGCACTCTTCATTAATACAAATAAGTGTCATTTTACTGCCAAAAAATTGCTTTCGTTACACATTTTTAGTGATTATTCGTCTCACGAACACAACGTTGTTGGGGCATTGTTTGAATTTTGAAAGAAAATTGTTTACCTATTGAATCGATCCTTATTCAAATGTTAAAAAAAAAAAATCCTTAATGCTTGCTTTCTTCTAATTTGTAACATGAAAATGCAGATAAATCAAACCCACCAAGGTTCCGAATAATGTGTTTTTCGAATACTCTATTGAGGCAACAATGTTTCAAGCATTTTTTACCCTTTCTAACTTCATCAAGATCAAAATAAGTAAGGTTCATCACGGCTTACACCTGTTTTATATTGATATAAAAAAAAAAATAATATAATAAATATAAAACTTAGCTTTATGGACTGAAGCTAATAACACTGTGTAGTATTCAAAATAACTAACACATAATTTTAAGACCTTGAATGGGATTTCTTTTTTTAATCCCCGCACATGCGCATCAGCAATCTATTCAATGAATTTCAACGCATACTCTTTTATTAAGTTAGGTACCTGTTACCGTAAGGAGAATTCACGCCACCACCTTCGAATTTTCAATAAATTTAACAAAAAAGACCTTTTTATTCGAATGCGATTGTCAAGGTTATCTATCGGGCTCAGTTTTTGGTGTTATAGAAAATAAAACCTTCCGAAAACAATCTCAAATCCTACGCAGCGACTAAATAACGCGCAGCAGCACCTATACGAAATTCCACTTCAACAAATTTTGAATTCTTTTTCATTCTTTCCGAATTAAAAATAATCTTAGTTAATTTATTTAAAGTCATTAACGACTGCTATTAAAAACTCGGTGCAATAAACGAAATATCTACTTTCGTATTTTCTTTTTGTTAGATAATACAGTAGATTTTTACTGTCCTGTCACCCTTAACCTTATGTAAGTTAATAAAAGTATTATAGAAATCCTCTATAGATATCAGTACTTATTGTAGCATACAGAATTTAAAGAGCTTCTTTCTTATTAAACTACCTTTTTAAAATATAATATTTTCATAAAATAATAAAACCAAGTATTATAAAATAAGAAAATATTATTATTGACTTTTGTTTTGGGGATATAGTAAACATTCACATGTCTTACATAGGCAACAATTACGTACCATAAGCTTCACAACAAGCTCGTAAAAAAGTTGAAAAGTCGACAGTTGCGAAGAAAACTTCAGTTGATGATTTACAACTGAACGGCATTTAAAATACGATGGTATTTTAAATGCATTGATTGGTTATATACACAGTGGTTATAATGTTTCACCGCAGCTGAAATGGATGAGCCGGTTGCCATCGAATTTGATGTATTCATTGTACACGAGATGCGCTCAAGGGTCTTTTTTTTTAGTTAATAGAATGCTCACTAGGTGGTGCTTTACATTTTAATTCAGATCAAAAAATGCCTCAAATTATTGAATAAATGCTTAAAAACTATTGAATGAATGTTGGAATTGTTGGTACATTTCGAAGTAGTCATTTCTATCGTTGAATTTGTTGTTTTTTTTCATGCAAATCGTTACCTAGTAGACTTTTTCACTTAATAAGCATTACCTTTTTTTTTCAAAATTCTTTGAGAGCATTATTTTTTAATCCGTGATAACATATATTAATATTGTTTTGTTTGAAATAGATGAATATCTCTGAAATGCTCTTTAAACAATGACTACCTTTCGAGCGTACTGTATTGGAATTCTCCTGAGTGCTCTTGTAGAAGACCTGTAAATGCTAAATACACTATTTTTAAAAGGGTACACAGTACATTAGTACATTAATTTTGTAGTAATCTATGCGCATTTACGGAAGCACGGACAGACAGATATACGGACTGACTGACGGACGGGCAGACAGACAAACAGAAATAATAACAATTTTCCACCTTGTTGGAGAGTAGTTGAAAAATTATACTTGTTTTTGAACTTATGTAGTTGCTTATAAATCCCCGTCAAATAAAAGTAATAGCACAATGAAAGCGTGAACTTGCATACAGAAGAGAAATAACTTGTTGTTGTTATCGTGTCCATGGATATAGACACTGCACTATCCATTGAAATAGGTTCCATTGTTCCCAAAGGGGGGTGGACTTCTGCTTGTTTGTCCCCAATTTTAACCAATTACAGATGAGGGACCAACCATCACCTGAAATCGGCATCGCCAGAGGTATCTTTTGAACATGGAGGACACTGTAGCCACGACGTATTTTACATGCACCAGCGGAGAAATAGCTTCTATTGGTAAAAGAACTCAAACACACAGCTCCGTGCTCTCAAAAGCAAATAGCGAATAAAAGTTCCCTTCTCGGCCCCGTTAGTTATTAGTTGTTATGTGAAAACTTCAACTAAGCTATTAGTTGTTAGCTATAAGTTCAACTAACTCGACTAAACTAAACTAATATCAGTTGAACAGGAAACTAAAATTAATTTTGTTGAGCCGACTTAGTTGGACTTTCAACTTAAGTTTAGTTTTTGATTGAGAGTTTATTTCAACTAATATTTTAGTTAACGATGCCCAATTCTGCCAACCAATCCACAAAATGAACTCGGTCAATATTTACCCATCAACGGCTTCAGTCAGGTGACGCAAAGGCAGTTCGTTAAAATGAAGTTGACATAATTTTAGAGTGCACGGAAGAATTGAACTTCTCTTAAAAGAACTTGGTTACACCAGCATGTACATCGGTTTTAGTCACTTTACTTTCAATAAAAGGTAATTCTGACATATCAATGGCCCTCTTCGATAAGCTGAAGCTGCCGTAGGAAATGTCTAATCTTTTATTCCACATATGGGCAACCTCCGGCCCGCGGGCTGGATGTGGACCATTTTGATACGGCCCACGGAACATACCAAAAACTCGCATAAACCATTCAAAATTTCATATAAATAGCAATTATACGGCCCTCGACTTCGTTAACAACCTCAAGTTTGTCCCGCAACTTTCCCAAGGTTGTCCATAACCGTTTTCTTCGGTACACCACTGGTTTTAGCGTCAAGTCCACTAGCATGAAACGGTTATAACATGTTGACTAGTTGACTATCGCAAGTTGCCAAACCAGGGAAGAAAAGACGTCCAGGGTTCAAGATCAAAAATGAATTTAAAAAAAAAAAAAGACTCATCTGAGATAAAATGGATCGCCATACTTGTCGCACCTGCATTGAAACTTTTATAAATCCAGAACTGATCGTCATTCCACTCATCTACATGGACATATACCGTCTATCAATAGATACATTAACAGCAACAACGCTGCAATAAGAGATCACAACAGTGTGTCGAGTCAAGCTTTCGACCCAGAAAAGACAGCCCATAACTGGGGTGTCACTGGGTCAAGTTCGAGGAGAAGCAGGAGAAAGTCGATCGAACAAAGTGAAGAAACACCCCAGCGCATGCATTTGCAGATCTCTTTTTTTTTTCTTGACAAGAGTTGAGAAAGCACTCCCGATTGCTGAGTAGAGCTTAGGGCAGGTGATGACAGCATACGCGAGAATATTAAGTGCAAGGTCGTCTAAGAATATTTGCACGCTCATCGGGTCACCGAACGCCTCCTGAAATGAGACACTAGTGCTTGCAGTAATTAATTCCTTCCTTACAGGTTAATTGTAAACCCGTGTTGACTCTTGGAATTACAGCTGTATCTTATAGCGCAAAGCATTTCTTTGTACGGGACAGTCCATGAGTCATAACAAAAGATTTATTTCTCAACTAGCTCAAGTACCCGTCCTTCGATGGGGATTGAGGATTGTTCCAGCAACTAATACAAATACCAAATAACAATAACAGCAACAATAATAAATGTCTTTTTAAATTAAATATCTATATTTGTCTACATATCTCGGCAAAATTTCATTCTTTAAACATCGAAATTTTCCTAAATCTACGGCATACGAAGATTTTTCGAGTTTTAACGTAGATAAACTTTTTTCCTGTAATTTTCTAATTAACTAATATTTAAAATTTAAAACCATTTGGTATAACTGTGTCAAAGACGTATTTCTAATTAAAAATTTCTAAACAATCTTCAAACATTATAAACGTAAAAAGCTGGGGTAATCATATTATCTTCTACTTATATAAAACACTAACGTATGCTGTAATAAAACCGACGATATTTCCACGCTGCGAATGGCAACAACTAGATGTAAGCATTAGTGTAATAACAATAACACATGTGCAAAATAAAAATTAACAGTTCAATGACGCAAATGAAGCAAGCATATTCGTTACTGGTTAGTTTTACTTACGTATGTCACGCAGTAGCTAGATAACAAAATAACAATAATGCACAGTGAAGATGTAAGATCTTGCGGATATTTTCACAGCTTTAAAATATCTAATTTGCAATTTTTGGCGCGTTTATCGCAATGGGCTAAAGCACATATTAGTCATTTCTTATTTCTTTTATATTATTAAACCAAGAATACGTATTAAATAATGCAACTATACTACGTGAACACCAGGTTGCTAACTTTGGCACATCAACAGTGGTGTTATTAAACTAAAAAAGTACCCATTAGCGGAACCATGAAGCTCATAAATAGAACGGCACAACACCAATTTGAGGAAGCCCGACAATTACGAAGTAACTCTGCAGGAATTTGTACAAAACGTTATTTCCCAATACAGTACTTTTGTAATCATTTTATGTTATAAAAGTCATGATTATGAATGGAAATGTCATTAATTATGTCTTTTCATACATTTTGAAATACTTGGCATCGCCACGCCACCATGGCCACCATCGGCTTATATGATGACGTTCAAAATTTGTAGCAACCCTAACCTAAATAAATTTAATGACAAATACTGTTAAAACAATGAAGCATGATTTTCGTTGATATGAGTTCAATAATTTGGCCAATACTGCATTGAACATAAAGAAAAGTAAGGTATGGGGCGGTGAAGCTGGCCACCTTGGCGGCTAGTTTTTGTAATTTCATGAAACTTAAAGAAAACACTTTAGGGAGCATTCCTAACTAATCCAAATCTCAGTCTGAGCTATCTTGATCGTAGTGTAACAGTAGCAAGTAGCAACTGCAATTTCGTCAAAAAGTTTGTGAATTTGAATTTTGTAAATCATTATAACTGAGTAACTAACACAGTTTAACTATGAATATTAACGATTCTAAGAAATTTTAGTAGGTTACTATTACATAGTAGGTAATTCTTACATTAATTTTTTACTCCTGAATAACTCTTGAAAAGCTTTTTATTAAATTTTTTTTCTCCTTTTTTCTCCAACTGATTTCAGAATCGAGGGCACTATTGAGGAGAATATTGTATAAACCGTTAACAGTGATTATGTATTTATTGATTATCGTGTTCACTCAAATACACACTATATTTGAGTGTTTGTTCCCTTGTTCCCTTCCTTGTCCCCTAAACATTGCATTCCATTAAGCGCAATTTGGGTACATATATTATAGGTCATGGTCAATTACCTGCATAGATTTTGGATTGAGTAGAGCTGATAGTTTGTTCACAAGCCTGAAAAAAAAAATTATACATGCGGCAAATCATTTAAAGTGTACTAGTGTCTAAATGGTGCATTCGAATAAGTTTACATTAGATATGTATATTAAAGGTCATCATCACACAAACTATATAGATTTTTGCTGTGTGTAGAGCTTATAGTTTTTGCACAGGGATACGAAATAGAAATTTTATACATTACGGCCTACAGACGCAAATTCTTGAAAGGGCGCTATCGTCTGAATTCTTCATCCGATTGAATGGAATCCAGTTTATTTAAACATTTGGTGAAGGTCACGTGTTCGGAAAGACAAATGGAATCAATCGATATTTTTTTAAGAGTCTTATCATGTATTATGAATAATCGGTGTCATATTTGTGGTAAGAATGAGAGAACAATTACTTTTTGCAATGAGTTATATTTGAGTAATCATTTCTAGAAATTATTCTTTTTTAACTTCGCTCTATCATTTTTTTTCTCCATTTATTTTGATATGAGGAATAGCATTGTTACATACATTATGGATTTTATATTAATATTCTTTTCGCATGTGTTTCTGTATATTTGAAATCGAAGTGGCCTGTCCTTTAAGCAGTCCGTAAATAAAAACTACTAACTGAAGTTTTTTCTATTTTTAATTAGTAAAAATGTACAACTGATGAATCCCATTTTAATTTTATGACTGTAATTACTGTTAATTAACTGTTATTTCATAAGTTTGGAAGATGTAAATTTTAGGCACGAAGACTAGAAAAGCTAACACCATAAAATGTACGCTACTTAACCATCTTAACGGTGTATTTCGAATAAAATCATGTGATTTCAGTACAAAATTACAAAAAAACTAATTACATTAAGCCCTTCAGAATTTTTAGAATACCTCTTTACAAGCTGTACTATCCACAATAAATAATTATAAGCATGCATCTTGCACGTAACTTAAAAAAAAAAAAAATCTGAAACACTTTCAGATTTTAAATACGCACCAAAGTGCTATATATTGAAAGCGTATCATGGTTTATGCGTCGTCTCTATTTTTCTTCTTTATTCCATTAAGTTGGAGAGTGTATCATTATTCATGAGTGTGCCGTATTTTTCTTCCTTTTTTATTAAAACCCATCTTTGGAATCGAAATCTATCTTAAAATCGCCTACTAAAACTATTTTACAATCGTTGCCAAGTATATTATAACTATACTTCACCGTTTTAAATATTGTTTCGAATGTCCATCATAATCCATGAGCGTGCCCTGTTTTTTCTGGTTTGACTGCTACTTTAACGCCCTGACTCTCGCCAAGGTGGCGATCATTAAACATATCGAGCTACCACGACGATTTTTTGTATTTATGTGACAATCGTAATTTAGAATAAAAATGGCGATTTGGAACAACATGTAAGTAAAGCATTCCGTTACATTTTTATTTATTTTGGGTTGCCAATTAATGTAGTTTTAATAATTAAGTGTCTTTAAATTCCTTAACTGGTGCGTTTATCGCTTATTTATTCACTTTAGTTTTCATATAGTTCTTTTGGGAGCGTTGAAACTTGAGAATATGTCATAGAGACCCATGACTGCGAAGCTTGCCAAAGTGCGGGATTTTTTAGGTTTCCGAGAGCGGGGGCGTTAAAATAGGAATCAACTCTTACTTGTACCGTAAAACACACCTTTGGAATCGAAATCTATCTTAAAATCAACTACTGAAACTGTTTTACAATCTTGAAGGCATATTCCAACTATGTCCCGTAGACATTTTAAATACTATTTGGAATGGGCATCATAATCCATGAGTGTACCATGTTTTCCTTCCTTGTTCCATAAAACACTTCTTCGGAATAGAAATCTACATTGAAATCGCCTACCAAAGATGTTTAACAATTTTCGCCAGGCATAGTCAAACCATACTTCACCTTTATAAATACCATTTGGAAAGTGTATCATAATCTATGAGTGTACCGTATTTATCATCTCTGTTCTATAAAACACTTCTTCGGAATTAAAATCTATACTATTAAAATCTGTGCGCGTCTGTCTGTGTGTGTGTGTGTGTGTGTGTAGCATCATCTCCTCCTAAACGGCTGGGAGTTGAGTTTCGAATCAGGAAAATTTCGAGAAAGAACCTTCGCTAATTTAAATTTCGAAATTCGAATTAGTTTAGGAGATATTGATAAAAAACCCCATCGAAAACGCTAACTTTTGCTCTCCGCAATTGTAACCCCTCTAGTCTATATTAAAATCGCCTACTAAAACTATTTTACAATATTCGCCAGGCGTTTTCTAACTATACTCGAAATATATTTATAATAAATTGTCGCGTTTAGGCGCCAAATTTAGCGATCAATTATCAAAAATTGCAAACCTTGTGCTACTTTCAACAGTTTATTAACGCCCCCCCCCCTCTCCACATCGTGTCTACACAAAAAGCAAGGTTGAAATTAATAGCACTCTGGTGCTTAAAAAAAAAAAAAAAAAAAACTTAAAAATCGAAAATTTAGCAGGATGTGTCACTCTTTGAAAATTTTTGCGGTACAACTCCATGTTGAAGAATTTTTTTTTTGTTCAGAAGATTTCATAATGGACACTGCTGTTTCATTTTTTTACGGTTTTTTACTGCAGATTTTGAAAAATCATCCTGAATGAGTCCCTGGCGCAATTAGTTTATTTGTCTTTGTCTATAAATTCAGTGAGGGAGATTTTGTTTCTTCCAACACTGCCTTTAAAAGCCGTGATATGTTTGTAAGTCTACAATTGGTGCTTTCATTTCAACTGTTTTTGAAACAAAAATTCATCTGCGTAATTTTCCTATTTCAAATTATTGTTATTCAAGTTTTAATTTGCCCCATTTATTAAACACCCAATTTACCTGATGTTTTTCCCGTTATATCCTATGCAAATATTGCATCAATAAACTGAGTATTAATGACGTGAACCCAATACAATTATTTTCTACCCTGCTGCTCTTATTTGCAATTTTGTCAATAATCATGATATTAAGAAACCAATACAACTAACTCTCCGTGTTGCTCCAATTAATGCCTGCAATATATCGGAATTCCCCGTTCTAGTGAACGCTGTTGTTTCTTAAAACTTACGAGATTTTCAGAACTCTCAGTAACTAATCTTTTGCGTGTAAAAAAGCTTTCTTATGTATCATGATTTTCGTGATTTTATTTCCTAGCATTGTTATTAACACGGTAGCTAGTGCTTTTGCTTATGTCCAAGAAAAGTAATATCATGTTGGATATTCTGCTTCAACTGTTATCAACTGCTATTCTGGATCAACTGCTTCCTACTGCCTTCAGCTAAATATAAGGGTCGTCCAAATGAAACTGGCACAACAGGTGGTTTGAGAAATGGTTTAATGGTATCTATAAAAAAAGAAAGAAATAATACAGGGTTAACACAGATAGGCTAGACAAAGTCACCTTGTAGATTGAAACTAGTGTCCCAGCTGTCTACGGGATGGTGGATACCTGGGTGAAAAAGCTCCTGGGAAAGGGGCAACCTTTCATGCAGTGTTGTGTGCACACTTCCTTTGCTCATAGCTATTTCCTCCGCTATTTCGCAAGTGGTGATTCGCCGAATCACCAATTAAAAAATAGCGTAGGAAATGTTTATGAGCAAAGGAAGTGTGCACACAGTACGGCATGAAAGGTTGCCCTTTCCCCGGAGCTCCCTCACTCAGGTATCCATCACCTCGTTGGCCCCTGGGACGCTAGTTTCAACCTGCAAGGTGAGTTTGTCTGGCCTATCTGTTACCGCTATATTATTTCTTTCTTTTGTTACGAGTTTATATTAATTCCATTAAACCATTTCTCAAACCACCTGTAGTGCCACTTTCATTTGGTCGTAAAAAAATATAAAATATATATGTCTATAGTAAAAATTTATGTGTGTATACATTCGGACTAGTTTATGAAGCTGCTTTACTTCTAAAACAGCTATAAACTTTATTTTATTGGAGTTATATAGAATCTAAGAGGTATTTTTAGCATAAAATTATTCCAATTTTAATAGTACCAATATTTGGCTCAATTTTATGAAATCTTTTGCTTAAGAATGCTGCTGCTCATTGGGCAGCACGGTGTCTGAGCGCCTTGGATAAATGAAAAAATGTAAAATTATTTTCTTCCCACGACATATTCAAGCACTTGTGTTTAATCCCTCAATAAAACCAGGTTTAACCTGTTCTTTCCAATGCAATGAATGAAAGTTTCGTTTCTGTATCCTGTGTTACTTTCTAACTTTCAAAGCAGCTTCGGTGCGCAACCTCAATGCTGGTTATATTGTGCTCTCTGTAAAGTTGGGGAGCAAATCTGTTTAATCTGTGTTCAGAATTAAAAATAACAAAGAAAAGGGAATTGCCTTTTAGGAAAAAAAAAAATCATCTCCAAGCGCGAATGAGTACAATCAATATTAACACAGTTAAAAAACATCTGTATAATTAAAAGAAATTTGATTCTGAATATTAATTTCAAACTTTGAGCTGTAAAGCAATTAATGGTACACATGTACTCTCTATACCAAAAGACTACAGTGAAAACTAAGTAAATTTGCATTTCTGGCGACATCTCAAACGCTCAGAATGTTGAAAGTGACTTTTGACGTAAAAGTGCCATCAATAGAATGTAATATGAGCAAATATACTACACAATATGGAATCCTTCACAGCGAGCCACTAAATTGTATGGTGTAGACCAGCAGAGAGAGAGAGAGAGAGAAAAAAAAAAAAACCCACCCAGAACCCTTAAAAATTATTAATGTACTCTAAGGTAACAGAAGTGATTTTTGAACAAACACTCACGCCCCAGACAGTTTTACAAAATCAAGTGGTCCTTTGTCGTTGTGCATGCACTCTTTTGCGGCTTTACATGTTTTACATTTGTGGTTGGGAAATACTTAGAACATCATACCTGTCTTGCTAAAATAACTGGGGAAATTCCTGCGATTGCCATTTTCTGTTGACTGTAGAGTCTTTTCATATTTTTCTTGATTTGGCATCGAGGTATTGATGATTCAGAAAATCAGCAACTGTAAACAATTTGTAGTGAAGGACAGGCTTTTAAACGGTAGGACTTTACAAAGTACTTGTCATGCGAAAAGTTTTAACGCTCTGGAAACACCAGATTTCCTCTTTTTTTTTCACTTTCAGATCTGCCTATAGCATAAAATTTAATGTATCCATATCCTTATTTTTATAAATAACAGAATAGGAATTTGATGTGAAAACTGTGATAGAAAATAACCTCATTAGAAATGTCTGCCAAGCATCAGTCGCGTACACATTCAAATCATGATAGTGTAAACAATTATTTCTTTTAACCACTGAAATTAATATGAAGATGCAATTGCTTTTAACATATTGGATTAAATTATTTCTGTAGATTATTTATCTTCTAAATCTTTGCCAAATATTACTTTTAATCATTTGTATATTATGAGTAACTGTGTGAAAATAGGAATATAACAGGGAAAGCGTAATTAAACTTTATACGGCATCAAACACATTACGAGTTTTTTCGTAATACGTTAATTTTTAGGCTTTGAGACATGTTAATATCTTCGTAACCTACATTATGAGTGAATATGTTCCAATATTCATCATTGAGTCTATCTACATAAATTTGATGTAGAATAAAAACTTCTTTCTTACGCTTTTGGGCTTTTCTAAGATACTTAAATGGTTTACACGTTAGTTACATTTTGCTCACACATATTCATTTTTTTTTCATTAAGTGCAAAGTATTAAAATTAACATGAAACGCGATTGTTGCAAAACCTTTTATCGTCTAGTCTCTTTTTAGAAAAAAAATCAGATTTTGTTCATTATTCATACTGATATCTTCGTACATTTTCATGATATTGAAGTTATAGAAGTTGCTGTGTAGAGTTGGCTGAATAACTACCCGCGTAAAAAAAAATATATCTTTTGCAAATGCACACTTAAAAAATATTTACTTTCTTCTTCTACTTAGCTACTTCTTAATATTCAGATTTTCTGCCATAGTTTTTCCAAGTTTTATGAAATTTAGTCGAATATTTTTATGAGTTACACGCATTCGAAAACATCCTGAAATTTTTGAATAAACGACAATACTTTCGTAAGTATAGATTTTTACAAAAATGCAAAGAGGCATTGTTAAAAAACTGGTAAAAATTATTTTGAATGTTACTGAGTCTCAATGAACAAGGTAATTTAAAAGTCTTTTTCTTATTTAATTAAACGGCGGTGCCCAAAAAATTTTCTTGAGCGAATCATTACTGGAAAGTGCGAATTTTAGCATGTCCGTTACTTCCCCGAAGTCACAAAACGATTTTCCCGATATTCTCTTAGGAATTCGGGAAAAGAGTGCCTGAAATCCTGTGTCCGGTAGCTTTTGACCCCACTTAGGGTACATATCCAATAGAAAACATTATATCAAGCACCACCCCCGAGAGAAATTTTTGTGATAGAAAGCGATTTCATTAACCGTTTAACGCGCGGTGTGCTTGCCGTGAGGACACAGTTCAGACGTTTTGACTGTGATTCACGAAGAATAAATTTGATTTGATAAAATACTTAAGGAAGACATACTTACAGAAAATTATTTTCTATTGAGCACACAATTTCCCGTAAAAATCATATATTATTTAAAAAATTGATTTCAGAATTATTTTATCAGTGCTGGCATCTGCTACGAAAAACTAGATAGACTGCCCAATGCCAAACAAAGTGTAGCAGTTGCCATTGCTCGATTTAACTACCTGAAATATGGCGGTCGATCGAATCGTCCATCGCGTGCCACAGAGCTAAAGGACATTTTTGACATTGCGACGCCGCACAGCCAGCTGTGTCAAAAATGCCCTTTAGCCCTGTGGCACGCGATGGACGATTCGATCGACCGCCATATTGCTGGTAGTTAAATCAAGTAACGGCTACACTTTGTTCGGCATTGGGAAATAGGTGCGCTTCAAATGGCTAAGGAGAGTGTTCGACACGCCATTACATCACAAAATCTCTCGACCGCCCTGCCTCTCACCTTGTTCTTTTACCTCCGGGATCAGTCGCACAGGACTCGAAACCTTTCCTAATTTCGGACTGCCGTGATGCAAGCAATTATATTTTCTTACGACACCCGTCACCGAGGTTGTTCCGGAGTGCTGCATCCGACATTGACAGAATTCATCGAGGACATAACAATTTCGTTACATATCGAATTATTCATATTCTGGATCTTTTCCCCTTTCCCTTTTTAAAACACTTTCCGACAAAGTTGAAAAGCGTTTATGATTCCGGTTTGTCTGTCCGTTCTTACTCCAACTACTGCAAATGTGAATCAGTTGAAGCATGAATACTTCTTTTATATTATAGCTCCTAATATTTCCAACACATTAATGTCAATGGACTATGGTTGTTTAAAAAGAAATGAAGGATTCTCATCAAAAACGTTTGTTTAAAAATCCTGTAATTGGACTGACAGCACGATCTTTTAGTTCTCGATCGATCTATCAACCTCTGAAACTGACTTAGTGAAAATAAAATATGTCCTTGTTACAGCACGAGAAAATTTTGACAGTGCTATAAAAACTATAATTGTTCAAGAAGTTCTTTTATCTCACTACTTACCTTTTTATCTGAAAACTTTTGAGTTTTTGCAAGTTTTCTTTTTGTTGGCGCTCTTCAATAGGGTATCCCGAATTCAGGGTAGTTTCTTTTTTTTCCCTTAAAAAAGGGTATATTTCACCTTCTGAGGGGCTTTTTCTTCTTCTATTGCTAAAATATATTAAATTAGAGCTCATTTGGAAAAAAATTAGGGGTCCCTCAAGGTCGCATAAATTACACTGATTTATGAAAAAAGCTGGAATTTTGATGAAATGCATGAGTGTACGTGAATTATGAATTTTACTTTAATTATTAATATTTTTTGTGCATTACAGCAAATAAATAAACAGAATCATAATTAGATATAATAATTATAGTTAAAAGCTCTGTCTAATTATTTTGTGCAGCAATAGTATATCTATTTTCAATTTCAAACCACTAGCATCAGTTATTGCCAACACTAGTATTCTTCTCTACTTATTATAAAAGACGATGTCTGTGTGTCTGTGTGTGTGCGGCGGTGTAACGGAAAAACGGCTACACCTAGAAACACCAAATTTGGTAGTTGGGAAGTTCTAAACATGAAGTTGTGCACCTCGAAGCGATTTTTTCAAAATTCGACCTAGAATTTTTTTATTTTATGTTTTATGCGATTTTTGGCATTTTTTCTCACCTAATTCGTAATAACGGCGATAATTACGCTCGCAACAAAACAGCATTTGTATCATCGGATAGAGGAGAAAATTTTCTTTTAAAAACAGTTCGTTCTGAATATGTAACATAATTTGTAGATTTTAGGAATTTTTATACTAAGTATTTGTTTCAACGAAGTTTTTCGTAAAATAATTTTAAAACTGTTCTATCCGTCACAACTTTTTGATATTTGGACAGATCATGAAACATTCCTTTCTCCCTCTTTTAAAATAAAAACGAAACATTATGTAAATTCGGTGATTTTTTAAGAATTTTAATTAAACCTAATGTGTAGAATATAATAGCATCGACGCGGAGAGCTTGCGCCATTACACTAATAAAGCATGGCACGAGATAATTTTGTTGCATTGCCACAAAAAGGATTAGAAAAGGGGTTTTTTCAACCAATCGAGTTTTTAAATGGGATATCGGAATTTCAGTTTGCAAGTGAGGATCTATGACGTCAAATGCTTTAAGATACGTAAAAATTACGCCACAATTTTAACGCATTTATTCCTGCTCTTTTTCTTTTAACACAAGGAGGATATATTTTGATTAAAACTTACTTTAGAAATAAATTGAGAAATTCATTATTATTAGTATTATAAGGGGTATTTTAATGCGTTGCTTATTTCAAGATTGAAATATTTTAACGCAGCTGAAAATTTTTTTCGTTTTAAAAGCTACAAAGTTCGTTTAAAAGCGGGATATATTAAAAATTTTCTATTTACTTTTTTATTTTTCACATTTAATTATGTCGCAGGCATATGTGTTTCATATAACATATGCATGTATCCTTCTTAGAAAAGGTACAATCCTCTTATTGAGATTTTTTAAAACAAAATATTTTATACCATTTTTACGAAGGTAGGTTGAAAAGTAATGCACGCATGCTTGTAGAACGCGAACGAAATGGCCTTTAGAAGTACTCCAAGCTGTATGTGGAAGTAGCAGTTCCCCCTCTGTACGCATGTGCATTAAACTGTACGCATTAAACTCACAGTTTAAAGTACATTATGTTTTACAGTACGAAGGTTCTAAAAATTTTATAGAAACAATTATTATTGTATGTATGTAAACTTGTCAAGTTATACTTTGCCACAAAAAGGATTAGAAAAAGGGTTCTTTTCCAACCAATCGAGATTTTAAATGGGATATCGAAATTTCAATTCGCAAGTGAGGATCTATGACGTCAAATGCTTTAAGATACGTAAAAATTACGCCACAATTTTAACGCAGAGAAATTCATGATTATTATTATTATAAGTGGTATTTTAATCCGTTGCTTATTTAAAAACTGAAATATTTTAGCGCAGCTGAAAATGTTCTTCATTTTAAAAGCTGCAAAGTTCGTTTTAAAGAGGGACACATTAAAAATTTTCTATTTACTTTTTTATTTTTCGCATTTAATTATGTCGCAAGCATATATGTTTCCTAACATGTGCATATAGCTAGTATAGTTTTATTTTAACGTTGGATTACGTTCCTCCATAGTATCCTATTCCTATATAAAGCAAAAAAAAAATTTCAATGTCGTTGTCAATTTTAATACGATACCGTTTGAAAGCTACTGTAAGAAATACCCAAATTAACTCCCTCAACCAACCGGGGTACCTTTTACGGCAGTTAAACAGTGATGTCATAAATTTTAAAAAATGCGTGAAATTTGTAAACTCTGCAACACTAACGTCCTGTCACAATTGTATCTATTCTAAATAGCTCTTCGGTATTACAAAGTTTGATGTTTTCAGGATACAAAACTATAGAGGATTTATAAGATATCGCTATATTGGATACATGGATATTTAAATTGGCCCCCCTTGAATATTTTCCAACATTGTGAGATGAAATGTTTTGCGGTGCTAAATACGCCAATCTTACAAAACTATGCATAAATTAAATATGTATGGAGATCTTCCTTAATAGCAACCATTATGTGAAATGAATAATGTTTATGAATGTTTATGCTAATGCATAAATTGCAGAGAATCGCCATAGAATAAAAAGGTCCCATTTGTGCCGAATAATGTAAGCTGTTTCTTTAAATTGAGCTTTAAATAGGGAGAAGTGAAGATAGATAGTATTAATATGCGTAATAGGTAGCATTAGTAGATTTGTAAGGATGATATGAATAAATCACAACATACCATGTTTATAAATATTTCATGAAATTAAAAGTGTTCTATTTATCCTTTTCCAAGCGTTGTCTTACAATCAACTGAACGATAAGTAATAATAATTTGAGTTGATATATCCCGCAGTCATTTCAACAGAGGAGATTACTTGAACTTTTAAAAAAATTAAATTCTGTTTTATTATATGCAGAAATGATTTTAGTAAATTATTCGCTTCTTCCTGTATGAAGATCGGGTATGCTGCTATTTTAAAATAAACGGTTTTCCACTTCATGTAGTGTCTGAGGTATTTAATGCTACTACTTGAACCTAAAAAGCAGTGTGATGTAGAAATAACACATTTTGAAAGTCAGGAGTTCTCTGCAAACCGCTTATCTTTTCGCTTTTCAGATTGCGAATGACACTGACGTAGTTTTTTGAGTCATTATATTGCAATGATGCCAGTTTAGTACTCACGATGCAAACTTTACATCAAGAGTGAAATAATTTTGCTTTTATTTTAGATTTCACATCTCTGGAATTAATTTGAATTACACATGTTAGGAAAATTTTCGTATACTACCGTGCGAAAAACGGGCACGCAGCTAGTTTGTTCTATATATGTGACTATTTGTTACATGTTGATGTTGATAGGGATAAACAAAGTATAGCTATTTTACTTTTGTGTGTATGAATACTACTGATTTAAAAAACATACTAGAAAAAAAAATGTTTTACTGCTTCTCTTCAGTGTATGTAAAAGGAGATTTTAAATTCTTCTTTAAAATTGTACGAAAAGCTCACTAAGTTGCCTCACGGTGAGATATGGGCCTCTCCTGTCCAGGAACCATGAAGACAAAAACACAAAATGGTTTCCTCCAATGCGAGTCGAAATGTTTAAAAAAAAAGTTTTTTTGTGTGTGGAGAGGGTCTTCTCTTCAATTTCTAATAAGTCAAATAATCATGACTAACTTATAATAAGCCATATTTACGAAAGAACGTTATGCGTCCAAAATAATGCAAGCAGTAATCAAAGATATTTTAGTGGAACATTTAGTCTCATATTAGCTTAAACTTGTCCTCTTTTTCTACCGAAAAAAAAAAAGACAGCAGGGTTACACCGGAGCATTCAATGATCTACTTCGGGAAGGGACGATTCGAACAGAAAGGGATTCTCTGCCGTCTTTGTGATTGTGACCAAAGTGCGAACTAACTACCTATTTGCTGCGCAGAATTGCATTCATAAATAATACTGTATTTGAATGTGTTTTATTATCAATGTGTTCAGCATGATTTAATTTCCTGTTTTAAGAATGAAAGAAGAAAACATGACGTCAACGCAGGTTAGATCTATTCGATCTCATCATTTCAAATGATAAGTACAGCAGATACCTTAACCAGGAGAGTATTTGACAGCAAGTTCATTAATTTTATGACCACACATTTTCACGTTTTTCTTCTTACAAACAAGGAGCTTTACACGGAAAAAGTTGGAGATTACGAAACACTCTTCACATAAGATTCACTAATCCGAAAACATTTCTAAGTCAAGTTCACCGAGTTTCACCTACGCTTGACTACACAGACTCTTTCCGAAAGCTCGTTACTTCAAAACCTAAATATTACCAAATGCTTTTCGCAAAACCCGTCGAATCTCTTACAAGGGGTGTTGTTGCATCTAAACGCCTAATTAAAAGGGATCCGATTTACAAAACTCAATCGTTAAATTATTAACCTAGAAATTTGTGTTTTATTTTCATAAACAGCTTTATTCTTTTAATTAACGGACCGTTTCTGTTACTAATAAGGATCTTGTGTTCTGAATTTGAATTTTTCTGCACTAATATCTTCCTAATATCATTATTTTTTTAAACACAGATGTTTACTGTTGTTGTTATTACTCACTTGAATTGCATCAAACACAAGCTCATTTTTAAAAGCAACTTTGCATTCATATTGGTTATATAAATTCAAGTCCTCAGTAAAAATTATCACAAACATTGTATTTACAGTATTAGTTTATGCTTATTCTTCGACGATGAGAAAAAAGGCTTTACATAAAGTTGGCTTTCTTTCCGTACAAGTGACTGCTCTGGAAAAAACACTTCACAGTAATCAGAACTGCTGGAAGAGCATTTCACGGCAGTCAGATAAGAAAGCAGTACAGACACTGCATGCTTATAAGAAGAAAAAATCTAGATAAATCAAAAGATGTGTATATTTTATAACAACTTCAGGTACTAACACGTCTTTTTGTGTCAAAGTCAAGAAGAATTGGCACGTTCATTGGGAAAGGCTCAACAAGCAATTTAAAATTTGAATTATCAATGTATTGGCATTTGTTTTACTTTTTACAATAAAACTTTCGCTTTCGGCTTGGAGAGGGAGCAGCTGCACACTTAATAATATGCTCTGAAATATAATGCTCATCACAATTTCCTTTCCTCTCTGAAGGGAACCTAACCCTTTGAACGTCTAATAAAGAACAAGAATTAAAGTTACTTTCAATCAGCTATAAGTTCAGTAGGAGTTATCGAATTCCACCCTATTCCCCTCCCACAATGAGCCCAGGCTTATTATTAAGTTTTCTGACATGGTTACATAGCCGACGATCTGCATAACGATACAGACATTCTTCTGTATTCAGCGTTGCTTTCAAGCCTTGCACAAGCACAACGCAGAACCCATCTCGGAAACAACGCTAGACACAGAAGGTAATCTGCACCATTATGTCTTATGGGAGCGAAAAATCAAACCTGGACACACAACATAAAAAAGGAGAAGAGGAAAAAATAAATATATAACAAGACCACTACTGAAAAATTTGCTCTGCTAAACAAACTGGCCGGGTTATTTTAACAATTTTAAAAAATAATGTATTTGGATAAAAGCAGGTAGGGGAAGGTGGCCCCAAATGATCCCCTTGAGGAGAAAACTTGTATAAAATTACATAAATGTTTAAATAAAACTTTGTTCCAGGGCTATCATATTTTAGACCATATTTTGCATCAGGAACATAGTTTAATAATATTTTACAAGCACACTGAGTAATAAAAAAAAAATAGAATTTTTAGAAAGTGCCCAAAGGATCATTTTACCCTGAACCAAAGAGCATAATGATCATTCACTTGAAAATAATTGTAGCTTGTTTTTTATCGGCAAAATAAAAGGTGTGAAAGTAATTTGGACAACACATATAATTAAATAAAATAAGTTTTACAATCATACAGTATACCTAATTTATTTTATTGTAATTTTAAAAAAAAGTTTCATAAACAATAAAAGGGAATTTTTCAAAATTATAATTCAAAATTATAGCCTACAATAAACACAGAAATAATAATATAATTGTACATATGACATAATAATATAATTGGGAGTCACACATTTTGGAACGGTTGAAGGGCTGTCATGATGGCTAAGACCCGGTAGGGGAGTTTTTTCAGTAGATGGATCATTTTACCCGGTAATATGGCTGCTCACTTTAGATCATATTGCTGGATGACGCCGAGTCCTTTTACTTCTTATGTGTGTTTTTTACAAAGTTTTTTAATTACTTTATCGTTTAACACCAGTATTTTGAGTGTTTTTTCAATATATATATGGATCGTTTTGCCCGCTAGGATCATTTTGGGCCACCTTCCTCTATATTAAAAAAAAATTCAGTTCTAAGCACCGCTTTTAAACTCTAAATTTGGAACAGAGATTATTATATACGTATACTTCAGTTCTTTCTCCCCCCCCCCCAAAAAAAAAAAGTTTTACAATGAAATTGGAAGTGCGTTAATCTAATTTTACATACGTAAAATCAATATTTTCAGCTTGAGAATCTTCGTCTAAGTAATGTGTAAGTAATTATAAAAGATAAAACACACACGGGATTTCGTAAACAAAGCTGCCTCGTTGTCTGTCATTCCATTAATGCGAGTATTAGTAATTGTTTTTTCATAATATACAATTAAGGTTTTGTATCCATTAGCATGTTACGCATTGTCAAGCAGCATTAAAATTGTTTTCGGTGAAATGTTTGAAAAGAATGTTTTTCTTTGTTTTTATATCCATTTTTAGCAATATTCGGAGTTAATTCGACACTTTTGAAGCTGGCTGTTTCTAAGTAGGGAGTAGGGGAAATAGAACCAACACATGAATGGAATGAAAACCATTTCTCAATTGCTTTTTTCTCGCTTCATCCAGAATGACACATTAATAGTACTTAACTAGCATTTAAACGTTTTATTAAAAGATTAGTAGAAAAGTTTGCCAAACGGATATCCGATAGTAAGCTTAATTCCACTTTACTGGATGTTGATCAGTACAAATTATGATTTAGGATTTTAAGTAGATGCTTGTACCTCTCTTCGGAGTTGTTTTTTGGAAAACATTATGTTTCAATGAATTATGGCAGCTTTCATATAAAACGAGGTGCAAAACTGTGAATTCCCGTGCTAATTTGTTGAAATGTGTATTTACTTTTTTAATATATTCTCAAAGTGTATTAAAGTTTAGAAATTTTATGGTAATCACAAATTATCGATCAATTTTAGATAGACTTTTTTGTAGTCCCTGTTCATTTTTTATTGTTTCATTTAACCTATATGACAAAGTAATGGTAGTAAATATAAATACTGTGTTTTCCTTTTCCTTCTCTAAAATAATTCTATTGAAATTTGCTTCATGTGCAAAAGAATGATATTAAGTATTACTAAAAACCGTCTGAACTTGCTATTTTTGGAATTCATTTTTAAGAACTTAAAGTATAATCTATTTAATATGAAGGTTTTCCGTCATTCGATAATTTAATGTGTAGAAAACTTTATGCTATTTTAATGAAAATCGAATCTAAAATTTTATCAAAATATTTTATGCTTAGTCTTGGATTTTACATTATTTAACACGCTGCTTTGGATCTGAGAAATCATGCAGCTACTAAACAACTTAACTTACTTGCAACGCAGTGCGTACAAAATCAGCATTTTCAGAAAATTTATATTTAGAAAATTATGCCAGAACTGTACGATTTGTAAATAAAATAAAATAATAGGATAAATACATTTAAAAAACTGAAACATTTTCATATATTAAATTCGCATTTAAGTGCTATGTGTTAAAAATGTATCATAATCCATGTGTCGGCCCTATTTGTCTTTCTCGGTTCATTTCATCGGAAAGTGCATCATTATCCATGCGTTGCCCCGGTTTGACTTCTTTGTTTCATTACGTTGAAAAATGTACCATAATCCATGGCTCAGTCCTATTTATCCTCCTATTATGTTGGAAAGTGCATCAGAATCTATTTGTCGACCCTATTTGTCTTCCTTGTTCCATAAAACACTTTTTTGGATTTGAAATCTATATTAAAATCGCCTTCTAAAACTGTTTTACAATCTTCTTCAGGCATACTATACTTCACTAAATATACTTGGGAAAGGGCATCATAATGCATGAGTGTGCCGTATTTGCCTTTCTTGTTCCATAAAACACTTTTTAGGATTTAAAATCTGGTGTATGTAGCATTTACAGTTCTTCTACTGAAGCACTCAAAATATTTCATATACATTACGGATAGTCATTCTGTTAAGCGTAAATTAGAGACATTCGGCTGTTTCAAACGAAACAAAATTGATATATGATAATAAGGATTACAAGATAAAGCTCTCCACCGAAAATAGTGTCTATATCATTAATAGTTCTTCTACAGGAGCATTCAAAATAATTCCAATACATTACGATCAATGGCAGTTTACAGACAGATTTCCATTTAAAGCACAATACTATCCTACTATATGATTAGCGAATGATCTGACGACAGTCGGGATCGATGAAAAGCCCCCAATATTGGCGACTTTTGTGATAAATCCGGTCTTCCCGATATTTTCACTATTTGGCGGGAAATCAAAAAATAACTTAATGTGATAATCTTCAAGTACGATTTCAATGGGAATTTTAAAAATTCGCTACTCTCTCTCTAATTAACTGATTTAGAGTGTTGTGTTGTGTTAAAATAAAGTTACGCAAGGGCTATCTGCCTAGGAGAGGAGGGGGGGGGGGTGTTGCTTGGAAGAATTTTTAAGAGGTTCTAAAGCATTAACTAATTCGCATGCAACAATATTGCAAATGTTGATTTTTTACGCGAGTGGAACATTCATTTTAGACAGTTGACCCTTAAAAGAATAATATTTTCGTACTCCGTGCTCGTGCGATACTGTTACGTTGTATAAGAGGAATAGTTATAATTTTAACTTTCCAACACGGTTGAAAGGTGTTTATGATTTCGTTTTGTCTGCTCGTTCTTCTGTCCACCCGTCCGTGCTGTAATTGCCGTATACATCGATTCGTGCGAAATTTACATGTTTTTCCCTATGTACATATCTTATTGAAAATGGTGTATGTGGCAGTTATAGTTCTTTTATAAGTGCACAAAAAAGCTAAAGAAGAATTCCTATAGATTACGCTCTATGGGCAGTCATTCTTTAAAGCGTAATTTAGAGATATTCTGCTTTTTCAAAGAAAAGAAAGTTGACATCTGTGTTATTTAGGTTCACAAAATAATCCTCTCCATCGAAAATAGTGTCTGTATTACTATTAGTTTTGCTACAGGGGCACTCAAAAGAATTTCAATATATTACGATCTATGGCACTTTAGAGACATTTAATCGATTTCAAGCACAAAGTTTAAAAAGGTTTATAAAATAGTCTACTCTTCAATGTTTATAAAATAATTTACTCTTCAGTTAAACAATATAAAAAACATTTTAAGCTCTTTTACAGGGTTTCACAAAATTACATTTATATTGAATATACTTTTTTTTTTCTTTTTTTAAGATTACCTCCGAAATCTCGCCAGATTTAATAACAATACACCGCCAAATTTGTCGCAGAAATATTGTTGTGTTGGAAAGCGTTTTTTATCGGTGCGTTTGACATGATTTATCATTTTTTGGGATGAAAACTTCTTTAGGCGCGTTAGGCACTTTTGGGATGGAGAAAAAGCACTGCATTCGCGTGTCCATCACGCTGAGATACATATGGGGGAAAAAGTGGTTTGTGGCGTCACAGCTTCGTCTTTTCCTGCTTGCTGAGATTTCATTCTCCTTTCTTTGAATTTATTGCCATTAAATCCATTACGCATAAACAACTCATCTCCACTTAGTAACCATGATGATTCCGCATTTGGAAATATTCATTCCTTTGAGAAACACTTCATCTCCTGGAAATGTGTTGATTCTCAAATGACTTACAAAAAAATGTGGCTGGTGGCAGCACTGTTTTTTGTTATTCTATTTTAATCCAAACATTTTTAGTTGATTATATCAATGAAGTTCTTGATGCTGGTGTTAGGCATCTTCATGTTCTTTCCGATGGTGCACCTGAACAAAACAAAAACATCGTGGTTGTGCGGTTTTTTCTTGCCCTAATAGAAACTGGCCGATTCGACAGTATTCATCACTATTTTCCTATTCGAGGTCATTCGTACCTTCCGTGTGACCGCGACTTAAGTGTAATCAAACGAAAAATTATAACAACTGGCAGGATTTACACAGTAAAACAGTATGCTGAACTTATGTAGCACTCTGCTGCTATTCAGGACAAGTTCGTGGTGGAAATAGTAGAAAGTGAAAAAGTAAAGGATTTTAAATCATGGTGTGGTCAATTTTATTTTAAAAAAATGTAATATATACGGAGACTCAAGCAAGGAACATCCCAAAGGGAAACAAAATAAAATTCAATATTTCAACTTGTATGGAGTTTCATTACTCTAATAAACAGGTAGGCCAAATTAAAGTAAAAAACTTTATTGGTGCACTCAATGAACAAACTTTTGACTTGAAAAAAACCGGAAACTGGTTTACCAGAGCTTCCAAAAATCAGTACCTACCCGCAAAAATGGGTACCTATCAATATCAACAAAATCAATGACCTCAAGAAAGTCGAAGCCTATATACCTGCTGACATTGATGGTGAATTTTATTCAAAAATTTATGACTGGACAACTATCGATATGGATGACATTGAACTGTTTTAAGAAACAATTCTTGGAAAATGTGTATATATTATTTGAAAAATAAAATACTGATTTTTATTAATAATTTGAATTGTTTTACCTTTTACTTCATACCTGATAACATATCGTTTAGTCAGTCATTTGAGAAACAACACATCTCCAACAACGTTCATAATTTTTTAAAATATCAAAATAAGAATAATAAAATTTTATTTTGGTAGAATTAGCTTACAAAACCCCTGTAGAAACAAATTAAAAAATTCATAAAATATATATTGTTAAATTATGGACCAGCTGGGTTTTTTTTCCGAAAGTTTATTTATTTTTTTTTTTTTTTGGATATGAGCTGTTTCTCCAATGACCGATTCAATTGTTCTGAAGGAGAAACAACTTTGCATAAGTTCTACGATGGAACAAAATTATAATCTTACCTGAAAGACTTCCTTTTTTCTACCTTCAAATTATTTTACAAACTAGGTCTATATATTAAATATTTTTAAGTGAAAAATGTACATGAATCATACAGAACATTGATCAACCAGCAATAAATTGGAGCAATTAAGAAACAGAGAGTTTTTAGATTAAAACTTGTTTGTTATATTAAAATTGAGAAAGTAACTTTTGCAAAATTTTAGTATAGAATTTTTTCAGCATTATATAGACTCTTGTGTTTTTGAAAGACTTTTTCAAAAGACCATTTACCAACACTGGCTTGGGTGAGGGTGGGTGAGTTTGAAGCTAACATAAGCGGAACATACTTTAATGTTTATTATCGACTCTGATTTGACCGTTAAGAAACAGGGAAACTTGATTGAACTAATAAGGTGAACGGCTTTCAGTTGTTCCTTGGAGGTCGGTTTAAAGAATCGGTTATCATTAGCAGAAGGACACTTGCACCTACAATAAAATAAAGGAAATGAAGTAAGGGGAAGTTCCAAGTGATTAATGTATGAATCAGTCGATGGACGACTCACTTCAGCAGTTGCTCGAAAAAAAAAGTAGGAAAATCCTTAGTTCATATCATATTCTTTTTAATTTGTGTTTATTAATCTTCGTCTAAAAATTTTGTTTTCATTTCAATGCTATAAATTTGTAAACTTCCTGGCTTATATAAGTAAAAATGCTCTCTTTATACTGAAAACAACTAAACTAAGACCACGCCTCTCCTCTAAGCTAAGTTAGATAAAGAAAAATTACAAATTACACTGGGGAACAGCAATTTTGTTGTCTTAGAACTGTGACTTGTTTTTTAATCCCTTTTGGCCCCTGAATCCAAAAGTAACTGTAGTTTTGTCTGTCACGTCAACTTTTTAAGATACAAGGTACCCCCAAAATGTGCATAAAAATAAAAATAAAGTGAAAAGTTACGAAATATATAGTTACTACAAGTTAAATTGTATTAATACACATAGAAAAACGTATTTACCAAGTGGTAAACATACATATTAAGGCAAACATTTTCGTTTGTAGCTTTTTCTGGAATGTTTAATCTGTGGACATTCTTGCTTTATATTCCAATAATAGTCAGCCATCATATATAGATCCCATCTTCCTTGATAGCGTGATTCCATGATCTTCAAATCTTGATGAAATCGCTCAACCTGCTCATGACTGACTTCAGCAAGATTTTTCGGTCAGCGAGATGTCTATGTAAAAAATGGAACCATGCTCATGTTGCAACCAAGCATTTTGAAGCTCTCCAAGAGCTGTTGGACAATTTCAGTGTAATTCTGTGCTCGTGCATTTCCAAGAAAGTCTTTGACAATGTTTTTGAATGCCAACCAAGCATTCTGTCATTGTTCCTATGAAATGCTCATCTTTAAGAAATGGGCGAATCCGTGGACATCAAACACACCAGCTTTTATCTTTCAAATGACAGGTTAGGAAATGCCGAAACAGTCTCCTTCAATTGACAAAGCTTTAACAAATTGCTTCATGAGACCTAGTTTTGTATGCAGAGGTGGAAATAGTATGTTCTTTCTGTTGACAAGTAGCTGATGAAGAATGTTTGGATCACCAGGTTTCAGGTCATATCTTGGCGGCCATTTCGACTGCACCCAATGCTTCTCACGAGTTCTACTGTCCCACATGCACAAAAAACACAGGGATACTTGGTATATCCACGTTGGCCAAGGAGGAAACAGACCATTTTAAGATCAACACAGATGATCCATTGGTGCAAGTGATATTGCAACAAATCAACGACTCTATGTCTTCATATTCCCCACGCAAACATACTGAATGACCTATTGGGACTGCACCAAATAAATTTCCATTGTGGAGTAGTGCACACTCGAAGCTCCGCTTTGAGCGATCGATGAGCTGAAATTCCCAACTCTTCCATTAAACCATGTATGTTATGGCAGTATACAAACCCATCATCACTTCGAAAGTATTGCAGAAGTGCACTTTCTTGTATCGGAAGTAGGGTACTTTAGCTCCTTTTTCAAGCAATTTTTTTTAGTGCAGTCTTGATGCTTACAGTTCTCAAGATTTTTTGGATAGCCCCAAATCATTTAACTCACGCTGCTCAAATCCCTTACGAACGGGATCATCTTCAATTTCAAAATCTTCGTCATTGGGGTCACAGCAACAGCGTTTCCAGTGAACGTAGTTCGAGCTTGCGGATAGTGAAGAGAAGGTAAGTGTTTAGAAAAAACTTGGCGTAATGGAAGAAAACTAACAACAGTTTTGTAATCAGTGTGCCCATTGAACTCTAATACAGCTTAAAAATCGAACTCAACAGAAATTATGTTAAAAATTGTTCCCCAGTGTTATTTTTTAATACTTTTATTGTAAATGAAAAGCGTTTATACTAGGAGACGTTTAAAAGTTACTCTCATACAACGTAGGTAAAAAAGCACATTATTAAGAAGTGCACTGCAATACAACATGACAGTATAGTACACTATTTTTCTACACAATCTCCCGGTCGCTAGAGACATTTGTCGTAGCATTGCACTAGTTGTTTTATAGCTACTAACAGAAAATTGCCCCTTCGTTCTGGAGCCCCTTAGAACAGTTGAACCTGATAATCGTTGAAAAATAGTTTTCAACAAAATGCTCTTTGAACTTCCCCAACACGAGAAAGTTACAGGGTATCTGACCGGACTGCATTGTGAATGCTACCAGATCTTTCATCCAAGACTGCAAAGCAAATTTCGTGTTGTGGGACAATCAGGAGGACAACGCCTTTGCTTAAACTTCAATGTCCCTTGCTTTTCACAGGTTTGGGCAAACCTCACAGAATTTCACATTACAACTCAGCATTACTTTTTTATCTGACTATGCTTGTCGAAAGATAAAATTTCATTTTTTCTCATAATTTTTCCTCACTAAATTAAAGTGCCCCATCCCCATTTTTTAATAATATGTTATACAACATATTATTAATAAAAATTATTCCTAAAAATATGCTGCTGTTAGACCTCACTAAACTACTAATTCATAAAAGCTATGTCCTTATGTCTTCAAAACATTAAGAATCCTTCTTTATAGTCAGTGAAGACAACTTCTTCGCAGTCGGAGAAAACGGAAGCCATGATTTTACCAACAGATGTGGGAAATGTTTTGTAAACGAAAAGCACTCAATTTCATGCACTTTCAACTTCGGAGTAAGATTGCAGCGAACATGTTTTTTTCTAGTACTATGCAGCAGCGATTGCCACTGTCCGAGTGAAACTCTGGCTGTGGGAAGCCATGGAACTAAATTATGGTCTGCTTAAGCTTCGCTTTTGTTTTGTTAAGTTGTCATTTGTGGGGGAACAAGTGTAATTTGCTTTTTGAACGCATTAAATAATTTCCGCTTATCTGTGTATAGTTTTTATTTTTCAAAACTTTTGTAAATAAGAATGGATTGCCGTAAATTACATATACATAGATTAATTTTAATCTATGTATATATAAATACGCTAAGCAAAACCTTTGTGTCCCTTTTGCAGCGCACTGCTCGAACGGATAACCGTGAAATTCGGTACAGTTAAAGTTCGTATGGAGTTGTTTGTGCGAATGTTAAAATTTTTGAGTAGTATGATAATGCACCGTAAAAAATTAGAGAAGTAATTTGGCACACAGTATTTCGCGCCAAGTCGGACGATGTTTCCATTGTTGTATCAATTTTAAAATAACAACACTTAGTTTCAGCAGTACAGGGTTATAGTATTACAACAAAATTTGCAAAAAATGGAATTATTACCCATTTTGATGATACTACAATGACTAAAATATGCTTTAGCAATGTAGTTGGCGACTTTTTTTAGACGGCGATAAGTGCGCGAATTGTTGTAAATTCTATGTTTTAAAACTGTGTTAAAACCTTGGAGGAGAGAATAATATTTAACTATTCGTTCCTCCAAGGGAAAAACGAACCGAGCAGGGCAGGTCACTACCAAGAGACGCTACTGAGAAACGCGCTAATTCGACAATTTCTTCATAATCTCCCGCCAGGCAGTATGCCAAAGCAAATTTTCTCCAAAAATATTATTGAAGAAATACCTCAGCAATTAAGAGGGAATTAAAATAATTTTATTAATGAAGTGTATTGAAGTATTTCCGAAAACGTACTCACTGATAACATATTGAAGTCGGTTCTAATAGAACATAAAAATGATGATTGAAATTTTATTAATGTTGGCTTAATCGAATATATGATGAATAGAGAACATTTCACCGTAGCTACGATTAAATAATTTGCCATGATGACAATGAAATCAGTAACTATCCAGTAGAGTTTTTAAATTATTTGACTGTGAGTGGTTTTTGTTGTTGTTGTTGTTGTTGTTGTTTCGGTTAGCCGGGAGCAAGTGAAAAATTGCCAAATAATTGTGATCTGCGAAAAATGCTTATAAACCTAAAGCGATTTGCCAGTACATAGTTGTTTACAGGCCCGGACTGGGAGGGTAGGGGCCCGCCCGTCTAAAGAGAAGGGGGACCCGGGTTATTGTATAACCGATAACAAAGGATGTGTTAACTTTCGGGGTATGGGGGGAGGTATGGTGTTATTATTAATTAATTATGATTGATAATATAATGCATTCATAAAATATTGATCTATTAATTAATATGCGTCATTCATATTAATTAATCCCTTGTTTATTAGAGAATCCTCTCAAAACATTTTGAGAACTACATATAAAATAAAGTGTTTTGAAGCCTTTTGGGGCGCAAATGCAGCTGCAAAAAATTTTCTGTGTCATTTAGTGCTATCAGTATAGCACTTTTTTATTTTCTTTTTTGTTTTTGGGGGGGGGGGTATCGTAATAAAAGCAGGGAGGGCCCGCCGAGGGTGGGGGCCCACCCGTCTGCAGACAGTCAGACACCCTGGCCAGTCCAGGCCTGGTTGTTTATCCCTTTCCATATTTTGGAAGTTTAATTTAATTTCGTATTTTTATTCAATTCCACACGTTTTCAGAGATTCCCTATTATGTGTAACCAATAAGCACACAGATTTCTTTTTAGTATATTGATATTTTTGTATATATTGAATTCTGTATCTAAGTACCATTTTGTATACGGATTAAAATTTCCGCCTTTTTTGGGGGGGAAAGACAATGTTTCAGATGTAGTATTTAGACGTTTCCTAGAAAAAACAGTTGGCGGTATTTGCACCTGACTAACAGAAAAATACCATAGTTTGTCATCACATAAATTAGTAAGTTGCATCGTTATACTAATAAGAAACTTAAATACAAAGGAAGCATTAGTCAATGGAACAGGAATGCGCATCAAGTTTATACATCCTAATGCTATTGATTGCGAAGTTTGAACTGGAACCGCAGACAATAAAATAATGCTAATTCCACCACTTATAAAATATTCTGGTACTATTTTACCATATCTTTTCAAAAAACTTCCAAATATACCTGCATCAGTGGTACGCCTCAGCAAGTAGAATTGAATCATTCGACTTTTTAAGATTTTATAACTCGAAACATAATAGGCCTTTAGCCGAGGACACGTCCAGGCTCAATTTTCGGGCTCTTTTTAGATTAGCTTAAATTGTTCAAAATGCAAACTGAATGTGTGAAATCGAAAGTCGGTAGAGGGAGATGAACCCTATGACCCACTCTCTGGAGCTGCCTTTGCATTTAGCAAAATATAATAGATCTTTTACAAAAAAAAAACCGCCTTCACAGAAAGTGTGGTGGTTGTAAAGCGAAATTGTACAAAAGTGGTCACTAAAAACAGATAGTCTCTTATTCAAGGTGGTCACTTTAGTAGGTTCCAGTGTATATGGAATGGTGAGACATATCATTTGACAAAAGAACTTCACACTCAAATAAAAAAAAATTAATACTTTATGGTCGAATTTCGACCACTGGCAGACAAATCTATATAAATAAAATTAGACTTTTGTCTGTACATTTCTTGGAATTCAAAAATTTTGCGATTTCTATCCGTTTCAAGCACCCGGGAATCCCATGCGACCCTCAAAAAAAAAGTTTGTCTGTCTGTCATTCTGTCATTCTGTCATTTTGTCCGTGACGCTTTTTTTGTTTAAGCATCACGTAAAAACGCCTGAAGCGAATGATATGAAATTTGGTGTCATGATAGGTGGTCACTCAACTTAAAACATAGACGTCGAATTTTTAAAAAATCTTGATTAGATTTTCAGATTTTGCGAAAATCGTTTCAAACTGCGTAAATTTGTGTTCAAGCATCACGCAAAAACGACAGAAGCGAATGATATGAAATTGGGTGTCATGATAGGTGGTCACTCAACTTAAAACATAGCCGTCCAATTTTTAAAAAATCTTGATTGGATTTTGAGATTTTGCGAAAATCCTTTCAAACTGCGTAAATTTGAATCAAGCATCACGTAAAAACGACTGAAGCGGATGATATGAAATTGGGTGTCGTGATAGGTGGTCACTCAACTTCAAACATAGGTGTCCAATTTTTAAAAAATTCTGATTGGATTTTGATATTTTGCAAAAATCCTTTCAAACTGCGTAAATTTGTGTTCAAGCATCACGTAAAAACGACTGAAGCGAATGATATGAAATTGGGTGTCATGATAGGTGCTCACTCAACGTAAAACATAGGCGTCGAATTAAAAAAAAATCTTGACTAGATTTAGAGATTTTGCGAAAATCATTTCAAACTGCGTAAATTTGTGTTCGCACATCAAGTAATAACTGCAAAGGTGAAAAAATGATATTTTGTTAAATCATAGGTGGTCACTCACCTTAAACTATAAGCATCTAATTAAAAAAAAATTGATCAGATTTCGAGATTTTGCTCGAAAATCGTTTAAGTCGTTATCGTCGAGAGAAAATCGTTTAAAACTGAGTGAATCTTTGTTCCAGCATTAAGTAATAATGACTAAAGCGAATGATATGATATTTGGTCACATGATAGAGGGCTGCTCAACATAAACTATAGGAGTCCAATTTTTTAAACATTTTTTATTAGGTTTTGAGATTTTGTGAAAATTCTCTCAAAATACGTTCAATGATGATTTCTTCAAACTTCACGTAATAATGACTAATACGAATGATATGAAATTTAGTGATATGATAGGTAGTTGCTAATCTTAATTTATAGGCGTTGAATTTTAAAAATATTTTGATTACATTTTGAGATTTTGCGAAAATCGTTTTAAAATGCTGAAAATTGTTCCAGCATCACGAAATAAAGACTGCAGGGAATGAAACGAATTTGGGTGACATGATAGGTTGTCACTCAACTTAAATTCTAGGCTTCCAATTTTTTCAAAATGTTGATTAAATTTTGAGATTTTGCGAAAATTATTTCAGTATGTGTAAATATTCATTCGCGCATCCCATAATTACGACTAAAGCGAATCAAATGGTATTACTTAGTTACTCTCTAACCTGTAATATTTTAACAATACATAAAAATTATAACTTCGCTTTCTTTACTTTGGCAACATACTACATTCATTCTGTGTACTCCTACAATGCTGACGAAAGTTCTTGCTTTTTGGAAATTTGCATTCACTAACCCGTCGAGGACGGGTACTTCAGCTAGTAGTATATATAATTAGCATTCACATTCGCATGCACCCGTTTGGAATTGGTGAGCATACAGCCATAATTCACACCATCAAGATGCATGTCACAATGTATGGCTGGAAGTTGCGTTATAGCATATTTTTATGAACATAATATGTGTAAAGTGAGTTAAGCGACGTTATGACTTTTTTTAGCAAAATGAAATCAAAATACGTAGTTTATTGAGATTGGTGAAAACAGAAGCCCTATGATAAATTAAGTAATATCCATAATTAGTCTTTCCTTTACTCCATTATGCAAAAGAACTTAGATATGTTTAGATAGCTGCGCTGTAATAGTTTCAAAGGACTTCTTATAGTTTTAAATGATATTGCAATAGCATGTTCTCAATATATATACAGGGTGAGTACAAAAGATGGACCCGATTTTAAAAAATCATATTTCCGAAATTACTGCACGTAATAAGTGCTACATAAAAGTAAAGAGAAACACACTGTCTACCAATAAGTGTTTGGACACCTATGATAGAAAAGCAAAACTATATTCATATTTCAATAGTTGGTAGAGCCTCCACGAGAGGCAATTACAGCGTGAACCCTCCGGGGCATTCTTTCCACAAGTCTTTGTATTACAGCTAGTGGTATTGTCTTCCACTCGGCTTGGAGTAGGCATAGAAGTTCCTTCACCGATTTCGGACGGGTAGTGCACCCCTTAATTCGGCGATCCAACTCGTCCCAGAGGTTCTCGATAGGGTTCAGGTCTGGGCTCTGGGCAGGCCAGTCCATTCGATGAACTCCATTGGCACCATACCAAGCCTTGGTTAACCTCGTAACATGACAACTGGCATTGTCGTCCTGAAAGTAATAGGGGTCCAACCCGTAAAACTGCCACAACGTAGGAAGCATATTGTCATCCAAAATAGTGCAGTAGGCATCGGCGTTGAACTTACCATGAATGAGGACCAAGTGTCCCGGTCCATACCAGGAGAAACACCCCCAGACCATAATTTCACCTCCGCCGAGCTTGACTGTTGGCACAATGCATTGTGGCAGGAGACGTTCTCCAGGCAGACGCCAGACCCAGACCCTTCCATTCGAACGGTACAGGGTGAATCCGCTCCAAAGAACCGTTTCCACTGATCTACGGTCCAATTTCGATGTGCTTTGCACCACATTAACCGAGCAGCGCGGTTGGACTTTGTGATCAAAGGCTTATGGGCAGCAGCACACTCATGAAAACCAAGCAGATGTGCTTTCTTACTGCTCCGAACTGCGCGGCATCTTGCATGCGACTAATGCCGATGCTGTTTCCTACACGATATATACCGGCGGAGGCCGTGACGTACCTCAGGACCGCAGATATCGTAATTTGCATAGGTGTCCAAATACTTATTTGTAGACAGTGTATACCCAGTTCTTTTTCAGTTACGAATGTTCGGTGTGGGACCCCCAAGTTACACGGCATACGTCCAATCTGTAATCCGGTTCGTTTCATGCATTTTGTAGCATCCCTGTATCAATGGTTCGTAATGCTGCAGAACTGCGTTCTTTAAGTTCTGGCAGAGTTTTTGGCATAGGTGGTACATAAACAATGTCTTTGACATAACCCTCAAAAAGATATCACATGGTGTTAGGTCTGGGGATCTTGGTGGCCATATGATTAAGGGTAAATCTGTTTCCTTAAATTGGTAATACCATCGCAGAATGCTCTTAATGGTTGATGCTTCTTTTCCTTGGCGATTTCTAAATGCATGTTTTACCGAAAAATCTGAAAAAATACGTGCATACTCTAATACGCAAAAACTCTTCTCTGCCATTGCCATGTTTGGAGTTCAATCACAGCGATCTTGAATGCACCATTGGTGGAAAAAAACTTGGTATATTTCTCTTTACATTCATGTATCACTTGTTGTAACATATGCAGTAGTTTCGGAAAAATGATTTTTTTAAATCGGGTTCATCATTTGTACTCAGCCTGTATATTTATATATATGCTTCACTATAACATTTTTGTCCCCAGAGCACTTTTCCAATTTTGTGCCCTATATATAGCCTCTATAAATTTTGTTCCCCTGTACACTTTGTACACAATTTTTGGCCTTTATTTGCATGTAGGGCCCAGGGCACGAGACCGAAGTTTCCGTGTGACAGTCAGGCCCTGTAGTGTGTATGTATTCCTTCATTTAATCAGTCACTCTCTAAGACTTTTCTATATTGAAAAGTTTTGAGAATTCCCATGTACTGGATTCCTTATATTATTACCATCATTTCAGGCTCTTGAGTCTGGTCAGAACAAATGCATTAACATTAATCACATGAAACATTTACAATGAAAAGCGTTCTTCTTTTAAGCTTAACAATCTGTTACATTTTTAAGAAAAGAATTGAAAGTTATTTCATGACTCCGCTAATTCAATTCAATATATTTAAACAATAAAATCATACCAAATGCATCCATTCTGAAGCACTTTGCAATACAACTGCCTTTGCCGCTAAATTTGCTGTTACTTAGAAAAGCTGTATAACCTTAATGTACATTTGCGAGACCTGGAAAAGAACTTTAAATATATTTTTCATTCTTTAAATGAAAAGTAATCTGTTGTGAACGTCTGTTTATCATGCTTGAAATGAATAATTGTCATTTATAGACAGTAA
This sequence comes from Cheiracanthium punctorium, assembly GCA_038373885.1. Taxonomy (NCBI): domain Eukaryota; kingdom Metazoa; phylum Arthropoda; class Arachnida; order Araneae; family Cheiracanthiidae; genus Cheiracanthium; species Cheiracanthium punctorium. The sequence goes on along the minus strand of JAWZYV010017120.1, from coordinate 984,190 downwards.
TATACAGTAGACCCCCCCCCTACAACACGGCAGATACGTTCCGTGTTATGTGTATCCGTGTTGTACAAAGACTGAGCTATACTCCATCTGGAGTGTAAACTACGCGGTCCCCCTGTGTTCCTTGTGACGAAGGGCTTGGACTGAGGAAGGCCAAAACAATTTTTGGCCGAAAAGTACGTATCTTCTTACCTATAACATCTTATGTGTGTTTTTTACAAAGTTTTTTATTTACTTTATCGTTACACTCCTTATTTGAGCAAGCGGGGCAAAAGAGTTATGACAACTAAATTATAAATTTTAGATAACGCAAAAATTAGAAAATTATTAGACTTGTACTTATTATAACATTGTTCTAAATTTATTTAAACACATTTCACTTAAACACCACTTACTTCATACTATGATGTATGCACCAGAGATAACTGATATGGACTTCATCTAGGGGTTTAAATTTGAAAAGATTTTTTTTTCCTAAAACATTTTCTTCCTCTAGTAGAGTGAAATCTGTATAAATAAAATTAGACTTTTGTCTGTACATTTCTTGGAATTCAAAAATTTTGCGATTTCTATCCGTTTCAAGCACCCGGGAATCCGATGCGACCCTCAAAAAAAAGTTTGTCTGTCTGTCATTCTGTCGTTCTGTCATTCTGTCATTCTGTCCGTGACGCTTTTTTTGTTTAAGCATCACGTAAAAACGACTGAAGCGAATGATATGAAATTGGGTGTCATGATAGGTGGTCACTCAACTTAAAACATAGGCGTCGAATTTTTAAAAAATCTTGATTAGATTTTCAGATTTTGCGAAAATCGTTTCAAACTGCGTAAATTTGTGTTCAAGCATCACGTAAAAACGACTGAAGCGAATGATATGAAATTGAGTGTCATAATAGGTAGTCACTCAACTTAAAACATAGGCGTCCAATTTTTAAAAAATCCTGATTGGATTTTGAGATTTTGCGAAAATCATTTCAAACTGCGTAAATTTGTGTTCACACATCACGTAATAACTGCAAAGGTGAAAAAATGATATTTGGTGAAATGATAGGTGGTCACTCACCTTAAACTATAAGCATCTAATTAAAAAAATCGATCAGATTTCGAGATTTTGTGAAAATCGTTTAAAGCTAAGTGAATCTTTGTTCCCGCATTACGTAATAGCGACTAAAGCGAATGATATGAAATTTGGTCACACGATAGATGGTTGCTCAACATAAACTATAGGAGTCCAATTTTTTAAACATTTTTATTAGATTTTGAGATTTTGTGAAAATTCTCTCAAAATACGTTCAATGATGATTTCTTCAAAGTTCACGTAATAACAACTAATACGAATGATACGAAATTTAGTGATATGATAGGTAGTTGCTAATCTTAATTTATAGGCGTTGAAATTTAAAAATATTTTTATTACATTTTGAGATTTTGCGAAAATCGTTTTAAAATGCTGAAAATTGTTCCAGCATCACAAAATAAAGACTGCAGGGAATGAAACGAATTTGGGTGACATGATAGGTTGTCACTCAACTTAAATACTAGGCTTCCAATTTTTCAAAATGTTGATTAAATTTTGAGATTTTGCGAAAATTATTTCAGTATGTGTAAATATTCATTCGCGCATCCCATAATTACGACTAAAGCAAATCAAATGGTATTACTTAGTTACTCTCTAACCTGTGTTAGTTTAACAATACATAAAAATTATAACTTCGCTTTCTTTACTTTGGCAACATACTACATTCATTCTGTGTACTCCTACAATGCTGACGAAAGTTCTTGCTTTTTGGAAATTTGCATTCACTAACCCGTCGAAGACGGGTACTTCAGCTAGTAAATCTATATAAATAAAATTAGACTTTTGTCTGTACATTTCTTGGAATTCAAAAATTTTGCGATTTCTATGCGTTTCAAGCATCCGGGAATCCGATGCGACCCTCAAAAAAAAGTTTGTCTGTTTGTCATTCTGTCATTCTGTCGTTCTGTCATTCTGTCATTCTGTCCGTGACGCTTTTTTTGTTTAAGCATCACGTAAAAACGACTGAAGCGAATGATATGAAATTTGGTGTCATGATAGGTGGTCACTCAACTTAAAACATAGGCGTCCAATTTTTAAAAAATCTTGATTAGATTTTCAGATTTTGCGAAAATTGTTTCAAACTGCGTAAATTTGTGTTCAAGCATCACGCAAAAACGACAGAAGCGAATGATATGAAATTGGGTGTCATGATAGGTGGTCACTCAACTTAAAACATAGGCGTCCAATTTTTAAAAAATCTTGATTAGATTTTCAGATTTTGCGAAAATCGTTTCAAACTGCGTAAATTTGTGTTCAAGCATCACGTAAAAACGACTGAAGCGAATGATATGAAATCGGGTGTCATGATAGGTGGTCACTCAACTTAAAACATAGGCGTTGAATTAAAAAAAAAAAATCTTGATTAGATTTTGAAATTTTGCGAAAATCATTTCAAACTGCGTAAATTTGTGTTCGCACATCACGTAATAACTGCAAAGCTGAAAAAATGATATTTGGTGAAATGGTAGGTGGTCACTCACCTTAAACTATAAGCATCTAATTTAAAAAAATTCATCAGATTTCGAGATTTTGTGAAAATCGTTTAAAACTGAGTGAATCTTTGTTCCCGTATTACGTAATAACGACTAAAGCGAATGATATGAAATTTGGTCACAGGATAGATGGTTGCTCAACATAAACTATAGGAGTCCAATCTTTTAAACATTTTTTTTAGATTTTTGAGATTTTGTGAAAATTCTCTCAAAATATGTTTATATTTCTTCAAACATCACGTAATAACGACTAATACGAATGTTACGAAATTGAGTGATATGATAGGTAGTTGCTAATCTTAATTTATAGGCGTTGAATTTTTAAAATATTTTGCTTACATTTTGAGATTTATCGAAAATCGTTTTAAAATGCTGAAAATTTGTTCCAGCATCACGAAATAAAGACTGTAGGGAATGAAACGAATTTGGGTGACATGATAGGTTGTCACTCAACTTAAATTCTAGGCTTCAAATTTTTCAAAAATGTTGATTAAATTTTGAGATTTTGCGAAAATTATTTCAATATGCGTAAATATTCGTTCGCGCATCACATAATTACGACTTAAGCGAATGAAATGATATTACTTCGTTACTCTCTAACCTGTAATATTTTAACAATACATGAAAATTATAACTTCGCTTTCTTTACTTTGGCAACATACTACATATATTCTGTGTACTCCTACAATGCTGGCGAAAGTTTTTGCTTTTTAGAAATTTCCATTCACTAACCCGTCGAGGACGGGTACTTCAGCTAGTTATACAATATGTATAAAAGTTCTTTCAGACACCACAATTCCAAACAAGCAGACGATCTCCTTAGTTCATGATATAAGTTTGTTTGTTCCTTGAGGCGTATGTTGTGGCCCGCGAAAGGACGGCTTGCGCCTCTATTACTGCGGGATAGGTGATGATTTCTTTTAGTATTGCCATTCTAAAGTTATATTAATTACTGGAGCTAAATCGTAATAAAATCCGAACATCTTACTCATTTTACCTCTTTTAACGTGGTATACGAACACAATCGCAATTTTTTTGCTGTAATACACAAACCCGTATTATAGCAGGGGTGTCTACTGTACTGGAATTCTTTTGAGTTCTCCTGTAAAAGAGTTTTAAATGCTACATACGCTAACTTTACTACATGAGATTTTTTAAAAAGTGTATGTACAGTACATATCGATAACATATACATACATTTCGTAGCAATCGATGTACATTTACTGCAACTATAGCACGGACGGACGGGCAAACTGAATCATTAACACTGGAAGGCTAATTTATCTAAGTTCTAATAAAATGTGCATAGTGTAATTAAATGAATTTTGGCTGTGAATTCAATACATCATTAAGTAGTCTTACATTTCATGTCGCATATTGCATAAAAATATAATGCAAATTTCTTGTCTTATATTCCTATTTTTTTGCGACGTTATACTTTTTTCCACGGCTATGACAGTTGTTTTGTTCGACTTTTTAAAACGAGCATAAATCTTTGGACTACTTTGGACGGACAGCATTTTTTTACGCACCTCAAAATTACACACTTTCTTTTATCTAGAACAAATGAACGCGCTTCTAAAATGCATTTTTAATGATGACTGCTCACACAGTATAATGTATTGGAACTGTTTTGGAAACCCCTGTAAGAAAAAGTAGTCTAACTGCATATGATGTTTTCAAGAAGGTATAGCACACTTAAAATTTTCCTACCGATTGATACATGCTTGGGACAATTATATAAAGGAAAAACAGACAAACCGCAATCATTATCACTTTTCAACTTTGATGGCAAGGATTAATGGTAAGTATTGTCTGTCGGTTAAAACGCGATCCGAGTTGGGCAAAACTATTCGGTAGTCGTGTTCTGAGCAGTGAAACCCATGCAGATTGTTTGGGAATCACAGAAATGTGCGCGGTAACCTTGATTCCCAACCGCACGCAAAAAAGCACAATGTTTGCCCAAGGCGTAAGGTATTTTGCGTTCTTGAAATATTTAATAACTGTATTAATAGCCGTTGAACGATGTTTGAGCGCAGATCACTTGCTCTTCGTTACGTGTGGGAAAACTGCTTCCACTGGGAAAAGGTAGATGTATAGTGACGTGTTTACATGCAGCTTTGTATAGCATTAATGATAATGGAAGTTTTTAATTATGTAGAATAAATAAATAAGAGATTGCCTTCCGATTCCCCTATTTTAAAGAGGATTTCTCGAAGTAGCAGAGGTTAAAATACCGACATGCCTGATGTAATAAGAAAACAGCTGGGAATAAATTGTTAGTTAGCATGTCTTGATATGATTCTAAATTAATTTTGTTATCAACTGAAATTTAATTTGCACCATCTGATGTAAATGCAACACAAACCGTGAAAAATCAACCTCAGAATTGCTGTTTGAAAACAGGTAATGATCTTTTTGCAGATCATATGAGTAGAATATAACGCCAAAACTAAAAGTTTAATTTAGATGACCAGAACCTAAATTAAACTTTTATTCATTGGGAAAATGTGTTGTTCCAGGTGGTGATAGCTATACTAAATGTTTCCTGGCAAACTTTAAACAAAAATCTACATACCCAGTAGAAAATGGAAGTTTTCTTTTCAACTGATTGTACGATGCATTAGAATTTCTATGCAATGCATTTCCTATTGTTCAGCTAGCATATAGCAACCTTAACTTACGAGGAAGATATTTTTGGCGGCCGATCAGGCTCTTCTTCATGTCTTGAAGAAACTATCTTCGACATTTTTGTTCGGTCGTTGTACCACAGCTACCAGAGTAAAAGAGAAAGCAATTAACTAGTCTTTAATTTTCCAGTTTTTCATGCAATTTCAACATCAATTTAACTAAAAACTGCAAAAGCTAGTATTTCGACTTCTCCAGCTTTATATAAGTGCAATCCTGACAGAATTGCATTAAAATGCACAAAAGTAAAACAATTCTGTTTTCACAGAACTCATGTCCTCATATAGAACCGAAGAGTAGGGAATTCTCGGTTTATTTATTCTTTTAAATGATGTAATTAATAGAGGACGCTGTACTTTTTCCCAAGCTGTCATCCATCGATTTAGATAATTTTTATGTATTGTAAAAGCCAGGGGCGTAGCCACGGGGGGGGTTAGGGGGGTCATAACCCCCCCCCCCCATGAGGAATTTTTTGCCATACAAAATGTATATTCTTGACTACTTTATCACACACATGTATGTATATATGTGAGTTGCAGTAGTCGTAACCCCCCCCCATGAAAAATTTCTGGCTACGCCCCTGGTAAAAGCATTTATTTTCTCGAGGCTTTAATTTTCGTGATATTCGCGAGTCCGTCATAAACGCGAAAATTAAATCCTCGGGAAATATTTTTTTCCGCTTCAAATAATAATAAAAAAGAAATTTTTCACTTACCAAAATTGAATGATTTATTTTATAAACTCTTTCTTGCTTACAACTTGGCTTTCTTTCTTACAACTTTTTCTTGTATGTAATATAACTAATAGAATGCAGCTCATTCACTTACAATATTCCTTCATACAATACAGTTCCTTTGAAGCCATTCAAAATGGGGAAGGGGGGGGGACGAAGTTTTCAGACAAAACAAAATTTCTTAAAATGCCTTATGCAAAAGGGGCTCTCTATTTAGGTAGTTTCGGAATTTTTCAACTATCGGTTGGTTCTATTCATGTAAAATTCGCGAAATTTTCAGCTCCCGAAATCACCGATATCTTCATTTTCGCGAAAATTACGGCTCGCGAAAATAAGCCTTTTACAGTAATCTAAAAATTGTCAGTTACTTGATTCTTACAAAAATATTTCAATTTATTATCAAGTAGAATTAATTTAATTTGAAAAAAAAACTGCATAGTTTGATATCGTAGTACATTTCCATATTTTCCAATTTTTGTCGACGTTTTTTTTTTTTTTTTCCAGTTCTGTAGAGCTTTAAGACCAATGTTTAAAAACAAATTTATTAGTTCGTACTTGGACACACTCAGTAACCTGTTCAATCCGAATAGGCAGCAGCGCTTCACTCTTCAGCTCCTATCGTTTCATCTTAGCGCGGGTCTTTGAACACCCTCCCCCCCCCGGCTTGTGGAGCATTAAAATGAAGTCGAATAAATAATGGTTTAAAAGTTTTCTCACAGATGTAAATAATTTCGTCAGACAGATAGAGGGGACATCAATTTTAGTCCAGAACAAAATCGTGTAGCTGAAATTTTTAATTTAGTAGCTAAGCTGCAGTAAGAGATGTACACTCCTGAAGCGTAAAACATATATTTTTAGGTGGAATCATTAAAATGTTGATATTGGTTTTAAATCTTTTTCTATTTTAAAAGTATATATATAAGTATAAACTAACAAAGAATTTAATGAACTAATGGAAAATTGAAACGACGGAATTTTGCGATGTGCGGGCATGTAAATATAACCTAAAGAGTAACAGGCAAAATTAAACAAATATTCCACTACTCATAGAAATAATGCTCTGTGTTTCTCCCAGTGCATCTATCTCCCTGTGAGAGTATTCAGTGCAATGATTGCATAGAATATCAATTCCTATGCAGTGCTGTCTCCTGAAACGATGAATTGTTAATGCGAATTTACATTGATGGTGTTGAATCAAAAAACTTTGATACATCAGCAGTGATTGAATATTGGCTATTTAGTACAAAAGGGAACTTGCCTGTAACTAAAAGTAATTTTTTAGTGATATGCGTGCAATATCTATACTATTAAAATCTGTGCGCGTCTGTCTGTGTGTGTGTGTGTGTGTGTGTGTGTGTGTGTAGCATCATCTCCTCCTAAACGGCTGGGAGTTGAGTTTCGAACGAGGTATCCACGAATTCGGAAAATTTCGAGAAAGAACCTCCGCTAATTTAAATTTCGAAATTCGAATTAGTTTAGGAGATATTGATAAAAACCCCATCAAAAACGCTAATTTTTGCTCTCCGTAATTCCGTGATTGTAACTCCTGTAGTCAAAAAAGTGAGAAATAAGCATCGAGGTTGCTATGTTTGGCTATTTTATTAAATTATTTAGACTCCTGCAGTAAAAATAAAAGAATAATGATTTTTTTCTGTTTAGATTATTTACAAAGTTATTTTTTAATTAAGTATTGCGTTCATGTTAAATCAGAGCTGGAATTCAATGTTTTTTATGTGTAAAAGAATAAGGGATTGAGAGATTTCCGAGACTAATATGTATATTTTTTAGTTTGGCCGAAAAAAAAATGGCTCATTTGGCGATTTTGAGAAAGTAGTAGGTTCTACCGATTTGTACAGTTTTGGGCTTGGCGCAAATTACTGAGAGCGTAACGAAATAGTATTTTTAATAACAAGTATAAATTTTACGGCGCTATACTTCGATTTTTCATACAGAAATAATGCAGTTATTAAGGCGATTTTAAACGATCTATAGAATTTTCACCAAATTAAGTAAACTGATTTAAGTTAGAGGAATTCCGCCAAATTTCAGAAAATTGAAATTCTCGCATTTTGTACATGGTAGTTAACGGTGATTAAAACCCGCTATAGTTAATAATTTAAATAACTGCTGCTTATCAATAATATGCCTGCATTAAATTTTGGAGATCGAACCAATATAAATGATAGATAACTATTTCTCATTTTGATTGCTGTTAAATCAATGCTTCGAATGATTCCTGAAAACAAAAAAATCTCGCAAAATGGTGTATGTTGGCATTTTGGCGATCGAAGTACTGTGTAATAAATAATTGATTCTTATTTGTTAAAGCAGCGCTACGGAAGTTTCTTTTACTAGAAGCTGTTAGAAAGGCGTAATTAATACTGTCTAATATATTTTTTGTTTTACGAATTGAAATGTTTGTTGATTCCTACTTTAGTACATTTCTTAGCAAAGTTGGCGAAAAATATTCAAATGTAGTGCAACTCTGTACATATTATTAATTCCATTCCACAATTGAGATGAGCCGATGTCACTAGCGTATGCATAGATATTTTTTTTTTAATTCCGCCAAACAGAGTATTGCGTATTGCCTTTAGTGTCAAGTTTAATTTGTGGTTTGAGCTATTTGCCATCGACTGGCGGTGTTAATTTCGCCAATATGGCAGTTCTAGCAAAGTAAACATGAATAACTCATTTCATGTTCTATTTTTAACATTGCTATAGTTTCCGTAGCAACGGAATCCATTGTTGCCACTTAAGTTGTTAAATTTTACAATTAAGTGAAACCACTCATTTCTACAGCTTTTAAGAATCGAAAAAGTGAAAACGCATCAATTGTGAAACAAATAGAACTGTAACAGACTTGCACCTTAAAAATAATCGAAGTTTTTATGCAATTCTACATAACTTAAATTTTATTTCCTTCGAGTGTGGATGTCATTTTTACGTCATTTTTGCTGTTTTGCTGGCAGATTATCCGGAGCAGCACATACCCTCTAATGTATTTGCTCCTCCGGAAGCAAGAGCGTATGTCCGGCGCGTATTTGTGTAACCCCATTGTGTTAATCAGAATTTTCTGGTGTCACATTTTTTAGACCATTTTTTACCGCGGAGATTCCGATCCTGAAGTATATTGATTAAGCAGGAGTAGCCAGAAATTTTTCATGGGAATGTTACGACTACTGCAACTCACATATATGTACACGTGTGTGCGATAAGGGAGTGAAGAATATACATTTTGTATGGCAAAAACTCCGCTTGGGGGTTGTGACCCCCTATCCCCTCCTTGGCTACGCCACTGTACGCAAGCATAAGTTGTCACGTCATGAAAAACCGTCATAGATGGCAAACTCCGAAGTTGTTCTGAGGGTTATACAAAATTAAAAAATTTCTTTTAGTAAATTTTACTTTTGATACAGGTCGGATATTTGGTTTTAATACATTTCGGCCACCAAGGTGAGATGAAATATTACTAAATACGGCAACCCAGAATTTTCTTAATTATTGAATTTGACACTATGCAACTACAGTAGATTCCCTAACACGGTAGATACGTTCCGTGTTATAGGAATGTGTTGTACGGGTCCTGCGCTATACTCCACCTGGAGTGCGAACTGCGCGGTATAATCGCGGCAAAACTTATTCGCGCTTCGTAAAAATGCAATGATGTTTGGTGTTGCCATTCAAAAGGAATGTTAATTACAGGAGCTAAGGCGTCATAATATCAGAACATATGTCTCATTTCACCGTGCTGTACGAGTCTCTTTTAACGTGTTACACGAAAACGATCGTAATGTTTTCGTCGTGTTCTAAGAATTCGTGTTGTAGACCCATGTTATAAAGGGGTCAACTGTAATCTGTAAAAAATGAAAAATGAAATTAGTTATTTATTTAGCGCGAATTGACAGTGAGATAAACGTCACTTTTATGTAACAAGTGTGATACTGCATTAAGAGTTCAATAAGGGTAATAAGCTTTTTCTCAGAAGTTACATCAAGAACGTTTTCATTTACAAAAGCGACATGATTTTCACCGGAGCAGGGTACATTTTTGGCTTTTAAACGTAAATGATGCATCCATTGTTTCATGTAGGTTTTTTAATTTAGGTAAAATTTAATAAAGTCGTGTGTAACATAACTGCGCTAATGCATTGTCCACGCTTTGAAAAATGCAAGATAAAATTGTTGTCAACATCATGTAATGTTATTTATGTGGTATATACTATATATTAATGCTATAAATTAAACCTCACAAAGAGAATTATATGATGTAGAAATCAGGCATTTTTCGAAAGAGAAAAGTTTTGTCTGCATACCATAAAGTTCTTTCTTTTTTGATCGCCAGTCACATTGACGTAGTTTTTGTGTCCTGTTGCAATCGTCTAAAATTTGCACTCATGACGTCAACTTTTAGTCACGATTCAAGTATTTTTTCACGTTTTGAGATTCCACATTATTGGGTTTAATTCGAATTATATATGTGTGAGGAAAATATGCGTTTCCCACCGTGCGGAGAACGGGTACGCAGCTAGTTATATTATAATTTTAGTATGTGTTACTGTACAGAATTCGGTCTACACTTGTACATTTAATTGAATCGGATTATATTTCATTTTGTAAGATGTGGTGGTTCTTTCATGATTAATAATTCTATTTGCAATTTAGGTTACTTTTCAGATTCATTTTTCACATGCATGAAACATTTTAGTTTTTGATACAATGTAATCGTTGTACGTTAAAAATAATGAAATACTTGAATTTAGAGTATTCCAAAGATTTCATTTTACTTCAAATGCTGTGCGATTTGAATAAATGATAATTTTTTTGAAATATTTTTTCGACTCTTGTTTTTGTAGTAGTTTTTTTAAACTATTGCTTAATCAGTTTTATTTTAACATGTTAGTGCATTAATATATTTTATATTAGATTGTCCAAAAAGCCAGAATTCGTAATTAAGTACTTAATATTCAGTTGTTTCATCGTAAAAATTAAACAATTTTAAATTTTAATAGTAGAATGCAAAAGTACAAAGTATTAGGGAAATTTCCTATTTACGTTTCACGATTAATGAATGAATTTGAGTTCCACAGTGCACTAAAGTTGACAAATGTGCACAAGTTTTCTAAGTGTTTGTTGGATATTTTTACGTTCCAAAAAGCATAAATTATTTTCAAAAATAATGTCAGCATTTACTTTACCACTGCTACTATCTATAAAGATTACGTAATGCCATTTAAAAATGGTTATTGTTGAAAGAAAGGCAATTAGATTTTAATGAGTCACAGGCAGCATTTAAAATTACTTTTCTCCCTTTATTAAATATTTTTCTAACAAGAATGTAGTTTTAGTAATAGTTGTCGGAATAGTTATCGGCCGTGAATCAGAGGTGTAAAACCCGTATACCCTTTCATTAATTTAACACCGTATTCAGTCAAATTCATTTATTTTTAAATTTTGGTGACAGTTTTAAATGCGTAAAATTGAAAAGAGCTTACATTACCAGAGAATAGGCACTTATAACAGGTAATTGCTAGTGATTCGGTTTTGCAATGACCCTGGGACTTACTGTCAGGGATATTACACGCATTTATCATTTTTATCAACGTTTTCTTTCAAACAAGTCAGTATACTTTCAACTAATTACGTCACCGGTAGACCAGTTGTCTAGTTAAGACTACCAAAGGCAACCACGAGACCTAAGCTCATTTAAGAGAAGCGAAAGCATCATAAACTCTGTTAATTTGATCGCTCCGATACAAAATTCGAAGGACAACGGCTACTTCCGTTTAGATATCGTTGTCCTTTTTTTCTTCTGCTCTAGCTGCACGAAGACTTTTCTTTTTCTACTTACCTGTATTAAAAAGAAATCAAGGACAACACGATATTATAATTCCATTTGAATATTTTTTTCCCCATTAAATCAAATCCTGTCAAGAACTGGCCGAAATATACTCGAAAATGAGATTTCTCTCCGAGATACATTCTAGAACCACCCACAGGGTTTTTTTTTTTTTTTTTTTTTTTTTTTTTTTTTTTTTATGTGTATAATTAATGCTATCGGCGAATTGAAAGAAAAAAGAGATCGTATAATATATTTTTTTAACCTTCCTGTCAAAGATTCAAACAAAGAAAATTGATTGCTTTAATTTGGATTGTACTTAATTTTATTTTATCTTAGCAAATTATAAGTAAAAGAGTAATAAAAGTTTTTTCTTTTCCCATTTATGTTTCAAAATTTTCTTAAGTCAATGCTTTTAATAACTAATATAATCTTGCGCAAAATTAATGATCGAGTCTTTGTTTAGTTATTTTTTAATGCACTTTTTTTTTAATGTTGTATAATCGTTTATGTAAGTATTTTATTAAAAACCTGATTAACCGTTGATTGTAGAAACTTCATGACTCAATCTTTGTTTAGTTTATTTCTTCAGTAGACTTCTACTGTTGAGTAATCGTTTATGTAAGAATTTTATAAAGCCTGACAATGAATGAAATTCGGTATTCTGCCAAGTTATAGTTGGGTAGGGGTTGAGGATGCTTAGTACACTAATCTGCAAAAGATCATGCATGAGAATGCACACGAAGAACAGTTTTAATGGCAGCCTTAATGAGAGATGATTATTGATTTGCCAAAGAATGAAAAAGTCACCACTGGCAGCAACAATATCCAAGATGTTCCTAAAAATGTACTACCCGAAGTAAAGGTGAACCTCTACTCAACACGATTCAAATTCAAGTGGAGTTTGTGCATATCGGTTTCACTCACGGTAACGCTAACGTTAAATGCCATTGGTTATTACAGCGCATGCGCACGTATAAAATCCTAAACGTGATAGGTCAAAATACTCCGAATAGCGGATAGCGTTAATAGGGAGTTTTTGCGCTACCTTTCTTCCCATGATAACGCTAATGCTATCCGCTTTTCGGAGTACTTTGAAAAATCAGGTTTCGGAATTTATTCGTGCATGAGCTGTACTGTCCGATGGCATTTAACGTTAGCGTTACCGTGGGAAGAAAAGTAGCGCAAAAACTCCCTAATGTTAATATAGGAAGAAACGGTATGCACAAACTCCCGAAAAGATTAATCTAATATATAAAATTCTCCTGCCACAGTGTTAGTCACCTAACTCCTCCGAAACCACTCGACCAATTTTAATGAAATTTTCTATGTATATTCGTTAGGTCATAGAATAGGTTTTTAACTATGTCTCATACCCCTAAGTCATAAGGGCGGTCCACCCCAAAATGTTTAGCCCCCGAGTGCTATTAATTTCAATCAGGATTTCTGTGTAGACATTAGCGTGTCGAATCACTTTTCAAATGTGTTTGCCAGGTAATGTGGAGTGAGGGGGGGGCGTTAATAAAATGTTGAAAGTCGCACAAGGTTTGCAATTTTTGATAATAGATCGCTAAATGTGGTGCCAAAACGCGACAATTTATTATAAATATATTTCGCGTATAGTTAGAAAACGCCTGGCGTATATTGTAAAAGAGTTTTATTAGGCGATTTTAATATAGATTTCTATTCCGAAGAAGTGCTCTGTGGAACAAGAAAGGAAAACACGGTACACTTATGGATTATGATGTCCATTCCAAACAGCATTTAAAATGTCTTTGCGGTGTAGTTGGAATATGCCTACAGGAAGAATATGCCTGGAGGAAATTCTAAACAGTTTCAGGTGGCGATTTTAAGATAGATTTCGATTCCAAAGATGTGTTTTACTCTCTTAATAATCAAGAGTGAAAAACCAGTGCTGAGGAGTGATATATCACCCTACCTTCGTGACAAAAATCAGCCAACCTCCATAGAGTGAGAAATCACTATTCTGAAGAGTGACATTTCTGACTCTGGACTAGGAGTGAGAATTCAAAAACCCACTCCGGGAAAGAGTGCCTCACTCTAAGGAAAGGGTGACAGCACGCCATCCCTTAAAGAGTGGAGCGCTCTGATCAAGAGTGAGCTATGACCCTTTTTAAGAGTGACCGCCACTTTTTATAGGGTGATTATTCGAGACCGTATCCAGGGGTCCGGACCCTCCCCCCTCCCAAAAAAATTGATTTTTGTTAATAAAATAATAATAATGACGTCTTTTTGTGAAAAATTCTGCCTTTTCCACGGTTTGGACCCTGCCTGAAATTTTTGTCTGGGTACGGCCCTGGATTTATTCCTTGCATATGCCTTGCTTCTGGCTATCACTATTTTGGGAAATTAAAATAATTCCTTATATATATATATTATATATATATATATATATGAATGTATCTGGTAACAGCATTGATTATTATTATTTTTTAAATATTTGGCAAACATTAAAAGATATTTTCTATATAGCATCAATATTTATCCAATCTTGTGAATTCATTGAAAATAAAATCCAATATTATAAATTTAATATTTTGCCCATTTGAAGTCAAATTTTAATACTATTGAATCTTAAAGTATTTGAAATTTATCAATAATATTGAGTGTATATTAGAAATATTTCCAATATTATTAAGTACTAATTACTTTTAATTATTAAAATTTACATATATGTGAATACTTTGAGAGTAAAGACCACTTCCAGTATTGGTAAAAACTAGAGTTTAGCCCTGATATATGCTCAAAATGTTATTATTATTTGTAAAATTTTAATTAACATATGAAGTGTGTATTGATATATTAATTATATATTGAGAATATTTCTGAAGCAGTCTCACTACCAATGAACTTTTAAATATTAACTCAATATTGTGAAAACATTGATATCAAAAACCAATCATATTACAAAGTAGTAAGTGAACACATTGAGAATAAAACAAAGTTTCCAATATTGGTAAAAATTAGCATTTAGGTCTGATAAATTCTCAAAATAACATTATACTCTTCAGTATGACTATACTAATATACCTTTTCCACTGAATTTAACATACAAAAAAATATATTCTTAATATAGGGTTGTATTGGAAATATTTTTGAAGTAGTCCTCAATTGATAAATTTTTTAATGTTAACTCAATATTGTTAAAAAAAATTGAAAACAAAGATCAACTGTAACTTCGTCAAATGTATCAAATGTAACTTCGTACAAAGTAGCAAAGTTAATATTTGCCTCAGATATATTTAAAATGCATTTATAGTATTTGATATACATTGGAAATATATTCAATATGGATAAGTAATTACTTTAACATAACTTTATACCATTTTTAATTTTTTTGGTTAATATTTACTCAATATTACACTGGGAATAAAGCTAGTATTGGTAAAAAGTAGAAAGTTGATATTTAACCTTTATATTGTAAAAATTATAAAACTTTGCTGCTATTGAATTTAAATTAAATATATTTAAAATGTATCTGCAATATCGAGCGCCTTGAAAATATTCTTCATATCGTACAAGTAAATATTTTTGCCGCATTTACCTCCCCCCCCCCCAAGTTTGTCCATAGGCAATCTTTAATACATCATAGCTGGATATTGGGTATATCTATTAGAAGTCCAACATAAAATATATTTCTCTATTAGAAATTTGAGGTGTGATCTCTCTAATGAGTAAATAACATCTATAATATACAGGTATCTGTATATATGTAGCATAGTTATAATAATTAAACTTCCAGAAGATCTTAAAGATCCAGAATATCGCAAAAATGGCTATCTATTTCATATTCAAAATATCCAAAGATCAGAAATTGATACTTATTTCATATCCAGAACTTCTTAGATATCTATTTCTGGGCTATCTTGGATTATTATCATGTTCAGAATGATCCATAACAGCTGGAAAATAAATTTTACGTAGCTCAATGGTACAAGTAATATCTGACCCCATGCATTTTTAGATTCTTGCTTTCATTCCAGTGAGTGAAATGTGGACTGTTGACACAAAACATACAGTATTTAAAATAACAGCCTATTCTGAAATTAAACAGATTAAGAAGAAGTACAGAGTTTCATTTTAATAATCAGATGATGGCATCACTAAAAGGTACCCCCAAGAGTTCCACATGGTTACTAAAACAAACCTCCATAACCTCTAGATCTATTTAGTTACAGAATTCGTTGACAGTTTATGTTTTGTTTGGTTAGTCAAAACTTAACAGGAATAGAAGTGAAAGTTTCAAAATGCTTGGAGGTGATCTGTATAGCCATTGAGCTATGTAAAATCCATCAGCAGGAGATTTATAAGAATTTTCTTTGTCTGCAGTACTATAACTTCATTTGAGGTAATCTGTGATTAAACAAGAATAGAAATAAGAGTTTCGGACATCCACATTACTCAACAGTGTGCAGAAATATTTGATATGTTCAATGTTAACTTTTCTCCTGCTGAAATAAAAAATCCCTGAAAGCTTATTTTTTACCTATGGTACATTTCAGAACAACTTTCACTTACAACAGTATTAACAAAACAATAAAAATAGTTCATGATAAGATATTTATATAAAATCAAAAGAATACTAATAATTTTGATTTTTAAATAGGTTTTATTTTAAGCATAATTTATTCAAACTTTCTTTTCAACTTTATTACAATTAACAAGTCTTTTTTTTTAAATTTTAAATAAATAAGAAATGAACAGGATTGAATTGTTATCGAAAAGAAATTATTTGAAATTAAATTTCAGTCATTTATACGAACAAATACAAGAATTATGAAACACGAAAATAAGTTAAAAGAGCAATAGCTATCCTTTAATTGAAAACCAAAAAAAAAAAAAAAATTAAATAAATAAACTAATTGTTGGGTAAATCAAAAATATAAATATATCTGCTGATAACCTCTGTTAATGTACATATCATGTTTGGAAATTTAAGAGAATACCTATTTTTCTATTCTTTCCCCTCCCCCAGAAAAAGGAATAAAATATTTCTAAAATGGAAACTACTTTATATTGATTGATTTCTTTTTTTGTGAAAAGGGGTAAAGAAATATTTTTGTGCAGGCCAATACATAAATAATATAAATCAAAACCAATTATTTCATAATTCCCCAACAATGCCCATTTTGTTGAATACACCCAACATTTTTGTCTTGTCCAAAAACCATTATTTAAGGTTTAGAGGCATGAGCAAGAATACAGGTTAGAATCCTTAAAAAGTTCACCACCCAAGTCCGCCCCCCAAGAAGACACCCCTCTTGTAGACTTGCCATAACGCAAAGAAATAATTGAAGTTTAGAGCATGAGGGTGAACCATATTAACCTCCATAGATAATGTCTGGGTGAGGGGGGAGGGTGGTGATTCAAAGAAAAATATTTTTTTTTTCACCTCTTAAAAAACCAAATTCCTCTTATGAACATAATTTATACATACTTCAAAATAAAAGCCATTTCTTAATTTTTTAATATATATACATACACATTCCTTTCTTTATTTATTTTTAAGTGTGATTTTATTTATTTCAATTTCACTTTTACAGCAAAATAGCTACAAATTACTTAATCTTTTAAAAACTTCAAATTGAAAAAAAAATTCTTTTAATATAGATTTTATGCAAGAATTATTATACTATTGAAAACAGATTTAGAACAATAAATGAAAGTAAAGCCAGAAAAACTCATTAGTATGTTAGAACAAAGTTCAATTAATACGAGGGCCAAAAAAAAAGAAAGAAAAAACTTAATAAAAATATATAAGCAAAGTCTTAATAAAAACATGAGTAATGGAACTTCCAAGTCCAGAGTAGTCTTCAGCCTAGCAAATTTTAGTTTACGATGCGTTCTAAATTAAAAAAAAAAATTTAAACTATTACAGAACTGCAGAAGTAAAAAATAGCCTACGAATTGAAAAAAAGTGGAAGATATCTCTTATTGAGACTCATGCAGGTTTGAATGAATTATAAAAGCAATGGCAGTGAACACACAACAAATTATTACAAATTTGGTTTAATTGTATTACATTGTTACATTTATATAAAATACAATCACTGGATTCAATATGAGTACTTCAATACTATTTCACATTCAGAGATTCTTCTAACAGCATCTGGAAGATAAAAATTATGACTTCAACAAGTAATTACAGAATTAAAAGTTTAAACATAACTGCTATTCTATCCTAATAAAAAAAGGGTACCCTCCCCCCTCCCCATAATTTGAATAAGACTGAAGAAAGGCTCAAAATCAGAAAGAGTTGGCAGCTAGAATATACTAGAGCATAAACTAGATCTATGTTAAATACATACAAAATAAAATTAGTTAAAATTAGTTTTGTGTGTACATGGATTAGTGTCAAATTTAAATCTCCAACTAAAGCACAGCTTAACACTTTCAACTAGGTGATGAATTTACAGAGGAATAAGTCAGCAGATCTTTTCATTTGATTCAGAAAACATTTTGTTTATAGTTTCACTAAAATCGGAGGATAACTTTATAATAAAAAGTCTGCAAATCTACATACATTTTGGAACACCTTTAGGAGCAGGTTAAATACAATTTTGGAACAGCACAAAAGCATACCGAAAAATGGTAATAATAAATACTTTCTTATTACCATTTTTCATATTACCATATTTATGTATGGTAATAATAAATACTTTCAAGTAACATTTAC
Source organism: Cheiracanthium punctorium (assembly GCA_038373885.1). Lineage (NCBI taxonomy): Eukaryota > Metazoa > Arthropoda > Arachnida > Araneae > Cheiracanthiidae > Cheiracanthium > Cheiracanthium punctorium. Next base: position 965,669 of record JAWZYV010017120.1, on the reverse strand, counting down.
ATATACTGTAACCTTCTGAGTAAGAGAGGGAAGGGAAACAGGGTTCCTACTGTTAAAATTGTACAAATTATGAATAAATGAATAAAATAAAGATGTAGAATTTAAGCTGCCTTTTACATTTTAATTTTGCCACTGAACATAAAAGCAAATGGAAAAAAACTGCAATAAAACCTAAATATAGCAGCTCAAAAAAAAAAATCTATTTTTTTTACCTGCAAAAAATAAAAGAAAAAAAAACTTAATTTTACAGATAAGAAATGCTTGTACTGTTTTATAAAATAATCTGTTCTCTATGTTCTATTAATATTAGAATATACTGATATGCAAAGTGATTGAGAGCACAAAATACTTTATTAAAAGTAAGGAACACATTGTAGGATTTACTTCACAAAATTTTATTTTGTGAGGTAAATCCTCTGAGGTAACACAAAAAAGAATAATTGGGGACAGTATTGAAGCGAAAATCCCATATCAAAGCAATTTGGAATAAAATTATCCCTGAATCACAGTAACCTGTGCGTAATAACAAACATCAAACTAATAGTGACAAAATAAATATTAAACACATTACTTACTATCGGTGAGTTAAATTTGCAAATTATTACAATCAATTAAAAAATAGAAAATATTCAGGACTTGTAATATATTTTAGGTACATCAAAAATTGAGTAAAAAATAAAGTGATAACTTTGCAATAAAAACTTTTCATGCACAGCAAGTAAAATATCATCAAATAACAACATTCTTAGCAAAGATCACATCTATATGTGGAAGATAAACAAAAGAAATAAATAATTAAACGGAAGTTTGAAAATACTTTTCATATCCAGTCTGGTAAATTACAAGGATTCAATGCTCAGAAGTGTAGCTAGAGGGGGACATTTGTCCCAGGGCATAGGATCCAAAAGGCACCAATTTGTATATAAAACTTTTTCCAGCGCATTTTGGTAAACAGGAAGTGATGCAAATTTGTTCTCGGGCACTGAAAATTCTTGCTACACCTCTGAGTACTGACCCCAATTAATAACCTAGATCTTCTTGAAGTCAGTTAAAAACTAGACTAAAGATATTTTTGAGTAATATTCAAATATACATATGACAACATGTGAACACTGACAAGGTTATTGCACTTTGTTAATACTGCAGGCTTAAAAAATCTGAATTTACTAAGGAAGTAAAGTTTACATTTACATATTGTATTAGTAAAATTAAAAAATAATATATTTCATCTGTTTTTACCACTAATGGTGGTACATGTAATATGGTGTCAAAACTGGTAGGCTAGTTTTCGATTTGGTTTGTACCAAAGTACAGATATGAGATTAACAAAAAAGGAAAAAAAGTCTGAAAGAATGTCCAAACAACTTTTGAGCAATTATACTTATGAATTTCAAGAGCAATAAATATTTTAATTTTTATTGATACTAAATCTATCTTACTTATATACAATTTTGCCTTACTGAAAAATCAGAAAATTTTTGAAAAAAATGAAAAAACTGAATTCTTTATAAACATTGAAAAAGGTCTGAATATTAAACTAAATTCTTAAATCTCATCTCTGAAAGTAGCATTTTACAGTTTACATTTTAAACAACAACAGCAGTGACAACATTAATAATAATAATAATAATAATAATAAAAGTTACAGGAGTTTCAAGGTTTTACTTACAACATATTTTTAAGAGGTAGTGAGGGTGCAGAGTAAAAAAATTAATCTGAAGGGACTAAAAATTGATTTTTATACTTTATTTCATTGTTACTTCATAAAATGTTGCAAATAAGACTTGATTTTGCAAGCAATTTATTAACTTGGTGTCAAATATGCAACTTGACATAAAAAATTTACATATAACAGAGATTAAATAAATGACAGAATATAGCATAACATAAAATGATATACTAAAGAGTTGCCTGGGTCAAATGCTTTAATAAAGAATACCACATTGAATTTTACTGTATAAATATTTATTGTTTTACTCATTGATGTAACTTTACCAAAAGTTATACTTTTTTTTCTTTTAAGAACAGCCCTAATAACTTTCTCAATTTACATGAAATTTATAAAATTTAATACATAGTCACTAACTGCCCCAAAGTAACATCACTTTAGGGAAAAAAAACTAAAAAAAAACATATAAATCAATTTGGAAAATAAGAAAAAATAAACTAAACAAAAAAGTAAACATCTCAAAAAAAAAAAAAAAGTTATTGACAATTATGAAATTATGCGATACAAGCTTTGAAAAAATTAGACCGCAGAGATCAAAAGTATGCAGACTTTGAACTAGTAATTAAGAACATTTAAAGAATAAATAAACAAATAAAACAAAAATATGAATACCACTTATAATGCCAATAGTTTCTTCTCTTTTACAGCATGCCACTGACAAAAATTCAATGGTTTTCCACAGGACCAGTTCAGAGTACTAGAAAATAAAAAGATAATAAAGTGATAAACAGCCAAAATCAATCAGTTTTTCTTGTAACATATTTTATTCATCACTTGGCTCTGCAAGCTTTAAAGACAGGCTTCTCAAAAACTCGGTATAATTCAGAATGCTTCTTCATAGACAGCATGATGAACTTTTATAGAACAACAAAACTGCAGGTCTTATCCCATTTTTAGGGAGAAATTCACGAAAGTGGAAACTGTATCTGATGGCTAATTCTCCCTCTATTTTGGACAATACAATATGTTATAAATTTTTCTCTGAGTATTTCACTTCTATAAATTAACCATTTGTATTGCCATAAATACAGCTTGTGAAGAGAAATTCTGAATTTTCAAATTTCTGACATAGTTGAATTCTTTTAAAACCTGTTCAGAAATTGCATTATTTCTTGTAAAAAAAAAAAATAATAACTTGATTGAAACATTTTGTTTCTACTCAGTGAGACACTTAATGAAACACAATTTTTGTGAGAAATCTACTACCCATCTGATTCAGTGCTTAAGATATACATTCTTCTAAAATGGGATGCTTTGCAATGCAAATAATAATAATAATATAAAATTCACACAGACATGTGTATAAGGAACATTTATAACATATGATATGAATATAAAATTAACTCCCAAATTTAAAAATACACTGAAACAGTAAATAATTAAAAATAAATACATACTTATATCTAAAGACATCCAAAGTAGTATTCACCCTTATCAAAGGTTCTTGAAAAATCACCCAGTCATCGCTGTTATTAACTCTCCTATATTTCAAGAAAATGAGTATTCAGTACATAAAAAACATTCTAAAAGTTTCGTTTTCTAAAGCAACCAATTTATATGAATATTCATTTATTATCAATTTATATATATTTAACTAATGACCACCCAAGGTAGGAGTCTTCAGTTAAAATTTACATTTAAACATTATCACAAGAACAAATGATTCGGTGGTAGATCGAGGGGTAATGGGATGAGTGGCTATAGGGCTTCAGTCCCCCCCCCCCCCAATCTCAAATCCAGGCAGCAATTACGACATAAAGTCGCTTGAGTCAGAAGTATGGGTCTAAATGGGGCCCCCTTACATTTTGTTTCTTCACCGACTCTGACAATTGTCTTTCTGTATTTTCCACAGTATTTACCCGCTTGCCCATGATAATCAGGGAACAATCATATTACATTAAATTTTTCAGTAATATTTGACTTATTTATTAAGATATATTTTTCAGTAATATTTGACTTATTTATTAAGATATATTTTTCAGAAATTTGTATATGAATGCATTTAAAATTATTTCAGATTTTAAATGCAAAAATAATGTGTAACAGATAAACAGTGATAATTCGCAAGTAATAATATATTAAGATGCTAACATATCAAAAATATATACTTGTGCAATATATATGAGGAATATTTGAAATATACACCCAATATTGTGGATACATTTTAAATAAATTTAATTTAAATTCATTAAGATTGACAATATAATGGGTAAATATTAATTTGCTACAATTTACATTAGTATTTATTTCCAATTTAATGATAATATTGAATAATTAAGTATATGAACATGAAAAAATAAAAATACTATAAAATTAATTACTTGTCAATATTAGGAATACATTAGAAATATTACCAATGTTTACCTAATATTGTGGATACATTTTAAATACATTTGGGCTAAATATTAACTTGCTGCTATGTAAAAATACTGGTTTGGGTTTTCAATGTTTTACAATCCAGTGAGGTGCTATTTGAAAGTTTATTGGTAATGGAACTACTTCAGAACTACTTCCAAAATATAGGCAATATTGCAGATACATTTCATTTAAATTCAGTAGAAAAAGGATTAAAATTATTTTGAATTTTTAAGTAAATTTTACCAATATCATAAATTTATTTACCCTTAATGATACCCAGTAGAAGACCCAAACTCTGAAATCCATGCTGTCTGCTTTCTCAACAATGTCAATAAATAATGAAATCTGTTCTGCTACCTGCAAGTTCAGAAAACCACAGAATAATATTAAATACTTGAAAAATATAACATTAATGATATGGGCACCCATAAGGGGGGGCTCAAGGTAGGGAACTTGCTCCCCCCCTAGGAGAGGAGAGCAGGGGCAGGGACATACCCCAAAAAAAATTCTGGGAGGGTCCAAAAATTTCGGAGGGGGTCCAAACGATGAAAAAGGCAGAAATTTTCACAAAAAGACTTCACCATTATTGCTTTGTTAATAAAAACTGAAATTTCGAAGGTGTTACAGACCCCCACCCCCCTTCCTGGGTACGTCCTTGGCCAGAGGGTGACTGGTGGGGCTTCAGCCACCCTCGAAATAAGTAAACATAAGAAATGGAGAAAATTACATATTCGTGGGTAATTTTGAAAGTTCAGCTTGAAATTTTTAAGGTTTAGATACGTCCCTAAGCCAAACTCACTCCACCCCTCCCCCCCCCCACTTAAGTATGTTTTTTCAATCTGCAAAGATATGTTCTGATTAAATGAATTTAAAATGAAATATGCTAGATAAATTTTAAGTTTATGAACATTTCCTATGCAATATGTGAAATAACCTTTATTAAAAATGAAGTCTTAAAAAAATGCAACTCAAAGCATGGCTTTTTCCATAACATTACAGAAATAATTCAGCAATCAAAATTAATTGAATGTCAACAATATTATTTGAATTGTCTTAGACTGAACAAGTGTAAAGTAAGCTTTATTTAAGGGGAATAGATGAAGTGAATATTATCAAATACAATGAAGAACCGTTCTGATTATACCATCTTTAAAATAAAACAAACTACATTAAAATCGGCTCATCCATTTGGGATCTATTTTGCCACACACACATCCAACTTTTAGAAAAAAAAAACAGGCATTTAGTATCTTAGAATGAAGATTTAATAAACTAAATTCATATTCTGAAAAAATTTAAGGACCCCTTAAAATGGGGTGTCTGGGGCATGTGCCCTCCTTGCTCCTGTGATAATCATGGTCTTATCATCACAGGATTTTCAGTAGTATTTGACTTAATTATTAAAATATATTTTTCAGCAATTTGTACATAAATGCACCTAAAATTATTTATCAGATTTTAAATTTTGAAATAATGTACAGTAGATAAACAGTCTTAATTCACCATTACTGTGATATTAAGATGCTGACACATTAAAAATATTTGTTAGTACAATATGAGGGAAATTTATAATATACACACAATACTGTGTGGATACATTTTAAATATATTTAATTTAATTCATTAACATGGACAATATAATGGATAAATGTTGCTAATTTTTACCAATATTAGTTTTTATTTCCAATATAATAACAATGTGAAGGATTGAGTATATTAGCATTAGAAAAATAATAAAATGGTATAAAAATATTTTTAAAAATTACTTGTCAATATTAAGAATACATTATAAATATTTCGAATTTTTACTTAATATTGTGAACACATTGTAAAGATATTTGGGCTAACTACTAACTTGCTACTATTAAAAACTTTATCAGTAATGGAATTACTTCAGAAACATTTCCAGTATATAGCCAATATTGTGGATATATTTCATATGTTAATTAAATTCAATAGAAAAAAATTAGCATTATTTTGAATTGGTATCTAGGCTAAAAGGTAAGTTTTACCAATTTGAGAATTTTATTTACCAATATTGATACACAACAGAAGACATAAAATCTACCATACCAAAATCTGCAAGGCTCTAAAATTAATACTGTATTACTAAATTTAATATTGTAACACTTACCTTTATTACCAGTAATATTAAACTTATCCGTTACTATACTATTGAATTATCCTTAAACAGTATACAAACTTTTCAATTCCAAAAATCTCGCATTTAACACCAAAAACAATAACTTTTTTTCCGCGTTGAATCAGTTTACCCGCACAAGTATCCCTTGTGTTTTTCGTACTACTAATGAAAGCTCACACATTCTGAATCACCTGCTACTTTCAGCTGGTTTCCCTGATTTAAAAGTGGACTTTCCTGAGGCCATCTGGGGTGTTCGATCGTAAATTATCCACTTTACCATATGAGAGAGAGGTTTGTGTATGTGTAAAAAGTGGAGAGGGAAATATTACACCACAACAACAGAGCGGTTATTTTGATCTAACAACGTATATATGTATATTCTAAGCGTGAATCTGTGCTAGAATGTGCAATAAGATAAAATGATGCACATAGACATATTGAAATTTAATCACAAAATATTTTTTTCCCACGTTTATAATTTATTTCAATATAAATTGCATACAATATATAATTGATCATTATTTTCTGCTTTTGATTTAAAATTTTGTTTATACTATTTGCAACAGGCGCGTATCCTTCCTAAAAATCTGACCCTTTACTTAGTTTAAAATTTGATACTGAGGCTACAGTTGAAACAGCTTGCTTACAATTTGATACACAGGTTAGAGCCCTCTCCACCCCCGAAATAAAATCCTGACTGCACCACCGATTTACAAACACGCATCAAAACATGCTCAAATATTATATACAGAAACAAAAAACGAATGCAAGATTTCAGCTATATAAGCATAAATAACATACTACGATCAAGTATAGAGACGGATTTAAAGATCAATTTCTCGGAAGGGTATAAAATTAAAAGAAGCAGGCTTGTTTAAGTCTTAAAAACAAAATGTATAGTAAAGCAAAATGTTAACCCTAACCAAAGCAATGTCTGTCGGAAGAGCTGGAGTCCTAATGGATCCGACACTGAATCAATGTATCTTATATGTTGTGAATTATCAAATTTTAAATAACATTTACAATAACTGAAAAGTTATAAGGTTTTACTTACTTGTGTTAGCTAAAAGTATTCCATTACTTGTATGCAGTTGGTACTTCGCAACTGCAGTCCAATTCCAATATGGCGTCGTTTGGGTATGGAAGCAACGCACTCACTCCTGCTGAAGTGAGAGCATCATGGGAAAGGTGGTGACTCTCTCGCTAGAGTGAGCAGATAGCGCCTTCACCCTTACTCTAAGAGTGACATTGTCTCACTCTTGCAGTTAGGGTGACAGAATCCTATCGATGAAGAGTCATAATGCAGTTTTCTCACTCTATCTGGGATCATTTGCCGGTGACTTTTTGTAAGAGTGACAATGTCACTCTAAATTTTTAAGAGAGTAGGTACAAGAAAGAGTTGATTCCTATTTTAACGCCCCCACTCTCGCCAACCTAAAAAATCCGAGTACTTTGGCGAGCTTTGCAGTCATGGGTCTCTGGGAGTTATGCACAAGTTTCAACGGTACTTACGTATTATCCCGGCGGTCTGCCAAGACAAGCAATTCTTCACCAAGATAAATGCCGGGCTAATGAAATTGTTGATGGTTTGGAATACGATTGGCAACGTATTTAAAATCTACGGAAAAGTAGTTTGGCGGAAGTGACCGCCGGGATAATACATAAGTACCGTTTCAACGCACCCAAAAGAACTAGGTGATAACTAAAGTAAACAAACTAGCGATAAACGCGGCAGTTAAGGAATTTGAAGACATTTAATTATTAAAACTACATTAATTGGTAATCCAAAATCAATGAAAATGTAACGGCATGCTGTACTTACATGTTGTTCCAAATCGCCATTTTAATTCTAAATTACGATTTCTACATAAATGCAAAAAATCGTCATGCTAACTGCATATGTTTAATCATCGCCTCCTCGGCGAGAGTCGAGGCGTTAAAATAGGAAACAATATATAAAACGGTGAAGTATAGTTGTGATATACTTGGCGAAGATTGTAAAATAGTTTTAGTAGGCGATTTTAAGATAGATTTCTATTCCAAAGATGGGTTTTATAAAATAAGGAAGAAAAATACAGCATAGTCATGAATAATGATAACACTTTCCAACTTAATGGAATAAGGACGAAAAATAGGGACGACGCATAAATTATGATACGATTTTAATATATAGCACTATAGTGCGTATTTAAAATCTGAAAGTGTTTCAGATTTTCATCCTTTTTTTGGGGGGGAGGCAAAACTTTTTATGGAATGACTATCAATAAGTCTCAAGGCCAAACTATGTCTGTTTGTGGATTAGATTTGAGCACGCCATGTTTTTCACACGGACAGTTATACGTAGCATGCTCTCGAGTGGGCAAACCATACAATGGGCATTCAGTTTGTTTGTGTTATCTAAAGATGGGATAACAAAAAATATTGTATACTCTATTGCGTTAAGGGATTGATATTAGTTTTTAGTAAAACTATTGTAATTAGCGATATATATAAATTTAAAGAATAAATTACAATGGATTAAAAATATAAATGTTTGGTATTCTGTTATTTTTATATTCCAGCATCGTTCACAGCTCTCCATGCCTCTTCCACTCATATACCACATCCTCACAAACTTGCAATAAGTTAGTCATTTCTTTCTACTAAAATAATCCTAGGAATAATTTATATGGCAAAACAACGTTTGCCGGGTCAGCTAGTACACATTTAAAATTACATTTTTGTGCACTTTTGTATGTTTTTAGAAACAACAATTAAAAGAAAATCTGATAACACAATTCCACAACAATTAAATGAAACATGCCCAACAAATGACTCCACACCAATTTAAAGAAAAATCTCAAAATTACTTGAAATTTAAAAAACAAAATCTAAGTAATTTTCAAATTTTTCTTTTAATTTCATTCGGTTTTTCTGTTACAAAATAATAATATTCTTAGTAAGAAATTACAAGACAACATTAGTCTATTCTTTACTACATTTTCATGGCGCTTTAAATAATTAATAATGTATAATAACATATTTTTATTCAGCATATGAAATATTAATTGGTAGAACTGTTATCAAAGTTTGAATACAGTATTAGCGATGTAAAAGCTTTACGTCGCTAATATAAAGGCAGGTTAGTTTGTTGTTTGTTCTGCTATTTTTTACTTCCTTATACGAAATACAAGGAAGCAATATGATCGCGAAACATTTCGGTATCACCGGATTTTGACTACCTCTCCGTTTACTTTTAAGAGTTTTTGAGAGACATCTATCTCATCATGCGCATGAATGCGTGTTTATATAAATACATGTACAATCAATCCATTTTGACCAGTTTTTTCCTGACGTCTATGCATACCTACGTGTGTACGTGTGTATGTAACTCGCGTTTCTCAAAAACTATTAGTGGTAAATTTAGGATTGTTGTAACATCTAGTTGTGCACCTCCCTTTTTGGTTACAATCGACTGGATAGTTTATTTACAGGGAAATCCAACAGATTTTCTATATATTACGCTCTATGGGCAGAAATTCATTAAAGAGTATTTTAGGAATATTAAGTTATTTCAAACGAATCAAAAGATATAAATATTGTTAAGGATTACAAAATGAATATTTCTATCGAAAATAATGCATTTATCATCGAAATAGTTCTTCTACAGGAACACTTCAAACACAATTCCACAGGAACACTTCAAACAATTCCAACACATTACAGTCAATGGCAGTTTTAGGAGCATTCATTAATTTCAAGCACAATAGCATCAGGCCTTATAATTAGATAATGGTCCGACGACGGTCATGTGTCTACCTCAAAAAAATTGCACCAAAAGTCCCTAAGCTTGGGGACTTTTGGTGTACGTATGTATATGTACATATGTTTCTCGCATATCGTAAAAACTATTAGTCGGAGATTTTTGAGATTTTATATATAAGATTGTTATAACATCTGGTTATGCACTTCGATTTCTGGTTCCAATCTGCAGGAGAATTTATTTACAGGACCACCATAAAGAATTTCAATGCATTAATGTCTATGGACATCTTCAGTACATTATGTCTGTAGTCAGTCATTGTTTGGTCCACGCCCAAAATCTTGCCATTTGTCATCAACTTAGGCGAGTTTTACCGAAATATCGCCAAATGTAATGTCAAAAATAAATACGTAATTCTCATAACTCAACCTTTTAACCGTAGAATGTTGAAATTTTGTACTTAGAACTATTTTAACATCTAACTGCGCATCTCTTTTTTGATTGCAATCAACTGGGTAATTTATTTACAGGATCACATAAGACTTTCAATACATTAAGGTCTAAGAATGCCTTCAATTCATTAAAAGTCTGTGATGAATCACTATTTCGGCTGCGGCCAAAATCTCGCTATCTCAAGCTTGTCGGCTGTTTAAGATTTGTTTTTACACTTAATTGGCCGAAATATCGCCCAATTAAGTGTCAAAAACAAATCTTTAAAACTGAAGCCAGCTTGGCGATATCTCAAACGTTTCGCTAGAAATCGCTATACCTTAGTATTATTGCAGTATTGTATCCCTTTCAAATGTAAAAAGTTTCGAGGAAGTTCACAGAAAATATTTATGATTTAATAGACGTACAAGGAAGTCATGTTGTGGCCTCATCAGATTTTTATTTTTTCAACTAAAATATGCTTTCTTTAAATATTATTTAAAAGTCTTAATAAATGACTTTTAGACTTTCTAGAACTAACATATAAATAATCAATTAAATTATAATAATAATAATAATAATGTTCAAATAAATATGTCTGTTTATATTTCCATACTTCTGCGAGAATTTCATTAGAAGCTACGAGATAAATACTTCATGATGTTCTGAAAGAAGAAAATGTAATTCTTTCTGTAGAAGTTATATAGTGAAGAACGTTTAACATGAAACTGATGGGGCGAAAATATTTTTACGTATTAAAAGAATTTCGTCTTAAACGAAGCATACAAAAAGGGTCTCATTAATTTTTTCAATACCAAATTTTATCAATTCAATTTAAAATTCATAATTTTAAGTACCTACATTCAACTCTATCTTTCATACATTCAACTCTTTAGTAAATCTATGCAAACGCATACACACACATAATCCAATACATTACCTTACATAAAAATTTACGCTTCAAATAAATATAATAAAAGTAACATTCATTTATACATAACATTATGTATAACAGTCGCGATATTTTTTTCGTGTTAAACGATTTTCGTTAAAAGAAAATAATAAAAGCAACATTACTTCATTTAAACCGATTTTTCATAATAAGCGTTCTCGTGTTTTTCTCCACACTTTTGAGTCAGACAGATTTATTTCAGTCTGAAATTTGCGAACTTCTGTACTACTTACAAGGTAGTCGATCTTGACCTATATTCTTAGGGATGTCGTTTCCCATTTAAGTACAATCCCCTTCTTAACACGAACAATATGAGTTAGTTTTCGTCAGATTAAAACGCCGCAGAAAGGGATAAACAAAAATAGGAATTTCCTTACTCTGCATAAGCTCGTTTCCTCGCAAAGAAGGAATACAAATATTTCCGTTTTTAACTACCCTGAGTCAGTGTGCATACCTTGCCAAAGGGTGTGGTGAAATCTTAGTTTGCAAACGCTATCATGGCCAGATTCATTTAAATGATTGTTGAAACTATTATGTTTTCAGGGTTTTTTTAATTATTATTAAAAGCTAATAAAGAAATAAATCTTGATTAATAGAGAGAAATTTCCTTCAAAATATGCTCCTTTAGGGATTAAAAAAACTGTCGGAAAATCGTCAAAAAAAGCGGAATTTAAATTCTACTATATCATTCCAAAACTTCCGTTTCAGTACCCTTGTTTGAAGGATACGAAGGATGCAATCGAACCGGCTCGCAAAAAATCAAGGATCGCAAGTCAATTTCTTTTTATTATTTTTATTATTATTTTTTAATACTGTTATTATATGCAATGCTATATGTCAAAAAAAAAAACTTTTATAGCGTTTAACATCTTAAAATCCATAATTTAAAAAAACTTTAGTGATTAGCTGAAAACTTGCTCAATGATACGGTTTTGGAGCTAAAATTCTATTTTGTGAGACGCTTTTCAAAGTGACGTATGTTTTTCTTTGCTTTTAAAATTAAAATAAACTGCTTATGTTTTCAAAGGAATTCATGTTCATCTTATGGGCTTTTTTATTTCAAATCTGTCAAATAACTGTGAAATTAGTTGAATAAGAAGAACATATTTCTCAGAGCATTTTATCATTCCATTTTTCCTTAGAATTTCGCCTTCATAAGAGAGTAAACGGAGGCATGCATACTCTCTAAATTATATTTTTCACTCAGCATATGGTAATAAATCTTGCCAACAGAAACAATCTTATTTCTCAGGGGAAAAAAGTGTCATAGCCTCAAGAACTTTCATTTTATCCATAATTTCGAACGTTTCATCTAGAAAACATTTATTTAAACTTGTTAAACATGCAGTTTTATAGATAATTTATCTTTTTGACAGGATTTCAAAAATTAAAAAATCTGGAATGACTCCACCACTGAAAAAACCACTCAACTCTCCGAACACTTGATCTTTACCAAGTGGTTAGTAAATTTAATTCAACTCAATCAAATGCAGTGTTCAGACACTAGCGCACTTTCACGAATTTCATAGGCCATAATGTATAAAAATTCTTTTTTATAGCCCTGTAAATAAACTATAAGCCCTACACACACCAAAATCTGTACAGGTTGTGTGACTATGACCTATAATACACGTACTCAATTCGAACTTATTCGAATTCACCATTTAGACGCTAGCAGGCTTTCAAGAATTTTTTTTATAGGCCATAAAGAAAAAAACATTCTGAGAATGTGTAGCTCTGAAACAAAAAAAAAAGCACTATACGTCCTATACACAATAAAATCAATACCGGCCGTGCGAGGATAGTCTGTAGGGTAAGGGCACCAGTAATTGACACGTTAAGAGGAATAATAAGCATTAACTAGTAATTGCTAATTACTAAAACTATCTAGAAACAAAATTTTTGTTTTCTAAACTTAAATGAACTTTGAAAATTCAAAGGTATACTTTATTACAGAATATTGGACATTTAAATTTTTTCTATATTTTATATGTTTCCATGGTGGCGACACCAGTAATTGACACCAAGAACAAAATTTTGGCTCCATTGATTGACACTTCCAGCTCCAGATTAGACACTTAAGGAATGAGTAGATAAACATGCATTTTTTATTTTTAATGCAATGACGTAAAAATGACTCAATAAAATGAACTGAAATTTGGCGACATGATAGACGGTCACTTTAAAAAAAAATTTAAGCCGAACTTTTTAAAAAAATTGATCCGATTTTGAAATTTTGCGAAAATTGTTTAAAACTGCGTAAATTTTTGTTAGCGCATCAAGTAATAATGACTAAAGCGAATGAACTGAAATTTGGTGACATAATAGTTGATCACTCTTCTTAAACTATAACGTCGAATTTTTAAAAAAATGATCAGATTTTGAGATTTTGCAAAAATTGTTTCAAACCAACAACAATTTTCAATTGTTGTAGTTGCCAAGTTTGTTTAAGCACTTCTCATACCTTACAAGTAGATTTTGAGTACCTTCTTCATAGCAATTTGTCTCCCGCTCAGATGGGTCACGGCCGTTTTCAAGTCTTCCCTGCAGTTGTTGCAGCAGAGATCATGCTTCAGATAGCGGAAAAGATGAAAATCGCTCGGCGCAAGGTCTGGGCTGTAGGGGGGTGGGGGAAGATGGGGTCCAAGAGTCCAGTAAAGCTCGGATCTGAGCTGCGGTGTGAGGCCTTGCATATGCCATCTCCTTTGTTTTGAGTAGCTCTGTGTGGCTTTCGCGGGCGATTCGTTAATTTTGAACTTTTACAACAAAATTTTAGTTGCCGGTTTGTTTGCCAAAATTTTAGTTGCCGGGCCGATTTGTTCTATGCCGGTTAGTCCCAAGACATAGAACAAATCGTACAGGTCACTTAGACAACTGCAACTGAGCACACTTGTTCCAAAAGAATGCCGGGTCGCAACGCAAGCATCCGTTGCAGCACGCACACCACCTATTAGGGCATATGCTACCGGCAAAGTATGAAAAGCCGGCATTCTATAGAATGACTAGGCATTGTATATAATGCCGGACGTTTTTATGCAAAGTGTGAAATATGATAATTATTACATACTTTCCCTATGAATTGTATATGATACCTAGGAATTTTATAGAATGGCAAATGCTATTTAGGCAAAGTATGAAAATAGATCCTGAAAAGGCTATTATATGAAAGACACGCATTCCTCAAATTCTGAAAAAAAATGAAAGTGTCATAAAACAAATTTATTCAAAATACATTAAGAAAAATGAAGTTGTACAAATCAAAATTTATGCCTTCCTTATTAAGGGAAACAAACTTTGTGTATCAAAAATAAACAAATTAACCTACTTGCTGCAACATGGTGGACTTGAATGATAATTACTTTTCATTACATTTTTCATATGTTTCACGTACAGTCGGAGTTGTATTTCATACTATGCCGATTTCTCATTTGGCATTCTATAGAATGCCTAGGAGATGTGTGAAATATTGATCGTGTCATACATTGCCGGTTAGTTTCAGACATTATATACAATGCCTAGGCATTCTATAGAATGCAGGATTTCAAACTTTGCCGGTAACATGTAGTACAAAACGGTCCTTTCTTAAAACACACTCCTCGTATTTTTGCTTTATACTTTCTTTTTAAGCCTTAATTTACATTCCGCTTGGAGAACTTTGCGACAAGAGCTATGGTAAAAATTTGAATAAAAGAAATACAGTGCTGAACGACAAAGGTTGTTCACCCCTTTCACGCCACCCCGTTCAAAACTTTTTTTTAGGAAATATTTATTTATTTAAACGTTTAGAAAAATCCGCATTCATGCCTGTTGTTAAAATGTTCCTTGCGTCATTTCACGAATATTCTTTTATTTTTATTTTAAACATAACTGTCTGACCTTACATCTGAACAATGAACTTTCTAGAGAATTTAACGAAAAAGTATAATATTTAAGGCCTTAAAGAATATCCTTCGTTTTTTTTTTACTTGCCAGAGAATGACTCAAAAAATTTTTTACAATTCATTAAGTACGTATTTGTTTCACCACCAGTTTTCAACGTGTACTTTCCCTTAAATAGAAAAATAAACAAAAGTTACAAAATACCATAAGTCCAGCAGCACTTGACATCATATTGCACATTTTAACCTTGCCAGTTATCAGGTAATTTTTTTTAATTCATGCTCATCAGTTACACGCGATCAAGTGTGAAGTCGCTAGTGAAAGCCGAATTTTAATGTAGATCTATTATGTTGTCATATTGTACGACATTAGTGCTAGTTTTTCTTGTTGCTGCTTGATTTAGAAATTTCATTGTGTTTTTAGTAATTGGAAAGGACTTCCTCTTTTAAAACCGCAATAAAACTGACGTACATTCGAGCATGGTTATAAAATGTAATGTATAGAAAAGTTCCATTTGTTGCTAATGTACAGGGTGATCAGAAAATGCGTATACATTTGAAGAATTAATAATTCACGGAATAATGTAGGTAGTAGATAAAAATTGACACACTTATTTGAAATGACATGGGTTTTTTTTTTTTTGCAGCCACAAAAAAGTTAAAAAAATAGCCTATGGGTGGCACTTTATGTGATAAGAAAAATAATAATTAACATAACAAATTATGATAAAGACGATGTTCTTCAGAACAAATACTCAACATGTCGATCGTCATTCCTCAACAATAGCTGTAGTCGAGGAACAATGTTGTGAACAGCACTGTACAGCATATCTCCCTAGTAGCACAACTAGTTCAAAAAACGTTCAAATTACGTTGGAAACACGTTTTATGACGTTAAAAACGTGTTTTAAACGTCTTTTGGACTAATTGTGCTACTAGGGCTGTAGTTATGGTGAGACATTGGTGTCGGATGAAGTCTTTTAGCATCCCTATTGACGTCCGTCGATCGCGGTAGACTTGCTACTTCTGGTAACCCCAGAGCCAATGATCACCTGGTGTAAGATCTGGGGACCTGGGAGGCCAAGCTTAAAAAAATGGCGGCTCAGCACGCCGATCATCACCAACCGAACGCGAACAAGAGATCTTTCACACGTCTAGCAATACGGGGTGGAGAGCAGTCCTGCATTAAAAATCGTACGTTCGAACAGGTATTTATCCGCCAGGCTAGGAATGATGCGATTCTGTACCACACCGGCGTACCTCTCGACTGCCATGCTAACAGTTACAAAACCAGAATCACGCATTTCCTTGAAGAAAAAGGGCCCGATAGCGGTATATGTGGTAAATTCACATCACATCGCAATTTTCTCTTCGTGCGATGTAGTTAGCACGACAGTTCTAGGATTTTCGGTAGCCCAAATTCTACAGTTGAGAGACCCTCGGAGTTGAGGTTGTAAAAGAACCCATTTCATTCCAAGCAAGTGTGTCAATTTTTACCTCTCTACATTCATTATTCCGTGAATTATTAATTTTTCTATTGTACACTCATTTTTTATCTCCTTGTACCTGCATTTACCTACACAGAAAAGGAACTTGCAGCACACTTAGTAGCAAAACTATACAGCCAACACAATTTCTCACGCGCTTAAACCAAACGAGCGAAATTCGATCAGTCGGAGCGATTTTTGGCCCAGTTATCAAAAGTGAGCTTCTCCTTCAGGAGCGTTTTTCGATCAGAAGAACGGAGCGAAATATAACAATAAGCGAGGAGGGGAGTTATCAGGAAAAAGAGGAAGCGAGGAGAAGAATTCTCGGAAAAAAAGACTACTTAAAGAGCACTTTCGCGGAAATACCGATAGGTTTCCATGGAAACGGATCTCTCCGCAATGTATCCTTTTTTTTTCGCTCTTTGGGTTTAATAGTGCTGTTTAAAGTTAAAATAATTTTTAAACATTCAAAAAGTGTTAATAATATAACTCATAGTAACAACAAATGCTTTGTATTCTTCAGAGAAAAATACCTTTGTAAACTTACCCAAATACCCAAGTATAGAAACATGAACAAGGGAAAAGATCAGAATGCATAGGAAAGGAGTAAAAATGTTAGGAAATAAAAAATTGAAAAGTAGTTGGGGACTAGCGGTATATTTTAAGAATAATATAAGGAAGCAACACTCGGCACAGACAGGAAATCTACGCCGTTGAGTTTCTGCAACCATCGGAGCAAATAGGTTAATTGTTCATTTTGCAGCAGTATGCGTGTAAAGGAGGCAAATGTGTTTAAAAAGTATTTTACGATCGATGATTAGCCATGATTTACCTTTCTTCCTATTCTATGCTGGTGCAATTGGGTACTTTCATCAATAACCACTATGAAGTGACATGATTACGCAGCCCACAATCGCTCATGTAAAAGCTCTGACTTTAAAATAGGAAATTAATTTGCTTTCATAAAAATAAGTAAAAGAATTTATGAAATTTTAACTTACTAAATCCAAAAATTAATGCTGCACTTACCGTTTAAACTTGAAAATTCTCCTTGACGTCATATAGTTATAAACCACGTTGAACAATTTTCAAAAAGCTAGAGCTAAAGGTATTGTATAATTCATTTTTTTCTTTCTTTTTTTTTACGTGCATTGCTTATATAATCACTCTCAAGGCAAGTAATAAGCATGTTTATCACGATCTCACAGAAACATGCGATCAGGAACACGTGTCAAGTACGGAATAGAGATTGGAGCAAATATAGTTCCTTAAAGATTAAAAAATATATAATAATAACGCTCTGAAAGCCAATTTGATTTATATTTTTATTACTTGCATGATGCGAAAAAAAAAAATACTACGAATTTTTAGTTGTCCTTTTTAACACACTAAGCTGAAACGTGTCTACGATTTTAAATTCTCTGTATCTGTGTCTTCATCTCAATCTGCTTTTTTGTCTGTCTGCTTCAACTATCATAAATATGCTACACTGAAGGATTAATGCAATTTGGTGGGTGGGGGGGGAGGTATTTGTTTGATTCACATACACATCCATTTTATGGAAGTAATATAGGATCTTTTACATTAATTAGTTTTAGAAGCGGTCGCTCCCACTGCCCCTCCCTTTATCCGTCCTTGATATGCTACTACTGCTATGAAATATAATATTAGTGTGATGGGCTTTGTTTTCAAGGGTATCTACAGCATTTATAGATCTTTTGCAGAAAGCACAGAAAAGTCCCAGTGCTTTACGATCTATTGACAACCATTGTTTACTATGCATTTTAGAAACGTTCATTTATTTAAAACAAGATGCATATTATTGCGGTAAATAATACATATTATTGAGGTTTGTATGTTCAAAGATTTTTAAAGAAGCAAACAAAAAGGCTCATTGATTAAGCTTCAAGGGTAGTGCTTAGAAACAAGCACTTCGGTGTCTTACTAGATTTAATCTGTTCCCCAGTCACAAAATTACGCCATCACAGCGGAGATTGTGTAATTGATGCTTCGTGACATTGTTCTATCATCCCCTTCCATGTCTGTTTCCAATTCTGTATCAAGTCGTTGCATTTGTATTTGTGTACTATCTTGTGTGATAAACCAAAATTTTAATATACTGCGAAGATGGGTGTTTGTGCTGTGCAGAACTTATATTGTTCAATTCATTCAAGAAAAAAAATTCAGAATATTTTGATTTCCATTGCAGAAAGAAAGAAAACAAAAATAGATTAAACATAGCAGAACTATTTACTGCCTCGTAGATTTTCTAAGCGATCCGTCAGTTTCGTTCCGTACGGAAACAGACACAGCGGGAATAAGCATCGGGTTTTAGTTTAGCTAAGGTGAGCAAATTTTTGAAGAAAGAATTGGGATATCATCGTTGTGTCCCCAATTCTGAAAGAAAAATCGGGGCATTTTATAAATTCAGTGCTCTTCTCAAAATAGCTTTTATGTATTTAACTAGAGAATTATTAACATCCATAAAATAAAGGAAACATGATTGATTTCTTTCTAAATTGGGAAGAAATAACTGTTTTAACTAGAATTTTGTCTCCAACTATTGTTTAAAATTTGGGAACGAACTGAAAATGGTTCTGAAATCGGGCACTGCCCCCCGAAAATTTGAGACGTTTGGGTCACCTTAAATAGCCTTACATCCCTCAATTTGAAAATTTCATTTTAGCATTGTAAACTGACTATATTCTCTTTTATCAGCTCTAGAGTAGTATTAATTTCAAGAGCAAGAGATGGGAGTGAGGGTGGTGGGTAATAACTAATTTTATTTTTAAAGGAAAGAAATAATAAATATTTCCTTTGAAAAAAGAAACTGTGAGATTCAATCTACCTGGATTTTATTTGTTATTTTCATTTCAGTTAGAAATATTGCATGCTAGAACCAGAACTGAATATGTAAAATGACACTTACTTCTTGATTGGAATTCTTCCACTGATTAGTACAGATATTAGATTTTAGAACTTTGTAAAAGAATACAACTGCCAAACTAACTATCCGTACCTTGAAAATGTGCAGTTAACATCTAAGAAGGTTCATATTCCTTTAAGATCGAAAATCTGTGGCACATGTCACTAAAGAAGCATTCTAGTGCACAGACAAAAACTTGAAGGACATTCAGACTTCTGTGTTCCTGTTTAATTTATAATTTACCTGTGTATAATAATCTGTCTGTGACTCATCATCCATACAATAAAATCAGTAAAATTATCCATTCAATACTCCATCATCCATCGAGTAACTATTGACCCTGGTATCACTTCGATACCCTTTTCTTGAATTTCGATATAAATGAAGAATCTAAAAAAGAACGTGACCTATATCAATATACAAATCCTAAAGTTTCATTTTTATTGCTATTGTAAAAATGCATTGTTTATTTGCTTTAAGTAATTAAGTTTATTTGTCTATATAATTAGTCTGAAATTATATTATGACCTTAGATGTCAACTAAAACTTTAGTGTGAGAAAAATCTATTCTACTAATTTAAGAATTCGAATGAATCATGAAATTGTACAACTCATAAAAATTTTCTGCGGCTTAGCAAAATAATTCCTATTTTCATGCTACACCTTACGCAATGGAAAGCGATTTGTAAACTCATAAGTCGGTTTTTCAAATGAAGCAATGCTATTTCGAAGGCTGCTTTTGAAAAGATGAATTAATGTGTTACTGTTAAATTAGCTTAATTGAATATTAGTTTAAAGTATTATTACAAATTTCTATAGGAAATTATTTTTTAGGATTTTTTAATAATTAATCAAACTGTTTTTGTAAATGGATTATTTTTTTAAGGATATTTTTTTCATATTTAGAAAACTATGTATCCTTCGAATTTTTTTTTGCAAAAAGTAATTTGAAGGAAATATTATTATTTTTATTTATTTTTCTTCGTATTCCAACATATTAACGACTGTTTGAATAGTATAAACTACTCTAGGTATTCACTTGAGTAATTTATTCTTTCTATTGATTTCTATTGATGATCTTTCTAATTGATTCTTTCTATTAATCTATTGAATTCTTTCATAGTTTGTAACAAAATTTGCACTTTTCGTTTCATTTTTATTTTTACTTTTCCGTAAAAAATTATTTTGCAATGAAAAAAAAAATCATCTTTTTTGTTTTATAAGAAATTACGTGAAAAAAAATTGGCTTGCGAAAATAAAAAATAACAGATTTGCAATATTTTTCTGTGTAGAGACAATTCCATGCTGTTTCATATACAGGGTGGTTATAATTAAAGATCCACTTTAAAACGATCAGAAAAGGAAAACTACTGGACCAAGTGTTATCAAACTTCGTAATTGTGTAAAGGTGGTCAGGGGATTTATTATCGGAGAAAAAAAAGTTCAAAAATTCAACACCAGGGGCAAGGACGTATTTAAGGGGGGGGGGGGTGCAGAGTCCGAACCTCCTCCTCCACGAAATTTTGCTTTTTGTTACTAAAATGATAATGATATAGTCTCCTTTCGAGAAAACTGCCTTTTTTACCGTTTGGAACACCTCCGAAATTTTTAACCCCCTCCAAAGTGTTATTCATGGGGGGGAAGACCCCTGAACCCCCCCCCCACCTTAAATCTACTGTTGAATTTTTGAGCTTTTTTTCCGCGGATAATAAATCTTCTAACCAACTTTACACAATTACCGAGTTTGATAACATTTGGTCCAGTATTTTTCCTTTTCTGATCGTTTTAAAGTGTAACCTTAATTATAATCAAGCTGTACATGCATACTAACTGAAAACCCGCTAATCGTACGGGGGGAAACTGTTAAAAGAAGTAGTTCAACATTTCACATTAAAATAGTGCTAAATTAGCCACAACCTTCCTAGAGAAATATTTCGACATGATTTCGTTCTTAAATTGATCAGTGTATACAAATCATGGTGCAATGTTTCTTCATAAGAAGGCTGGAGCAAATTTACCACCATTTAATTTCGAATGTTGAACTATTTCTATAAACACTGAAGCATATTTTTTTTTTTAATCGATAGGAGCAGAATTTTCAGAACTGACATATGCAAAAATGGATACGACCGTATTTACAAACAACAACATTTCATTAATACAGGTGATTACACATGGACAAATGCAGATGGAGATGTCTTCCTTTTTTTGCTAGAGTTACGTCTTTAGATTTCGTAACTGAAACAATGCCACTCCCGCACTTTACATGACTTAAAAAGCTAGTCATTCTTCTACAGAGGAAAAGCTAGAACTAAACATTAAACTTAACATTAACCTACACATTATTGTAAAACTCATAACTAACAATTGAACCACAACAGCAAATCTAAGCCAGGGCTTAAATTCTAGCAAAAAAAAAAAAAGTGTCGGAGCCCTAATATTCTTCAGAGCTGACGTTCATACACAGTGGAGGTGTACTGTAAACCCCCCGCGACCCCTGCAATACGAGAGCCGATAATACATTCTATTAATAATAATTCAAAGATTTTCCCATGTAATAGCATTGGACATATTTTTATTATTTCGGAGAATACTGAAATGAAATGAAGTAGAGAAAAAAAATCCGGGGGGGGGGGATGCTGTGCCAGCACAGACATCTGAAAATCTGAGACATCTGAGACACAGACATCACAGACATCACAGACATCAAAAAAGAGTGTCTAGATCTGTAGCATGCGATGAATGTTTCGATCGTCCGCTGTCTTGCTGATAGTTAAGTCGAGCGATAGCGACGGCTGCCCTTTTTTCAGCATTGGGCAATCTATCCAGCTGTTCTCGCATTCTTCCATTTTTCAGCAGATGTCAGTGCTGTTAGAAATAATCGTGACAATTTTTTTACGCTAAATGGCGTGCTAAAAAGTAAAGGATTCTCGTGGAGCTATGGCACCCGCAACTATTTTGATAGAAATCACACCTATTCTTCGTGACTGGCAACAGTCGAAACGTCAGAGTTTGGTGTTCCCAGAGTGGGAATGCTGCGGGTTAAAGGGTTAATCAGTAATCTACACCCTCAAGAATCATTTCTTCTACTCACAGAAATTTGGCAACAGTGCTCCGGAATAGTTCCGTTTCTTTTTCTCCTGTCAATTGAAAAACTTCTTCAGATTCAACGAAACTTTTTCTATACTTCTTCAGATTTCGGTAAGAAGAATTCACCAAAATATTACGTTTCCATAGAGTACGGTAATTTTCGTTGAAAAATGAAGGATAAATTAGTGTATAAAGACGAATTTTTCTGAGAGTGTACAGCAATTTTAAAACCGTGAATTGTAACGCCTGTAATCTTAATTGCCATTCAAAAGTGCATTATAGCTTTTAAAATGAATCAAGATGCTCATTTCAGTCATTCTCCTACATACGGTTCATGCAAAAAAGTCAGTGAAATACTATTTATTTTGATCTGGTGTAAAAGGTTAATCTTCTATCATGGTGGTATAAGAGTAATTCCAAGCTAACTGAAATCGTATAAAAATCGTAAAATTATTTTGCATCTGACTTAATTGTTGTGCCAGATTATTACTTTAAAATTTTCTTTAATCTAATTTTATATAACCAGCCGCCAAGACGGCCAACTTCGCCGCCCCATATATACCTTACTGTTCTTTCTACTCAGTACAGTGTTGACTAAATTTCTGGACTCAATTCAATGAAAATCATGTTTTTTTGTTTGAACAGTATTTTTCATTAAATATATTTAGGTTAGGGTTGCTACACATTTTGGGTGTCATCATAAAAGCCGATGTTGAAACAGCAAATGGATAAAATGTGATTTAGCCTAATGCATGATGAGATTTCTTAGATGGGCGATTAATGCGCCAAGTATTGTAAAGATGTGTAAAGTCCGAAAGATCTTGTATTTTTGTATCCATTATTGTTATTTTATAATCTAGCTACTGCGTGACGTATGCTTGCTCCATTTGACGTCCTTGAACTGTCAATTTGGCCTCAAAACGGCACAGTGGCTATGCCACTGAAAATGGTAGACGGCCGAGGTGCGAAGGTCCTGGGTTCGGGCCCCTTCGCGCGGCTGTCGATCTAACGGTCTGGAGTTTTGGTAGGTTTTCTCCAGATGTAACGTGAATACGCGTTAGAACCCCTTAGAAAGTCCTCCTACCAAGGCACCCCTCATCCTAGGCAGATACCCCGCGTGCAGGTTTGCCTTAAAACACAAACACAAACTGTCAATTTGGAATTTTGCACATGCGTATTGCACTAATGTTTACATCTAGCTGTTGTCGCTCGCAGCGTAGAAACATCGGCGGTTTTGGTTCCGTATACATTAACGTATTTTATAAGTAGGTACTACATTGGATATTATTGAACCTTCCTGGAGATTAAAATTGCGAAAAATCGTAAAAATTCGGGTAACGGGTAGATTTTCCAGAATTTTAAAGCAGCTTACGGCTTTCCCTGTGTCGTTTTACATAGCTGTGAAAAACTTTAAGCTAACTGATCGAACTGGTGAATTTATAAATGATCAAACATCTGATAACTTTTACGTTTAAATGTTAGATGTACATATTTTTACCCTCAGAAAATTAAAGTCCGCACAATGGCTACTGCTGGTTTCATTCTTCTATTTCTTCGAGAATGCTCTTTATTTTAGTATTATTATTGTTTACTTTACATTTTACGATAGGTACATACATGCTTAGAAACGTGATGAATAATATCGTGGAGTCAACTTAAAAAATATTATATTAGCATTTTTATGAGGGTGCGGTGGAAATAGATTTTATAAAGATACCTTTTATTACTATAAGTATGCACGAGTTCATAACCATTTGCTGAGCCGACCGAGTTGTATGGTGGGTAAAGCACGCCGTACTTCGGTTTCGGGTTCACCTCCCGGCGCCGGGATTCGATCCCCGACTGGGCATGGTTGTCATTCTCATTGTGTCCGTCCCTTCGTAGGAGGTAACGCTGACCGCCCCTGGGTGCCCCCATAATAAAATGGTCACATCTTCGGGCCGTTGTAAGGGACAATTCCTAATCGGCAAGTTCCCTCTCGTTATTAAAAAAAAAAAAACATTTGCTGAGAATTTATTCTTAGTACGAAAGAAAAGGACAATAACAGGCACAAGATTATAGCAGGCACAATCTTACAAGAGAAACTCAGTAAGAAAATTTTAAAAATATATTTTTAACCCACTGAAGATATTAATGGATAAAATTATCGTGCGCATAAGGCATTCAGAATATTTTTGAAAACAATCAGAATATTTTTGAAAACTCCAAGAAATAAAGTAGTATTAGAAAACAAGAAATTTCAAACTGTCACTTCAACAGGCTAACATAAGCCATTACCTATTTAAAATTAATGTGCAACGTATAATAAAAACAAATGAGGTAAAGCTACTAAATCATTTCATATAAATGGAAAGCGAGAAAAAATACAGGGGAAAAAGAATAATTAATTTAATTCATTATCACTGATATTTAAATAAACGTTAAGGTTTGATTTTGTGTTGTGGCAAGACTACAAGAAGGACATCTGCAAAAGGGTGTGCCTTGAGAAGAGGACTTTTAAGGGGGCTCTAACGCGTATTCACGTTACAAATGAAGAAAACCCCCTAAAACTCTAGATCATTAGGTCAATAACTGTGTGGTAGGCCCGTACGCTGGTCCTGCAAACTTAAGACATCTACCATAATCAGTGACTTATCAACTTGGTCATGATGGGACCAAAAACAGATTAAAGCGTTTATCTTTAGTTAAAGTAATAAGTGTGTGTAAACTCAATTAAAATCTATAAATAAATAACTATCAGCATTTACACATTTTCTGATTTTTAGAATTTCTTCTACCTGCTGTCTCGGAGTTTAATTCTGCGAAAACATCTCAAATAGAATAAAAATGTGGAATTGGGGAGCTTTTCCGTAAAGCTCTCACAAGAGTTAGAAAATTTTACCCGGGTATGTTGCTACTGATTTTTATGCTCTGCCATCATAGAAATGAACTTTTATCACTTTTTTTATCATGAGATTAAAAGAAACGTTTATTAACTTTTAAAGCTTTTATACATCAACGTTTCGAAATAATTTTTCGTACATAAGATTTTATTTGTTTTCTTCAGCAAACAACATACTAAACTTAGCATTAAATAAAACAAAAGGAAGTGAGTAATCCAAGTTATCTCGATAATTTGCATACCTTTTAAAACCATTGTGGTAGGTTTAACAGAACGAACTTACATGAAATAAACTCGAGAAGAAAATAAGAAAATTGCTTCAGATCTTTTCCAGTAATGGAATATTCCATGTCAAGTGATCCAATTTTAAAATAACTAATTATGCTAAATGAACAAAAGTAAACGCAAATACAAAATATTAAAGGTTTATCTATTGTCATTTTCGAGTTATCACATCTTAAAGCTGAAAAAATATAGGAATTTTGGTGCAACTTACCTTTACATAAATCTAAATAATTCAGACTAGAATTAAGCTTTTTAAAAAAATAAAACCATGACTGTCTTCAGAATATTATGGAATTTAAAATGATATATTTCATTTGTGTGATTTTAAATATTTTTAATTTAAAAAATAAAAAATAAAAATATTTAATTTTAAAAAATTAAAATGAATAAAAATATCCTAAATAACAAAGAGGTTACTGCAACTTTTTTGTATCCAAATAGCCTGGTCCTATCATTTATTTATCCAGGAAATCATGATGTTCTCTAAATTCGATCAGAACAAAATTTAACTAAGGTTGAGCCACGGACTGCAACTGGTTGCACTTATACTATGTAAATGATCTAAAATTTAAAGCTTCCACACCAATTTTATGTTACTAGCATTGTTTTTCTTTAATTTTGCTGGGTGTGAGTGTGGGTGGTGTTTTTTTATTTTTTATTTTTTTTTTTTTTTTGTTAAAATAAACTACATAACATGAAATATTGCTTATAACTATTGTTATGGTTTAAAGCATTGTTTAAAATGACTGCCACAGCTTTTAATCTTACATACACTATTGTTGCCGTAAAAGGACGGTTTTTTAAATTTTTATTTATTTACTAGCTGACCCGGCAAACGTTGTTTTGCCATATAAATTATTCCTAGGATTATTTTAGTAGAAAGAAAAGACTAACTTATTGTAAGTGTGTGAGGATGTGGTATATGAGTGGAAGAGGCATGGAGCGCTGTGAACAATGCTGGAATATAAAAATAAGACAATACCAAACATTTATATTTTTAATTCATTGTAATTTATTCTTTACATTTATATATATTGCTATTTACAATAATTTCACTAAAAAATAATATCAATCCCATAACGGAATAGAGTGAACAATATTTTTAGCTAACACAAACAAACTGCATGGTTTGCCCACTCGAGATGATGCCACGTATAATTGTCCGTGTGAAAAGCATGGCGTGCTCAAATCTAAGCCACAAACAAACATAGTTTGGCCTTGAGACATATTCATAGTCATTCCATAAAAAATTTTGTCCAAAAAAAAAAAATAATAAAAGGATGAAAATCTGAAACATTTTCAGATTTTAAATACGCACTATAGCGCTATATATTAAAACCGTATCATAATTTATGCATCGTCCCTATTTTTCTCTCATATTCCATTAAGTTGGAAAGTGTATATTATTCATGACTGTGCTGTATTTTTTTCTTGTTTCGTAAAACCCATCTTTGGAATCGAAATCTATCTTAAAATCGTCTACTAAAACTATTTTACAATCTTCGCCAAGTATATTACAACTACACTTCATCGTTCTATATATTGTTTCGAATGCGCATCATAATACATGCGTATACCATGTATGTCTTTCTTGGGTTGATTCCTACTTTAACGCCTCGACTCTCGCCAAGGTGGCGATTATTATTAAACATATGCAGTTACAATGACAATTTTTTGCATTTATGTGGCAATCATAATTTAGAATTAAAATGGCGATTTGGAACAACATGTAAGCACAGCATGCCGTTACATTTTTATTTATTTTGGATTGCCAATTAATGTAGTTGTAATAATAAAGTGTCTTCAAATTCCTTAACTGGTGCGTTTATCGCTAGTTTGTTTACTTTAGTTTTCATCTGGTTCTTTTGGGAGCGTTGAAACGGTACTTACCGTATCGTACAATCGTATTCCAAACCATCAACAATTTCTTGTGCCCGGCATTAATCTTGTTGAAAAATTGCTTGTCTTGCCGGACCGCCGGGATAATACGTAAGTACCGTTAAAACTTGTGCATAACTCCCAGAGACCCATGACTGCAAAGCTCGCCAAAGTACGGGGATTTTTTAGGTTGGCGAGAGTGGGCATGTTAAAATAGGAATCAACTCTTTCTTGTATCATAAAACGCATCTTTGGAATCGAAATCTATCTTAAAATCGCCTACTGAAAATGTTTTACAATCTTCGCCAGGCATATTCTTCCTGTAGGCATATTCCAACTATACCGCAAAGACATTTTAAATGCTGTTTGGAATGGGCATCCTAATCCATGAGTGTACCGTGTTTTCCTTTCTTGTTCCACAGAGAACTTCTTCGGAATAGAAATCTATATTAAAATCGCCTAATAAAACTCTTTTACAATATTCGCTAGACGTTTTCTAACTATACGCGAAATATATTTATAATAAATTGTCGCGTTTAGGCACCACATTTAGCGATCAATTATCAAAAATTGCAAACCTTGTGCGACTTTCAACATTTTATTTTACTCCCCCCCCCCTCTCCACATTATCTGGCAAACACATTTGAAAAGTGATTCGACACGCTAATGTCTACACAGAAATCCTGATTGAAATGAATAGCACTCGGGGGCTAAACATTTTGGGGTGGACCGCCCTTATGACTTAGGGGTATGAGACATAGTTAAAAACCTATTCTATGACCTAACGAATATACATAGAACATTTCATTAAAATTGGTCGAGTGGTTTCGGAGGAGTTAGGTGACTAACACTGGGACAGGAGAATTTTATATATTAGATTAGATTATTTATTGCTATATGCCACATAAGATTATACTTTTGATATTTTGCTGCAGTTTATAAAAGTAGTTGGGTATTAGTACAATGCTTTAAAAAAAATTTACTCTTATATTCTTTTTATAAAATTTAAAAATTTATTTTTTAAATTAATTTAAAAATTTGAACAAATACGACGCACCTCACAAGTTAAAATATATTTGCATTTCCAGCAAAGCAGTAAAACATTGCGTGCAACTGAAAGAAAACAAGTAAATCTTTGGTCCTACATTTCGTCACCACGATAAGTTTTAGCAAAGGTATTGTCTTGATTTTCAATTTCAAAGGATAATATTGAAAAAGTAATTCCTTTAGCTCCGAAACACTTATTTGACTCCAATCTTAATTATTTGCACTAGTTCGTAAAATATACTGTAGTGAAAATGATAAAAATAAAGAAAATCATAAGAAAATGAAAGAAAATGGATTAACTAACCGAACATGAAAAACCAGGAAAGAATCCACAAGAGATAACGGCTAAAAAATAGTCCCTGGAAGCACACTAAAAATGTGCGAACGGAGTGATATCAGCAGCGCATTACTTCTCCCGCAATTGTCTCCGCGTCTTTTCTCGAGAGTGGTTCAGAAGGACATTTGGCCGACCGCACGTGCGAGTTATGAAGTACTATGCTGCAGTAACCTACGATACAGTGCGTTGGCTATTATAAGCGTTTTTAATATTAGTGTGTGGGAGGGGGGGGGTAGAGAATAAAACTCACGTTTTAAATTTACAAAAATCTAGAAATGTACTTAATATTTTTTTTTATTTAATTTGTTAATGGGCTTATTTTTTAGTTTTTCCTCTGGGGGTTCACGTGCTCCATGAGCTTAAATGGAGGAGCCGCCACTGGTTAGTAGTAGAAATAAGTCTTATTCCCCCGCTGCAAGAAACGGCTATTTAGCAAGTCTTCAATAAATTAGTGTATAAAGAAATAACGATTTTGATTTAGGATAGCTGATCAGACAATCTCAGAATACATGTTAAAATTTAAGGCATTATCATAAGTGTACCTTCTGTCTATATATACTCGACAGTGCTTACTCACGCATAAAGAACTTGATCTGCAATGAATTTGGCCATGACGCAATTTTCTCAATTGTAGAAATAGAGAATATAATAACATTAAAAAACCTGATAAATCTGGTAGATTCATTGTTTTGTTGTTCTGGTAGTTTTTTTTTTTTTCTCCCACTCGTTTTCCGCGAAATCGATTCCATTATATAAACATTCCCGAGTCAACCCCGAGATAATCGAATGTTTTGCGAACTTGACTGCGGTTTTTAATGTTGTCATTATTTTCTCATTTTATTATGAGGAAAACGACTTTTGAATTTCGCTTTTAATCGGAATTAATTACATGTTTTACGCTGAGTGGAGATCGTGACCTCTAACGCCGGGCATGTGCGGTCGGTCTGTTTGTAAACGGAAGCAAAAGTGCGGTCGGTCCTTCTGACATCGAGCGTGACTTCCAACATGGCGCATGAAGGTCTCCGTGTGTCTCGGCTCTTTTTTTAGGGCGTTTTTGCGCCCAGCCTTGGACAAGAGAGCCATACAGAGAGAAAAACGGAGGCTGCCTCACACTTATGTTGTGGTCTGGATGTAGCGGGGCGTTTGCAGGATACTGTATCAGTTACGGAAGAAGTTACATTTTTGTCTTGCACTACAAGGTACGAGAACAGTAAATGAATGTGTATTGTGGCTCCCATTTAGGAAATGCAATCGTTATTCTTCGATAAGCTTGCGGAGTGTTTAGAAACATCAAGAAGATGACCAGACTTCCTCGTTCGTTTCCTATAAGAGCATATTGATGTCACTTTTCCCTCGCGTCTGTTGCGAGGCGAAGACAGCATTCTTCTGGACAGATTCTGCCATTATTGCACCAAGTAAAACAAACAGCTTTAAAAAATATCAGCTGAAATTATCTTTATTCGCTTCAAAATTCGATCCATTACAATCACCAAAAAACTTAAATTTATAATCTTGCCCCATGTTAAACATCGGATTTCTCCTATTAGAACTTACAGGGAAATTTTCGGTGTGAGCGGAGTTCATATCAAAATCAAGGTTAGAAAAGAGAAGTTTATCTTATATTTACAAGCAAATGTTTTAAATAAAAAGATTTTTGCACCAAGATATAGCACGTGTCCCTCCCTGCCCCCCTTCCCTGTGCTTGCAAAAGGAGAGAACTTTGTACTATGATGTTACTATGTGAACTTGGGTGTACATTAGGGTGGATCGAAAAAAATTTTTTTCGAAATCTTATCTCCGAAGAATCTTATCTCCGAAATCTTATCTTCGAAATCTTATCTCCGAGATCTTATCTCCAGGAGATCTCCTGGAGTCTCAAAAGTTGTATATTGATATGAATAAGACGTGCATAAAATTTGAATGTTCTACGACAACGTCTTGGGGTTGCGCATCGAGCTTGAAATCTAGAATATTTTTTTAAAATATGACTTCTTTAAAAAATCGACCAAAAAAATTCTTTTCCAAATTATCAGGCTCCCGAGGTTTTAGGATTTGTATATAGTTATGAATAATACGTATACAAAATCTGGAGGTACTACGACAATTTCTAGGGGTTGCACATCGAGCTTGAAATCTATTTTTTAAAAAAACTGAAAATTATGTGGTTTTTGAAAAAATTATGTAGAAAGCAAACTTTATTTGTTAAAAATAATTTGGTCCTTTTGTATGTTAAAAGATGTTCAGAGAAGCTCAGTAAATCACAAAAAATGGCTTTGCGAATAGTTTGGATACAATGCGCCCGTTATGCTGCCGTTTTGTCTTGGGCGCAGTACGCAAACTGTGCTCTATGCAACCAGTACCGGTTCGCCTGCCGAGTGATGGCGATGCACATGCGTTCGGTTAAACCAGACACGAGATATTTTGATGAAACAGGCATTTAGTTTGACGTTTCATATAGATGGTGTTTTCAGTTTAGTCTAAAAAAACTAAGGGGTGGTTGCCTTGCACTGATACGATCCTGAATAAAGTGAAACTCGCTGCTACAAGATATTGAACAAAATCGGCGTTCTCAGAAGAGCTGGGAATATCGAAAGAATTACCTTGTACCAAGTTACCAACCCGAGGAGACGTGCTTCTATATTACTATTTTGTACTTAAGAAGAAAAAATTCTGAGTAAAGGGCAGGATCCACCGGAAGGAGATATAACCTTAGTTGTGGCGATCAAAATACAGGAAATTTGGATCAAGGGAAGTATCCCCACTGTGTCAATCCAAAGAATTCATTAGATAGTTAGTAAAGGTCGTGAGCAAGTTCAGCAGCTAAATAAATTGTACATTAGAGACGGACATAAGGAATTGTTTATGAAGAAAGTGGGAAAAACTCTCTCTTACCCAGCTACTGAATATCGCAACTTCCAAATATACTGACTTTTCCCGGAGCAGGTGTGGCTCAGAGAAGTTCGTACCTTATACAGAACGGGAATCATTGGCAGACCAGAGGGAAGCTAGATATGGGACAATAGATGGAACTGAAAAGAAGACAAGTTTATGGAAAATGAGAGAAAAGTTGAAAGGTTGGAAAGAGAAATTTCGAGACTGTTGGAGAAACAGGTGAAAGTTCCAATATCCAGCGTATGTCTCCAAATTTAGTCGTTGATTTGGAAAGAGAAGTACGAAAGACTGAAGAAAATGCTGAATGCATATCTACCGCCACATTGGGAAATGCGTTCAAAAACGAACAAGTTAGAATAAAAATCTCAATGCTTTCACAAGTCTGCGACACAAAGTTACTACGGACTGAGAAGCAGCAACTTTGGTATCGACTTTATTTCACAACCTAGAAAGCAAAAGTAAAGCAGATGCAGAGAAACCTTTTCAACTGATTCTCGAACAATATAATAGAGGAAGGCTCGGATGACTCGCTTTGAATTACAGAAAGAAAAGGAAAAAATACTTTACAAATTTCTTTGGATTATGTTTTGATAGGAGGAAGAACAGAACCACATACATAGAAAAATTTGTTGACGGCAAATTACACCCAAGTGTTTGCCACAAAGAACATATCTCGCTGATAATCTAATCTGGTTCAACATACTTTGGCCATGTGTCACCATCTGATTTTAAGAATTTCACTGGAAATTTGGGAGAGTTTGACACGAAATCCATTGATCTTGGGACCCTCACATGCATTGGCGGTGGTGGCGAATCATCGAATTCTGGAGAGAACAAAAGCGTCATCCGAAATCTAGAAACGCAGTTCTCTAATCTAACAAAATCTCTGCAAGGTTGTATTTGCCAACTTCACACCAGCAAACAGCCACTCCAAAATTTGTCTATCCATCTATCAGATGGTGGTTTCATACGATCTAGATTATTACACTTGACATAAAATGCCACGGTTTAATTTGAAGTCGGGCTTTACATTACTCATTAAAACGGATGCTCCAATAATTGGGTGCTTGGGCTGGCACGGGCAGGACTCGGATAGTAGCAACGAGGTGGGTCCTGGGTAATGTAGTTACGATTGTGGTTGTACTAGAGAAGAGCTGCGAACTTTACTGACTATTTTCCAACGGGACTAATTTATCAAAACATATAATTTTGCTTTCTACATATGTTTTTTCAAAAAACGCATGTAGATCAAAGATCTTTTGAAAGATTTCGAAAAAGAATTTTTTCGATCCACCCTAGTGTACACTGGCGAGCAATGTAATGCGTGAGGCAACACGACACTCCCTCGCTCTGACGTCTAATATCCCATTTACATTCAGCTACTCGCGCTGTTTTCCTTGATGACAAGAAAATGTTTCTGCAGCTACTCCAAAAAGCAGTGTTTACATTCTGCTAAACTTCCTTTCTCTCACACACATCAGTCAGAATACCGACGCCGGAAGCCTAGTATTGGCATAACATTCAAAAGGAGCTGAATGTAAACACCCCTTTGCACGGTCACTTCTCTTGCCCTCGAAAATCCTTCTGAAGGGAGCTTGGGCAGCAGACAAGGACAAGACGAGGAGCAATGCGATATGCTTTACATTATGCTTTCATTTCCCATTATATGCTTTCACTTCTCCTGCTCATTGTCAAGGAAGTGGACTAAATGTAAACGAAGCATGGTCTAAAATTGCGAGCTTAATACATGCATTGCCTGATCCTTGTGCTTTAGACAAAGTAAGGGAACTCAACAATGGGGCTGGGACAATGGAATAGGGTCATTAGCTGCATCGGCTCGTCAGTGTATACCCAACTTAATTCGAAATGCTGAAAGCCTGCTGTTTTAGTCCTAATTCAGACGCATTTAACAATTTTTGAAGTAAAACTTCTTTAGGCGCAACTAGGGAGTAACTCAGATTTATTTTCTGACGGAAGTAACGCTCAGTAAAGGAAATGACGTATCTTTTCCCCCCTTGCTTCTTCATTCCGCCATGACTGCAAAAACATTGCAATGTCAAGGACAAAAAGCCTGATAATTTCTACACCGTTTGTACGATCCCCTTGAAAATTTCCATAATCATGTATAAAAATATAGAAAACAATCTGCGCTACTTTAAAAATCTGAAAATCCACCCGTTCCCTCATTTTTAAGCGATTTTTCGCTATTTTCAGCAACATTTCATATCCGAGAGTCAAAAAAGTTAATCATTTGCGTGACAAAATTAGCTATTGCAAGTGATTTTTACATCATATTGACGTCACACTTAACAGGCTTTTTCCAGATTTATAAGATTAATTATTTGCGGAACAGCTCTCGGGCGTTCGTTCCTGAGAACGTCGACTGTGCTCCCTGCGCGTCGACATTACTCTCTACCTGTTTTGAAGCAAGGATGGCCTTGTGCCGTGGCACGGCTGGACCCTGTTCAGTGGATAAGTGGACCGGCTCTTGTCAGAGCCACTGTGTGAAGTCTTTCGCTGAACAGGCGGCGATCCTGCTGACTGTCTCTCACTGTTGTTACAGGCGGCGACCCAACCCGACACCTCCGATAAACAAGGCCTACGCACCGAATACAGAAAGTGGCACTATGGTGCATTCCGTTGCTTTACTCACATGTTTTCAATGGCATTAATACAATATTTAATGGAATTATGAGTAAAAACTTGACATGATTGGTTGCCATGATACATAAATATTGTTTGTCTGTACTTAAATAATATGTAATCTTTTAATATTGCTCATGTGTTTTTGAGTTATTTATAATAATGAGCCAAATGTAAATTTTTAAACAGAATAATACTTCGAGCAAAAACAGCAGAGGAAAACAAAGGTTTAAGAACACTGCCATAGAAAAACGCAATAATAGACCTTACGTGCATTCGATACCAACCGACAGAAGAAAACACCAGTTTAGGAACACAGTTAAAGAAAAATACCACAACAAAGACATTCTCTCGATTCAAACCCTACGGGAAAACATTTTAAGAAAACAGTGAAAGAAAAATAGTTCAACACGGACACTTCCTGGATGCTAACCCGATATCCAGACGGAACAACGGTTTAAGAACACGGGTATGTAACACCACAAAGAAACAAACACTGGCTGCAAAGGGTTTAAGATCAAAATAAAAGAATAACAAATGGACACTCCGTGGATTCTAACCCAACCTCAAGACGGAGCAACGGTTTAACACGGGGATGGAACACCACAAAGAAACGGACCCTGGCTGCAATCATTCCCAAACAATAGATAGAACCTGCAGTTTAAAAACACGGATACAGATAAATAATTCGAAGCCTACCAGCAGACGAAATCAACGCTTAAGAATACAGTGATAGAAAAACACTAAAAAAATAATTTACACTACCTGCATTCGAACCCAACAATCAGAGGAAAACATCAGTTAAAGAACAGAGTTAAAGTATAAT
Source organism: Cheiracanthium punctorium (assembly GCA_038373885.1). Taxonomy (NCBI): domain Eukaryota; kingdom Metazoa; phylum Arthropoda; class Arachnida; order Araneae; family Cheiracanthiidae; genus Cheiracanthium; species Cheiracanthium punctorium. The sequence continues at coordinate 930,146 of JAWZYV010017120.1, read as the reverse complement.
ACTAGACTATGGACATTCCTCCCATTCAAACCCAAACTCCCGACGGAACAATGGTATAAGAAAACAGTTAAAGAATAATACTACAACATGGACACTTCCTGGATTCTAAATAATTATCATGAATTACCGGTGATTCTTACTGGAGATTTTAATGTTAATTTTCGCTACCAAGAATCTCAGCCGTCAGTTGATTTTTTAAAAGAAAAATTGGATCTAACTATGAATACTTCTCGACTTCAATCAACAACGCGTTTCGGTACAACGATAGATGCTGTATTTTCAAGAAAGTTAGCAAATTTAGAGAGTAAAATTTATGTTTCACAGTATAGTTAACACAAACCTATAATTTCATACATAAAATATTATGATGACATTCAAGTTCCTATTTCCAATGAATAATATGAATATAACATTTATATAATCTTTGTAAAGTAAATGAATAATAAATATAATTAAATTATAATATGATATTTATTTTAAGTTAAAGTTTAATAATTTCAGTGACATTTATCGTAAACGTCAAAGAAGTTTTACTTCAATCGCGCGTAAAGATTACACGCACACACTTTTTTTTAATCATTTAGATTTACTGAAATGTAAAGTAGAGAGAGTTATTATTATCTTATGAGGTATTATATAGCACTGAAATGGTACATTTTTTCTTTCAAAGATATAAGCGACTATTCATACAGGCATAAGCGTAAAGTTTTCAAAATTATTGGGGGGGCTGGGCCCCACAACCAAATATATTCACATCAGTGGCGTAGCCAAGGGGGGGGGTTAGGGGGTCATAACCACCCCCCATGAGGAATTTTTTGCCACACAAAATGTATATTCTTCACTCCCTTATCATACACCCGTATACATATATGTGAGTTGCAGAAGTCGTAACCCCCCCCCTATGAAAAATTTCTGGCTACGCCACCGATTCACGTACATATAACTTACTCATAGCTGCCAACTACTACGGAATATAATTAACCACTTTTTCTACATGATTTTTCGGCTTAAAATATAGCAAAAATTTTGTGCTGCGCGCGCGAGCTGGTTACTATTTAGTAAAAAATATACTCTTAACAAAAAGTGGTTAATTATATTCCGTTGTAGTTGGCAGCTATGACTTATATATAGTAAGTGTAAATTATTGGAGGCGCTCGAGCTCTATGGATCCATAGAATTCTGCACCTATGTAAGGTAAGTATCCATGTTAGTATCTTCCTACCATGTTATAAGTTAAAAATAGTAGCAAAGTAAAAAATCCAAACGAGGAAAAAAACATTTTCGGTGAGATAGTGCATTTTAGACACATCTGAACTTTTCTTCATTTCATAATTTACATTGCATAATCTGATTTTAATTAACCAGACCCTGGCGAGGGCTGCTTATAGTAGCATTGCGTGTTACGTGGCGGCTCAATGAATACTAAATCATGATTGAAATCAAAAGAAGATAATTTTTTAAAGTACAAGGTTAGGTTTTTTTTAAACGTTTGTAAATGGCGTGAACTTTTTTTAGGTTAGTATAAATTAGTTTTCTGTATTTAGTGGTAAATTATTGGGTGGGCTCGGCCCCTATTCACAATTTATTGGGGGGGCTCGAGCCCCACGGGCCCATATAACTCTACGCCTATGCATACAGGACGAGACTCTGGGAATTTACTGAATTTTTTCCACTTGTGACTGGGGGGGGGGTGGTGTAGCAGGGGCTCTTCTTGCTCCGGGACCTTTTAATCTCATTCGCAAATAGTGAAGGATCAGTATGAAAAAAATTCCTCCCTTTCAGCGTTTTCGGAATCTATTTTCTAACTACCAGATTCGGCTGTTCTGGGAATACCCCCCCCCCGTCGTCAACACATACACCGTCACAAATATGCTTAGTTGAACATTTTGGGAATCTTAAAAAGTTGAAATGAAAGATTATAGCAAACTGAACTAATTTTCTATTATGAAAAGAAAAAAGGCAATTTTCAAAATAATTAAATTCAAGTTTCTGAGCATTTGTGATAGTGTTGTTCGTCACATTTTTTAGTCACATTTTTTATTAGTGGAATATAATTTAAAGAATAAAATGCATTGATAGCTACTTTTTTCAAGAAAATTGACCTTATATTACAAGGGCAGATTAAAAGGGGGGCGACAGCCCCCCCCGAGAGAAAAGTAACTAATGTAAAAGATCCTATTTTACTTCCATAAAATGGATGTATATATGAATCTTCTAACTAATCACCCCCCCCCCCCCACTCCCGACAAACTTGCATTAATCCGCCACTGTTATATTATCACATCAGAAGCAAGAAGAAAATTCTTAGAACTGTGAACAAAAACGCAAGGAAACAATTTCACTTAAGTAGTTAATTAAAATAACAAAAGAACACTAAAAAATATTGATATTTTACTCATAATGAAACAAAAACTTAATTAGATACAAAAATTAAGAAAAACCACACATAGTAAAGTTCATAATCAAAAATCGCACTTCTAGGGTCTGTCTTTATTTTCATTACGATCTCAATTGGATCATTGATAAAGTGCCCGAGCTCACATTTAGCTTATTTATCTTCCTTAAGAAGAAATAATCTTAACAATCTCACTTTTAAGGGGATTTAGTGTTTTATTTACGGTGATTCTGTGTGTTATTTAAGCATTTAAATGCTGCTTCTTAAACCATACATTTCAGTACATTAATTCGCAAACAGATGGCAGCACTACATAATTTTACGGGAATAATATCTGATTACTGTCTGTCTGTGCATATAGCAACCGTTACAGCTGGAAAAAACCAACTAAAACTCCAGAAGTACACAAAAGAAGTACTCCAAAGTACACGAAACATTGAGCTCTTCATGTACAGATACAGTGAAACCTCCTAAAGAGACCACCAGTCTATAGAGACCACTTTTGTGCAATTTCATTTTACAACCACCACACTTACCACATTTGTAAGGTGACCAGCTTTATAAGAGACCAAGGTGGTATCTTAGACATGTTCCACTGTATTTCTGTATTTATAATAAAAATAATATTTTTACTTTTTTATTAATCAAAATTTTATTAAAGTGTTCTGCAAAATGACTGCGATTGCGCTTCATTCACGCTTTACGAATTAAGACAAAATAAAATAGTTTTCCGCATCATGCGCAGTTATTTTAGAACTTAAAAATAGAAGACAGAATTCCATTCTGTAGAAATAAAATAGTATCCATTTTTTTGAGGTACTGAATTATTTATATTACCGTGTTCGTTTTTTATAAGGCAAATCGTACTGTAATAGTGATTTGGGCCACAATGTACAAACATATTAAGACTGAAAAAAAAAAATGTTGAAAATCTCGTTTTAATGCATAACTCACACTCTTTAAATTCCACCAATAAAGGAGGCTTTCAAAGGATAATGGAATTGTTTTCTTTATATTTCTTCATATTTTTACAAAATAACCAAGAAACATTTTAAGAAAATGGTTTTTTCGGGGATAGGGATGGACGCGAGACGACTTTTGCGAGACGAGACAGAGATTTACAGCTTTTTTGCGAGACGAGACACACATTTTTAACATTACGATATAGGGAAATTTGCGAGACGAGACAAGCTTTTGGGCTATTTTGCGAGACGCTTATTTTTCGTCTCGCGTCCATCCCTATTCGGGGATATTTTTGTTGTTTATTACCCTCTAAAATATCATAATGAAAACTAATGTTTAGATATTTATTTATTTGGTGGGGAAGGGTTATTGTTCTTCTAAATTCATAACTATTTTGTTTTAGAAATAAGACATCCCATGAAAATTCGTTGCAAAACTCCCATTTTCCATATTTAAATTTAAATTCAAACTATGCCATAATTGTTGCTTCACGTCATTAAATTTTCCCGTGTAAATCTTTTAAATTTAGAATACCATACCTTGTAATACGGATACGTTATATTACGTTTGTGTGTATTTAAAAAGGGATATATGTATGCGTGTGCATATTGGCAACATGCACTAGTACAGCCTCCATAACTGAGCTTCGATCTTCTTGTCTGGTTCAATACCTCGTTGTTTATTTCTAATAGCTATGGTCGCGCCCAGGTTACAAAATGACCCTAATTTTGGTCAGGTAACTTGCAGAAACCTAGCTATTGTTGTTTTTTTCGATTAAATTGAAATGTGTGTGCGGTGGCGCCTGACGATAGAGCACACCATTTCAATTTTCCATTCCATATCCGACTCATGTGGATATATGTGGTTAGGCTTAAAGCCCACCTGGTCTCATTTGGCGCTTTAAATCCAAATTATCCACTCTTTCTTTGGCTTAGAAGGCTATATTTATACACTTTTTTCGGTATAAGCTCGTTAATTGGCACCATTGTGCGATCGGCTTTTTTTTATTTTTATTTTTTTTTTCACTGTATCAATGGATTATCTTGGGATTAGGGATAGACGCGAGACGAAAAATAATAGTCTCGCGTCTCGCAAAATAGCCTAAAAGCTTTGTCTCGCTTCGCAAAACTCCCTATATCGTAATGTTAAAAATGTGTGTCTCGTCTCGCAAAAATGCTGTAAATCTCTGTCTCGTCTCGTAAAAAGTCGTCTCGCGTCCATCCCTACTTGGGATTCCACATTACGTAAGTTAGCTATTCTATATTATATATATATATTTATATATATATATATATAACTCGTCTGTTCGCGCCTCCTCGGGGGCAGACCCCTCTGAACCCCCCCCCCTAATATTTTAGTTTCATTATTGCCATATTAAAACGATATTAATTGACCATGTCATTTTATCTCTCATCTTTCGTGTATTTCGCCTGGTAACCCTATGTTGAAATTTTTATGATCGTAACCTATTTATAGAAAAATACCTACATGTGATGCATATTCTACAGCTTACGAAATATTGTAACAATAGATTAAAGCTGTTGTGAACTAATAGTATTTAAATTTATGGAAAATTATGTCGCATTTTTGGGACACATTTTTCGGACAATTTTCAATAAACGGGGTGAGCGATAAAATGACATAGTCATTAATATATATATATATATATATATCAGGGGCGTAGCCAGAAATTTTTCATGGGGGGGGGGGGTTACGACTACTACAACTCATATGTATACGTGTGTGTGATAATATAGTGAAGAATATACATTTTGTATGGCAAAAAATTTCTCATGGGGGGTTATGACCCCCCTAACCCCCCCTTTGGCTACGCCCTTGATATATATATATATATTTATATATAAAACATACTTAGTTGAAGAGTGATCGATTTCTTGATTCGTAAGTTTAACTATTTTACTATCTATCTATATAGACATAGCTCGGCTGTTCGAGCCTCGTCAGGGGGAGACCCCCTGAACCCCCACCCCCAATTTTTTAGTTTCATTATTGCCATATTAAAACGATATTAATTGACTATGTCATTTTATCTCGCATTTTTCGTGTATTTCGCCTGGTAACTTTATGTTGAAATTTTTATGATTGTAACCTATTTATAGAAAAATACATGGGATGCATATTCTACAGCATAAAAAATATTGTAACAATAGATTAAAGCTGTTGTGACCGAATAGTATTTAAATATTTGTAAAAAATACATGTCATGTATTCTACAGCTTACGCTTAACCTATTGTTACGATTACAGCTGTTGTGACCTAATAGTATTTAAATATTTGTAAAAAATACATGTCATGTATTCTACAGCTTACGCTGAATCTATTGTTACGATTAAAGCTGTTGTGAACTAATAGTATTTAAATATATGTAAAATTACGTCGCATGTCGGAGTGTAACATATTATTGAATCCAAGTTTAACATGATCAATCTCAGCATTGAAGTGACTCAGCAAAGAAAATTCTTTTGTAAGCAGTGCTGCTTACTAGTATGGGTTTTAAATGCTAGAATGTTTAAAACTGCAAACACACAATAGGGGCTATTAATGGAAAAAACACGGGTCTCGGAAGGAGAATCACCACCGCTTTTCAGAGATGATAGAAAATAAGGTCAACCTGAGTTCAAGTTTTAAAATGAATTTTCAGAAACAGAAGAGAAGAATGACTCATCTTCTTTTAAAAATTCTATATATAATCTCCCTTCTCATTAGAAAACTCTTCCAGATCCGCTATTGCATCAGAGAAATCTGAGAAACGCCATCATTTTCGAAATTCTACAATTGCGAAAGCATCCACGCGCTCGAAAATCTTTAAAAATGCTAAATTTCTCTCCTTTTATTATTATCGTGGTATCAACCTTAGTAAAACTATATGTCTTATTATACATTATAATGAGGCTGTGAACATGAATTCTCAGCTTGGTTTTGATTAAGAACTTACTGCATTGCGTCAGATCCATCCATCAGAAAACACAGCATTACATAACTGCCTAAAGTCATAATAGGAGTGTATTTCTAATTATACATTTCAAGAGCCATGATAGCCTTGGAATTTGAGATTATAATGCTAAAACCCCAACACAGAACTTTTCACCCCTCCTTTTTAGCTTTTACAACAGACCTTGGCCTTCAAATATAAATTTTCGCAACTAAACGAAGGGGCAAGACGAAAATGTCAGAAAAATCGCACTTTTTTTTTCTTCTCTCTTCTGCTTTCTAAACAAAATGCTGTATCATTCACGAAATCATTCATTATATAAGAAAAACAAATCTTGAAAAATTCCGCCTGTATTTTTTTTATATTTTTGTCTTTTTAGAGGGTCCTTGGAAACTGCTGGAGCGTGCTGACAATTTAGACAGTGTATCAATTAAATCACGAGCTGCGTTTGCGGTATTTACCCTGCTTATCAAAAAGACCCCCGTCCTTGCACAAATCAGGTTTTTTTTGTTTTGTTTTATTTTCTCTCTTTTCAATTCCACCCCCGGACAGCTCATTGATATCTAGTCAAGCATGAACAATTTGAAAGGAAATTGCGTGTTAATGGTTTTAACAACTCGGATTATAATAAGGGAATTCCGTAATTTGAGACAACGGTGAGCTCTTTTCAGTTAACGATTGAGTCATAGAATCTTGTTTTCCAAGAACTTCTTACACAAATAAGTCAGGAAGTTAAGTAATGCTTGTTGTCTTATGCATTTGCTGTGTATTAGTGATTGCACGATTCCACATAGCGCATTTGATCTTTTATTAACTCGCAAATATTCACAGAATCAAAAACATTAGTTTGCAATTAAATTCCATGTAAGATTTTTTAAATCTGGCCATTAAAAATTTCCCGTAAAAATATATTTTCCAAGATTTAGTCTTTGCATCTAAAAAGTGTTTTCTGTATGCACGATAATCATTGGAGAGTGAGAAAAAAAAAAGAGCTTAGTCGATACTTGCATTTGTAATGACTCCCCGTTCAATCAATCGAAACAAATCTTTGAGAAATAAATAATGGACGATATACGCTAGATTGTGATGAGCAATACAACAGCGTTCACTCAGCTACTGTGGGAAAAAGCCAAAAATTCAAATGCTAACACCCACTTTATCCCATTTTAATTTACTCATCTGTACATGGAAATCCATGCATTTCGTTGGAGAACGGTACACGTCAAGGGCGTAGCCTGTGGATAACTGGTGGAGCTGCAGCCACCTCCGAAATGAGTAAACGTAGGATATGGCGAAAATTACGTATTTGTGGATAAATTTGAAAGTTCCCCTCGATATCTCCATGGTACATTTGAAAGTTCTCCTTGAGAAATTTGAAGTTCAGCTACGAACCTAGGCCAAATTAAAATATCTTTTCTAATGCGCTTTTCCATCTGCAGATTTCAAACTCGATACATAATTTTTTTTTAAATTTTCATCCATTCTTTTTTTTAATTCATTTTTTATGCGAACACTTTTAATCAAAATAAAGGGGGTCACTTTTACTCGAAAGAAAGGAAGAAAAGAAAGAATGAAAGAAAAAAAAGAAAGAATTAACTATACTTGATCTTTTTTTAACTTTTTTTGGGGGGGGGGTCCTTAAGATCTCCGAAACTTTACCGAACTGTATTGGTGAAAGAGAAATAAAGCATTGCTGTTTCAGTAAGACAGCCTCATCCCTGAGAATAATTCGGAGCACGAATACATCCCTAAGTTTCATCACACCTATGCAAAAAATCTAGAATGACTTCACTCGACTCTCCGAATACTTGATACTGACCAAGCGTTTAAATCAATTTCATCCAACTCAATCCAACTCATCAATTTCATCAAGGGTTAAGGCTCTAGTGCACTTAAAATGATTTGACAGTATAGGCCACAATGTATAAGAATACTTTTTTATAGCCTTGCAAAAACTGTAGGCCGTACACTCGCTAAAATTTGTGCAATATGTAAGACAGTGACCTATAATATGCGTACCTAATTTGAGCTTAATTAAATGCACTACTTAGACACTAGCTCACTTGAAAAGATTTGAGTCCTTAGGTCGTATAAGAATTACTTTTTGCAACCCCGTGGACAAACTATAAGCTCTGCACATACCAACATCTGTGCAGGTCATGAGACCGTGACTTTTAATATACATACCAAATTTGAACTCAATCGAATGCACCTTACAAACAGTAGCGCACTTGCAAGAATTTCCTTCCAAAGGCCATAATGTAAACAAACACTCATTTGTTGCCCTGTCAAAAAATTATAAGTCCTATACATAACAAATTCTATACATGTTGTGTGACGGTGATCTATAATATACATGCCCAATTTGAACTTATTCGTATACACCGTTTAGACACTAGCTCATTTTAAATCATCTGCGTCCATAGGTCGCAATGTATAAGAATTATTTTTTGCAATTTCGTGAACAAACTATCAACCCTACACACATTAAAATCTATGCAAATTATGTGACCGTGACCCATTATATGCATGCCCAATTTGTGCTCAAAAGAATGCACCGTTTAAACACTAGCACATTTTCAAGAATTTCAGTCCATAGGTCATAATGTAAAAGAAAATTTTTCGAAGCCTTCTAAAAAAACTATAAGTCCTATACACACCAAAATCAATACCGGTTTTTCGACAGTGATTTATAACATACATACCAAATTTGAACTCAATCGAACGAAACCGTTTAGGAGCTAGCTATCGTGTTCACTCACACACACATACATACATACATCTCGTAAAAATAGCATAATTGAATTCAGTTCAAAATGTGTAAATACACAACAATCTGAAAGTCGAATTTTTTCTTTGCTTACAATCTTTCCTTACATGGTGTATGTTCGGAAAGTAAAAATCTCGAAAGTCGAATTTTTTCATGATTACAATACTTTCCTTCTATGGTACATGTTTGGAAAGTAATATTGTTATGTATTTTTGAGGAGATCTGAACTTCTAAGGTTTCATTTAGTGCAAATTAATATTCTAAGCGTTAAAATCAAAATTTGCCCCGTGGTTCATGTAAATAAATCAATTAGAGCGCAAACGAATCTTTAAAAATTTCATTGAATTACATTACGGTTTGGCGATTTCTCGCCAAGCTGGGTTCAGTTTTGAAAACTTACTTTTGACATGAAATTTTGTGCTATTTCTCAAAACTCTGCAATTCTTAGCCACATTTAGGGAATTCTGAAGGATATACATGACCGTCTTTGTCAGACCATTAACCAATTAAACTGCTCTATGGTCAGGGGCGGCCCGACATGGTAAGAAAAGTAGGCACTACATTGGGGAGCCATCTTCGAAGGGCACCAATTTGAACTCAAAAATTAAGAAAAACTTGATGTGGAGCATAAAAGAAGGCCCCTTTTTTACGATCGCAGGGTGGTCCCACGTAACCTGGGCTATTCCTGACTACCGTTTCCCTCTGTTATAAGTTTGAGTTATTCAATCTTGCTTCATATTCATGAGAGGTAGAAGATCAAGTGCATTACTAATTATTTGTTAGCTATGAACCTTCTCATATTTTCACTTTACGTCTGCTTGGTACACAAGTCTCAGTTCCCTTTGCTGTAGTAGTGACTGCCAAGCAAGGAAGACGGCAGGATCATTTCCAAGGGGGTGCACCCAAGATATATATATACATATATATTGTGTTCCTGAATTCATAGGCCAAACTTTAAGAATAAAATGCGTAGAAAGAAGCATTTTTTGAATATCCGAGTAAGGTCCGGTCACAATTGATTCGGATAATTGGAGTTCTACTGTAATGTGATCGCGAAAAATTTAGGAATACAGATTTTTACGAAAAAGCCGGTTTTTACTACCTCTAAATTTACTTTTAAGAGTTTTGCAAGGCATCTCATCGTACACATGTGGCACGCAGTGCATACGAAGATGCGTACGCACGTACGCAGGAGAGATGCGTACACATTTGCGAGGCACCTCATCGTACGCATGTGGTACACAGTGCAAACGCAGATTAGCAGTGTGGGGTTAGAAATAAAAAGCGTAGATGGAAATATAGCAAAAGAAATGAAATGTTCTACTGCAAATGCTCAAATGTGCTGGTAGCATCTAGCAAGAGATTATCGTACCCTTTCGAAGATACCAGGTGTTCCACGAACGGTTGCAGTGGTTACCAAAGTTTTGAAATGAGGCAAATCTCATGAGGCAGCTCATCTGTGTCAACTGGAGTCTCGTAAACGAGTGTATTAAGGTGTCCCCAAAAGCAAAATTCGATACTTGATTAATCTAATGAATGTGCTGGCCAAGCGACTAGTTCAACTTGTCCAATCGATCGGGAGCCAAAGATGACAATGGGGTAACCACGCACATTATTTGCGAAATAGGCTGGAGCCCTATCGTGCTGAAACTATCTACGTTTTTCATTTACGACCAAACGTTGCAATCCAGAAAAATGCTTCTTTGTATGTATTTTAACTACCTTCAGGGACACCCTGTATACATACATATAAAAAATTAGACTACTTGGCTTTTGAAGGAAGAAGAATCTTGACTGGAAAATGTAGCATCAATATGTGAAATAAACCTGAGCATAGTTATTTTGTTGCAGCTGAAAAATACAAAATCTTAAACTATTAATTTGGCCTAATTAATAATATCTCAAATTAAGTGTACTAATAATTAATTATTTAAATTATATGCAATTTTGATAATATTGTTTCATATTTAAGCAGACGAATTTTCCCAGCAAAACTGAAGCGAAATGTATTTTCTCTAGCATTGATGTATATAGCAATTTTTGGCTTAAGGGTCCCCTCCATGTCCAATGCTGAATATAGTAGATGGCTGAAATGTGAAGATCAATAGTTCTGGCCTGCCGCGGCTGTCAATCTAACGGTTTTAAGTTTTGGCTGGTTTTCTCTACATGTTACGTGAATAGGCGTCAGAACCCCTTAAAAAGTCCTCCGCCCAAGGCAACCCCCCCCCCTTCCATGACAGATACCCCACGTGAAGGTTTGCCTTAAATGCACTTGGCAAGGACATCCACATATTAAAACAGAGCCAAGTTTCGAAATTGACGCAGTGATGCCTTCACTTAAAATTAAAAAATCACCATGTCAAAAAACTGAAAATGCAAATTTTCATCTAATAGTTTTTGAGTTTAAATAACTGAAAAATTACCTCTATAATGTTAAAAAGAAATGTTAAACTTTAAGTGTTAAGTCCTAAAATAATTGTATTTAATCATATTCATAGTAGAGTCTCGATTGTTCTAGTTTTCCATACATCTCTGTTAGTGAAAGAATGAATTTAGCTCCCAAGTAATGTACAACACATATAAAACAGGCGATTTTTTAAATTTAGTTTTTACATTGTTGAAATGTAATATTTACAAAAAACTGCCATTTTACTTTTTAATTGTTGAGACAAGAAAGATGAGAAAATGTTACAATTAATTAAGGTATTTTTCATTGTTAAAAAAATAAAGATAAAACTATCGAATTTTAACAATCAATGTCAGTCTATAAAAGACCCTTATCAAAGAATGGCGGTGCTACTCTTTGGTGGTGTTATTACTATTTTAGTTTACTGTATAGTAAAGTTATTGGAGTATTTTGATGCTTTCGATCTTCCTGCTGACATCTCGGAGGGATCTTCGGTGGTGAAGAAGGAGACAGTCAGTTCCATAGTCCCAAACTCCATCCAAGAATTCTCACAAGACAATAGTGACTGTGCATCCATCTCATCAGCTTGAAGAAATCACCATTCAACAGTTCAATAACTATTTTTAAATCTACCCTGGGCCAAGCTACTATCATCAACACATTGATGCAATAACCTGGGAACTCTTCTCAACCCTTGACGATTCAATAGATATAAATAGTCACTTGATTGTCTTTGAAATAAACAGATATTTACTAAACCATTTTGGACTTGAAGAATTACCACCAGAAATCACAGAAGAAACAGAAAATCAGCCACCGAACCAGTCATTAATGGAAGAAGAAGAAGAACCTCCACTAGTCTTCGAACATTTCCAAACAATAGACGAATCCACAAACACTCAATTCACAGCTACAGACGAAATAATAGATGAGCAATACGAAATCAAACCACAAATAGCAGATCCAGCCCAACCACCAGTCACAGAATCTCTTCCAGCTACACAAGTCTTTCCAAATGCAATAGTCATGATCATTCCAAAGAAAAAGAAATTCAGACGAATCCGCAAATTTTTCTCCAGACTTTCCTGTACCAGACCAGTTCGGAATTAAAGCAATAGACTCCATCTTCAATAGTGTCCATAGTCCCTCCATCATATAATTACAATAGCTGATAAAAAAACAACGACAGCTACAATATCATGCATAGCATATTTTTATATCCAAGAACAGACTGTTACAGATAAAAGCATAGATTTCATCTTCAATAGTTTCCATAGTCCCTCCATCATCTAACTACAATAGTTGATAAAACAACAACAGCTACAATATCATGGATAAAGCCTATTTCTTCGACCAAGAACGGATTGTTGCAGATAAAAGCAATAGACTTCTTAAATAGTTGCCATAGCTTCTTCACCACCTAATTACAATAGCTGATAAAACAACAACGACAGCTACAATATTATAAACAGCATATTTCTTCAAGAACAGACTGCTAGCGATGAAAGCAATAAGACTTCATCTTCAATAATCGCCGTGGCCTCTTCACTACTCAACTGCAATAGCTTATGAAGCAGCAACAACAGGTGCAATAACACGAAGAAAACATATATTTCTTCAACCAAGAAGGGACTAGATCTGCAGATCTCAATTTCAACATATTCCCCTATCTACTACTAATGGAACACATTATTGATAAACAGTTTCTTCAACTTCTTATACGTCGAGCAAATGCAAAGATTTCCGCCAAGGTACATCACAAATAACCAATACGTACATCCAATTGGCAACAATACCAATAGTCAAAAACTGCACCATCTTAATCTCGGCGTCCTGATTCAATCACCTTCCATTTTTGCATCATACATTGCGATAGGAATACGACTTTATCGTTTCTCTTCCAAGCTTATCTTCACAGCTTTTGCGCCAAGTATTTTTACATGCACTTTCATCTGTGATGATGTCGAATTTTCATAACTCAGTGGACTCATCTGCATACTGACTTAGAAAAAGAACTTCATCAGCCAGCATCAAGTCACTTTGTCACCAATCCTGAGTGAGGAAACCTATCAACAATTTTATTCTCTTGAACAGTTGCTCATACCATAACTTGTTTCAAATTCACCAGTTGTTCATGCCATCTTCGAACCTTCCTATGATAGTGTCAGATGTAGATGCCTAACACTACCAAACTTGTATTTATCATTAAAGACAGAAAAACTGTAAATTAATAAATATTTTTATATTTACATTCACAGCTGCGTCCGTGTTTTTCTCACAAGTGTTTCAACTTCCTTACGTTTTCCTCCTGGTAAAGCACATTTGAGATTGAAGTACGAGTAAACATTACGGTGGGCCGAAAAAAACTTTTTTATAGTTTTTCAAATGCTATAGTGCGGAAAACTTGTGCCTATGGTAGATAAGTAAAGTGCAAAAAATAATATTTTTTAAATTTAAATTTTGCGTTAGCGCATCGACCTTAAACTTTGAAAAAATACGCGATTTTCATAATTTTTCTGAAAAATAGAAAACAGTCAAATAATTTCTGTAAGATGTAGCGCTAGGCTTATTTTACTAGAACAAAGATTAGGAAACATAAGAAAATAAAAAAAAAATATTGCACGTTACAAATTAGTCGTAGCACATGACACTTAAAAAAACATGTTTTACAAACTTTACAAATTTCCACTGAAACAAAGGGGTTTTCCTGATTGTGTAAAAATGCAGTTTGTAATAAAATATATTTTTTCTTGTCTTTCATAACAGCATTATAATTTTTATAGTATTATGTTATATAGTATAACATAATATAATATATATATATATATATATATATATATATATATATATATATAATGTATGTATGTATGTATGCATGTATATTAGGGATGGCCGAAAAAACTTTTTACCCTACTAGATATTTTGCTCGGGCTACCACTGGCCACGTAGCCGGCCGATGATGGCCCGAGCAAAATTGCTAGTAGGGTAGGCTGTTTCATTTTTCTAATAAATGGAAAAATAACAAATATTTATAAAAATAAGTAGCTGTAGTAATATTTTAGTAAAATAAAGTATAATAAAGATAAACATATAAATCATTAGTAGTTTATCACACTTTAAAAACATTCGAGAATTTCTATTAAAGCAGAAGCTTTCTTCTGATTTTTTAAAAAGTCAATTTGCAATGAAATGTAGACCTTTACTTGTTTTTTATTGCAGGACAAAAATTTAAATACTTGGTGCACCCAGAAACCCTATCAGAAATCCCTCTCCTAAAGAAAGTGGGTGTATTTTTTCTGTAGATGTCCTCATAGACATTTCTGTACAGTGTTGACATGCTGCTTTGGCAATGGAGCGATACTGCTGTACGGAAACGAGTCAACGGGTCAATACAAAACAAATTACTATTATTTTCCGATATTATTAACCTGCTCTAATCAGTAATGGGATAATATGTAACTACATTTTTCATTTAAATATGCACTCAAATCACAAAAATTGCTTTATTTCCATTTATCTGTTTATTAATGTAATGATTTCGATAGTTCGAGACAAGTCCGGTCCCGTCTACCTCGAATACTGTCGAGACTATTTCAAAATATTTTTTCCTAATAGCGGGCACACGCCGTTAGGCATTTAACACTACAACGACCGTAAGGGTTGGTCAATACATTATGAGGGCTCGTGTGCATGCGCCAACATTATACCAAAATAAAAATGTAGATGACTAATCAAAAGTTTAAAATTTATGTACAATGGTAGAAAATATTAAGCCATAAACACAGGTCTAAACAGCTAATTTAATCTGAAAGTTACACGTAGAATTCAAAATATCGCATACACATTCAGACTTTTTTTTTTTTTTTACTGTCCTAAGGGTAAAACAAATTATTACATTTTCAGGTTGATTATACTTTCTTCAAATTCCAGGGGGGTGCAAGTGCACCCCCTTGCACCCCCCTCCCGGCGCCCATGCTGCCAAGATAGCTCAGATTCTCTTTTTTGAATGGAATTTGAAAATTTCTGTAGACTAGACCTAGATTTGAGTGCGGGACAAAGTGTGATAGCTCTGCGACATAACCACCGTGTGCAGGTTTTTAATAAACGCTTTTCGAATCTTTTTTGATTCGGATCATGATTTCTTGAACGAATGAGCCTAGTAAGTGAGTGATCCTAGACGAACGAATCTTATAATATAAAACATGGAGCTTAAAGCGTGTATGTTACATAGACTATAACCTTTCTCAATACATGATGTATCTGACGCAAAAAGTTTTCAGATCGGTCTGATAGTAGTTCCTGAGATTAGTGCATTCGAACAAATGAACATTTCAGGTTTATAAAATAGTATATATAAATATAGATGTTATCTACTACAAAAGCGATCTATTAATTTGAAAGAACATTTTGGAAGGACATTCTAACAGATTTATATACATATATACTTGTTTGACTGTATACTTTTATCCAAACATACCACTATTATAGTGAGTCATAAGCTTTTTCTAGAATAAAAGATTAGAGATTTTTTTTTCTCCCAAATGCCGTATGATGATTAGTTCAGCTATCATGTATGTTTTGTAAAGAAAGATAATTTTGTTTTCAGAAGCTTTTTTTTTTATTCACAAACTAAAAATAGCCATATTATGTCGTGTTTTTCAGAAAATGTCAACTGGGCAGCACATGTCCACTGAGAAAATCTTACACAATAAAGTATTTTTTTCGTCTCACGAAATAAGACTAAGTGGCAATTCAGAAAATTATGCAATGCAACACATCACGTGCAGTAACATGGATTGGAAAATGCTTCTTTTTTTTTTTCTTTTCTTTCTTTATCTGGAAATCCCTTTTTTTCTTCAAAGAATTTCTAAAAAGATGCGAGTTTCGTTATTCGGATTTAAAATAATAATAATAATAATAATTTCGTATCATTAACTGGCATTAAAAATACGGTTCGTGTTAGAAGAAGATTTTACTCATGAAAAACAACAAAAGTAAAATGTACTAATTGGAAGTTTTTAGCTACACACTTTTTCTAAATATTTTATAGTAAACGCATTTAACTGTAATCCGTTCTTAAAACAAATTTATGGTACAACAGATGGGGGGGAATAGAAAGCCCTGTTCATGTAAAAGTAAATAAATAAATAAAAAGCCATGTTCGAAATATTTGACTTGCTTTTATTGAATGTTATGCTGTAGTTGCTTACAACTAAAGCAAAACGTAGCTTGTAACGTCAGCCAGTTGTCCTGTAATTAAATATATATATATATATATATCGGTGTCATACTACTGTTAATAACTTCTTTTAGAAAGAATTTTTTTAACATTTAGAATATTCGATTGTTATTTTGCTTCACGGCATTATTTAGGCACGGCTTCAGGGAAATGGATTTCAATGATCTTTGGCATAAAGGTAGTATACCATATGCAATTCTCAAATGTGGTTGAGAAAAATGAATATTTACATTGGAAATACTTCACCAAAACTAAGTTACACGCAACTTTTATTGATCCTCCGTAACGTGTAGGTAAGACTCAAGACTCGAACTCTGGAGTTAGAACTCGAATTCCTTTTCTTTTATTTTTTTATACATCATTACTTATAATTAATTCATTTATTAGGGAAATATCTATTCATTTTTCTATTATAAATTTTTGACACTATTTTATTATTTACTTTAAATTTAATTTCCACTACTCTAAGTCTAATATTTTTGTAATTCATATAGTTACTATTATTTGAATAAAACACATTTTGGAATTTAAAAATTATTATAGATAAATAATATGGTGGATAGACGGATTTTTTTTTCTTTTGAATATTTTTAGCATAATTATTATTCGAGATCATGCTCACCTGAAAATGATATGTAATTATAGAATTTGGCTACAATAAATTGAAAAAAAGTACTACAAAAGCTTACATTTTCTTTTTTATCTGTCTATAGTCTTTAATTATCGTAAATAATATTTGAATAATATTTGAATAGAGTTCAAGACCTGAGCCCTATCAATCATGCTACGGATGCTCAAGTAAAGTCACATGTAACTTAATCATAAAATTTCTGTGGGGTGGTTCGAATACAAATATTCATTTTTCTTAACAATATTGGAGCACCGCATCTTAGTATTTTAGTCATATGGTATACGTAGCATACATAGTACTCAATATACTTAGCGTATTCACATGCTTTGCTATCATTATGACAAAGAGAATTGAAATCCATTTCCCTGAAGCCGTGCCTCCTCCTTGCGAGTTAAAAATAAATTTGTGATGATGTCTCGGGGATGCAATTTGAAGTGCATAAGACATGTTTGGCTAAATACATAAACCAATTTTTCGCACCAGAACTCTTAGTTTTACAAAAATCAACATCATCTAAGAAAGCCAAGGGAATAAAAATTAATAAATTAGTTTATACTGTACGTGTCGCCATGTGAAATTTAGAACAACTTAGAAGTCCTAATTGAATGAAATCAACATATTGTATTGTACAGTACTAAATGAACACATTACTTAAATATTTACAAAACATTTTATAGTTATATATTTTATCACAAAAAATTTTGAATAAAACATATAGCGTAATAATATTTGCGGATGCACTTCATTTCCTTACAGTTCCTCACTATTTTATGCATTTTTTTTTTAACTCTTCATTGTTTTGCTTTAATTTGGAAGGGAAAAATAAGCTTATGATTAAGCTGGATAGCAACCATCGATTGCTGCTTCCTTTCTCTTCTCTTCCAGAAATTTTTCTGTAATAGCTTTCCTTAGTTCTGAAATGGACATATAATTTCTAAACGCTATTTGTTGATCTTAAATAATATCATTTTAATATGCAATTCAATATAGGGTCAGTTGGAGTAAATGGAATGGAAACGAGAGAAATTGTGATGTTTCAAATTCAAATTCACCCTTTCTTTTTGGATGAATTAGGAGGCACAAATTTAACACTTGCCCGTCAATCAGAGGCTTCTTGTAAATAGGTTGAAGCAACACAATTTCGGCTCTAACTTCGTTTAGAAATAAAGAAAAGCCTGTTATCATTTACGCCATTGTGTTTCCATTCCCCCATAGTCTGTGTTGTAAATGTAAACACTTATTTTTCAGTAGGGTTGGCATAGGGCAAAACCATGGCAGACGCAGTAACCTTATACACTTAAGAACACTTAACCTTATACACTTAAGAACCTTATACACTTAGTAAAATATAGTTACAATGAGCTTCACTTTTACGAATATTTCATATTAACGAGCTTCATCTTCGGTGCAAATTCGTTACACCGAAATTTTATTGTATTTTTTGGTAACGAAAGCGGCATAAAGCAGTTTATAATGTAATAAATGACTAAATGAGCTCAATATGTAAACGGTGGTCTTGAGGATCAAACATATTCTCGAGGATTTTAGTTTCACCTAGGGATAACCTGTCGAACTAAAACTGTTCCTAATATTTTGTAACCTTCAAGTCAAAGGTGGCTTTTTGCAATGCTCCAAAGAATAATGCAGAATGGTTTCTTTTTTCGTTTAAAAGCAAGGAATCTTGAAAAAAAGGAAAGAAAGAAAGAAATCATTGAAAAAAAGAAAGGGTTTCCTAAAAAAATCACGTTTATTGGCTAAAACGTCCTTAAAAATGCATGAAATATTTGTTTCCATTTACCCCGAAGGACAAAGGTCTATGGTGTAAATGTAAACATCCTTTTGCCCAGCAGAAACAACAGCTATTTTAAAAATTAGACTCATATAATGTAGTTAACTTCCTAAATAAATAACAAGAATAATTGAATCCACTTTTATTTCTTTTTTATGCAGCTGGGATACACCAAGGAATTCACAAACTGTCAACTTTGAAAATCATCCTTTTTCACAATCAATATATCAATTGATAATCATTCGACGGTCGCAGCTGTCCAAAATACTCAAAGAGCCCTGACAACATATTATCAATCTCAATTTTTAAGATTTAAAAAAAAAAAATAGTTCCTTGAGTTACGATGTTGCGGTGATGTCTGTTGCTTCCACCTACCCTAAATGACCCTAATCACAAAAATCAAATTTTTGTCAATTTTTAATCGAAAAAATCAAGAGTTGATGAGTTCAAGTTTAGACTTTATAAAACTTAAATGGCATTTAGAGTAGCGTATTCTATTTAAGAACCACTATAGTACATAACTTCAGCCTGAGATGCCAAATCAGGTCTTTCAAATAATTATTCGACAGTAATTCAGATTTCTCACATTGATTCCGCTAATTATAAATCTGTGTTTGTTTGAAAAACACACAGATAAATAAGATTTAGAAATCAGATTCTACTCTATAAACTCCCAAATGTTATGTCAGTTTTATTTTATTTGGCGAAGAGATATAAAAAAGATTGATTTGGATTCAAATAAATTTTTAGAATATTTTCTCTTAGCTTCTAAGTATGTCTTAAGAATGTGTGTTTATTGAAAACATCTTTATCAAAACTCAAGCTGAAGTTTGACTTCTTTCTTGATTCGATCTGCGTTCAAGAAGCGCATTCAAATCATAATTGAAACACTTAGTATAAATGAGTTCACCTCGGTTTCATTCTCCAAATGAAGTGTGTTTGCTGATTGTGTCGTGTTGTTTGATGTTTGTGTGTTTGCTGATTTCTTCTGTGATAATGTCTGAAAAATTGGGGAGGATATTTGTATGTTGCATAAGTATCTTCAATAAGCATTTAACAGTCACTATGTGTCGTACCCTACTTGAATACTCATCCTTCTCAAAAAAGTGTTATATATGCGTATTACAAATTAATTCCTGGGATG
This sequence comes from Cheiracanthium punctorium, assembly GCA_038373885.1. Classification (NCBI taxonomy): domain Eukaryota; kingdom Metazoa; phylum Arthropoda; class Arachnida; order Araneae; family Cheiracanthiidae; genus Cheiracanthium; species Cheiracanthium punctorium. The sequence goes on along the minus strand of JAWZYV010017120.1, from coordinate 909,855 downwards.
TCAAAAAATTGGAAATTCCGTTACTTGTGACGTTAATTTTTTTCATACAAATTGCTAGCCAGTGCTGATATTAAACATAATTGTGAAATTATTTAAAAATTACATCAATATCAATTTTATTATGAAAAGAACGAACTTCGCGAATTCCTTTGTAGCGTTTCATGAACTGCAAACAAAACGATTAACTTTCAAAATACCTTATCAGTTTCCTAATTGTTCCCTGATCTGTTTATTGATAGAAGATTTAAAGTAGTAATCAACTTTCCGACCAAACTTCTTGGAAAAATTAATCGAGAAGCAGAAATTTGATAGCTAAAAATTCTGTTTCATTTTATTGGTGAAATTCTGAAATATAAACCCACTGGTAATGAAACACATTTAAGAAATCAGGCTAATTAGACGAACACTTCCTCCAAAGTAATTATTAACAGGTGCATGATGGTAAAACGTCTTTATTATTAGTCTCGAGTTAAACGAAAAGTTAAACGAATGAAAAATTACATTTTACTGATTCGCCCAGTAAAATGTAATTTTTCATTCGTTTGACTTTTTCTTCGGTGATTTACTTAAATTATGTGAATAATGCATCTGAATCAAAGCTGAATATTCGAAAGAAGTGAAAAAAAATCTCACTTTATCCTTCCAAAATTTTTGTGGCGAGTAATTTATGAGCCACATCTAACTTCAATTTAATTCTTTCTATTTTAGCAGAACAATTATTAATTGCAGCTTCTTTATCCTGCAAAACAAAAATATGACTTCTGAGTAAATGTGCATTGTAATCACTAAGCACCCTGTATCTTCACGTTCTTCTGTGGAAAAAAATGAATGCATGCAAAAGCAGTTTCAACTCGAAGACTTAGAAATTGAACGTTAATAAATAGTGGTTTGTGCAGAATAATAGTATTGTCCAAATTATGTTCACAGAAAAAATGGAACAGAATATGTCTAGCAGAATTAGTATACTCTTACCTAAAATACGTATGTAATTACTCGTACAGGAAAATTATTTGATGAACCACCCGTTACTACTTTTCGAACATTTACCATGTAAGGAAAATAACTCAATCATGAAAAAAATCTATTTCATGATTTTAGTGCATTTACACGTTTTGAGGTCTTCTGAATTCATTTATGCTATTTTTACGAGATGCTTGTGTGTGTGTGTGTGTGTGAGAGAGAGAGGGGGGGGGGGAAAACACGATAGCTCATCCTAACCGGTGCATTCCATTGAGCTCAAATTTGGTATATGTGTTGTAAATCGCTGTCGCAAGACCGGTATTGTTTCTGCTGTGTATAGGACTTATAGTTTTTCTACAAGTTTTTCTACATATAGTTTTTCTTTTACATTATGGCCAATGGACGGAAATTCTTCTAAGTGCACAGTTTCTAAATGGTGCATTCGATTGAGCACAAATTGGACGTCTCTATAAAATCTCACGGTCACATGATCAGCTTAGAATTTGGTGTGCGTAGAGTTGCTAGTTTATTCACGGGATTGCAAAAAATAATTCTTCTGCATTACAGCCTATGGACGCAAATCATATAAAATGAGCTAGTTGTCTAAATGGTGTATTCGAAGTTCAAATTGAGTATGTATATTATAAAGTCACCGTCACACAACATGTATAGATTTTGCTGTGTATAGGACATATAGTTTTCTGACAGGGCAACAAATGAGTATTCTTTCACATTAAAGCCTATGGACAGAAATTCTACAAAGCGCGCTAGTGTCTATAGGGTGCATTCGATGGAGCTCAAATTGGGTATGTACATTATAGGTCACGTTCTCATGACCTGCATGGATTTTGGTGTGTGTAGAGCTGATAGTTTATTCACAGACATGCAAAAAATAATTCTTATACATTACTGCTGAAAGACACTAATCATTTAAAGTGGACTAGTGTCTAAATGCTGCATTCGATTGATCTCAAATTAGGTACGCATACTATAGGTTACTGTCTTACCTATTGCGTAAATTTTAGCGAGGGTACGCCCTACAGTTTTTTACAAGGCTACAAAAAAGTAATCCTTCTACATTGCGGCCTATACACTCAAATCATTTTAAGTGCACAAGTGCCTGAACACTAGATTCATTGAGTTGAATTAAAAATTTATTTAAACGCTTGGTAAATATCAGGTATTCAGAAAGTCGAGTGGAGTCATTAAGATTTTTTTTATGTGAGAAGAATAAAATATGGGCATGCGCATTAAATTTTAAAGCTTTTTTTATTATAGAAACCCGCTGGAACATTTTTTGAAATTTTGCCTTCAAAACTAAACATTTTAAATAAATAAATTTCGAATTTGTTAAAATTTCGAACATACACAAAAATAAGAAAATCCCACGTTACTTAGTCAATAAACAAAAGGTTTGCAAGTAAAAAAAAACTAATCAATTTCATTTTAATTTGGTTTTAGATAATTAAACATTACATTGAGCTCGGAATAAGAAACTAACCTTTTGTACATTATATTCTTCTCTAAAAGTAAAACGCTGGATTGAAAATCACCAGCTTCTCCTTTAGAATAGATTTAGTCCACATTAGACAGAAAAATTTCAAAATAATTACCGAAAATCATTTTTCTTTCTTCCTGGTAGATAAATTAATTACTATGTCATTTTATCTCTCACCCCCTTTATTGAAAATTGTCCAATAAATATGTCCCAAAAATCCGACATAAAAGTATGCGACATAATTTTGCATGCATTTAAATAGTATTAGTTCACAACAGCTTTAATCTATTGTTACAATATTTCGTAAGCTGTAGAATAGGCATCACATGTATTTTTCTATAAATAGGTTTCATTCATAAAAATTTCAACAGAGGGTTACCAGGCTAACTACACGAAAGATGAGAGATAAAATGACATAGTCAATTAATATCGTTATCGTTTTAATATGGCAATAATGAAACTAAAAAATTGAGGGGGGGGGGTTCAGGGGGGTCTCCCTCTGAAGAGGCTCGGACAGCCGAGTTTAAAATGTATTCTTTTTTTTTATATTGATTCATACGCACAGAAAGTCTTTTCGAGATGGTTAATTTTAGTTTCTCTTGAAATTTTTAGAGAAATATTATGAGAAATATTAAAAATTCACCTTATATATCATCTTTAAAATAAATGTCCCCCCCCCTTTTAAGAAAAATATTATTTAAAAAGTAAAATTTGGAGAAAACTTATTTGATTTATCAAAAAATCTAAAAAAAAAAAAAAAAAAAAAGCAGATATAGTTTTACACAGTATCTAGCTAATCCAATAAATTAAGTTGCTCCTATGCGATATTAAGGTAATGTTGAAAGGAATGTGTGCAAGATGAGACGAGACAGATTTACAGTTTTTAAGCGAGACAAGACAGACGCTTTTAGCATTAGTATTTATAAAATTCTGTGGGACGAGACAAGCCCATTTTTCGTTTAACATTCATCCCTAGTTGTCGAGTGCAAGAATTATTTCTGATTCACCCACTCAAAAAAGTATTCGAGTATTAGAAAATTTCCTATATTAATTTTGTGAGTAGCTAATTAAAAAAAACTTGCAGCTAAAAAAATACTGTTATATACATAATCTGCTTTTATGAAAGGAAAGAAACACACTACAATGAAACCGATATTGAATGCAAGGAAAACTGTATTCTATTGTAAGGAAAAGCATCCTTTTTGCCAAAGAGTGTGTTGCTTGCCAGAAAAAGCACCTCACATCCAGGGCCCGATCATCACAATATTGGGCCCAGGGCAAACACAAATTTTGGGGCCTTTGCACCGGACCAGAAATATTTTACGGGAAATTGCACGAAAACAGTATTATGCATCTAAGTTATTTTAGATACATATAGCTACTTAAATATACTGTTTGTTTAAATACTAAATATAAATACAGTGCACACCGGTTATAACGGACCTGGGATATAACATACTATCGGGTTATAACGTACCTAGAAGCTAGGTCCCGATTGAAGTCATGAATGACATATTTTTCGATACAAAATTTTTTAAAGAATATAAATTTTTTTATCAAACATAAATTTGTTGAAAAATACATTTTTGGGCCCTTGAAATTGGTGGGCCCAGGGCAAATGCCCCGGTTGCCCTGCCGATAAACGGGCCCTGCTCACATCACCGAATGCGTCAGTCATTCAATTCTGTTTTTGACCTCCCTGGAGATATTCTTTCCAAGTTAGATCCTCATTCGTAGAATTTGGTGTGCTTTAATTAGCACCTTCACGCTCAGATGTTGCTAATAAACCCCCAGTGGTTAAGGGCCATTTGCTCGAATTCCCGGTTGATCGAATGGATTAGAAACGGATGTCCCATTAGGTTGGGGACCTAGTAAAAACCCAAAATGTAAATGTGTTATCTCCTTTTCTTTCGAAGAGCAAGCAAGTCGATCCCTGCTGCCTTCGGAGAGCAAGCAACTTGACCCCAGGTAGCCCCCTATGCTTCTAGTGGTTTTAGCCAACCGCCTAGGACCGTCTAGGTAATTAGTCGAGAGAAGAAAAGAGGGGCGAATTGTGCAATATCGTCTTCGGGACGCTGTGACGGGTCACGCGCGAAATATTTAATTTCAAAAACCACTTACAGTTTCGATTTTAGGTATTTAATACATTATTGTAATTAATACCTAAGGCGACCCGTACAGCCAAAAACCATTCATGTAGAGAAATTGTAAAACATATTATATGGAAGATGTAAGCGAAAGAAAAATGTTTTGCGGAAAAAATGAATTTTTTGCTTAATTCATATTTTAGTTGAATTGAAAGGCACTAGCAAAGAGGTCCAGATTCACAAAACCATCAAATACCTTTCTTTAGAACATGGTAACCTGTACTGGTATAAAATATATTTCTAAAATTAAGACGAAAAATTTTGCTGTTTCACTTGTGATCTGGAATGCGAAACTCACGAACTGCAGGGTAGTGCTTTACGTTATGAGACAAAACTATATTTTCAGTTATTTCTAGCGTAGAATAAAATCTCATCAGTCAGCATGAAGATTTAATGCTACAGTATCGTTAATTTTTTTCAAGTAACACGTTATGCGCAACAGTTTAAGTTTGTCCTAGGCCAGGGGTGGCGAACCAATGGCACGCGACAAAATATTTTGGGCACGCTACCGATCAAAACGGTTTGCATTTTAATTAAAAATAATAAAGTTCACTATGAAGTATCACGATCTAACAGTCACTAAGTCAAAATTATTTGACGGCACGTCTATAGCCTCATTAAGCATTTCTTTAGAAAGAATGGCACGTTGATCCATAAAGGTTCGCCACCCCTGTTATAGGCTGTTGACAATAGATTTCTCTCCTTCTTCTTCTTCTTTTTTTTTTAAGAAAAAAGACCTTACATTTTATACTTCAGGATAAACAAAATTCTTTTTTTTTTTTTTTGAAACAACTGAGATTTTCATCAATTAAAAAACTATTTCTATTGTAACGATTTTTACTTATTTACTTATTCATAAAGAGCTCATTAATTTGGATTGACATCTCATTGATATTTTAAACTAGGGGCATCAAACTATTGACAAAACAAAAGAAATCTCTGATAGTTTGCTTTTACTCTGTGGAAGATGAATATTGGAGGTTGTTGTTAAATTCCATAGAAAAAAAAAAGTCAGATTGACTCAGATTTTCCGTTTTTCCATTTTATAAGTCAACGCTTTTGTTTGCTTGTTTGTGGATTAAAGCCGATTGACTGCACTAGAGTTCTAGACCTATATAGGGGGAATGCCCTCCGTGGAGGATTTTCTAAGGGATACTAACCCGTATTTACACGAGGTTTCGGAACAAAACCTCTCGGCCACTGGTGGGGCGGTGTTACTTTTAAAGAGAAAATGCCGTCAGAAGACTTTCGAACAGCTTTACAAACGAAGCAGTGATTTTAAATACTCAGACAAATTAATATCCTTTCTTTATAAACTGCAGTATAAATTGATGTCAACAGGAAATTTTAATGTCTCATACAATTTTAAGAAAATAATTTAAAGCACAAAAATCGCCTTCCAAAATCAGCCATGTAGGAAAGCATTGCAAAACACAGTTTGTTTAAGAATTTCTTTTTCAGAATGGTTCATAACTTCTATAAATTGAACGCTTGTAACAGCCTATAGTACAGCTTGTGAATGGACATTCTCAAAATTTTCTGGATCTCTACCATCGGTGAATTCTTTAAAAAGCTGCTTAAAATGTGTATGCTTTCTTTAAAGAACCATCTTAAAGTAATACGTCTAGTCGTTAAAGGTATGCGCAACAATATTACATACATATAAATGATTTTTTGTTTATATTAAAATTATAATTTAATGTATGATTGCATTATTCTGCAAAGATTTATGCAGTACTGCTAGGTGTATACTGAAGTATAAAAATGCACCTAAAACAAGAAAGAAATCTTAATAATCAATGATAAAGATATAAAGAAATAATATTAAAGTATTTTTTAATAATAGTAAAATAAATACTATAATTGTAAATTATCTGCTGAAAATTATTGATAAAATTCGTACTAGTTTTCCCAGACTAGATAAATAAATAAAATCGCTAGGAAATAAAAGGGCTTTTACGGAAAAAAGTTTAAAAAGGAAAAGAAATGTGGCTGAATAAAAAATAATTAAACATTAAATTTTACAAAACCGTTTATTAATTTAATATTCTTAATATAAAAATCCATCTTAAAAAATTGTTGTCTTTTGTTTCACTGTAACTAACCTTTAAGTTGATACAAAATTTCGGTACACATACTTTTATACTATATAAACTTTTGAGGATCTACTATTTTTACAATTATATATGCACGAGGTGTCTCAAAACAGAACATCAAAATCTCTAAGGGAATATTGGAGTCCCTGGATGGTTCAGAATTACAAGGAAATGTAGGATCGCAAACATTGTTTTGATGCACCAGTTAAAAATCGTTTCAAAAGAAACGGCGAAGCGTCAATCAAATTTCCTAACTACGTTTAATGAAGTGAAATGAAATGCGGTGTTACGGCCAATTATCTGCTCGAGGGATATAGGCCGAGGGCGGAGGTTGCACTCTGTGGGCACTTTCTAAATGATCCTAACCCATATTTACGGGAAGTTTCGGAGAAAACCAAGGAAAATTCCGAACGGTTAGGTCGGCGGACGCGACCTGGTGTTGATCCAGGCAACTTCCGTCTCCCAGTTGAGAGCGCAGACGCTCTCAGCCACGGGTCGGGCAAGTCAAGTTTAATGAAGAATAAGGCTTACGATCAAATTAATGCTTCATTCAAATAAAAAATGTTTTTTTTAAATGTTAATTTCAGTCAAAAGTTTTTGAAAAATATTAGTTTCTCTTCTCCTAACTATACTCGAAATATTGACTATTACTTTAACATGGTTTTAATTTGATTATCAATTGGCGTATGAAAACGAATTTTGAGAACCCACATCTCTGTGTGGTTCTCAGTCATCTATAGCTAAACCCAACACTTCCCTAAAGATTTTCAAAAGGCTCAACTGAGATACCCTATAAAAATATAAATTTGGAAAGATGCCATACTTTAGCTACATTTCAATCCTCAATATTTCTCCATTTGGTTAGAGCATTAAACCTTAAAACAACAATTTTTTATTTAAAAATTCCGAACAGTTTAAGCACAACTAAAACCTTACTGCTATTTTAAGATATAAAATTATAAGCAGGAAAAATATCAAAATGTTCACATTTATGGTTCTACTTGCATTGTAAGAAGTTAGCTTTGTTTAGTTCGAAAATTAACCCCCAATTTAATTTTTATTTCAAAGGTTTTATTTCAGACGTTAATTTTACTAAGGAACTAGTTCAACAAGCTGATGAAAGAAAGAAATATACCTTCCTTAAGTTTTGAATAAATATGCGGCTAAAAAAGGGTTGATTATGCTTTAAAAAGTTATTTATTATTTAATATATATTTCCAATATAACTTTTAAAAATGAAAATGTGTAGAAAACAAATGTATAAAACAGATAAGCAGTTAAAAAATTAACTTTTGATTTTCTAATTGAATGCAATACGATGCAGAATCGATATAGTTTTGTAAATTAATATTCCCATTTACAAAATTTTCTTTCAAATTCTGTATGGTATTAATTATGATTGTGGTATGGTGTTAAGTATGAGTGTTTTAATTACGATTGACCATACTTTTACCAAAAACTAGTAAGTAGCTCGTTTTTCTCACGGGAAGAATCGCTTTTTTTATTTAATTTATTTCGTTTAAACGTGTAAACAAAATATGAAAATTTCAGACGACAAAAGTTTGCTGAACACTATCGCATAAAAAAACTAGGAAATAACGAGTTAGTGGGTACGTGCAAGATTTAGTAGGAAGAAGGAGTCGGTGCCTGCGTAAAGTCACTCTTCATAGGGGGTTTGGGGTGTACTTATCCTAGGTGAAAAAGGCGCGAAGTTTCAATAAGATCGCACAGTTTTAAGCTTTTTTCATGCTAGAAAGAATGTTCCACGTTTAAATACTCTAAATTGACATTTTGTTGAGCAGAAATTACTTCATTAGTCTTTTTGTGAAATATTGGGCAATACATCATCAAAAATTGCAAGCTTTGGCAATCATTAGGCATTTTTTTTAACTTATCTACGAAGGTTTCAAAATCATTACACAAGACATTTGCAATATTACATGAAATTTAAACGAGAATTATAGCTTCTACAGAAAACAAAGAAGCCCAATCTAATAATTCATAGGTCACAAAGATTTTTTTAAAAAGAGGGAAACTATTCACATGCTAATCAAAATTTGAGAAATTACGAAATTATTTCAAGTCTGACGCGAATTTTTCATTATTCTATTAACATAACTGGGTTTCTAAGTTATTTTCAAACTCATGACAACAATTAAACTCATTTCAATCTCACTAGCTATAGCTAACTTTAAATACTGTGTTCACTCCCGCAATAGTCGCACCCCCGTTTTGAAGCAGGAAAAATCGCCAAAATACACTGGCCTCCAAAAGTTAAGGAACAACATGTTTTTCGAGGCTCACCATAAAATAAATGACACTGACAGTAAAATTTATGGTTTATATAAATGATAAAAATGAACTTTGTGCATATTTATGCAAAAACGATAGCTACCACTTTGTTTTTATAGAAAAGAACAGGCATATATATGAGTCAGAGAAAAATGTGCAAATATCAGGCTTTCATAATTACGCGTGTAACTTTTGTTGATTTACAACTTTTGTTAGCAGATTCGTTAACAATAGATAGCAGGGTCCCGCAATTTCTTAGAGAAACTGATTGCCCGATTCGTTAAGGTGGCGGGTGGTCATATGAATGGAAATGGAGTTGTCACAGGCTTATGCTCCTGGCCGTCTTAATGTGTCTCGCAGTGTGGTCCACCGTCTCTGGAATCAATATCAAACGGAAGCTTCTATGCCCAGAAGACATGTTCTAGGCCGACCACGAGCTACAACACGCGCAGAGTATCGTTTTATAGCTCTTTCGGCCCGGAAAAGAAGAAACATTTCTATGCCGCAACTTGGTGCAGACCACTCTGTAGCATCAGAGAGAAGAATATCCGCTAGTACGGTGGGAAGGCTTCTTCACAATGCAGGTCTCTATGCAAGGTGACCACTTGTAAGTGTCCCCCTCAACGGACGACAGAGAAGGGCCCGTTTATCTTGGCCAAGAGAACACGTTCCTTGGACCAGACAGCGATGGGCTTCTGTTCTCTTTACAGACGAGTCCAGATTCACACTGAAGAGCAAATCAGGACGTCTGTTTATCTGGAGGTAACGAAGCACCCGATACCATCAATCCAACACTGTGGAAAGACACAGTTATCGAGGTGGTGGAATAATGGTTTGGACAAGAATCCCACTCGATGGTCACACTGACCTGCATGTGTTCCAGGGAGGAACTATGACCGGTGTGAGATATCGTGACGAGATCCTTTATGCGTATGTTCGGTCATATGCTGCTGCTATTGGCAATGATTTCATTCTGATGGATGATAATGCCCGACCTCACCGAGCTGTGCTTGTTGAGGATTATCTTGAGAGTCAAGATTTGGAGCGAATGGAATGGCCAGCTCATCTCCAGACTTCAATCCGATAGAACATGTTTGGGACTACCTTGGCAGACAAGTGGCTGCTTCAAGTCCTTCTCCAAGATCGTTGCATGATATGGAACAAGGACTAATCCGTGCGTGGTCTTCCCTCCCTATTGAGGTGTCCGAGAACTTAATTAGCAGCATGGAGAATCGATGCCGCCTGTGCATTGCAGTTAGGGGTGGACACATTCCTTATTAGAACTCATTTTTGTAATGTTTCCACCACGTTGTTTCCTCAAAAAGCTTTGATAACTGTTTTCTCTAAAAGAGGACTTTTTACTAAAAGTGTTCTTTTGCTTTTACATCATGTTTGTGTTGAATTTATGTAAATTTCTATGTCGTACTCCAGCGTTTCTCAACCTATGGGGCGCAGAGCGTTTGCAGGGGGGGGGGGGGAACTAAAGAGCAAGTAGTGATGCATGTTTTTTTTTTAAAATCATCTTATTTATTCTCATTTTTACTCAAAAATATATCCACTTTCGCTTAAAATGTTCAATTAAACTTTACGCACAACATTATTTTCTAGAAAATTCGACTAAATGTTCATTGTTAAAAATTAAAAAACTGAATATATGCTGAAAAATCTGAAGGGGGGGGCGCCACCGTAAGTTAGCCTTTGTTTGGGAGGGGGGGCGCGACGTTAAAAGGTTGAGAACCGCTGTCGTACTCAATGAAAAACTATTTAGTGCTCAGTTAGTCCAAATTTTTCGCTTCTATGTCATTCGTTTCCATATTATTCACAAAAAACAGGTTGTACCTTAACTTTTGGAGGGCAGTATATTTTCCCTGCTTATTAGTGGGAGTCACATATTTGACCTTCATTAAGTCTATAAAAAAAAATTGCCTCTTTTTTTGCCAATTTGTCATGGTGAAACACTAGGTGCGACTATTATGCGGGGAAATCTACAGCATAATATTGTACACTCTAAAGCTAAAACATTTCTGATATTATAGTAAAGTTACTAATTTACCAAATGCTTCCAGATTATCTGCTGTACATTAAATAATCTTTCCCTTGGTTGAACATGAAAAAGCGAGTAAACACGGTATTAAGAAATCTCATATTGATCACTTTTTACTCGATAGGGTATCGGAAAAACTCTTTAAACTTGAAAAATTGGGAAAAGTTGCTAAAAATCGGAGAACTGGTAGATTTTCGAATAGGCCACCTGTGTCCTTTTCCGTATCCTAACTAATATTATAAATGCGAAAGTGAGTTTGTTTGTTTATGACGCTTTCACGCCTAAACCGCTGAATCGATTAGGATGCATTTTGGTTTAGATATAGAGGGGACCCTGGAGTTGGTTATAGGCTAATTAGAATTTTAGATTTTTAATTACCTTTTTAATTATTAATTAAAAACCGTTTTTACATTGCCATGGTTGGCGAGTTTCGCCCGTATCAAATGATTGATATTTTGAGCTAACAAGAATGCTATTACTTCAATAAATAAGCGCGCGTGCATCTGAAAAACATTAAATACCACGGAAATTAAGCCAGTTTTATGCCAAATCTATCTATCTGTAATAATAAAAATGAATGTTCTCCAGACAAATCTACAGAAAGCAGAGCTTTGAAAATTTGAGCATGATTGAGCCCATAACTTCGGTAAAGTGCACCTGAGGCTCAAAATTTTGAAATTTTAACTACTTTTCAAACTATTAATTAAAAGCCGTTTTATCGCCCGCACAAAATGATTTATTCTTTTGAAATAAAGCAGAAATTCTATTTGCAAAATCACATGCATTTGAAAAACATGGAAATTATGCTGATTTTACGCCAAATTAAAAAGCATAAGTAAAGAAAGGGGTACTTACGTATTATCCCGGCGGTCCGCCAAGACAAGCGATTTTTTACCGAAATAAATGCCGGGCACATGAAATTATTAATGGTTTTGAATACGATTGGCAACCCATTTTACCATAAAACAGTTTAGCGGGAATGACCGCTGGGATAATACGTAAGTACAAAGAAAAATCCAGATGTGTTTCTTAAAGTTCATAAATTTCCAAATCCTACCAATAATATAAATGTGTACGTTTGTGTGTTTGGATGTTTTTGACTGAATCACACAAAAATGGTTGAACGGATTTGAAGAAATTTGTAATGAAAATAGCTTATGCCCTGGATTAACATACAGGCAGCCTTTCAAGCATATAGCATAAATAATTCTTTTACAAAGACACTCAAAATAATTCTAATGCATTGCGCTCTATGGACATTTTGTAGCTACTAAACCAATTCTAAAACTTTTTTCACTGATTAAAAGTTACATTATTCCTGAGTATCATTGTTTGTTTTCGGATTAAGACCGATTAACTGCACTAGGGTCCTAGGCCTATATGGAAAATTCCTCTGTGGGGGATTTTCTAAGGGATCCTAGCCCGTATTTATGCGAGGTTTTTTAGAAAACCACGGAAAACTGGGAGCGGCTAGGTCGACAGGCGCGACCAGGGTTTGAATCTGGCACCTCCCCCCTTGCAGTTTTGAGAGCAGAACTTCTTAGACACTGGTGGCATCCTAAGTGTTATAGGCTACCTTTAATGCATATATCACAGATAGTTCTTTTACAGGGATGCTAATAAGAATTACATTACGCTCTATGTGCATCTCTGTAAGTACTGAACCGATTCCTAAACATTTTTTACTGATAGTAAGCTACACTATTCTTGAGTATTATAGGCTAAAATTCATGCATGTAGCATAAATAGTTCCTTTACAGGAACACTCAAAATAATTCTAATACATTACGCTCTCTGGGTATCTTTGTAACTACAGAACCGATTCTCAAACTTTTTCACTAATAGAAAGCTGCTCTATTCCTGATTAACATAGACTAAAATTCATGCATATAGCATAAATATTTCTTTTACAAAACAGTTCGCAAATACTGTCATAACTGTCTCTATTCGCCAAATGCCTGAAAAAAATCTAAATTTAGTAACTCTGTGCATATTCTCATATTTTAAATGAAGTATACTAACATGCATTATACTTCATTTGAAACAAGTAAAAAGCAAATAATATTTAAATGCAGTTCCTTTTGTCGCAACAATATTTGTTATTCACACATGCTACATTTCTGTCGGGACCTAATTCTAAAGCCGAAGCGGGCGAAGTCGCGGGTAGCAGCTAGTGGTTTTATAAATTTCATATCCGACCGATCGAATCGTTTGGATTTGTTTTCGCATACTATAAATAGAAAGACTTACTTTCACATTTATACATCTGATAGTACTGTGTACAGTTTATCAGGAGCATATAAGCATTTAAAATATCGTATCAGTGATTTATCAAAGAACATGGTGTTACAGTTGTTTAAGGTCTAGTGGCTGTCGGGAGTTCAGTGGGAAAAGGAATAAGCACTGGGAAAAATCACATTGTAAATTTTTGGATACCTTTTACCTATAAATGTATTTATCTTCCAGTTCTTTGTGAGGTGTTGCAAAACAAGTTTTTATCTCTCATGCTTTGATATTACCTTAAAAAACGGAAAGCAAAAATTCATATCTGTATTTATTTTATTTTTAAAATAATTAATTTTATGAGGGACCTTTTGCAGCCGAGGCCCCCCCTCACCCCCCCGCACTTCGAGGCTTACTGTACGAACCTGTCCATAAGTTAATTTTTATTCCTCTTTGAATGTTTATATACTGGGCAGACTTATTTCTTATTAATACAATATTCTTTCGACTCACCATGGCACAGTGGTTTTGTCACTGAAAATGGTAGACGGCCGAAGTGTGAAGATGCCGAAAGTCCCGGGTTCGGGTCCCATTGCGCGGCTGTCGATCTAACGGGCTGGCGTTTTGGTAGATTTTCTCCAGATGTAACGTGACTACGCATTAGAACCCCTTAGAAAGTCCTCTTACCAAGGCACCCCACATCCTTGGCAGATCGCTTTAGCGTAGCGTTTCCATAATCACACAAACATCAATATTTTTTCTCTTCCGGCCATGATAGGCCCGTGGTTAAGGCGTTGGACTCGTAACCGGAAGATAGTCTTTAGAGGTACCGGCGTACCCCTAAAGACTACCGTGTGTATGCGGTGTTCGTGCACGCTAAATCAGTGGTTCCGAAAGTCCTCTCGGCGGTCGCTAGCAGTTTTCGAGGGCTGCCAATATTCAGAAATCTCCCACCTTCTGATGAGGATCCAAATTATGGCGGGAAATTTCGGAAAGGACGTACGTAGCTCTAAACGACACATTCTGTGACGTGAGCTGTCCTCTCCTGGCAGATAAATATTTTTCCTCAAAATATTACCGAAAAGATCTAATATCAATTAATGTTAAAACAGAGAAAAAAAGGAAAAATAGTTAACCGAATTATAGTTAATTTTTAATTATTAATTTTAGTACTAAAATTTTAATATCTTAAAATTTCAAGTAGATATATTACTGTGATATTTCATTCTATGTTAAAGATTTATGTAAACCAATAACTATAATTATTATGTAAACTAGTTATGATTAATATTGGGAAAAAAACGTCAAAGTCTAGAAAGGACACCGTCCGTATCGTCCACTATCTATCTATATATCGATATGTATGTATGTATGTACACACATACACACGGGCCGGTTTTTGTCATTTCATAGGCATAAGCGAGAAATGGTTTTATATCCTTCCCCTTTCCCGAATTACATTCATTTATCTGAATTAATCGAATAGATTTCACCTTTTTACAATCTCTGTGATTCTCACCAGGAATCACACAGAGCAGATTGTAAATATAAAGAACAAAATTTGCAATATTTTATTAAAGTGGTTTAGCACAAGAGCTAATAAATCAACTTAGGGACTTATCACTCCCAAGGAAACGAGATAATGCTAGAGACGAAGCAGCAAGTAAAGATTTTTTTTTTTTGTATTGCTTAGGTTTTTTATATGTTTTGCTTCGATGCATACAATGTGACTCAGAAACTCTGGAAGAAACTGTTAAGGAAGGCAGAATGCCAGGATGATTCGAAAATACTTTTGCAATGTTATATTGAAAATGCAATCATTACATATGTAAAACTGAATCATGAAACGAAAACTGAAGTCATTTCTTTTGTTTTGAGATTCGAAAAAGGAAAACACAGAATAGGGAACAAATAGAACATAAATTGATTAGCATTTTAAATGTTTTTACTCCTGTTCAACTAATTTTTTCGTTTGTATGTGTAAGTGTTTTCACAAGATGCCCCGGAGATGCACACGCGCATATACATTTGGCTCCTGTAGTAAAAGCTGCTACGTCTAGTTTTGTTGGAAAACTCGGGACCCCGTTCAGATCTTTAAGTCCCGTAGATCATTGCAATCGTTAAATATTAATTCATGACTCCTAAAAAAACTGGAGTGACTCCTTGATTTTTCGAATACTTGATCATTCAACTTAAATATATTTGAATTGTTTTTGTTATCCCTGTAAAATAACTATAAATTCTACAACACTTATGAATACCTACACAGCTTGTGAGAGGGTGATTTACACAATTCCCCTACCAATTCAACTCAATCGAATACAGTGTCCAGACGCTGGTGCACTTCAAATTATTTTCTTCTAAATTTCAATGTATTTTTGTAGCCCTGTAAAGAAACTTAAGTTCTACACACACCAAAATCTGTACAGTATGTTAGAGAGTGACTTATAATATGCGTACCTATTTTGAGCGCATTTTGAAGCACTATATAAACATTTGCGCTCTTGAAATAGTTTGTGTTTATAACCGCAATTTATAAGGATACTTTTAGGAGTCATGTACAAAAAATAATATAAGTCCACACACACCAAAATGTAAACAAGTTTTGTGACGATGACCTATAATATACAAACCCGATTTGAGCCTATTCGAATGCACCATTTAGCATTTAGACACAAGCACACTCTAAACGATTTGCGTCCATAGGTCGTAATGTATAAGAATTATTTTTATAACCTATAAAAAAACTTAACAGCCTGCAAACACAAAAGTCAATATCGGTCGTACGAGGGTAGTCTATAATATACATGCAAAATTTGAGCTCAATTGAACGCTCCGTTTAGGAGCTATAGTGGTAATCCCAATCTCACCCCTCACACACACATACACATCACCTTAAAAATAATATAAATTAATTCAGGATACCCAAAGCACGCACATTTATCAAAATCTCGCTTCACCATGGCACAGTGGTTATGCCACTGAAAATGGTAGATGGCCGAAGTGTGAAGGTCCCGGGTTTGGGTCCCATCGAGCGGCTGTCTATCTAACGGTCTGGAGTTTTGGTAGGTTTTCTCCAGATGTAACGTAAATACGCGTTAGAATCCCTTAGAAAGTCCTCCTACCAAGGCACCCCCCCCTTGGCAGATCGCCCTAGTGTTGCCATAATCACACACAACCAACCATCAAAATCTCGTAGTCGAATTTTTTTTTACGATTGCAACACTTTCCTTGCGTAGCACATGTTCGGAAAGTAAAAATTTCGCTCATTAAACTTAATAAAATAAAGACCATTAGACCAATATAGACTTGGAAATTCGCATAAATAGTTGATAATGATAATAATAAATAAATGAATGAATGAATGAATGAATAAAAATATCATGATCAAAATAAATTACCAACTTTCTCATGCTTTCATGAAATTAAAATAAATTTTTCTGCTGAACCACTATGACTATGTAGTGAGTTGAATATTTCGGCTTTGTTCGTTTTTCAACACAATATCATGCTACAATAAATTTGGTGCAATACATCGATTATGGAACACTTTCCAATACGAGAGCAAAGATAAATCAGGTCGATTATATCGATTTTAAACAATTTGAAACATTATGTTAGTACCAGCTATGTTATTAATTTCAATGTGAAAGAAAAAATTAAGTTGCAAGTAAGGCCAAATATAATTTGATTTATTCACTGTTACACATATAATACAGTAGACCTCGCTTACGACGAACGTGAAGGGGCCGCGATATTCGCTTGTTATAACCGAGTACTCGTAAAAAAGGAATTCATTAAAAAAATCCTGAAAGCTCATATATATTCTTATATAAATTACCTAGTTTATTTATTTTTATTTCTGTACAATATACAAAAGAAGTTGGTTAATTTGCTTTGAACTGTTTTAACCGTCTCTTTCTTGTAATATTATTCTTCAAAAAAGAAATCAATTGGCTCAAATTGGGTATATATGTTATAAACCGTCATCGTAAGACCGGTATTGATGTATATAGGACTTATAGTTTTTCTACAGGGCTACAACAGATTTCTTTTAGATTGTGGCATATGGGGGAAATTCTTGAAAGTGCGCTAGCGTTTAAACAGTACATTCAATTGTGCTCAAATTGGGTATATATGTTATGAACCATCATCGTTAGACTGGTATTCATTTTGATGTGTATAGGACTGATAGTTTTTCTGCAGGGCTACGACAAAGATTTCTTTTACATTATGGCCTATGGGGAGAAATTCTTGAAAGTGCGCTAGCGTTTAAACGGTGCATTCGATTGAGCTTCAATTTGGTATTTATGTTTGAATTATTCACCGATTAAAATTTATTGAAATGCTTGGTAATGATCTTAATCGTAAGTGTTCGGAAAGTCGAGTGGAGTCACTCCAGATTTTTTGAAATAGTAGCTGCATTTCTATCATTAGTGGAAACAGGGCTAGCGCTTCTGAATATTGGCACCCCTCGGAAACTGCTAGCGACCGCCGAGAGGACTTTCGGAACCACGGATTTAACGTGCACGTACACCGCATGTACACGGTGGTCTTTAGTGGTACGCCGGTATCGAACCCACAACCTTCCGGTTACGAGTCCAACGCAACGACAAGTCGTTGGACCAACGCCTTAACCACTGGGCTACCACGGCCCGCACGTTCGGGATTGAGAAAAGCATTGAATTGGCATGACCATCACGCTGAGATACCTATGGAGAAAAAGTGAATTGTGACGTCACTGAATTTTTGTGCTACCATCATACGAAAGAAATTTAATTTACTTTTAAACTGCGTCCTTTTTGCTTCCGCCAGCATAAAATTATTCATGCTTTTGGAACAAAGCAATTCCAAGTATGTAGAATCGCGTGAAATTGACAAACATGAAGTAGAATTACACCAATTTTACGCGAAATTAAAAAGTATATGAAATAAATAACTCAAAGTGTGTTACACAAAGTTGACGATTTTCAAATAGTAAGTTCTCTTAGACAACAGGAGTTTACAATTAGCGATTATTCGTTTTTCCAAAACAGAATAACTAATTGTAACTGATTTTAAAAGCTCCATCTTGGCATTATAGATACGATCTGGCAAAATGGTATCTCTTCAATCAAGGTGAATCTAAACAGCGAGTTCAAAAATGTTAGAACCCAATATCTTGGCCTCACCATGGCACAATGGTTATGCCACTGGAAATGGTAGACTGGCGATGTGTGAAGGTCCCGACTTCGGGTCCCATCGCGCGCCCGTCGACCTAAGCGTTCGGAGTTTTCCGTGGTTTTCTCCGAAACTTAGCGTAAATACGGGTTAGGACCCCTTAGAAAGACCCCCACGGAGGGCACCCCATCCATCGGCCTAGAGCCCCCGCGTAGCTAATCGGCCGTAATCCCACAAACCAAACCAAACCCAATATCTTGAAAATGAAAAATAATTAAAATACCTCAGAACTTTCACTGTCATAGTATGTTTTGGTGGGTAAACACTAGCGCGACTAGGATGAACGAGGCAACTAATGTGACCTCACAATAATAACACCAGTTCCTTCTAGCAACAGTCAGTCATTGTTTTCTAAATCCCAAAATCTCGCCATTTGTCGTCGACCTAGGCAAGTTTTGCCGAAATATCGCCAAATTTGGCGCAAAAATAATTTCGAATTTCACATAACTCCAAAAATTTTTAACCGTCGAAATATTGTATTTAGAACAGAACTGCTGTGACATCCAACTGTGCATCTCTTTTTTTTATTCCAATCGACTGGGTAATTTATTTACAGGGTCAGCCAAGTGACTTACGTTAAGGTGTACGGATGCATTCAACAAGTCTGTGGTCAGTGACTACTTTGGCTATCCCCAAAATCTCGCAAACCATCTCAAGCTTCTCGGCTTTTGGCGAAATATTGCCAAATTAAGTGTCAGAAGTAAATCTTTCAAATTGAACCCAGCATGGCGATATCGGAAGTATTTGGGCTAGAAATCGAATTTCGCATATTGAACTCGCATTTCTCAAAAACTATTAGACGTAGAAAGTTGAAACTTTATATTTAGGATTGTTGTAATATCTAGTTTTACAGTACACCTCCCCTTTCGATCCCATTCGACTGGATAGTTTATCTACAGAGCCGCCCAAAAGATTTTAAATACATTACGCTCTATGGGCAGATATTAATTAAAGTGCATTTTAAAGGTATTAGGCTACTTCAAACGACTCAGAAGTGATATATGCTATTAAGGGTTACAAAATGAATTTCTCCATCGAAAAAAGTGTCTTTATCATTTATTGTTCTGCTACAGGAACACTCAAAAGATTTCCAATACATTACGGTCAATAGCAATTTTCAGGACTTTTTGATCCATTTCAAGCACAATACCGTCCAACCATATAGTTAGGTACTGGTCCGACCGCAGTCACGTGCCTCCCTCAAGAAATACACCAAAACTCGCCCAGCCTGGCGACTTTTGGTGTACATGTGTATGTATTTAACTCTCAAATCTCAAAAACTATTAGTCGCAGAATGTTGAAATTTCATATATAAGACTGTTGTAACATCTAGTTTTGCATCTCGATTATTGGTTCCAATCTACTGGAGAGTTTATTGACAGGACCACCCAAAAGAATTTCAGTACATTAATGTCTATGGACATCTTCAATATATTACATATGTAGACAGTCATTGTTCGGTCCATGCCTAAAATATCGCCGTCTGTCGACGACCTTGGCGAGTTTTGCCCAAATATCGCCAAATTGGTGATAGTCAGTCATTTGGTCCATGCCCGAAATATCACCATTTGTCGTCGTCCTTGGCGAATTTTGGCGAAATATCGCCAAATTTGGATAAAGTCAGTCATTGTTTGATCCATGCCTAAAATCTCGCCATTTGTTGGCGAGTTTTTCCGAAATATCACCAAATTTGGGGACAAAAATTATTACGTAGTTTGCATAACTCGAAAACTTTTAACCGTAGAATTTTGAAATTTTGTATTTAGAACTATTGTAACATCTAACTGTGCATCTCTTTTTTTATTGCAATCCACTGGGTAATTTATTTACAGGGTCTGCCAAATGACTTAAAATACATTAAGGTGCATGGATACATTCAATTCATTGAAAGTCTGTGGTCAATGAATTTTGGGGACAACAATCCCCAAAATCTCGGAAACTATCTCAAGCTTGTCGGCTTTTGGTGAAATATCAGCAAGTTATATGTCAGAAGGAAATCTTGCAAATTGAACCCAGCTTGGCGATATCTATATAAATAAAATTAGACTTTTGTCTGTACATTTCTTAGAATTCAAAAATTTTGCGATTTCTATCCGTTTCAAGCACCTGGGAATCCGGTGCGACCCTCAAAAAAAAAGTTTGTCTGTCTGTCGTTCTGTTATTCTGTCATTCTGTCCATGACGCTTTTTTTTTTTGTTTAAGCATCACGTAAAAACGACTGAAGCGAATGATATGATATTTGTTGTCATGATAGGTGGTCACTCAACTTAAAACATAGGGGTCGAAATTTTAAAAAAATCCTGATTAGATTTTGAGATTTTGTGAAAATCCTTTCAAACTGCGTAAATTTGTGTTCAAGCAACAGGTAAAAACGACTGAAGTGAATGAAATGAAATTTGGTATCGTGTGTGTGTGTGTGTGTGTGTGTGTGTGTGTGTGTGTGTGTGTGTGTGTGTGTGTGTGTGTGTGTGCGCGCGCGTGTGTGTGTCGTCGTCGTCAATCATCGAATTTTTTTTAAATCTTGATTAGATTTTGAGATTTTGCGAAAATTGTTTCAAACTGCATAAATTTGTGTTCGCACATCACGTATTAACTGCAAAGGTAAAAAAATGGTATTTGGTGAAATGATAGATGTTCACTCACCGAAACTATAAGCATCTAAAAAAAAAAAAATCGATCAGATTTTGGGATTTTGCGAAAATTGTTTCAAACTGAGTGAATTTTTGTTTACGCATTACGTAATAACAACTAAAGCGAATGATATCAAATTTTGTCACATGATAGGTTTTTTTTTTTTTTTTCTAATGGGCAGGCACTGGCCACAAGCCTTTTTGCCATAACTACCCGTAGGTGTGGCCATTTTATTATGGGGGCACCCAGTGGGCGGCCACGTTACCCCCTATGAAGGGACGGACACATAGCAACCACGCCCAGTCGGGGATCGAACCTCGGCCGCCGGGAGTTGAAATGATAGGTTGTTGCTCAACATAAACTATACGTGTCCAATTTTTTAAACATTTTTATTAGATTTTGAGATTTTGTGAAAATTCTCTCAAAATGCGGTTATATTTCTTCAAGCATCGCGTGATTACGACTAATACGAAATTTGGTGTTATGATAGTTAGTTGCTAAACTTAATTTATAGGTGTTGAGAATTTTAAAAATATTTTGATTATATTTTGAGATTTTTTGAAAATCATTTTAAAATGCTGAAATTTTTGTTCCAGTATCACGAAATAAAGACTGCAGGGAATGAAACGAAATTGGGTGACATGATAGGCTGCCACTCAACTTAAATTCTAGGTTTTCAATTTTTCAAAAATGTTGATTAGATTTTGAGATTTTGCGAAAATTATTTCAGTATGCGGAAATATTCGTTCGCGTATCACATAATTACGACTAAAGCGAATGAAATGATATTACTTAGTTACTCTCTAACCACTAATATTTTAACAATACATAAAAATTATAACTTCGTTTTCTTACTTTTGGCAGTATACTACACCCATTCTATGTACTCCTACAATGCTGACGAAAGTTCTTGCTTTTTGGAAATTTGCATTAAGAATTTGCATAAATTTTTGGCATTTGCATAATTTGCATATTTGCAAGAATTTGAATAAATTGCAAGAGGAAATTTGCATAAATTTGCAGTACTAACCCGTCAACGACGGGTATTTCAGCTAGTCGGAAATATTTGGGTAGAATGTGCTAAACCTTACTAATTACTGCAGTATTTTATCTCTTTCAAACAAAATAAGTTTGATGGAGTGCGCCGAAAATATTTTTGATTTAATAGACATTCAAGGAAGTCATGTGTTCATCAGATTTGTTGAGTACTTCTCTTTGTCTGAGAAACACAAAGACAGATAGATGTTCGCTGTCGGGGCAGTTTTTTCTGAGAGATCAAATGAATCCAATTTGCAAATAGGAATAAGTCTCTCTATAATGTTTCGCACTCTGACGCACTAGTGTACACTGCCATTTGAGTTAGGGCAGCGCAAGGAAGCATCGCGCTGTCTTTTGCTTGCCTTTCTGCGCTAGCATATACCCAACCTTGGGAAACTTTAAATCATATGTCTTAAACAGTATTTTGATGGAACGTGTTTTATAATCGATACCCGCTGCATTCAACTCTTATTTCTCTAGCTTCAATTTAAATTCCTTTCATCTTTTGTTTTCTTTTTCTTTCTTTAAGCATCGGAAGATTTTCGACGTTACAACACCTTTTTCTCAGTTCGGGAGCTCTCTATTACCCTTATGCAGTTGTACAATGCCCATCCGTGAGGAGAGTTTCTGAATTGGTCTTTTCCAGTATTGGAAGGGGGGGAGGGGAGGGTTTCAACGTAAATTTTACCACATGATTGTTCAACACTTTTAGTACTCAAGACTGTTTTCCGCCTCCTAAAATCTGTAAAAGCTGATTTCAACATTTTTCATGGTTATTTCCCCCCAAGGGAACATGAAATTTAAATAAAAAATTTAAATATATACGTATATATATATATATATATATATATATATATATATATATATATATATATATATATATGTATGTATGTATGTATATATATATAATATAAAATAGCTAAACTTACGTAATATGGAATCCCAAGTGAAATATTAAATATATATATATATATATGTGTGTGTGTGTGTGTGTGTGTGTGTGAACGGTTTACCAGTTCCCTTAGAGAGTAATGTAATTTTATGAGTGTCCCTAATGAACTATTGGTGATATATGCATAAAGGTAGCTTATAATACTCAGGAATGGCGCAACTTTATGTTCGTGAAAATAGTTTTAGAATCGGTTCAATAGTTACAGAGATGCCCACACTGCGTTATGTATTAGGATTATTTTCAGTGCATTTAGTGTATTAGGTGTATTAGTGTATTTGATTCAGTGTATTAGGATTATTTTCAGTGTATTTAGGATTATTTTCATTATATACCTAAAAGAATATATTCGTGTTATATAAATGAAAGGTAGCCTATAATACTAAGGAATAGTGCAGCTTTCTATCGCTGAAAACAGTTTTAGAATCGGCTTAGCAGTTACAGAGATACCCGTAGAGCGTAACGCAATTCTATGAGTGTCCGTGCTAAAAAACTATTTTTGTTATATACAAGGGGCCAAGGCCCCTAGACTTGCTACGCTCGCTTTTCGTATGAGGCATTCAGCCCTAATAAGGCTTACTCGTAAAAAAGGCATAATTTAAACAAAAAACTCCAAAGGTTGGATCAGATAGAATGTTACCGAACTACATATTGCTTGGTTCTTGCATGTTCCTTGGAAGATAAAAATTTCGCACTATTTTTAATTATGTGAAACCCATGGAACACCTTGCAAATTAGCCAATTATGGCTATTTTTCATAATTTAGCGACTTGCGTATACGTATAGTTAATAATTATCTCTAAGAAAACAGTGCTTCATATATTTTCTTTGATAAAAATTACGGAACAGCCAGAATAGCTTGCCACCTATGGAGACTTTTCATTATTTGGCGATTTACATATGCTCACAATCTATAATTACAGCTCATGTAAGGTTCCCTGAAAACCATTATCCATATTTTCATATACATAATCCTTTGCAGATTGGAGTATTTAGCACCACAAATTATATCATCTCGCCTCGCTGGCAAATATCCAAAATGTACTATAACTGCTATAATGGCATAGTTAAAGCCATCAAATATTTCTACTGGTAGCAATTACTCCAGCTGGACAGAACCGGTTTTAAAATAATCTGCATTTTAATTATTTTTCATTTTCAAGATACTGGTTTCTAACATTTTGGAACTCGCTGTTTAGATTCACCCTGCTTGGAACTATACCATTTTGTTAGATCGTACCTAATGCCAAGATGGCGCTTTTGAAATCAGTTACAATTAGTTATTCTGTTTTGGAAAAACGAACTATCTCTCATTCTAAACTCCTGTGTTCTAAGCGAACGTACTATTTGAAAATTGTCAACTTTGTGTAACACACTTTGAGTTATTTATTTCATATACTTTTTAATTTGGCGTAAAAAAATGGGTGTCATTCTACTTCATGTTTGTCAATTTCACGTGATTCTACATACTTGGAAATGCTTTTTGCAAAGGAATGAATGATTCTATGCCAAACCTGGCAACCATTATGTTTATTTTTTCAGATTTTTATTAATATCTTCTAAAATAATTCAATTTTCGAAATTTAAGTCAGCTTATCAGGTTCCTCGGAATTTTCCTAATCCGTGGACACCTTTGTCAGAACTCAAACCCTCACGGTTTAGGAGGAGATAGTAGAACAAGCTCTTGACAGCGGCTGTTACTTTTTTTTAGAATAGAGAGACTAGGGGCCAAAGCCCCTGGACTCGCTACACTCGCTTTCTGTATGATGCATTCGGCCCCTTAAGGCGTATTCGTAAAAAAGGCATACTTTCAAAAGAAAAAACTTAAGATTGGATGAAATAGAATGTTACCTAGCTACACATCACTTGGTTATGCATGTTCTCTGGAACATAAAAATTTAAACTTCTCACTATTTTTAATTATGTAAAAGCTATGGAAAACCTTGCGTTTTTGCCACCCATGGCAATTTTTCATAATTTGGCGACTTACGTATATGTATAGTTAATTATTTGTTCGAAGAAAACAGTACTTTGTATGTTTTCCTTGATAAAAACTACGGAACAGCTAGAATAGCTTGCCACCAATGGCGACTTTTCATTATTTGGCGATTTACACAAACTCATAACCAATTACTGCTCATGTAAGGTTACCGTGTAAATCGTTATCCATGTATTCATATACATAATTCTTTGCAGATTGGCGTATTTAGCAGCACGAAATATATCATCTCGCCGCGCTGACAAATATCCAAGCTATACTGTAACTGCTATAATGGCATGGTCAACGCCGCCAAACATTTTTACTGTAGCAAATAAGCTGAACCTAACCGGCTTTACTATAATATGCATTTTAATTATTTTTCATTTTCAAGATACTGGGTGCTAACATTTTGAAAAACGCGTTTTAGAGTTACCCTGCTTGGAGTGATAGTCTTTTGAGAGATCGTATCTGTACCTGATGCCAAAAGGGCGCTTTTTAAATCAGCTAAAATTAGTTATTCTGTTTTGGAAAAACGAATAATCGGTAATTCTAAACTCCTGTTATCTAAGGGAACTTTGTGTAACACACTTTGACTTACTTATGTCACAAGCTTTTAAATTTGGCATAAAATTGGTGTCATTCTACTTGCATATGCAAGTAGAATGCACAAAG
Source organism: Cheiracanthium punctorium (assembly GCA_038373885.1). Taxonomy (NCBI): domain Eukaryota; kingdom Metazoa; phylum Arthropoda; class Arachnida; order Araneae; family Cheiracanthiidae; genus Cheiracanthium; species Cheiracanthium punctorium. The sequence goes on along the minus strand of JAWZYV010017120.1, from coordinate 884,104 downwards.
CAATTCCAATGCTTGGAATTGCTTTGTTGCAAAGGCATGAATGATTTTATGCTGGCGAAAATTGCCTAGCCTGGCAACCATTATGCTTATTTTTTCAGTTTTTTATTAATATCTACTAAAATAATTCGATTTTCAAAATTTAAGTCAGCTTATCAGGTTCCTCGGAATTTTCCTAATCCGTGGACACCTTCCCCTACTAGCAATTTTGCTCGGGCTACCACCGGCCGCGCAGCCAGCCGATGACGGCCCGAGCAAATTTGCTAGTAGGGTCGTCAAAACTCAAACCCCCACGGTTTCGAAGGAGATATCAGAACAAGCTTGCGGCAGCGGCCGTTACTTTTTTTTTACAATAGAGGGAAATAAAAGGTAGTCCATAATACTCAGGAAAAGTTAAACTTTCTGTTAGTGAAAACATCTTTAGAATCGGTTCAGTAGTCATAGAGATGTCCTTAGCGCGTAACGTTTTAGAATTATTTTGATTGTCCATGTAAAAGAACTATTTATGCTATATGCATTATAGGTAGCCTTTAATACCCAGGAATAACGTAATTTTCTATGAGAGAGAAAATTTTCAGAATCGGCTTAATAGTTACAGGGGACCACATAGAGCGTAACGTAATTTTTATGAGTGTCCCTGTAAAAGAACTAAGTATGCTATATACAAGAAAGTTAGCCTACAATACTCAGGAATAGTGCAGCTTTCCGTCCGTGAAAAGTTTTAGAATCGGTTCATTAGTTCCAGAGATCGTAATGTAAATCGAATGAGCATCCCTGTAAAAGACCTATTTGTGATATATGACTGATAGGTAGCCCATATAATACTCAGGAATAGTGTAGCTTCCTATCAGTAAAAAAAATTTAGAATCAGTACAGACATCAAAAAAATACCCATGCAGCTTCATGCATTAGAATTAATTTGAGTTTCCCAGGGACGGCTCGTGGGATACAGAAGTACAGCCGGGCTGCACTTGAAATTATCAGCACATACTTTAAAATAATTCATTCTACTAACTTTTTTAAATTCAGATTAGAATTATGGAATTCCTATGGTAAATTTTTAAAAAAATCTCAAAAAAAAAAAAAAAAAACGTATTGTAGTAACGGCCGGATCGCTCATTCAGAAAAAAAAAACCTTTAATCTTCCCGCAATTCAACTGCGAAAGTCGTTCGTATAGCCGGGGCCTCCAAGAGAGAAGAAAGATTCTTTCTCCTCTCTCGGAGGCCTCGGTACAGCCCTCCGCGCTGATTAAAGTATTGACAGCACCGTTGCCATGGTAACGAGTACGTAAGCAGTTCGTCCGGCTTAGGATAGCATAGGGTGTTTTAGCTAAGACACAGCCGGAGAAAGGTTTTCTGTCTTTTGCAGCAGTTGTGAATTCGACGAACTGATTGGCTCGGACGAGAAGTGAGGGAGAGAATAAAGAAACAGAATATATGCTCTAGCCCAGCGTTTCGCAACCTGAGGAGGGCACGCCCCCCGCAGAACGTTTGCAGGGCGGGCAGGGGCGTAGCCAAGGGGGGGTTAGGGGGTCATAAACCCCCCATGAGAAATTTTTTGCCATACAAAATGTATATTCTTCACTACATTATCACACATATGTATACCTATACATATATATGAGTTGCAGTAGTCGTAACCCCCTCCATGAAAAATTTCTGGCTACGCCCCTGAGAGGGGGGGACGAGAAAAACTATAGAGCAAGTAGTGATGCATGTTTTTAAAAAATCATCTTATTTATTCTCATTTTCACTCAAAAATATATCCATTTTCGCTTAAAATGTTCATTATTAAAGATTAAAAAACTCAATGTATGCTGAAAAATGTGAGAGGAGGGGGAGCGTCACTGTAAGTTAGCCTTTGCTGGGGAGGGGGGGGGCACGACGTTAAAAGGTTGAGTACCGTGTTCTAGCCCATTCTAACGAAAACAATAGTTTTTTTTTTTTTTTTTGTCTGGGAAGGTTGAAAGTTTTTAGCCTTATTTGTTACTGTGTCCATGTGTTATTGGAATCTATGATTTAACCGTTTTGAAACATGGAGCCCCGTTACTATACAGTTTGCGTCTTGCTTGAAACTCCGTTTAACACATGGAAAGAAGATAATAAACGACAATCACTAAAAGAAAATAGACCGATACCAAAATTGTCCATTCATAAGAAAAAAGCAGGTTCGTCTCAGCATGGTCGTAGCTTCTATTCCTCATGATATGCACTATTCTCGTGGCTATGGGGCAGTTTTTATTTAGAAAAAAATGTTTTGTTGGCCGTGTTTAATTGTTGAGATAAAAAAGACCGTTTCGAATGGTACTGGATAGGATTGATTTACCACCATCACACGAGCACGTAAAACACATGAAAGCTCAATCGAGCAGTTAAAAAATTCTTTAAAATTTAAGGAGTTGATAAGAAGTGGGAGCTAAATTTCTGACGCATTAAAGGAAAACTCTCGACTTTATATTGCTGAATTTATCAAGAAGGTAAGCCTGAATAGACGCTTCATGCAATTACCCATCAAAGCAGTATTGTTTTTAAGTAAACAAGAACTGGCATTAAGAGGACATGGCGAGCGAGAAAATTCTTTAAACATGGGGAATTTTAAAGAGCTTTTAAAATTAATAATATCTGAATTAAAACAACGCCTTTTTATGAGGACATCACTGACTGATTTGACAAGTTTAAAAGAAAAGAGGATTGATTTTTTCTTCATCATCTTCATCATCTTCATCATCTTTTTTCTCTTCTTCTTTTCTTCTCAAGTTATCATTACAAAAGAAAATTCTCAGGAAACTTCGAATCAGACACGGATTAATGCAATTTTGAGGATAGGAGCGGCTGGTTGAAATTTATGTCCATTTTATGGAAGTAAAATAGTATCGCTTACATTTTTATGTAATTTCTTTCTTTTTTTTTAAATCCTGGGTGAGGTCTTAATCCGCCAGCTTTCGAATTCAGTAACAAAGATTTTCCATTCCGGGGAGGGGGGGGTCATATGTTTCCGGCTGCGTTAACATTTTTGACCACGGGCCGCCACTGGAGTGTCCCAGTAAAAGAACTATTTAAACTTTTATTTTATTTTATTTTTAAGAAATTCATGAAAGGTAGCCAATTGTTGCAGAAAACTGTTTAATTTATGGGTCCGCCGTTCGAAAGTCCAGTAGGAGTAGAAAGTTCTAGTAAAGAGTCCACTTGTTAGGATGGAATACGAACTTTATTGCTTCTAGCTGTACAAAATTCAAAGGCACTAACGGTCAGTAGCTTGCTCTAATAGTCCGCTCAGTACCGAAACTTTCACAGATGTTGCAATTCACACCCAATAAAATACTTCCACAAGTAAAATATTCGGTGGAATCTTATGAGAGATTGCGGGAATAGTCCCTCAAGACTAAGCAATGAGGAATTTACACAGCGCTTAAAAACGCGCTTTTAAAAACATGCAAAATACTACTTCTATAGGCGCTAACAAAGAGTCTTATGCTCTCAACAGAACGGACGTCTATTTCTAGCAGTCAAACTAGCAGTCTTTCTAGCAGTCTTTCTAGCAGTCTTTTAATAGCAGTCAAAAGCAGACTGACTCAATCGGGGCAGCACACTGTCGTGTTTATAGGGGACGCAGAAGCTATTAGAAATTTCTCGAAGGATCCCTTTAAAGAGCGAATTTTGATTACGTCATAGGAATACAGTTGAATCATTAGACTATTACGCAATATTAATGCAGGAAAATGAAATTTATAGGCCCCATTGGAAAAATCGCGCCAAATATCCGAAATATCGCCAACCATGGCAACTTTTTGGCGAAATATCGCCAAGTTTGGCGCCAAAAATAAGTGACCCCAAGAGTGACGTCAGCTAAGCTCTAACATCAATATTTCTAGAGATTTTAGAAAACCCTATGCTAACCAATGGGGATACCCAAAACTCCATATCTCCCGGTCTAGGTAACCGATTTTGATGAAACAAAATACGAAATTTAATTATTTGGCGCGTAGAATACGAAATTTAAGCTAGTTTACCCCTAGAACAGCCGATTGCCCCAAAAATTAGTAAAAACTATAATACTTAGGAATAGAAGACTTCCATTATAGAAAAAGTTTTTGATTCGGTTCAATAGTTACAGAGATATTGGCTTCGTCGGGATTCGATTCTTAGGCTCGTCGTTCTAAAGTCCAGTGTATGTAGAAAGTTCTAGGAAAAAGTCCATTTGTCAGGATGGAACACAAATTTTATTGCTTCTAAAATTCGTCGAACAATCAGCTGTGCAAAATTCACAGACACTAATGGTCAGTACCTTGCTTATAACAGTCCTCTCAGTATAGAAGCTTTCACAGATGCTGTATTTCTTACAAAAAATAAAACACTTCCACTGGCAAAAATTCAATGGAAACTTACAAAGGAAATCATAAACAGTCCCTCAGGACTCAGCAATGAAGAATTTACACTCTGTACTCAAAAACAAGCAAAATGCTGTTCCTAATAGCACAATTTACAGAGTAATGCATCGAACTCAATTAGCGTTCGAATATAACTATCTCTGGTGGCCTGCCCTGTCTCTATTTATATGTGTCACAGAAGCTAAGCGAAAAATCTGGTAGGAGCTATTTCTCGGAGAACCCGCATAAAGCTCGAATTTTGATTGTGTCATGGAAATGAAAATTCGTAATTCTAAGCTACAGCGCAATATTAATGCAGGAAAATAAGCATTACTGGCCCCATTGGTAAAAGCGCACCAAATGACCGAAATGTCGCCAAGCAAGGCGACTTTTAGTGAAATATCGCCAAATTTGGCTTCAAAAATAAGTTCCCATAAGTGAAATCATCAAAGCTCTAGCATTAATATTTCTCGAGATTTCTAGAAAACCCTATGTTAACCAATGGGCAAACTAACACTCAAACACACAAAAATGCGAACTTTTACATTTATCATATTAGTAGAATAACTTTCAATAAAGAGACATAATTTTTTTAAATCACTGCTATAAAATACGGTATAATAATGCTTTTTAAAAATGTAACTATAATATACTTTGGAACAATAGACTATACCTTTATTAAAAATCGCTTTTAACAAAGGGGCGTAACCGTTAGAATCAATTAAAATATGTACGGTACAACAATCCTGTTTAAGATTATTTGTCAGTAATATACGTTGAAGAAGTGAACTAAACCGTTATCAAAATGACTTTTAACAAAAGGTCGTAATTGTTGGAATTGCAAAAATTCACGGTATAACAGTGCTCCTAAAGAATGTGTGTCAATAATATACGTTAAAACAGTGCACTAAACCTTAATTAAAAATGACTTTCAACAAAGGGACGTTAATTGTTGGAAATAATGCAAAAATACACGATATAACAATGCTCTTAATAAATGTGTGTCAGTAATGTACTTTGGAACAGTGTACTAAACCTTTATTTAAAATGACTTTCAACAAAGGGAAGTAATTGTTGGAAATAAGGCAAAAATACACGGTATAACAATGCTCTTTAAAAATGTGCGTCAATAATATGCTTTGAAACAGTGTACTAAACTTTATTTTAAATGACTTTCAACAAAGGAGCGTAATTGTTGGAAATAAGGCAAAAATACACGATATAACAATGCTCTTTAAAAATGAGTGTCCGTAATATACTTTGAAACAGTGGACTAAACCTTTATTTAAAATGACTTTTAACAAAGGGAAGTAATTGTTGGTAATAATGCAAAAATACTCAGTATAACAATGCCCTTTAAAAATGTGTGTCAATAATATACTTTGAAACAGTGGACTAAACCTTTATTAAAAATGACTTTCAACAAAGGGGCGGTCATTGTTGGAAATTATACAGAAATACATGGTATAACAGCTGTTTATAATGTGTGTCAATAATGGACATAGAATCAAAGGGTTATATTAAAAATGCCTTTCAACAAAATAGTGAAGGCAAATTAGACCAAAAAACAGCAAATGGGGGAAAAAATTTATATATTTTTGAAACTTGGGGAAAACACTAATTGGGTATGTAGTTGTATGAAACATAAAAGTTTCCCCCTCTCGGGGTGCCGCGTCCCCCCCTTTGGCCCCCCAAAAGGCCACTTTTTTAGATTTTCACTTCTATCTCAAAAACCGTTCGTCTTAGCAAAAAAAAAATGTCAATTACAAAATGAAAGCTGATAAAATTTTCTACAAGATTGTAATTGGTTATTTTTTTCTAAATGCAATAGCTTTCGAGATATGTTTTAGACAAAATCGCAATTTTTTGGAAAACGCTTCTTTTTATCCTGATTTTTAACCAATTTTGTCTTTTAACCCTTCAACCCTCAGTTTTACAGCAATTGTTTTCTTAACAAAGTTGTAGAGTATTCAATTACCTTTAAATTGAGTTATTATTTGTATCTTAATCTATAAATGATCAAAAGTTATTGCAATTTGAAATTTTCAATAAATTTAGCAAATTTGAATGAAAACTACATTAGTATCAATTAAAATATGTACGGTATAACAATCCTGTTTAAGATTATTCGTCAATAATATACGTTGAAGAAGTGAACTAAACCGTTATCAAAATGACTTTTAACAAAAGGACGTAATTGTTGGAATTGCAAAAATTCACGGTATAACAGTGCTCCTTAAAAATGTGTGTCAATAATATACGTTAAAACAGTGCACTAAACATTAATTAAAAATGACTTTCAACAAAGGGACGTCAATTGTTGGAAATAATGCAAAAATACACGATATAACAATGCTCTTTATAAATGTGTGTCAGTAATGTACTTTGGAACAGTGTACTAAACCTTTATTTAAAATGACTTTCAACAAAGGGAAGTAATTGTTGGAAATAAGGTAAAAATACACGGTATAACAATGCTCTTTAAAAATGTGCGTCAATAATATGCTTTGAAACAGTTGACTAAACCTTTATTTAAAATGACTTTTAACAAAGGGGAGTAATTGTTGGTAATAATGCAAAAATACTCAGTATAACAATAACCTTTAAAAATGTTGACTTTAATTGTTGGAAATAATGCAGAAATACACGGTATAATAATGCTCTTTAAGAAATTTTGTAAATAATATACTTTGAAACAGTGGACTAAACCTTTATTTAAAATGACGTTCAACAAAGAGGTGTAATTGTTGAAAAAAAGGCAAAAAATACAGGATATAACAATGGTCTTTAAGAATGTGTGTCAATAATATACTTTGAAACAGTGGACTAAACCTTTATTAAAAATGAATTTCATCAAAGGGGCGGTCATTGTTGGAAATTATACAGAAATACATGGTATAACAGCTGTTTATAATGTGTGTCGATAATGGGCATAGAATCAAAGGGTTATATTAAAAATGCCTTTCAACAAAATAGTCCAGGCAAATTAGACCAAAAACCAGCAAATGGGGGAAAAAATTTATATATTTTTGAAAGTTGGGGAAAACACTAATTGGGTATGTAGTTGTACGAAATAGAAAAGTTCCCTCCTCTTGGGGTGCTGCATCCACCCTTTGCCCCCCCCCCAAAAGGTCACTTTTTTACATTTTCACTTCTATCTCAAAAACCGTTCGTCTTAGCAAAAAAATGTCAGTTACAAAATGAAAGCTGATAAAATTTCCTACAAGATTGTAATTGGTTATTTTTTTCTATATGCAATAGAGCTTTCGAGATATGTTTTAGACAAAATCGTAAATTTTTGGAAAACGCTTCGTTTTATCCCGATTTTTAACAAATTTTGTCTTTTAACCCTTCAACCCTTAGTTTTACAGCAATTGTTTTCGTAACAAAGTTGTAGAGTATTCAATTACCTTTAAAGTGAGTTATTATTTGTAACTTTATCTTTAAATGATCAAAAGTTATTGCAATTTGAAATTTTCAATAAATTTAGCAAATTTGAATGAAAACTACATTGCGTGTCAAAGTATAGCAAAATCTAGGAAAAGAATTATAAAGTTTTGAAACTTTGGGAAAACATTGGTTGGGGATGTAGTTGTATGAAACAGAAAAGTTCCCCCCTCTCGGGGGGCCACGTCCCCACTTTAGCCCCACACCCCAAAACAAGGTCCTTTTTGGGATTTTCACTTTTATCTCAAAAACCGTACGTCTTAGTAAAAAATTGTCAATTATAAAATGAAAGCTTATAAAACTTCCTACAAGATTGCAATTGGTTATTTTTTTCTATATGCAATATCTTTCGAGATAAGTTTTAGACAAAATCGCAAATTTTTGGAAAATGTTTCTTTTTATCCCGATTTTTAACAAATTTTGTCTTATAGCTCTTCAAACCTCAGTTTTATAGGAATTGTTTTCAGGAAAAAGTTGTAGAGTATTCAATTACTTTAAAGTGAGTTATTATTTGTAACTTTATCTTTAAATGATCAAAAGTTATATCAATTTGAAATTTTCAATAATTTAGCAAATTCGAATGAAAACTACATTGCGCGTCAAAGTACGACAAAATCTAGGAAAAAAATTATACAGATTTGAAAGTTGAGGAAAACATTGATTGGGGATGTAGTTGTATGAAACAGAAAAGTTCCCACCTCTCGGGGTGCCGCTTCTCCCCTTTAGCTCCCCCCCCCAAAAAGGACCTTTTTTTGGATTTTCCCATTTATCTCAAAAACCGTGCATGTTAGCAAAAAAATGTCAAATACAAATTGAAATCTGATGAAATTTCCTACAAGATTGTTATGGCTTATTTTTTCTAGATGCAAAAGCTTTAAGATATACGTCTTAGAAAAAAATCGCAAATTTTTGGGAAACGCTTCTTTTTATCACTATTTCCCACTAACTTTGCCTTATAGCTCTTCAACCATCAGTTTAACAGGAATGGGTTTATAGCAAATTTTTAAAGTATTCAATTACATTTAAATTTAATTTTTATATGTAATTGTATTTTTAAATTATCAAAAGTTACAGCAATTTGAAATTTTCAATACATTTTAGGGAATTCGAATGAAAAATGCATTGTGCGTCAGAATGCAAGAAAAACCTAGGAAAAAGCTTATAAAAGTTTGAAACTTGGGGAAAACACTGGTTTGGTATGTAGTTGTATGAAACAGTCTCTAGGGGTGCCGCGTCCCCCTCTTAGCCCCCTCCCCCTCAAAGTTCCCTTTTTAGATTTTCATTTTTATCTCAAAATTGGTGCTTCTTAGCAAAAGCATGCCAATTACAAAATGAAAGCTGATAAAATTTCCTAGAATATTATAATTTTATTTTTTTTATGTATCGAATTATTTATTATTCTATATCTTTATTATTAGTATTTTTTTTCTACATCGAATATTTTTTTCTATATCGAATAGCTTCGAGATATGTTTTAGAAAGCCTCGCAAATTTATGGAAAACGCTTTTTTTCATCCCATATTTCGACTAACTTTCCTTCTAGCTGCTGATTCTTAATTTAGAGAATCAAACAGTCGAATTATCAAAATTTGTAATCTCCTTTTTTCAAGAAATTCCCCTCTCTTCTGTTACATTTTCCTTATCTTTAAATCATTGTCCGAAAGTCTGGGAAAATTCTTCAAAAGACGGCCAAGTGAAATGAGCGAGGATAACAAAGAACAATTTGGAACCCAGAAACTGGGGGTGGAGAGAACTGAACTCATCACTCTCTCTAGTTTATATGAAACGAAAACCACCTCCAGAAACAATATTATTACTAATTTCATGAGGCTGCATTCAAACTTGCGGAAAGAAATGCACGTGTGTAAATTTTAATTTGCGCTGTACAGCAATGTGCAGGAAGACTATGAAGACAGATTTTTATAAAAATAAAATATTTCCATAGGTTTGTTGCAGTATTATTGTACAGATGTTACACACAAGAGAAGTAAGTGTACTATAATTATGCAGCAATTTTTTTATTAATTTTGCTGACATTATTAATTCTGATGATGAATGATCACTGAAATGCAAAGGTCAAAGTACATAATATTAACAGATGTATTGCATTACAGAATTCTATTGATGTAAAAAATATCACTTTCAAAACATTTTTTGTGTGTTGGGAGAGGGGGTTCATTTAGACATTAGTACTAACATTTATGTGTTAAATGTGCGTTTATATACGAATAAAATATAACTAGTTCAGCAGAAACAATAGGAGGAAGAAAAAAAAACGAAATAAAACCAAATCGTACGCTTATGTAATATAAATTATTATTGAAAAAAAGAGTCGTTTTGCATAAAAAAGTTTTTGGAGGAAAGGGGGACGTGCCCCCCAAGGTAGAGGAACTTTCCTGTTTCTTAATATTGTACCCCCTACAAGTGTTTTCCCCAGGTTTCAAAACTTTATAAATTGTTTTCTATATTTTGTCGTACTTGGTCGAGCAATGCATTCGAATTCTCTAAAATTTATTGAAATTTTCTAATTGCTATAATTTTTTGATCCTTTAAAGATAAAATTACAAAAATAACTTATTTTAACCTTTTCGACCCGGCTCACACTTGAGGATTTTTGTCCCAGAAAGCAGCATAATCTGTAAGATTTCATTCCCCTACTTCCCAGCTGAAGAGCACGCCTTGCCTTTTGTTTGGTAGGTGGGGGAAAATATCACTGACCACAAAAGTCCTCAAACAAAATGCAAATCTGTATGCTCAATGCCGGTTAATTGACTACAACTTTCTCCCCAGTCAATTATCTACTAACACGCCTGACTCTCCCACAACATAAGAAAAGGAATTTCTAGAGGCGGGAATCTCTTATCCATCTTCCATGAAGGGTGAATGGATTCCCCGTCAAAAGAGGGGAATGAAGTCCTTGGTAAGGCATTTGTACCAGCGCCGTTCTTCAGTCACTTTTATTTTTTGGTACAACTGTTGTACCGCCGGAGTGAGAAGGTTAAAGGAAATGGATACTCCTGTAAAAGTAAGGGTTGAAGAGCTAGTATAACGCATAGTGGAAAATTGTGATTAAAAGAAGCATTTTCCAAAACCTTGCGATTTTTTCTAAAACTTATATTTCGAAAGCTTTTGTATCTAGAAAAATATAACCCCCACAATCTTGTAGGAAACTTCCTCAGCTTTCATTTTGTAACTGACAATTTTTTGCTAAGACGTACGGTTTTTGAGATAAAAGTGAAAATCTAAAAAAGTGGCCTTTTGGGGGGGCCAAAGGGGGGGACGCGGCACCCCGAGAGGGGGAACTTTTCTGTTTCATACAACTACATACACAATTAGTGTTTTCCCCAAGTTTCAAAAATATATAATTTTTTCCCCCATTTTTCCTAATTTGACTGGACCAAAGGGACATTAATTATCGTTAGACTTAAGGAAAAATATACGGTATATACACTGCTCAAAACAATTAAAGGATATTGCGGTTTTAGGTGGATCTTGTGGCTGGGAAACTTTTTAGCTGATTGATACATGGTCGACAGACGTAGTAGGTTATATGAGAATAAACTACACATGTTTGGCAGAAAAAAATGCATTTTATTGCGCATTTGTGTAGAAAAGGAAAAAAACACAATTTGTGCATATGAGAAAAAAAAGAATAAGAAAAGGTGTTTTCTTCAAAGGAAAAATCATTTTCAGTAGGGTTTCCACGGACGGCCAGCACGTTGAACACCTTTGAGGCATGGAGTAAATGAAGCTATTAATCACGAGTTGGGGTATTCTGTTCCACTCTTCCAGAAGAGCTCTTTCCAGTTCTTGGAGAGTTTTTGGGGGTAGTTGGCGGCCAGCAACTCGTCTTCCTAGAGCGTCCCAAACGTGCGCTATTGGATTCATCTCTGGAGAACACGCTGGCCATTCCATTCGTACGACCGCGGTTACGTGCCTCCCTCAAGAAATACACCAAAACTCGCCAAGCTTGTCGACTTTTGGTATACATGTGTATGTATTTAACTCTCAAATCTCAAAAACTATTAGTCGTAGAATGTTGAAATTTCATATATAAGATTGTTGTAACCTCTAGTTTTGCATCTCGTTTTTGGTTCCAATCTACTGGAGAGTTATTTACAGGACCACTCAAAAGAATTTCAGTACATTAATGCCTATGGACATCTTCAATCTGTAGACAGTCATTGTTGGGTCCATGCCTAAAATCTCGCCGTCTGTCGTCGACCTTCGCGAGTTTTACCCAAATATCGCCAAATTGGCGATAGTCAGTCATTTGGTCCATGCCCAAAATATCGCCATTTGTCATCGTCCTTGGCGAGTTTTGGCGAAATATCGCGAAATTTGGCGATAGTCAGTCATTGTTTGGTTCATGCCTAAAATCTCGCCATTTGTCGGCGATTTTTTCCGAAATATCGCCAAATTTGGGGACAAAAATTATTTCGTATTTTGCATAACTTGAAAACTTTTACCCGTGTTATTTTGAAATTTTGTATTTAGAACTATTGTAACATCTAACTGTGCATCTCTTTTTTGATTGCAATCCACTGGGTAATTTATTTACAGGGTCTGCCAAATGACTTAAAATACATTAAGGTGCATGGATACATTCAATTCATTGAAAGTCTGTGGTCAATGACTACCCCGAAATCTTGGAAACTATCTCAAGCTTGTCGGCTTTTGTTGAAATATCGGCAAATTAAATGTCAGAAGGAAATCTTTCAAATTGAACCCAGCTTGGCGATATCGGAAATATTTGGGTAGAATTCGCTAAACCTTACTATTACTGCAACATTTTATCTCTTTCAAACAAAATAAGTTTAGATGAAGCGGGCCGAAAATATTTTTGATTTAATAGATGTACAGCTGCGGAAAAAAAAACTCCCACTTGCTCTTTATTTCGCGGTCGTTCGTCGTACAGTAAAGTTATATATATCATTCGTTTGCAAATAACGCGTACTTTAATTTACTATTAATTTAATTTGCATCAGGGGCCGTCTTCATATTTAATTCTGCATCAACTTCGTTTTTCTCAATAGCAACCCCATATTTTGACTTTATTAAACGAAAGAAAACCTTCAAATTACCCTAAATATAAATTTTCACCAATTTTCTACGATAATTTCCAGAGATATTGCGAATTAATTTTTGCGCGTTTTTAAGGGACTTTCTGCAAATTGAAAAACGCTATTTGTAGGTTCCGAACTTTTCGCCTTTCATTAATTTCGCTCGCGAGAGTTAAAAGAAATTGTTATTTTCAAGGAAAATATTGTTTCCATCTCTCTTAAAGTTTTTTGTACTGAGAATATCAAAGGTAGAATAGAATATTTAGTCTGTGGTCCAAATGACCTGTGAGTTCATAACTTCCTTGGTTCGTACACATGATGTTCGTACACATGGATCCTGAATCAGAAAAACTTAGGCAGCACGCGCACAGTCAACCTACTGCTTCGAATTAGCATATGGGAATGAAATGTTCACGAGATCCTTACATCTGGGCAGGGCCGATTCTAGAATATACAGTTCCTTTCGGGAAATTTCTAATTCGCTCGCCCACACACACACACACATACACTCACATACAATCTCCTACAAATAAATCCCTTTCTAAATAATCAGATAAATATGCTTTCTTTTTCTTAAATGTAATCTTAAAGATACTGTAGAAAGCCGTTTATTATCCCTTCCATTAATTGTGTTCATGGTTGGTCAGTTTAACTCTTTAGCTCCCAAAGAGAATCTCATAGCTGTTGGTTCCCATCGAAACGGCAGAAAATGGCCTGTCCGCCCTTTCCCCATGTAACCTCCCTTTTTAAGTAGCGTGAGAGGCTTCCTGTTGTGATAATCCGAAGCCGGTCTATTGTATCTATTCCAGAATACAGGAAGGTAGCAATGACAAAATTTTAAAGTAACACACCTGTAAGGGGGGGGGATTCCTAGAAGGCTACACTCCGCTTCTATGGGAATGAAGGCACTCGGACATTTGGAGGAGATAAAGAATAATTTTCCCTCCTTTTATACAAATAAAGGTAAAGGAATGCGCATTGCCGCTATTGTCAAGATCTATTTTCTTGACAATAGCGGCAATCCCATCACAAGTACTGACTTGTTTTAGAGAAAACGCATCGAATTTTTCTCGCCGAAAAACCGTTAAATGCGGGAAATCTAACGTTCTTGACGAGATTTTTTAACATTACAAGTATAGGAAGATATTTGGAACCAATAGAAAATGACGTTATAGGCGGGAAAAACGGTAAATACGTCTAACGTTAAAGCAGGGTTTCACTGTATATATATACAGGGTGTCCAGCCTTAATGTGACCCAATAGCTAATTCCCAAACCGTTCGGTTTAGATATGCACTTCCAATTTGAAAAATGTTTTTAAAAAGGTAAAGAATTTTTTTGCGTGCTTTTCAAACCAAAAAAGCCATTTAGAAAAAAAATTACAAAAATTAAATTTTTATACGGTCCCCAGGTCCTATCACTTATATTTAGAAAAAGATGCAGTGCACAAAAACAAAGTAAACACAAAAAGTTTCATTTTATTATGATAAAAACTGACCGAGTTATGGAACTTTGAAAATCATACATTTCATCCATTTTCTTGGCCAATTTCAAGAAGCTAGTAAGGGACCGTCTCCAAAGTGAAATTAATTGGAACTCTGCCAGAAAACTTTCGCTCTGGCTCGCTAATGGCATAAAGTCTTGCCGCCTCTCTCTTATTTCTATTACACTGCCCATACAACAGTACCATTTCGCAGTGTTCTTCATTTGTATACATCTCGTTCTCCCGTACTAGAATTCGTAATATTAGAATACGACTGTATGCAATTGCAAGCGACTACACAACAGATTTTTAACGTTCGCCATGATCAGTACCGCAGCAAATCAGTCTGAAGCCGCAGGCAAATAAGTCTATTTTTTGGAACTGCTTTTGAAAAGTTTTCTTCGTCCAAAATATTTTATTTTATCTATGTTTTACACGTGCACAGAATAAATTTTATTTCTTAAGCACTCAATTATTGTAATATTAACGTAATGTATGTACTTTTAAATTTAAAAACGATTTACATAAGAGTGACGTGCAAGAGCGAAAGTTTCCTGGCAGAGTTCCAATTAATTTCACTTTGGAGACGGTCCCTTACTAGCTTCTTGAAATTGGCCAAGAAAATGGATGAAATGTATGATTTTCAAAGTTCCATAACTCGGACAGTTTTTATCGTAATAAAATAAAACTTTTTGTGTTTACTTTGTTTTTGTGCACTGCATCTTTTCCTAAATATAAGTGATAGGACCTTGGGACCGTATAAAAATTTAATTTTTGTAATTTTTTTCTAAATGGGTTTTTTGGTTTGAAAAGCACGTAAAAAAATTCTTTACCTTTTTTAAAACATTTTTCAAATTGGAAGTGCATATCTAAACCAAACGGTTCGGGAATTAGCTATTGGGTCACATTAAGGCTGGACACCCTGTATATATAAAAACCTTGCACTGGGAAAGTTCGCTTCCCTCCCTTTCTCTTGCTCGGTTTCCGTATTGAGTGTCTTGCCATCATTTTTAGAAGAATTGTTACTTTTGAACTCTGAAAATTGGTGGGGGCGAGGCCCCTTTACTTTTGGAAGTGAGGGGGCAGTCGCCCCCCTTGCACCCCCCCGTACCAGCCGCCTATGCTAATACATTACGCTAGACGGGCATCTCAGTAAATACCGAACCGATTCTAAAAATATTCTCATCAGCAGACAGAAACTCAACTGGGACAATGTGCTGTCCTTTTATAGGTGTCGGAGAAGCTAGGAGAAATTTCTCGAAGGATCCCCATAAAGCGCCAATTTTGAGTACTTCATAGAAATGCAGTTGAATCGCTAAGCTATTACGTAATATTAATGCAAGAAAACAAACTTTATATACTTTTAAACAAACTTTTACCCATTGAAAAAATCCCGCTAAATGTCCGAAATGTGGCCAAGCTTGGCAACTTTTTGGAAAATATCGCCAAATTTGGCACCAAAAATAAGTCCCGAAAAGGGAGGTCAGCTAAGCCCTAGCACCAGTATTTCTCGAGATTTACAAAACCCTATGTTAACCAATGGGGAACCCCAAAATTTCTTATCTTCCGCTCTAATTAACCAATTTGATGCAACAAAATGCACAATTCAATTATTTGGCACGTAGAATACGAATTTTAAACTACTTAAACCCCAGATCAGCCACAAAAATTCGAAACAATATATCACAACTACTTCTTCAGGGATACTCATACGAATTACATTACGATCTCTCGAATTAACGAACCGATTCTAAAACTTTCAGTGATGGAAAACTGCACTATTCTCGAGTATTACAGGCTACCTTTCATGCGTATATTACAAATTTACATGGATACTCATAAAAATTACATTCTGCTCTAAACCACTGAATCGATTCTAAAAAAAAATTTCAGTGATAGAAAGCTACACTATTTCTCAGTAACATATCTAAAAAATTCATGCATGTATCACATATAATACAGGCCTGCGAAATTGAAGTTTTTGAAAAATACAAAAGATGTGTTTGCTTATTTTTATATTATTTGGTGTGCTGATTTCGAAAATGACCTCATTGTTTTCCCATCACATCAGGATTTTTTGTTAAATCAGTATCGATATTTTTGTAAAATCCTATTTGAAAAAGAATTCTCACGAACAATTTTGCGTGTACTATAAAGCAGCACTAGTTTTTATCCATTTAAATCTATATAAAGTAATCTATTCTTGGTGAGGCAAAATGATTTTCCATCATTTCATGTTATTATTAGTTTTTTATTGGTTTAAATGGACTAAAACCACTGTTGCCAGATCGCACGAGTCGACTCTGGTTGAGAGAACAGAAAGTTACCCCGATTTTAAACTTTTAAAATCAAATTATGGTACAGCTTCTAGAAAAAGAATCACCAGTGTACTATTTTAATCAAAGTATCTTACTGATAATATTAAAAGATACTGACCAAGAGGAGTAAATGTATGTATATCAATATTACAATTTGAAGCAAATTTTAAACTGAGCAAAATAAAAAAATGTTTCTATTTAAGTACATACTCTTTTTCTTTTGAAACTTCTTTTTGGCGTTCTTCGTTTATGTTTAATTTCAGGTTTATCTCGTGTTAACATCCAACAATAGTCAGCGAGCATATTCTTGTCCCATCTTCCTTGATATTTACGCTCCATATTTTTGATGTCTTGGTGGAACCTCACACCCTGTTCTTCGCTGATTGATCCTAAATTTTCAGGAAAGAAGTCCGCATGTGAGTGAAGGAAATGCATTTTGAGACTCATGGAGCAACCCAGCGCTTGAAATTTGTCCAGCATATTCATTACAATTGTTTTGTAGTCAGGATGCTTGTAATTACCCAGAAATTTACTAACGATATCTTTGAAGGCAACCCAAGCTTCTTTTTCTTTTCTTGACATGCTAGTCTCAAATTCTTTATCCTTCATAAGTTTGAGGATATCTGGACCAATAAAGATTCCCTCCTTCAACTTGGCTTCGGATAAATATGGAAACTTTTTGCACAGGTATTTGAAACATTCGCCATCTTTTGGAATTGCTTTAACAAACTGCTTCATTACACCTAACTTAACCCATTCGTGCCTGGATATTTTTGCGACTTTCTTCGATTTTTGCTAACACCAGCAGTAATTGATAAATTTCTGATGTCAACTTTTTGAACAAGGGATGATTTCATTTAAAATCATTATGTATAAAAATTGAAATGTCAACATCCTACTTGGCCATATTAAAATATTTTGTGAAATTGAGGTTCAATACTCGCGAATAAAGACTAGGAAAAATAAATAACGTTTTCGAATGATAGCAAGAATGCCGTCCCAAAAAAAGGGACGCTAGGCATAAATGGGTTTTAATATGGAGAGGGGGTAACACTTTTTCTGGATCAACTAGGCTTTTTCTGATAACATTCTTCATGCCTGGTTCAAGTTTTTGTCTTTTTGGCCATTCTTTCTTCACCCAATGTTGATTCTTATCACAGCTGTCTCACTTGCAAATAAAACATGGGTAGTACTTTGATGACCAAATTTAATATAATCTTTACCGCCTTGTTGACCAAGTAGCATGGAGATAACTTTCAAATCCCCGCAAATGGTCCAACGTCATATTTTATTTTGGTGAGGATGAGAGACAGGTTTTCGTAGAATTCTTTTAAATGCGTCGGGTATCCAACTGGTACAGATTCATACTGGTTTCCGCGATAAAGAAGGACAGCGTTAAGGCTTCTTTTCGAGGAATCTATAAACAACCTTCATTCATCTTTATTGTAAGTGATATTAAATTTGGTCATCAATCCAGGAACATCAGAAAAATACACCAGATTTCCTTCTTCCTCAAAGTACTTAAAAAATTCCTTTTCTCTATTCCTGTACCAATAAAAAGAGGTTTCCTTGACCAATAAGTTTTTTTTCTTTTAATCTGGAGCCCAACAATTCAGCGGCCTCTTTTGAAAGGTCCAGATCTCGAGTGAGATCATTAAGTTCAACCTGAGAAAAAAGCTGAGGGGAATCACCTCCAGAGGGCGTATATTCAGTGTCGGAGACAGTAACTTCTAGGTGTTCTGGTTCTGAAGGCCCTGAAGAGATGACTGGCAATTCAGTCGGAGGCAAAGGCACTGGTACACTGGGTCCACGAGGAACGGGGCGAATAGCCGATGGAATGTTATCAGGATAGTAAATTAGCTTGTAATTTTGCCGGTTAAACCCATGAACATAGGAACAAAAGTAGCAATCATCATGATTTTTTGGTTCCCTCCATGTCATAGGAATTCCAAAGCGTAAAGCAGGCTTCTTCCCTTTCAACCAGTTTCGTAGATCATTGAGACACTTCACACCAACTTTATGAGGAGCCCAAGATTTGTCCTGGTCTCCGAGTTTCATGCCAAAATACGCAAGATAAAGTTGTCTAACATAATCTGTAATGCTCCTCATACGGTTTTTGATAACACTATGTTCACTGCATATATAACAAAAGTCATCTGGCAAATTTTCACAACGTCTCGAACTCGAAGCCATGCTTCACGAAAATCACAGAGAAAAGCAAATGTTAAAATTATTTCTGTGATGTCCACTTCTCACTATGTCAGAGAATGCGTGATACTATATAAGACTACACTCCTAAGAGGTCAGCGAACCAACAGGAAGATATGAGATGAGGATTTGCACGACGCTACTGGTTATAGAGGTACCGCGACACGAAGGGAGGTATGGCGAAGGTTGGGGGGGGGGATCACATAGGGTTATTCTGTAGGTTTCAGTTTCACCATGGTAGAATGATGGTCAGTCACAAATAAATAAAATGGCCCAATATAAATCTATGGTCAGGCAGGGAGCGAAGAAATTCAACCCGAAACATTTTTAAGGTAAATTTTGATAAAAATCCAAATAAAATCGAATTTTTCAAAAAAACGTGACCTGATAGAAATTTTTTATTACTATTTTTGAAATCAGCATCAAAAAATATAATCTGAACTGAAATAGAATCTAATAAACTGAAAGCTGGACTGAAAGTTCAGCTTTCAGTTCTCTCGTATATTTTTCATCGCAGGCCTGTGTAATTGTTTTACAGGGACACTCATATGATTTGCATAGCGATCTATCTGTACGTCTGTAACTACGGAATCAAGTCTAAAATTTTTTTCACGCTACACTATTTCTGATAGGAAGCGACACTATTCCTGAGTATTATAGGCTATCTTTCATGTACATAGCACAAATAGTTCTTTTACAGGGGCACTTAAAATTATTCTAATACATTACGCTCTACGGGCGTCCCAGTAACTACTGAAACGATTCTAAAACTTTTTCACTGATAGAAAACTGCATTATTCCTGCGTAATATAGGCTACCTTTCATACATATATATCACAGTTTTTTTACAGGGTCACTCATAAGAATTACATTACGCTCCATGGGCACCTCTAAAATTACTGAGCCGTTTCTACAACTTTTTTTCACTGATGGAAATCTACACTATTCCTGAGTACTACAGGCTACTTTTAATGCATATTGCATAAATAGCTGTTTTACAGGGAGACTCATAGAATTACATTACGTTCTAAGAGTATCTCTGTAACTATTGAACCGATACGAAAACTTTCTTTACTGATAGAAAGCTGCTCTATTCCTGAGTATTATAGGCTAATTTTCATACATATAACATAAATATAGCTCTTTTCCAGGGACACAAAATAATTCTAATACATCATGCTCTATCGTTATCTCTATAACTACTAGACGGGTTCTTAAACTTTTTCACTGATTGAAAGCTACACTATTTCTGAGTATTATAGGCTACCTTCTATGCATACATCATAAATAGTTCTTTTACAGGGACACTCATAAGAATTACATTAAGCTCCATTTGTATCTCTGTAATGATAGAACCGATTCTAAAACATTTTCGCTGACAAAAAGGTACATTATTCTTAATTGCCATATCTGTAACCACTGAACCGAGTCTAAAAATTTTGTCACTATTAGAAATCTACCCTGTCCTGAGTTACATAAGCTAAAATTCATGCACAAATAGTTCTTTTATTGGAACACTCAAAATAATTCTAATAAATTACGCTCTATGGGCATCTCTGTAACTACTGAATCGTTTCTGACACACATATATGCGTGTGTTATATGTCTACGTGTGTATATATGAAAGCCCGCCCCTTGGAAAATTTGGAGCCCCCTCTATAAAACGGAATAGCTACGGCCTTGTAACGAGTAAAACATTTCCCGCGCTGACTGCTAGCCAGTTTTGCAGGTATTGCCAGTTGTCACAAACTGCATCTTTAATTCACCACTAAGTCCGTAAACGAGTCACGGAGTTAGATTATAATGTTCCAGAAAACTCTGCTTAGTTTTTGGGTTCGCCTCTTAAAAGTTCTGGTAAACAGTCCACTTGTCAGGATGAAACACAAATTTTGATTCTAGAACTTCGACGAACAATCTGCAACATACAATTCACAGGAATTAAATAGTAGTATAACTTGTTTTATAACAGTCAGCTTAATACAAAAGCTTTCTCTGATGCTGGATTTCACACACAATAAAATATTTCCACAGGCTAAAATTCTGGGGAAATTCTCGAGGAGAATCATAAACAGTTCCTCAGGATTCAACAATGAAGAATTCACAAACGGCACTCGAAAACGCACTTCTGAAAACAAGCAAAATATTGCTTGGATAATAGGCCCCTTCTATAATGGCTTCAAAAAATAAGCCCTAGTTTGGCGATATCTTCCATATTTGGCAAGAAACTGGAAAACGCTGCAGTTAATTACAAAAAAGAAGTATAGTTAGAATATCCCTGACGAAGTATAAGAAACAGAGTAGGGGATATTAATATAGATTTCAATTCTGAAAAGTGTTTTATGGAACAAGGAAGAAAAACACGGCACACTCATGAATAATGATATACTTTCCAACTTAATGGAATAAGGAAGAAAAATAGGGACAACTCATGAATTATGATATACTTTTGGTACAAGAACTTTAGTGCGCGATTAAATTACGTAAGTACTTCAGATTTTTTTAATTTATTTTTCATAACTTCATTAAGACAAAATTTATAGTGAATAATTTTTGAGTTTTTATTTTTTACTTATAAATAATTCAATGTAGTGAATTATCCGATACATCCAAAAAACTATCTTTACTTACATTCGCTTGGATGTATAGTACATTGCTTCAGCGCTTGCACCTACGGCTGACCTTCAACTTTGCCTGGCAAGGTATTGCAACTGTCGAAACTGTATGGCTGCCAAGGCAACATCTTTTAATAGTTACTCAAGTAACATTTATAAAATTCAGCTTTTATACTGTGATGCAAGTAGAATTACATTTTCTTAACTTTAAGGGTGTCTGGCAGGGGATTGTCAAGATGTAAAGTGTCTGGCAATGGATGACTTGATTTCTAGTACGATACCAATACTGAAGAAAACATACAAAAATTACGCTTTATACTTTGATAAAAGTAGGTTCCAATTTTATATACCTTTGCCACCTGTTACCCGCCAATTCCACGATGATCTAAACTTCATAGTCGGTGGAATGTAAAGGAAATTTTCAGTTTTTGTACTAAGAGGAAGGTCTGCAATTGGGGGCTCTTGCTCTTAATTTTTGATCAATGCTCGTATATATATACATTATCTAAAATATATAATATCCCAACAAAATGGTGTAAAATTATAGTTATGGTCATCACAAACATAAATAAGGCTACTTTGTCCCTTAGAAGGTGAATTTTCTGGAAGGAGAAGAATATATCTCTGCTAAAGGTAAAACAGAATACAGAAATTTTCACATTTTTACTAACTCACTTGACTAAAAATAATCATTAAATGTGAAATTTGATGCTCTACAATTTTGAGTGCAAGATTTCTCATTCAGATCAGCCATTTTGAAGTTATTGGCATTTAAAATCTCCTGTGTTGGATGTTTCTGGAAAACAGGGAAAATGTTCCATTTTCTGACCGTCGATTTCGACCATGTTACTAGATCAAAATCAAAGTTAAGATATTATTTTGACGCAGAAATTTTCTACTCTTTAATTCAACTAAACTTGTTGTGTTGTGATATGGTGAAGCTACAGAAGGGTTATCTGCCAAGGATGGTTGGAGGACTTTTTAAGTGGTTCTAATGCAACAGAATTTTTAAAATGCCATTTTTCCGTTTGTTTGTCACTTTAAATCTATGCCATTCACTGGTAATATATATATATACACACATTGATTTTATAGGTAATTAAATTCTCTACATGTGTTTGGGGAATTTTACAGTAAAGTGAAATGTTACGAATTTATTGTGATGTAAACTGCAAAGAAATTTAACTTTTTGCTAAGTTCGAAATTCAGCCTTTTTGGCAGCTTCATAGATCTGTTACTATAGATAGTGCCTCCCCCCCCCCCCCGAAAAAAAAAAAAATTCACATACTAAATTTGTAGGAACTTTTGTCTTACAAGACATCAATAGGCTTCTTTGCATTCAAATATGCCAAAAGTTATAAGCGATAAAGTGAAAAAAGTCCGAAATGTTCTAATGTTTCTGCTCACTAAAAATTTTTCTCTTGTCATAAGAAGTCAAAAACTTGGTTTTACATTACCCACAGCATACCGAACAAGATTTTAAAGAAAAACTTTCTACCCTTATTTTTGCAAGACGAACCCTTCTCACACCACACATACACTGGACTATCAGTAAATAGTACCTCAGTTAATAAGTGAACAGTTCAGTTGAGTTTAGTACATCATTTAACAAAGAACAAGAATAAGCAAGGGTTGGATATTCATGGTTCTATTTTACCTCTTTTGATTGTGATACATTATAATTATATGTGAGATTACTAAAAAATCTAAAACTATAAAACTGTCTTTAGGTATTTTCAGTCAAACCATTTTTTCCGCTGCCATTACGTATAATCTTTTCATGTACCCTCAAGGATATGCTTACTGAAGGTTAGGAACTGCTGTTCTAGATTATTCTCAGACAGTTGAATGCAGACAATTTGTAATTATTTAAAGAAACTTACTGCTGCATTAATGCAAACTTGTTATTCTTTTTTTAAGAAACCAACAGATTTAAAAGCAGAAAAGTTTTAATTCAAAAAGAAATTTTATTTCAATAAAAATCTTGAAAGATGTACAGTAGTAAAACAATACTGAAAATATACATGGCCAGTCAACATGTATAATAAATCATTGTGCAAAAGTATAAAAGGCACATATACAACATTAAAAATATATGAAATTTTACACAGAGTTTATGCACAGTTTAAAATATAAAATGAAACACTCAAAGAAATTTGTGAACTATCCTTTAAAAGAAAAATAAGTGACCTGCACAGAAAGTGCAGTAAAGTAACTAATGCAGATTTTTTTTTTAAGTAAAATTTTACCATTTCTCTAAAGCTAATCAATTAACCACTTACAATACTTTCTTTGAAACTTTAATTAAATTCTGTGTTAGGATGTCTACCAGATTTCGCATATTTTGACCTTTATTAAAACCTTTTATGAGCATTTTTTGACCTACAAGTGATGGATAGTTAAGCTTTCTTGCATAGAAAAATACAAATTGAGTAAAAAGAAAATATAGTAAATAAAATCAAATTCATATTTAAAAAAAAATTCTATGACTTAAAGCCTATATTATGTAACCTTTACTTTATTTATGCGACTTTCGCATAAATCAAGTAAAGGTTTCACATTCTTGAATTTTCAGTGACTTTCCTGAACTGATAGACACCCTGTATGTCCTTTGTTGGATAACCTGCACTTAATTACAACACATGAAGCTTTCGTTTCTTCCAAGTGTAGCTTTTGTTATAAAATGATGAAAAAAAATTTAAGTACTGAATAAAAAAAAAGGTGTACTATACAGTAAAAACAACACAATATATAAATGAGTAATTTTTATGCATATGTAATCTATACATATAGCACTGGGGTGATTCAAAATTGGAGAAGGGCATAAAGAATTAGGTTGCTGCTCTTTAAATTTTAAGCCCCCCCCCCTCCCCGCCTTTTTTTTTTAGGGTGGGGGGAGGATTTTGCAATTCAAGCCAAAAAGAACATAAAATTTAAGGAGCATCAACCAAATTCCACAACTGAATTTCTTGAACCACCCCAAAATAGTATGGGCTTTTTTCCTGAGCAGATGCATGGGTACGCATCTCACATTCTTTTTTATTTCGTGGTAGATGCTGTGAATCTACCAGAGAAAATGATTACATTTCTTTAAGTTAGTTTCACACTTTCTATATACACACCCAAATAAATAAATAATTATTTATTTATTTACAATTTTCAAATATTTTTCTACATTAATTAATAATTATACACTAAGGTTTGTGCCCATTGAATCAAACTTGAGGATTTTCAGAAAAAATTTAATTATTCAACAGTTAACTGGAAATAATTTTACAGTAAATCACTGAAAGAAAAAATCCTTCTATGATCTCCAGAAATACTGTTTAGTACTTTACTTATAAAATAATTTCAAGACAAAAACAGCAAAAAGAAAAGTTTTAATGAAAAATGTAAACTAGGATAACTGTAAAATTGATGTTACACTTAGCTTATTATGGCTATATTTTTCAATTTGACTTCTTTATTTTTGGAGTAAACATTTGAGTTCGTTTCCTGCGGATGGCTCCATTTGAATAATTATTTTGAGAAACTTCATATGAGTCTATTATGGCTTGATAATCAGCACGTTTAATAGTTTCTATATTATCTTTTGGTTTGGATAAAATCTATTCCGTTTCTGTTAAAAAATTCACAATAAATCTCTGGCTGATTCCAAATTGAAAGAAAAGAAATACAAATGATTTTGTTATACAAAATACAACAGTCATTAATATTCTCTTCAGGAATAAAAATAATATAAAAAAAATCATTAACATCAATTCTTAATCAAACTTTTTACAACTTTTGGGATTAATTAACTAAGTTTCATTTAATGAGCATCTACCAAATGAGAATTTTTTTGCAGGTTTAGGTCTTCATGAATGGGCTTACATAGTAATATGAATCAGTGGCAGCTTGTCATTAGGGGCCAGAATGGCCTGTACCCACCATCAATCAAAATCTCTTCCTATAATTATATAGCACAGTTCTTTTAATAATTTATCCTTATTGGGAAAAATGCATGTATTTTATTCTATTGTAATGCTATCCATTAAAAAAATTATAGTTACGCATTTTCCTTATTTAAAGCATGCACGGGGTGGGTTTGAGTGCCCTGAACTTGTCATCTCTCTATTTGTTAGGTTTTCATATTTCGCATTTAGCACAAAGGCCATGCTGATACAAAACTAACTTGGCTTCAAAACGGCTCATTTGGTATTGCCTTCCGGGCACAGATCTTCGGGCCCAGGCATGGTGTTATCTACTAGAGAGGAGAAATTTTGCCAACTGGTTGCTAATGGTAAGTTTTGCACTCAGCAGGAAATCATTTTTATTGCACAATCTTAATATTCTTTACAGTCACATTTTTTTCTGTTTTCTTAATTTACAAAATGCAATGTATAAATGTATTTTATATGCTGATTTTGATTTTAAAATAAAGATTTCATTTAAAACTTGAAAAAGAAGCTATAAAAAACATAAATGCTAACAAAAAATTAAATGTGTTGGGGGGAAATGACTTTTTCGTTATAATAGAGCAAACTTTTTAATATTAACAAAATCAGGTAAAAAATAGTAAAGTTGTAGGGCAATTATGATAATCATTTGTCATTTGAAATTTTTTTAATATTTATGCTGTGTGCATGGAGGACAGGTTGCTGTATAAGTAATATATTTTCCTGATTTGAACTGGCACTATTTTTTCGGGCCCCACCACAGAAACAGGTCACGAGCTGCCACTGATATGAATGAAGGTGGAGTTTAAGTTACATACTAAAAGTTGTGTAGATCATCCTATAATTTGCATAGAAATTTGAATATCATGATAGTAATGAAAATTTGAATGAAATCTAAAACTATCATCAATTAGTGTTACACTTAGATGAAAGGGCACAGCATATACATATAAGATAGTAATTTTAGTAATCCACATTATAATTTGACATATTACAGGTGAAATATTCAATGTGTTTAAAAACATATTGCTAATTACATAGTAACATTTTCAAATATTCACAAAGATTAAATAGCTAACAATAAATCATTTACTTTGATAAAAGTACTTCAATAAAAATAATTGTACTTAAGTTCTATAAGAATTGTAAAATATTTCAGGAATTAAATAAATTTAATTTACAAAAAGTAAACAAAAATGAGCTTTAAATACTACAAATTTATTGACATGAAAGTTTATCGTAAATTATGTTATAACAGTCAAAGTTCTTCAAAGTTTCAAAATTAAAAAACTTACAAGTGTGGTACATATAAAAGTGTGACATAAAACTTTTAATTGAATTATAATGTTCTTTTTGTGATTCATTAGTTTGTGATTATGCCAGAAAAAACAATGTAAACAATATGTTTATTCTAAAAATGAAATAACATATTTATCCTTTATGTTGTTTGCTTTATTCTAACTACATTTACAATTGTGATGCCAAATTAAGTGGAATCTGAATTCTATAGTTTCAAATAAAAGTGTTTCTTACGGATTTAGTGATTTTTTCTTATTTAAAAGGTAAAAGTGTGCATCAAAACTAAGATAAGGTGTATGGTTTTTTTCTTTTTTTAATAACAAATTAGTTCAATCAAACTACCAAAAGACTCTTTAAATTTACTAATAAAGAACTTTTTTATTTCTCTTTTAAATTGCTATATATTTCCAGTTGACAATGTTGATGAAATTTCTGCATATCATTGAGATTTCAGTAATTTGCTACTTATTTGCACTAAAGGCATGCCTTTTTTTTTTTTACGCATCATACATGTTTCTTAGATTACAATAATTTGTCACTTTATTACACTTTTTTTTAGCACACTAAGAAGATTACGGTATTTCAAAATAAAAATATTAGCCATAGAATTAAGAATGTATTACAATCATTAAATTGGAAAAAGATTACAATACACTGAAAAGCAATACAACAAGTTTCCAAATAAAATCTAAAAGTACAATACAATGCAAAGCTCATTTAAATTAACTCATAGTTAAAATACTGTTTAAAAGATATATGTTTAGTTACAAATGCAATACATAGTAATGATCATTCTGTTAACACAAAACTACTTTTTTTGATAGCTTTTGTTTTCTATACATATTTCTAAGCAACATAATTATACAAGTAAAACAGAAATAACAAAAAGTTAATTCTAAATTGACAAAAATAATAAAGTAATAAAAAGAAACGAATTATTAGTATTATTTTATTAGTATTAAATGAATTATTAGTATTATTCAAGAAATAAGTATAAATTGCCCATAAACTTTTAGTTGAAATTCCTATGTTAAGTAGCATTAATTACATGATACATATGAAATAAATATGACAAGCTTCAGTAATTTGTAAGCTTGTTTGTTCTTTTTAAATATAATTAATAAACCAAAAGTTTCATCTTCAATGTTTAAAATTTTAGTTTTATCAATTTTATGAAATATAAAATAGTTTTTACATTTTTGACTATACAAACGGGGGGAGGGGAATAATTATGACCATGGTAAAGTTTAAAACAACTTTACTATTATTTACTTTGTATTTTTTTAAATCTTTTCAATTTAAAACCTTTCAGTTTTATTTATAGATGACCCCAAACATAAAAACTAATAATAAAATTTGTAGATTCTAAATCCTTTTGCAGGAAAATACATGCAGAAAACTGTACACTACACCTTTAAATATAATCATCAGTTAGCATGTTACTGAACGAGGTTTTTTTTTTTGTTGTTGTTGTTGTTTTGTTTTTGATAGCATTTTTTCTTTCAGTATACAATACAATGGGACATAATACAAATATTCAAGGCAGAATTGAAACAGGACAGTATCAATAATAATAATAATAAATTTTACTTCCCTATTAAAAAAAAGAATTAATCATTTGTTCCAGACAAAATATAAATATCTAACTTATTTTGCATAAAGTTAAATTATTAAATTCAAATGGAACTAAAATACAAAACCATTTATTGTTTATCTATCTATAACAACAAAATCATACATGCTGTTAGCAATGTTGCCATCGGACTATGTGACCCCCCAGTGGCCATTTTACTTTAGTTAAGGACAGGAAAAATGTATTTATTTTTTTTATGACCATCCATTTGCATCAAAAATAACAATAAAAATAGACAAGGTAAAAAATAAATACGGAACAACAAGAGAATGATCATAAAAAAACAATAACAAAAATTGATTCTACAGGCGAGGTTTCCTCAATCTGTAGGCTTAATGCATTAAATAACAGAAAAATAAATGAAAATAATACAAAGCATATGAATTATAAATATTATTCAAATATGAATATGATAAGAACATTAAATTGTAAGAAACAAAAATTTATTTTTATAATTAGTTATATAATATGACTGTTCTAGTGCAAAGTAGAACATTAAAACAATTATTTGTTTTTCTATATGTATTCGGTTTCTTTTGGAAATATTTTTGTTGATACACCAATATATAAATGTTTTTTTTTTTTTTTTCCCGGTTATATTTTATAGAACATTATAAATGTCCTGTATAACTTGAATAAAACATAACGACATACATTATAAAACAAATGAAAAATAATTTACTCTTCTGGTTCTAATCTTAATTGCTTATTCATTACAGAGTAAAACTTGAACTTCTTGGGTTATGTACCAAATAAATGAAAAGTCTGAATTTGCAAAAGTCTAAATTTCCCCTCTCTTACTAACATATTTATATTTTGAATTACATTAGTTTATGTGAATCGCAACATATTTTACATAGTACAGGAAAACAAAAAACACACACATACATAATAATACAATACTTCTCTTTTTTTTTTTTTCAAAATTTTTAAGGGATAATGCAAAAAAGAAATATAACATCATACTTCAGCAAACTTTCAAATAAATATCAAAAACAGCTGGCTTTTTCCTCTCTCTCTCAACTCTCCCCACCACACACACAACCAAATAAAAAAAATGCTATACCTATTTTAATAATGTTATAAGATTGTTTACATTATAAAACAAATACAGTAGAAAACACCATAAAAGTTCTTAGAGATATACATTTTTGCTTGACATATTTACGCAAATTTTATAATAGATAAATTTATGCAAATTTTATACAGAGCTATTATTTAATTTTTAATGAATGGTTCATAGTTATGCATTTCTTGATACATATGAATGTTTGTATACATATAAAATCTTGTATAAAAAATATATAAGCAGTGTATAAGAAGTAAAAATATTGATATTGCAAAAGGTAATAAAGTAAATCATTGTATTATACATATTTTTCAAATCACCGGGCAATAATAAATGTTAAAAATACTATTTACATTTATTTAATAGACATAAACATAAATTTTGCAAATTTACTTTTAAGAAAGTATTATCAACATTTATTTTTTATGCTTGTTAAAAATACTGAGCATGAATAGTTGAATTAAGTAATTTGCAAATGAAATGATACAAAACAAATTTTAGCTAATAAAACAAACCAATTAAGGTATTCTGAGCATTCAAAAATAAGAGAAAACAGAACTTTTTGCAGCACTTGAAACTTTTTTTTTTTTAATCTATGTCTTTTACTTCCTTAGCAAGCTTTATTTTTTGGTGTATACTTAAATTTGCATTTATTGCACCAAAACTATTTAAAAAATTAAAAACCTTTTTAATTTACTTTTGCATAACTTCACAAAACTTTACTTATTATGGATTGGGTAAACAGCTAAAATAATGAATACTGATGAAAACATTTGACTTTACTTAAATAGTAATTTTGACTTTTTAAAAGTTGCATAAATAAAGTATTTTTAAAAAAATCTTTCCACAAAACTTAATAGTAAGTAAATTACTGTAGTTTATATTTAGGAGAATCTAGGCACTTTATAGTACAAAAATTTTAATGACAGCCTACAAAAATTTTAATGATAACCAACTACAAAACACTTATACTTAACAACCAACTAATAAAGAAACTATAGCTTAAAGAAGTTTTAGAGCGGATTAACCTTTGAATACAGTCACATAAACATGTGGCACAATACAACAATCTTTTAAGAAAATCATTTATAAATAATATATATATATACCAATAATACTTAAATGCTCATAGCATAAAATATGGACAAAAAACAAATAATATATCTATCTATAATAAAATATCTATGTTTTGTAAATAAATAAATATTCCTATTTCTTGTGATACTAATATACTGATATAGAATAAATAAATATATCTTTAATATGTTTCATAAAAAAAATCCTTCTTCTCTTTGAATCATACTTTTGATCTGAAAATCTATGTCACACAATAAACTTCATTGATACACTTCATAAAATATAACAATGCAAATCAAACATACATATTTGAACTGAATTGATACATAATAGCAAATGTCACTTAACTCACCCATCTCTTTTCTAAAATTATAAATTAATATTTAAAAAAAATAATCAGTATAAAAAATGTTCCACAAAATAGCAAACAACATGAGAACAATAAAAATAGCAAACAAAATCCATCCCAAAATCTTTTCCCATTTATGCACTTTTAAGTTTCTCAGGCACACAATACCAATCATAAGGCCTGCAAGCACTCCTCCAAAATGGGCTGCATAACTCGTGCGAGATTTTTCTTCATTGACATACCTAGAATATAATGCTACGCCAATATCTGTTCCACCAAAAATGAGAAGGCCAATCAAACGGGCCCAACCAAACGTCATTTCTCCAAAATTCTGAAAATAAATAAAACTGAAAGTTAGATAAAATAGCATACACTGCTTTCTTTAGTTTATTTATTTATTTTTATAAGGATGTGCTTTACCGGTACATTAAAACTTTGTAATATTGTCCAATATGCAACACCTAAATAAATATCAACATAATTAATTCTCCTACTACACCTCCCAATTTTATTTTTCAATTAAAAAGCAGTCAGTTTTTAAAAATACAAAATATATTATAATTTACAGGTTCCACTTATATTTAATTTATATGCTCCATCAATGCATGTTGAACATCTATATAAATAAAATGAGATTTTTGTCTGTACATTACTTGGAATTCAAAAATTTTGTGATTTCTATTTGTTTCAAGCATCTAGGAATACAATAAAGGTTGGTTGGTTGATTGTGATTTATTGGCACAAAATCCAGAGAGGACATGCTGCATCAAACAACAGGATAAAAAGCTAAACAATGCCATTAAATAAAATGTACACCATCAAACAAGTGTAAAAGCTAAAAGATACAACATGCTAAAAAAGGATAAAAGCTATGGCATATCTGGATGGGGTAACCCATCCAGATACCAGTCAGAGCAAAAGACTCACTTCATCTCAAATAAAGAAAGCCAATATGGAGAACAAAGCAGAACAAATTTAGGTTTCACCCATAGGAATTTCACCATAGCTGCTTCACCCAATATGTGCTCTACCTAAACACACACCTATCACATAGTTTAGGATAAGAGCAATTAAAATATGTCTCATAAAAGTTATTAAAAGTGGAACAAGAAGTTAAAATGTGACATACAGAGAGATTAGTATGACAGTGACGGCATTGGAGTGAAATTTCACCCATAGGAAGATGCTTATGAGTCAGTCTAGTGTGGCCAGTACGAAGACTTGACAAAATGACATCATTCTTGCAGTAGGAGTGAGGCAACCAGTGGGTGATGGATGGTTTTATGGCCTGGAGCTATTTATCAATTTCTGAGTTCCATTGCTAGCTATCTTTTAATATTTTGGAGATACCAGACTTTATGTTTCTTTATGGAAAGTGGCCATTGTAAGGAAGAGCAGCTCGCCTTGTCATGGCATCTGCCTCCTCATTGCCAGGAATATCAGCATGACTGGGTACCCAACATATCATGTAAAAATGACTGAAGAAATGAAATGAAACTAGGTGACATGATAGGTGGTGATTCAAACTATAGTCATAAAACTTTTTGGAAATTTAGGTTTAGATTTTGAGAAAATTTATTCAAAATGTGTAAATATTTGTTTGTCCATCACATATAACCCATCAAAGTGAATGAAATATTAATTTAGCACCATCATGGGTGGTCACAAACTATAGGCGTCAAAATACGTCAAAATTTTTTTAGAGTTTGGGATTTTATGAAAATTGAATAAATGTTTGTTGCCATTTCTGAAAAATGGCAATGGAATAAAATGAAAATTGTAATCATGTTATATGGCAAGTTAATTTAAACTATAGATGACAAAATTGTTTTAAATATTTCAGTTTAAATATTTCAGTTA
Organism: Cheiracanthium punctorium; assembly: GCA_038373885.1. Taxonomy (NCBI): domain Eukaryota; kingdom Metazoa; phylum Arthropoda; class Arachnida; order Araneae; family Cheiracanthiidae; genus Cheiracanthium; species Cheiracanthium punctorium. Next base: position 851,385 of record JAWZYV010017120.1, on the reverse strand, counting down.
TTTAAGTTTTGAGATTTTGTGAAAATCTTGTAAATATTTATTTATTCTTGTATCCTTCAAAAATGGCTTAAGAGAATAGAATGACATTTAGTAATATGATTGGCAATGACTGTAACAATAAAAGTTGGAATTTTTTTTAAAAATTGATTAAATTTTAAATGAGGGCATTTCATTTTAAAATTTTACAAAAATTGTATTTTTTTGTTGTTGTTGTTGTTGGAAGGGGTGATTATTATAAGGCATCTGCATTTAATATATTAGCTGGTTGTTTAACTTAAACAAATTTTGTTGATTAATATTTTTCTCAATGCTTATTTGCTTTTATAGATTTTCTGAAAATTGTGCAAAATTTTCTTGAGGCATTTAGTTACATACAAAGAATGGCCTCTTGACTTTAAAAGTTCATTTTGCTAAAATAAAACAAATTTTAACAATAAATGTTTCTCTATTGACAATTTCACTAAGCACTTTGTTACTCTCTAATCTAATCTTTTAACAACACGAAGAAGTTACAACTTGACTTTCTACACTTTTGTAATATGCTAATTCCATTCATTGTACTCCTAAAATGCTGAAGAAAATACAGGCTTTTTGGAAATCAGCATTACATTCTAACAGGGGTCGATCCAGGAATTTTTTTCAAGGTCCCATTTTTGTGAAAACTGTTTACTTTTGTGAATTTCAATATCTATTTTTGCGTAATTTCATACCAACTTTTATAAAAGTCACTTTTTTCTTTAAATAGTTTACAAAACAAATTAAAATATATGGTAAAATGCCAATGAAGGGTTGTTTTAATTGATTGTATTTTTGAGAAGAGGCCATTTTAATCAATTATAACTTTGTGAGTGGGGAGTTTTAATCAATTGTAATTCTGTAAAGGGTCTGTTTTAATCAATTATAATTTTGGAAAGGTGCCATAAAAAGAAAACCCAAATTTCGTCTGCATCCCTGCCTAACCTGTCAACGACAGGTACTTCAGCTAATAATTTATATACAATGACTTTATAAATAAGAGTTATTCAGTGGGATATGAACACTCGTGTCCAAATTTATCTTTATATGCCCAAAAACAATTATATTAACTGAAATATCCAGCCAATAAGATCCATGCTTGCAGGAATATGTGAAAAACAAGCCATATTAGCATTCTTCAATCAACAGTAATCAAACACTTTCTGATATGCAAATCTAGGCTTACATCATCCAAGACAGAATCAAGCACTTTGCATAAACTGATTATCTGAGTAAATTTCTGCTACACAGCTGGTGATTTCAGTGTGTAAGATGGCCACTCATCGACCATTTACATACCTGCCAACATGGGCGGCTCTAGGGCCGGACCCCTGTCCTGGGCGGCAAATTTAAAGGGTGGCATTTTGACTCGAGTTTTAAAAATATATCTTTTATTAACAAAAAAATTTTCTACAGTTGCATTGTAATGCATAATTTCACATAGTACTAGTTAATTTTCTTTTTCCCTTTTCTGTGGTAAATTTTCTTCCGGTCAGGAATTATTGAGCGTGTTTATGTGACCATACCTGTTGCACCAGGGTTGGACTGACCTAGCTGCCTACGATCGAATTCGTCCCCTCGTTGTGGATTCTTTGCACCCACAACGGAGTTTTTCACTCTCTGTATCTGACACATATTGTCTGCAAATCATCCAAGTTCTACTTTACCACTGGCAGTTTCTCTTGGGGTAGCCAAAGGTATCCTAGAGGCACATAATATTGATAGCAACACAATCTTCAATAGAGGCACACAATCTTGGAAGAAATTAGGTTGATCAGTTTTTAATAAATAGTTTTTTCTTACGCTTTTTTTTCTGTTTGTTTAAAAGAGTTGTTCAAGTTTTATATGAATGTATCAGTCTACAATTTATTTTCTTTAACATTAATTTTTACTTTTCGGGGGAGGGGGGGGGTGGTATTTTGCATTTTTGTCCGGGGTGGCAAAATCGCTAGATCCGGCCCTGCTGCCAACATATAAAAATATTTATCAGGAGCAACTTGGGAAAATTTCCAGAGTTTTGAAAGGTCATCAGCAGCAGATTGTGATGCAATTTTTAAAATGTTGTAACTTAATTATTAGTGATAAAAGTAATTAAAAATTAACTGAATAATGTATCAATAATATAATAATTAACATGCAAATATTAATCATAATTTACACTAGACTCTTAATAATGGAATTTATTTCAAATATTAAAAAAAAATAGATCAATGTAATTAATATAAAGTAAATGATGAGTATAAAAGTCATTCTACATTTAAAGTGTATGGCAATGGATAGTTTTTTCTCATAGGATAAACATGTTCTTTCAGATTTCACATGTATTTCTCTCTAATTTTTTTTTGTTTTTGTTTTTTTTTTAGTTCAACGGCAATGTTGGCAATTTTCCGTTAAAGAAATATCTTGCTGTGCGGAATGTCTGGAGTACTAACATATTTACAGAGTTGCTCCAGAAGAACTGGAGCAGTTGGCAGGTATGCATTTAGAAGCAGGGTAGCCAATCACAGTAGCAGCCAGATATCTGAATATTTCAAGACAAACAATCTCTTCTATATTACAGGGAAACCGTTTCAAAACGATAAAAAAATTGTAAGAAGGCATTGATGCTTCTGACAATCAATATCTAGCAATGACTGTCTGACATAACAAGAAGTCTACTGCTCATAAGTTAAGTTCAGAGCTTGCAACTTCCACTGGAATTGTTGTATGACGCAAATGATATAGAGAAGGTTTTTTTTTTTTTCTTTTTAAAGGCCTTTATGCTAAAAAGCCACTACCTTCACAAAAAAAAAAAAAAAAAAAAAAAAAAAGATGGATAGCTTTAATTTGCGGGAAAAACATCAGAACTGCAGTGAACACCAATGGTCACATCTTCTCTTTATTGGTGAGTTGAAGCTTAATTTAACAGATGATTTTAAACTTCGAGCATCATTTATAACTGGAGGGAGTCAGAAACACAAAACTATGTCTCAAAAATGGAAAGTGACTGTTTTAGTACTGAAGGTGTAATAATATGAGAAGTAATGACTGATGAATGTATTTAAATGCGCTTTCAACAGCAGATCGATGATTGGCCAGAGATATGAAGGTAGGTCTTAGAGCGCCTTATATAAGACTTTTCAGAGCTGCATATGGATCTGTTTTTTTTTTTTTTTTAAATTGATGATACTGCTCATCCACACTGAGCAAAACTGTTTATAAATTCCTTGAAAGTGAAAACCCTGAGAAATATTGTGGTCAGCAAAGTTTTCTGAAGTTAACCCAATACCAAACTTATGAGACTACCTTAGAGGAGCAATTACAAACAGTCATCTTCCTCCTACAGATGTAACTGCTCTGAAGACGGCATTGTTAGAAGAGTGAAGCTTAATTTTCCAAACTGTGGCTAGCAACATTATTGCCAGCATGAACCAATTTTGTGATATGTGTGTATATGACAAGGAAGATCATTTCATATTAAATTTGTAGGGCTTTTTTTCTCTTTTATTTCTTTAAACTTTTTTCATTTTATTACCATTTTTATTGTTTAATGCTATAATTTTATGCCATATATATTGCTCTTAATTTTTACTTCCTTGTACAGAGTATAAGTAATGTGATTGCGAAAAATTGCGGGAGCCAAATTTCGAAAAAAAAAAAAAAAAAACTTTTGACTACCTCTAAATTTACTTTTAAGAATTTTTGGGTTGCATCTCATTGTACGCTAGCATGCACATTAATATAAATGCATGTACAACCCATTTTGATTGACCGGGAGTCTATTTTCAACAGTTTTTCTCCGACGTCTGTATGTAAGTATGCAACTTGAATATCTCAAAAACTATTGGCTGTAGAATCTTGAAACTTTATATTTTGAATTGCTATAACATCTAGTTATGCACCTCCTCTTTTGGTCCAAATTGACTGGATAGTATATTTACAGGGCCGTCCAAAAGATTTTAAATACATTACGCTCTATGGTCAGAAATTGAAACTTCACATTTAGGATTGTTGTAACATCTAGCTGTGCACCTCCCGTTTTGGTCCCATCATCTGGATAGTTTATCTACAAGGCCACCAAAAGATTTTAAATACATTACACACTACGGGCAGAAATTCATTAAAGCGTATTTTAGAGGTATTAGGCTATTTCAAACGACTCAGAAGTGATATATGTTGTTATGGGTTACAAAATGAATTTCTCCATCAAAAAAAGTGTCTTTATCATTTATAGTTCTGCTACAGGAACACTCAAAAGATTTCCAACACATTACGGTCAATGACAGTTTTAGGGACACTCATCCATTTCAAGTACAATACCGTCCTACCATATAGTTAGTAATTGTCCAACCATGGTAACGTACTTCCCTAAAAAAATTATGCTAAAAATCACCAAGCTTGCCAACTTTTGGTACAAGTGTGTATGAATTTAGTTTTCATATCTCAAAAACTATTACTCGTAGAATGCTGAAATCTCATATATAAGATTGTAGTAACATCTAGTTGTGCATCTCGATTTTTGGTTCCAATCTACTGGAGAGTTTATTTACAGGACTATCCAAACGAATTTCAATACATTAATGTCTACGGACATCTCCAATATATTGTGTATGTAGTCAATCACTGTTTGGTCCAAGCCCAAAAGCTCTCCATTTGTCATTAAACTTGGCAAGTTATGCCGAAATATTGCCAAATTTAACGCCAAAAATAATTTCATATTTTGCATAACTCTAAAACTTTTAACCTATAAATGTTGAAATTTTGTGTTTAGAATTATTGTAGCATCTAACTGTGCATCTTTTGTTTTATTGCAATCGAATGGGTAATTTATTGAAAAGTCACCCAAATGACTTTAAATACATTAAGGTGTATGGATACATTCAATTCATTGAAAGCCTATGATCAATCACTATTTTGGCTATGACCAAAATCTCGCAAACTATCTCAAGCTTGTTGGCTTTTGGCAAAATATCACCAAATTAAGTGTCAAAAACAAATCTTTCAAACCAAATCCAGCTTGGCAATATCGGAAATATTTGGCCAGAAATCGCTAAACCTTAGTATTACTACAGTGTTTTATTTCTTCAAACAAAATAAGTTTAGATAAGTGTGCCAAAAATATTTTAGATTTAACAGATGTGCAAGTATGTCATGTGTTGTCCCCATCAGATTTTTTCCCCTTGTACCTATGTGTCATTCCAGAAAAATTCACCATATTATACTTTGAAGTTTCTGAGAAAAACATGAATTTCTGCATGTAAAAATAATTATGGACATGAGTGGACATAAAATATGAATTTGAAATCAAACTTCTGTAATGCCAGATCACTTTCAGGTAGCAAATTAATTCAATAAATTTAACAAAAAAAAGTTATTTTAAAATTATTTAATTCAATTTTTCTAAGATAGTAAATGCTTTAACTATCATTCTGAAACACAAAAAGTTCTTCAATGAGTCCTGTGGTAATCATTCAGATTGCTATGTTTCATATAAAATTCCAATTAGGAAACAGAGAAGGAGACAACAGAACCCAATAAACACCTTTGATTTGGATGAATTTGAATTAACATTTTTTTTTGCCATTTACATTCTTTTTACTTTGTTAGGAAGGAAAATAAATCTAAATGCATGATTGACAGAACATCTTGAATAAATAATTCAACTTTTATTATTAAATATGCTGATTTCATAAAACTGTCTGAAAAGTTATATCAATGCATTATATTCTCTCTGTTATACTGTATTCCCCCACAACAGCAGGCATACAGGAAGAAATCGAGGAACGCTGGCATGCAGGAAGAAATTGAGGAACACCAGCATGCTGGAAAAAGCCATATTTATCAGCACATTGAAATATACAAGTTACTGCAAACATTGTTGTATGATGTTATTGCAAACATTAGGGTTAGTACAATTTTTTCCTTAGCACCTTTTTCTATTGTACCAACCCCAGGCAATAAGGAAAGCCCTGTAAAGACCATAGGAAAAGAAGAGACCCGGTAGCAGATGCAAACATCAGCATAGACTTGTTATGAAGCTTCCAAGGCTCAATAATATGGCCCTTAAGATGGCCAAATCTATACGCAGAGAAATACTCACACTAACAAAGAATGTGTAAAGCAGTTTCCTCCTTATGGAGACAACCCCAACAAGTGGGATCGTCTACAATCCTCATCATATTTAAATGATTTGTAAGGTGATAGTGTCCAGTTAGTAAGAAATTTGGATTAACTTATCTAAAGAATAATGAATCCTCTTGTGATGATGATGGCTAAATAGCCCTTTTATTAATCTTGTTCTTTTTTATAAAATAAAGTTACAGATTTACATTCCTTTTTTTTTTTTTAAAGCATAACATAAAGCCAAATAGATGGCCAATAATATTTGAAAGCCAAATCTCAATAAATGGTAAGCACTTACTTAAATAATTATTGCTATTTATTACTAAAATAATTATTCAATTTATATTATTATTTAAAAGAGCTTTTTTTTATTCAGTGTTAAAATTCAGTGTCGGAAAAAAGTTTATGTGAAGGAGTGTGAAGCATGGTTTTTTTTAATCACTCAAGTATAATGCAGCAAATGATAAAGAAATAATTTCAAAAAATTGAGCACAAATGCTGTTATGCACTATCCACTCACTGTCGTTGGCTGATTATTCTTTATTTTCTTCTCTTTTTATTATTCTCGGTTTTTCTGTCATGCCGGGATAGACCAGAGAGTAGCAATGAAAAACCTGGTCTCCCTTGTATTTTCCGGCATGCCGGATAATGCATTGGAATATGGTATTAATAACTTTATAGAGTATAAATAAAATTTATTTTCTGATCCCTCCAAACAAAATGTCTTTCACACTTAAAGAGAAGGACAAAATTCTATGTATACAATAACATAAATTGATATATTTTGCTTGTAAGTTTGTTCAATAAATTAACATTTAAAAATGGCACACGTAATATTAAGGATGAGCTGTTGAAATAAAAAGTTAAATTAAAGACTCAAAATTTATGATTCAACTTAAAATTGGACTGTCATGACCTTTCAATACTTTCATAGTTTATTTTGCAGTTCACAACTCTTCTATGATACATACTTGATATAAAATAATATGTCAAATTGAAACCATGGAAAAGGTACTTACAATGATAACATTTGCCAAGTGAGCAGCTATCAATGCATACACACCACCTGAGGCCCCAGCTAAAAAGGTATAAGGATCAGCCAGGGAACTACCTAAAGATCCTAACAAGGGTGAAATAAAATTAAATAAAATTATTTAGAAGCAGGAAAACTATTTAACAGTTTCTGCTTCAAAGTAATTACTTTTATTAAAGAATAATAATAAACTTTTAAACAATAAACTTTTGAAAATACTATGCACTGTTAAAAAAAAAAATCTTATTTTTCATTATAGTAAAATAAGGTTCTACTTTTTAATTATAAAACAGTTGAACTAAAATAAATGGTTTGCATGAAACTCTCAATATTTCTCATTCCCTAAAAAATGCTAAGCTTTCCCATTGAAGAAAAACATCACTCGACATTTAGAAATAAGCAATGAAACTCCTTCAAACATATCCTGGTTTCTCCAGGAAATTAATGCAGATCACAATAATACAACAACTAATTGGCCATGAAACTAAATTCAGAAACATTATTTTCTTATTGTGACAGAATATAACAATGCAATACATAAAACCACAACACATACAACACAAACCATTTAAGGTATAAAAAAGATTATGCTAAATACACCTGACCTTTTTACTTGGTAAAGAATACTAGGCAATTAAATTTGGAATTCACATAACTAAATTTTCAATTCAATTACTGAAATGTTATATAAGGCATAGATACAATGACAGCTGGATAACATTTATTTTTTTTTAAGCCATACCAAACATGATTAATGATTATATTTAATAAGAGAAGTTGCTATTGAATATGTTCTAGACCAAATAATTATGCAATTGTTGTACCTGTATATGAGGAATGGACACACGTTAGATCAAGAGAACTGTATTTTAGTTTTTAAATTTCATTCACCAGAGTGTTGAATAAAAGATAATTATGTGATGAGCTCATTTATATTTTGGCTCCCATTTATTTTATACATTTCAGAGTTTATCTACTATAAGAGTTTGTTTGTGTTATGGCAAGCCTACACAAGGGGCATCTGCCTACAAGAGAGAGAGGGGGACTTGGTTGAAGACATTTAAGGAGTTCTAATGCATGTTCACTGAACAGCTTACATCTGAAAAAAACTGACCAACACTCAAGAGTATTAAATCGACAGCCATGTGTCGGGCTCGAATGCAGGACTTTCACACTTTAGCTGATTACAATGTTTAGTGTCTCACCCACTCAACTATGGGTGGGGGGGGGGGGTTACATACAATAAGATCATAAATTAATTTTTTTTAATTCTATTAAAAGTAACATGAAATAACAATTTTTTGCTTTGAAGCAATATAATATATTGTTCTAAATTTTGTCGTTTACAACTGATACAAGTTATAAAATGTGTTACCTGCAAGAACACCACCTAAATACACTAACATCACTCTCCACCATTTATGCACCATCTCAAGGGGAACCCCCAAGATAAGCTGTATTAGCAAATTGAAGAATATATGCACAGCACTAAAAAGACAAACACACAAAATTAGTTATTTTAGATAAAAATTACTTATTCAGTTGTAGGATAAAACCATAATAACTGGTCTCAAGGTAGCCCCCCCCCCAAAAAAAAAAATTGAAGCAGATAAAACTTTATATTTTTTAAATCTACAGACAGGGTAGTTTTTGGAAAATGTAAATTAAAGTTATTTATTCATATTTAATTAAAAGTGTATCCAATTGCTAAAAAATATTTAACAATGAATAAATATCTAATTTTAAATATATTCCAAAATGCCCCCTCAGCAACATGATAATTAATTTCTAAATTACAATTTAAAAGGAATTTTTTTAAATTCAAATATAATATTTTACGTTGATAAATCCAAATAATAGTGTTTTAATTTATAACTATTTTTATAGTTGTAGTTTATTAAACAGATGAACAATAATGACAGTAATGAAAGTTTCCAAACTGCAACATTATCTTGTCCCTTCCACAACATTTCAAAAAGTAAATAAATAAATAAATAATCATACGCTTTCTATTTAATTTTTGTTTCAATTCTGATGTAGGAATGTGTTAATTGTGTATCATGAGCTTATTAAAATATTCAAAGTTGAAGAAACATAAGTTGAAGTATTAGGATAAAGTAAATGCTGAAATGTCCTCTTAGCAACAAAACAATTTACTGTGGTTTAGTCCTGTAATAAACAAATTAGAAATTTTTATTTTTTATTTTTCCTAAGATATATATATATTATTGAATAGCTTATCAAGCAATAACTAGGAAACCCATGAATAATATTGTTTCGCTAAAGTAGATGACACCAAGCTATGGTGATGAATTTCTACATACTTGTTTGGAAAATGGTTTCTTATAACTTTTATATAAATAATAATTTTACAAGTCTTTCAAAAAGTTCACACACATTTTATATGCTTCAGATCACTTAAGTCTATAAGCACTTTTGACAATTTAATGATAACTTACCACTATCTTTTTATAAGTTGATAGCAATTTCAATCATAATACTTAACAATTTTAATATATTCAGTACAGCACTTGCAATTAAATGCTCTTTATCACTTTCACCATTTTTGAATAACTTATCTCAATTTTAGATGAAACAGCAAATTTTTATCATAAAAATGAGATTCACTTGTCGTAAAAAGTGCAAAAATAAAATAAAGGAAGAATGAAATATAAGGCATTTAAAATTACAGTTAAGGCAAAACTACAACTTTTTACATTCACATTTGGATTTTTAAAAAAAGTTATTATTCTTCAAGAAAGTATTCTTGGTACAGTAGCACATCATTTCAGATGTCTCAAAAAAGTACAAAATTGTAAATTTCCTTTTATGTACTAAAATAATTCTTATTTGTCAAATACAACAATAAAACTGCAATACAATTTTATTGCATTATTTCTGTTTTGTCTATTTCATTAAAAAATAGTTAAACTTAATATTACTTAAATATGTGGCTTTTTAAAAATATGTTAGTAATTTTAAATGGGGGGAGAGATCTTCAAGAGCAGTACATATACAAAAACTGTCCATAAACTATTTCAGCTTTGAAAAACAAAACCAAGAAAAAAGTTTACAATAACTCATGTGCTGATAATGCTATTTTAGTGAGTTAAAACAGAACAAAGTAAAGTAATTCCTCTAAAAATAACATTAATTTGAGGTTTCACTATACATAATCAAAAATATCAATAAAACCAATGGTATTCAATGGTAAGTCAATTTACCCTGCATGTATAAACATGTAGGTGACATAACGCCAAGCTTCATATCTTTTATGAGGGTTGTAAATAAGTACACTGTCAATAGGAACAGGACCAGTTGCACTAAACTCTTTGAGATCTGCACAGTAATAAATATATATACCCAGCTACAAAACAAAAAAATAATTAATTAACAGTATGTTGAATAAAAAAAATACTGTAAAGAGCATAAAAATAAATATAATTAAGATTCTTAATTCTTAAAGCCATTCTCCTCTATGAATAAAAAGTAGTACTAATTAGTCTGAAGAAGAAAAATAGAATGTCATAACAAATATTTAAACATCACTGTCTTTACATAATATTTTAAAGTAGCTTCATCTTTTTTTAACGAAAAATTAAGTTGGGAAAACAACAACAGGGTTTCAAAGATAATCAAGTTTTCATCTCCTTAAGACTCCTCTCATCTCCTCAAGTTTTCATCTGCTAAGATATTTTCCCCTGGCATTTATTTGGCATTTTGCCCACATGCTATTCCTATTTTTGATGTATTATCGCATTTTAAAACTTTTACATTTTACAACTTAATTGCCCACTCTATAGGAAAGATGAAGTTACGGACAGGAACTATCTGTTGGGATGCTCGGCTCTACGTGGAGATTCCGAGGTGAATAGACATTGGAGTGCCAGATATTTTGTTGCTGAGACATTGACTTTTTTCTCTAACTGTATTTCTATTCATGTTCCTTGCTATTTTGTAAGAGTTTGTCATTTTCTCATTCCATTTGGGAGAAAAAAAAAATACAACTTTTATTTGTGACAATCCATACAGAAAAATGTCCTTGAAAATTACTGATAACATTAAAAACTACAGTAAACTTGTGTGGTTGATTTTTATATGTGGCAAACATCATACAAACCCAAAGAGGGTGTGTCACATCTTGCCACCTCCCAAACTGAGAGAGAATTTATAAAATAAGACAATTAATACAATTAATAAATAAAATTAATTCATTTCTAATTGATTATGTAAATTAATCATTCAAAATCTGTAATATAAAGTTATAAACACATACTATATATAAAATAATATACAGTATAGACATCGGTTATAACGTACTCTCACGGGATCTAAAAAAGTAGTACGTTATAGCCGAAGTATGTTATAAGCAATACTGCCAGTATGATTCAATATTACACAAAAAAGTGGGCTCATAATTTCACTGTAATATGCATTTTAAAAAAGTCTGATTTTCTAAAATTTAAGTTAAATAAAAGACAGCGAAAACTCTTTATTACAATTTTATTGAGATAAATAATCGGTAATTTTCTTTTGCTTTAAATGAGCAGATGCTACTTTAAAAATACCATTTTGGATATTCATAAGAGACTTTTGTAGTCTCTGCATCATCATTGTGGCATTCAAAAAATCGTGATAATGTTTTTTCATCATTTAATGCATCGGGTATGCTCGGTATAGGCTCCTCTGTTTCTTTTTCACTATCATCAGAATCATCGCTCCCCTCATTCATGCACAATTCATCTCGCAAGAGAATTCGAAAACTGAGAACGAGTGTTCTTGAAAGAACTGAAATTTCCAAGAAAAAGGAAATAAAATGCTTAAGAAAAGCAAAATTTTATTTTTGGCTGTGGTATAAAAGTAAACTATAGCCAAAGTACGTACTTTTGTTAAGTACGTTTTAACCGAAGTTAAATAATATTATAAATACAGAGCTTCAATCGGGACCTAGCCTTTAGGTACGCTATAACCGATAGTACGTTATATCCCAGGTCCATTATAACCGGTGTGCACTGTACTTACATTTTACATTTTCAAAAAATTAACAGTGTTGCATTGTTTGAAGTGATTAAATGTTCAATGCTTCTCACAAGGGAGTAATATTGGGAGTACATTTTAGGCTAAATTCTTCCACTTACATGTTGTTTGTAAGTGATTTCAAACAGAACTAGAAAGTCTCTTAGAAACTACAGAGAGTTAAAAAAAAAATCATCATCATGGTCACTGGCCAATCCCAATGATTGACAATAGTATGCAATAAAGTTTTGCTTCAGATGAAAAAGAAAATATTCTACTGGTCCCAGACAGCACAGCAAACTTGCATCAAACTTGCAGCAAGCTTGATTTATCAAGTCAATAAACTTGAATTAAGCTTGAAAATTCTAAGCGTGTAAGCTTAATGCAAGCTTGAATCAAGTGTTCTAGTTTACACTTGCCCAGCTTGCATTAAGCTTGACATAGCAAGCTTAATTTCAAGCTTAAAAAAATTTCCTAAAAAAATTTTTCGTAAATACACGGGACGCCCGTCGCCGAACTCGCCCCACATATTTTATTTTTCCACGCATTTTTCCTTCTACGGTGAAATTTCAAGTTATTTTAATCTTACCATCAAGCGTCTGCAGCTGGGATCGAACTCGGTATGTAAGGGTTGGGAAGCCAGCCTGAGTTGCGCTGATATGACTAAAGTTTGAAGTGACTGTTATGATTATCACGCCGTTTTCCGGCGAGATCGATCAGTGGCCGATGTGTTGATCTGTTTCTTTTATTTTTCATGGGATGAATCAAAATTAAAATAATGTTATGTGTGATTTAAAGACTCTACTAATAATGAAATAAGCATAATATAAACTTAAAAGCAGCACACGTTTTAAAACTTTCAATATCGCGACACTCATGTTGGGCAATACTGGCCAAAATCGAGACAAACGACTGATTTTGAAATCATTTTCGAAGTATAATTGTATTTTATTTGAAGAATTTCAATATTTGGAAATATAGATTTTTTTTTTTTAATTCTATGGTCAAGTACATTTATGACTGATGATAAATTATTTGTTATGTGGATGTGGCTTTCCAAATCAAGCAGTAATCAAGTTGTATTCAAGCTTGACAGTTCAAATGACTTCTCCAAGCTTGCTGCAAGCTTAAAATGAATTGAACTGTCAAGCTTGTATTAATACGTCAAATTCAAAGAAATTTTAAGCTTGATTTAAGCTTATGTGCTGTCTGGGGTAAACTACCCTATAGAGATGGTTACGACTAAACAGCAGACAAACAACAGAGTTCAGAATGCCCTTTTCCCATTTACTGGTAGGGTTGCTATCTAAATAAGTTACTGGGACTAATGGTAGGTAGATGCATGTTTGTTACAACGGTGGTTGCAGTACTCCATGGGGGGGTAAACTACCCTATAGAGATGGTTACGACTAAACAGCAGACAAACAACAGAGTTCAGAATGCCCTTTTCCCATTTACTGGTAGGGTTGCTATCTAAATAAGTTACTGGGACTAATGGTAGGTAGATGCATGTTTGTTACAACGGTGGTTGCAGTACTCCATGTGTGAAGGTTTCAGCAAAGCAAGACAATGAATGGGTTGCTGAGAGTATTTTCCTTCCTTCCCCACTCCTTCATCTTTCTTGGAATTTTTATTTTAACAGGTTTACAGGTTCAAATTTTTTATTTTATTAAGCGGTGAAGCTGTATTTTTACTAAGTAGTGGTTTTAGTACACATTTATATTGATTTGATTCCATTCTCAGCAATTTGATCAGATTAAGCAGCGGATTTTATTAGGTGGTGGGTGCTGCACTTAAATAAATATTTAAATGAATTATCTGATACAAAGAAGATTAAGTTCATTTATCTTTGGGCTGTTTACTTAGTAAAAACTCAGCCAAGTGGCTGAATGTGGCACTGTACTTCATAACGGCTCTATCTATTTCTTACTTTGAATACTATTCAAGATATGACCATACTTAAAGTGTATTTTTTTTCCATGTTTACCAATATATATTTTTCTCTGACTTTTCACAATTCCTCCAATTTTTCTGACACCAAGTCCATAGAAACCATGTACAAAACAATATTTTTATCTTTCACAGTGAAAATGTAAACTATATTTTTCTCAGCTACTAATTAAAAAAAAAAAATCATAATTATAGTTATAGCAAAAAAAAAAAAAAAAGCTTCACTTTCAAGGATTACAAGTGATACCTGTGCCAAAGGTGAGGCAGGAAATTTGAATGACAGATTTACTGTAGCCCGATTATAACGCGACCCTGAAATATTTCATCAAGATAATTAGAAAAATCCTATAATTTGGCCTCAGATTTGGTTTTTAAGGATATGGTCAGTCGAAAGAAAAAAAAAGATTGTGCTATATTCAGGTTAATACGGTATGTCACAGCAACATTTCAGGCATAATTGATACTTAGGTTTCAATGATCTCTATCTCTTCACAATGATAAAGCTGGAATTATGAGGGTAGCAGTTTTAGAACAACAAAATATTAAAATCAAAAATAGTTTAGACATAGATAATCATGTAACAATTTCCTTCAATGAAGGTATAATAAAACTTATTTAAAAATTTAATAAGAACCTTAATTGAAATGGAACCTATGAAAGGTAGTAGTAAAGTACTGAACAAATACGCAACATAAAAAAACAACAGGATGCACACATGCTTGATGCACTGATGAAAATACATGCTAAATATTTTTATAGTATACTCTATAATTTTTTGTTGTAAAAGTAGAGTGACAATATAAACTAAGCCTATAAAAGTTGATTTGACAGTAAAAATATTACACAATACTGCTTATCCTCACAAAAAAAGAAAAAATATATATAAATCATGCAAAATGCATAGATTATAAAAATATTTTTGCGAAAAATTTGGAGATGTATTTTCCTTAAAATTGGCGACATTTTGGAGATAAGATAATGTTGTATTATCACTTTAAATACAATTTTATGAGACACTGTAAAAACCTTTAAATTTTTTTTCCCAGCATTTAGCTGAAGAATATAAAAATTTTATACTCATTGTCTTGTGCTAGAAATATATTAGTGTCTCTCACATGCCACAGACTGTAATGTATTGGAATTCTCTTGAGTGCTCCTGTTAGAAGAACTATTAATAATACAGACATTATTCTCAATGGATTTGAAGAAAATTCAAATCTATTCTAATCTATGGATTTGACAGAAAAAATTGATAAAAGCATGTCTACACTCAATGTATTTATGGTACACAATGGTACAATGTATTTATGGTTATACAATGGTACAGTATATAAGAATAACATATTTGAATTTCGTAGAAATCGATGCATATTTACGGAAGTTAGAGCACGGGCGGACAGACTGAAATCATAAACACTTTTCAACCTTGTTGGAAAGTGTTAAAAACAGAAATATTTTCATGTTAAAAATTCTTTGAAGAAAAACTAAAATGTGAAGTTTTCTGTTTAGAGTTAAAATGTTTGTTAGGTTAAAGGAATTTGCAAATAATAGTATTGCAGATTACTGAGAGTTGAGGGTGTTCCATAAAAGTACAGACAGATATGGTATTCATAATTTTACTAAAATTACTCAGTTGCAAATATATGACATAAAACTTCAAATTAGCTTACTTCAACCAAAGATATAAGTAACAGAAATATTGGTGGTGGGAAACAATTGTACTCTTCTATGTAGCGTCTAACTGTCATGGCCTCTTGAGACTTTGGCGCCACTGCCAATGCTGCAAAATGAACAATTCTCTGAAAAGTAGGACGGGATTCACCGAGCTCATGAGCATGGACCTAAGAATAAGCAATATACAGTCACTTACAAACCATTAATACAGGATGCAATAGATAAATGAATAGAACTTGCAGTGTGTCGTATCATGAAAATCTACATATGTAAGGCAGATAATCTATTTATTTGAGTCATCTATATTTCTCAGCCTTTTTAGTATTGCAATCCCCATAAAAGCCCCAAAATTATGTGAAAGGTCTTATTATTCTTTTGTTATAATGAATACAAAAACTTAGCAGTGAAAGCTGTGAAGACATTGATCCCCTTTGTTACTTCATACATGCGAAAAATTCTTCTTGTTCTTGATGGCTTTAAAATCCAAATATACAGTGCCAGCAAAAAAAAAAAAAAAAAGTTGACATTTTAATTTAGCTATAATAATGTTGACAGTTAAATTGCGCACCAAAAATCCTATTGTACATTTTTATGAAAAGGCAGATGTGAATAATGATCAAACATGTGATTAGTTTGGAGTACTGGGAAGTCCGTTTGGAGTAGGGGAGAGAGGGTACAGTCAGTCATTGAAGATATTTGTAGTTCAGTGAACTGTTTTCAAATGAGAAAATTATTTGAAAGGGGTATTAAACAGCTCTGTGGAAAAAGTCAAGCATCTCACTTTGATTGTAGTGGGATGAAACAGCTATTTTGTCTTCTGATCATCTGCATGAAATTTAAGTAAGTATGTTATTACACTTGAAATTTGTCAAGTAAATATGAGTATGTTTATACAGTCTAAATTACCTTCTCTTCTATTATGTTGCATTTAAATGAATATTTTAATGATTTGGAATTTTGAGAGGGAAAATAATATATTGATTCCTATGAGGCACACTGGGTCACCTGAAATGGGGTACAGTAGGTCAGTGACCCATTGTATCTCATTTATACATTTATTGTCTTCCTGCAAGTTTCTTACTTTTTAATGTTTAAATGATCTAAATTTATCTAAATAAGTCTTCTACATCAGCAATAGAATCTTCAGTTTCTCAAAAAATTATCTAAAATAAAAAATGGCACCAGAGATGGTAAAAGCCTTTCCTAACTCTAATGCAAAAGGGAAAAAACTGAGAGGCAACCTAAACTATCAGAAATTCTTATAGATACTGCTGTTAAAATCACAATCCAAAATGAGATGATTAAAATAAGAAGAGTGAAAGACCTCGTGATATGCAGAGGAGAGAAAAACAAAATTGCAAGCAATTGCAAGAATAGCTAAACCAGAAAAGAGGAAAAATGAAAAGAATTTTCTAGTGAATCTGACTTTACGGATTTGGAATTTGAAGATATAAAAGATTTTAATGTTGACATTGGAGATTTCGTATTATTCAAGGTCTATGGCAAGAAAAAAAGCAATTTTAAACACTCTGGTACTGAAATTGTAGGCAAAAATGGAAATAAGTTTGAAGTGCACTACATGAAAGGAATTCAGCCAGGTTATGCACTTACCTTTGATGAGGCAGACATTTATACAGCACACAGTAAAGATATTGTGAGAGAGTTTGCCAAAACCAAATGTATTGCAAGGAACTGAGAGAACAGTGAGAAAGTTGACTTTTTCTGTAGATTTTCAGTCATATAATGCCCAATAGTTGTTGTAAAATAACAGTTTTTTATTTAATGTCTTAAAAATAACAAAATAAACTAAAATTTTGAAAACTTAATAGGACTCAAATTCATATTATCTAACTAGAGATGTAACGGATATCCGGCAAGGATGCGGTATCCGGCTGATTTTTCAAAATCCGAAATACCGTCGGATATCCGAATCAAAACTACCGGATATCCGGCTTCTCTGCCGGTTATCCGGCTATATACTACTAAAGTTCTATCTATAATATGCATGGGACAGGATGAAAAATTATGCTTGAACATTCTTGATAAAGTGATACATAAGGCGGATATATTTTTTGATTGATGTCTTATCATGCAATCAAATTGATTTGCAATATCAGGTCTCTATCCAAGATTGAATTAGTGGGTGGGGCTGAAAATAACCTGGGTAGACACTATTTCCACGAATGAAGCCACTTGTTTTAAAATACCTATCAGTTCCACCAAGCTCGGTAAACTCTGAATGTTTATTTAGTTCAGCAAAAAGAATTTATACAGATAATAGAAATTGTTTGGCTCCACATAATGCTGAAAAACTTTTGTTTATCATGCAAAACATGAAACATAATAAGTACTCTATTCATGAGTAGAAATAAGAATGCTTAAAATCCTCCATGCAACTGTTGGGGGGAGAAAACAGTTTTTTCTGAAGGGTTGCTTTTTGTGTGTGTGTGTGCGTCTTATTGTATTACATTCTGATTTTTTTTTATTTATTTATATATATATATATATATATATATATATATATATATATATATATATATTCATGCATCAGCATGTAAACATTGAATTGGAAAGTATATACTATAATTAATTTATTTTCACCATGCAACAAAGTATTACTTAATCTGCATTTTAATGCTACTTTCCTCACTAAATATGAAAAAAATAGACTCAAAATTATACTAATAATATTTAGTGGCAATGATAAAGTTGATATAATGTAATGTACAAGATAGTAATAATTGAACTTCCCCTGAATAGGGTTTTACCACTAAAACGGATGAACAGATAGTAAAGATAGTAACCAAATTTGTTTTATAGACTATACATGAAAAGTGCTTAGGAAATTTTGATTAGAAAGTTAAGGCTAAAAATGTTCAAGTTGCTGTTAAACATGAAAAAACAGCAAATTTAACACTGGAAATGGATCATTCAAAATAAACACACAATTTCAACATTTGTTCAGTAGTTTTTGAGTACATTTATAACTAGTTAGGCTCATATTTAGAGCTGATTTCATGCTGCCAAGTGCTGCTTAGCAGACATTTTCTGAACTTAAAAAGAAAAAGAAAAGAAAAGAAAAAAAAAAAAAAAAAAAAACCAACTTAAATGCATCTTATGTAGTGTGCATGTGCAAATTTGGAGGTGATCTTATCCTTTTTCAGCTGTTGACTGCTGTCTATAGGGGAAGTTTAATGACAAGAACTGTGTAGTATCATTTGAAAATATGTGCATTCATTATATACAGTTTCTATCATTTTAATACCAGAAATGATGTAATAATGTAATTTTACACTCTCTCCCCTTCGAGTTTTTCCAATATTTTTTATTTGCTCCACAAATCGGATAATGAACAAAAAACTCTGATTATTCTGTCTTCAAAATTTATTTATAGCAGCAGGGAGAATTTTTTTTTTTTTTTTTTTTTTTTTTTTTTTTAATTTGCCTCCCCCTTTTTGTGCCATATAAGTTTTAGTACTGTGAAAAAATGCTCATATATTTTAGAAGCTAAACAATTAAACAGATCTATTTTTGTTTTTTAACTTGTAGTTTTTTATTTTATTAAAGAAATTTAATGCCGAACCTGAAAAATACTGTTTTATAAATATTTAAAAGGGATTTATTTTTTATTTATCAATCTCTAAAAGTAATTTAACTTAAATAAAACTAAAAATCACTTAATGCAAATTAATATTAAATGAATAAAACAGAAAAAAAAAGCATTAAACCCATGTTTGGAAAAAAACTCATCTATCAAAGGTATCTTATCAAAATAGATATATTATTCTTAAATTAAAAAAAAAAAAGTAATAGATATCTTATTCTTAAATAAATAAATAAAAAGTATGCATGTCTTTGTGAAAATAATCTACAATTACAGGTATTTTAATAAATGTGTCATGGTTTAATTTATTTCCTTCTGCCAGCACTGTATACATAAAAAGAATATTTTAACGTTTACATTTTAAGTAACATTTTTTACACACATACATGTGTGTAAAAAATGTTACTAATTAAAGATATTTAGTTTTTGTAAATTATAAGTCAATTATTAAAAAATACTTAAATGATGTGTTAAAGATGTTTACAATTTATTATTCTGATGCCATAATATAAAAAAATGAAAAACACACTGAATATCTAAATACACATTTAGTGCCGGATATCCGGCCAGACATCTGTATCCGGCAACCAAAGGAGCTTTGGATATCTTGGATATCCGGTATCCAGCAAAATCAATATCCGTTACATCCCTGTATGTAACTAAAATCTTTTTCTTTAATTTTATTAACAAATTTAGTGTGTGTATATTTTAGAACCATAAAATTAGCAATTACCTTAAAACTTCGAGCTACTTTAATACCTAACTTAATACTAAATGTTGTCGGGCAATAAAAAAGTTTAAATAACTCACTATCGAGTGAAAGAAATTTTGTTATTGCATTTCTTGTTAGTTGACCCACTGTACTCCATTTGTTGACCCAGTGTACCCCTTTATGGGGTACAGTGGATCATTAAAAAGTACTTACGAAAAATGGTTTTTTACTGAACAAAAACTTTTCTTACATCTAACTATTTGAACTAAAATTAATTAGGGTAGCCAATAGATCAGAAAACTCAACCCATTAGTTTGATATTCTGTTTTTAAAATATTTTTAGAATTATATTTAAAAATCTAAAAATTGACACCAGGATCCAGGAAAACCTAAAGCAGTCAGGGAATTTTACTTTAACAGAAAAAGTCGGGGGAAATTGTAAATTTTGGCTAAAATCCTGGAAATCTTGAAGTGTGACTTGGAAAGACTTATAAGTTAATTTTACATTTGTCGCATGTCTGGAAAAATATAAAAATACCTAAACACATAAATGCAACAGTGATGGATAGTTAGTTTTTTTTAGGAGGCTTGGTTTAAGGGGGGGGGGGGACTTATTTAATCTAAACAAAATGTACAATAAAGCAAAATGTAACCGAAAAGTAACATTCTATTTTTCCTTTTTTTCACTAGGCTTTCCCCCCAAAAAAATCTGTATGCGCCCACTCTTATGCACCTATTTCAAGTTATATTTAGAGCATTTCAGATATATGGCAATTGAAAAATCATTTGTAAATGCAAACTTTATATAATCTGACGGTTCACATTGCATGATTTTCCTTGTGTTTTTAAACAAAATTTTCAATTTTCTCTAACCTTTTCTGTAAAAGTTTCCTGACTATTCGATTTTCCAGGGTTTTCTTGACAAAAAACCTCCCAGCATCCCAAACTAATTTCGTTTGTTATTCATACTTGCATTACCATGAAAACAAGCAATAATTTTTTTGGTGCACTATTTAACCGTCTACATTATTATTGTCATATTAAAAATAGACTTTTTTTTTGGCCAGCAGTGTAGAAATATAATTTACTTATGAATGTTTATAAATGAGAATCCCTGCATAGAAAATCTTTTAAGAGAAAAACAAAGACAACCACAACAGGCACATTAAGAATTAGTGATTTAATCATTTCAAACAAATAGCTACTTTACTTTATAAGGTTTTAATTACTTGGCAATAAAGTCAACTCGGATTACAGTGAGTTTTTGGGGACCAGCAAATTTTGTTCAGTAAAACCAAAATTTCCCCATGTTGAACAAGGAAAATTAATGCATAACTAAAAAGTAGTATTTTATGGCCATTCTGAATATTTATTAAGTAAATCAAACATAATTAATTATATTTATACAAAATATTTATTAATAAAGCAAACATAATTACTTGTGTGTAGAGAAATAATGTACATTCTATTCAGTTTTTGAAAGGTGCTTTCACTTTGAAACAGTGATATTGCAATGGGAACAGAAAACTTTCCACTTTTGTTACCTTTGAAAACTACTATACATTTGTTAGTCACAGCTTTTAAATATAGTATGCACCACTGCCATGAAAAAATTCTGATATGTAGCATAGTTATATTGGCCTATACACTAGCAATTCCCCTGTACTTGACAGTCTCTTTTTCTACTCAAACACAAAAGATATGCTCTTTGTGGGGATAGGCATCAAATATCACATTTGCAATATGTGGAACTTTCAAAGCGTAGTTTTTAAGTTCACTATAACTGAAGTCATGGTTCACTACAACTGAAAAATGTTAAGCAGATTTTTCTTGAATGGGAATCAGGACTAATAGCTCACGTTCACTATAGCCAAAAGTTCACTATATTCGGAGCAAACTGTAGTAAATTCTATAACACTTCGCAATAATTAAAAATATTTTAGTTGATAAAAGGCTATTTCATATGCAGATGTTATTTTTAAAACAGACTTGAAACCCTTTACACCTGAAAAGAAAATTCTGACTTTTCAGAAATTGAAAGAAAAAGTATCCAAGTTTATAGCTATCAGCTTGAAATTTTACACAAATATGCAGACATTACAGAATTTAACTATGTATTTAGCATTTTTTTGCATTTGTATTAGTTGTAAAAAAAAAATCATCATTCCTGTACAAAGTGTGTGAGGAGTTCCCGGATAAACAAACAAACAAATAAACTTTCACATTTATATAATAGATAATAAAATACTTAGAAACAAACCATTCTCAGAAACTCATTATAATTCAGCAAACCATCATTATCTATGTCAGCCATTTCAACAATCTCATCAATCACTTCATGGGGAAAATCATGTTTAAGATCACCACTGGATTTCAAAGCATTTTTGAGATCACGGAGTGGAATTATCCCATCTTTATCAACATCATACTAAAAGAAAGGCACACAATAAGCAATGTTGTTAAGAAATATATATAAACTATGCATACAATGGGATCTTGAAAGTATAACATCCTTCCTTTAATACAAAAATACAGTTTTAGTAAGGATTTTCATAACTGAACATGGTTTTATAAAAGTTTTTCATATTTTTCAATTAAAGGAACACAAGCGCTAATGTACTAAGATTAGAAGCCTTTTTTTTTTATTTATGTTTATTTTAAACAGTTCAAGTACCAATTTTTTTTTATAGACAATAAGCACATACACTACAATAAATAGCAAAATTATAACAGAAATAGTTAACCCCTTCCTCACTGTTTTAGTATCACAGGCTGAGCTTTCTCCTCCTATTTTTCGTGCTTGTGATATTTTTGGGGAGTGTTCTGTTCAAAAGTTATGCAAAAGAAAGATTAGAGCATTTCAACTCTTATACACGGAATTTTTTTAAATCTCATTTTACAAATTAGATGGCACTACGACACTATTTTTAACTTAATTGGAGATACAGTCGAACTTCAATTTAACGAATTGATTGGAACCCACAAATTTGTTCGTTACATCGAATATCAATTTTTGTGAAGAGTATGGTATAAAAATATCAATGCAAAATACCCTTAAATATAGATATGAAAAATAGAATGATTACTGTTTACTACGAACTTAAAAATTATAACATATGTTAGGCGATCAACTTTAAACTAATCTAAATTCTTTAATGTTACTTGCTCTTAAAACTTAATACATACATCCTTATTGGCACTTTGGAAAGAAATCTTTGATAGAGCTTTGTTTTGACTTTCCAAAGTATATTCTATATTTTCTTACTTCATAAGGAAAACATCATCAATCTCGTAAGGCAAAAAAAAAATTTAAGCATTCAAGCTGCAAACTGCTTCTTGGAATGTCACTTTTTAAAATTCAATTTACTTTCCTTCGTCATCTTCGCTGCTTTAAGAATCTTCATTCTCTTTCTGTTCACTATCGCAGGTACTTAGCTGTACATCGCAAGACACACATTCTGTAAAATTTAAATTACTAGGAACATCTTCACATCCAGCCATCTGATCATGATTATCTATGGCACTTGGATTAGGGTGTGAAAGATTCAAAATTTTGTGTGCGAAAAATTCAAAGTTTTAGTTTTATATGCGAATTTTATTTCAGCGATTGTTGTTCGTTAAATCAAATCTAAAAATTTGTTAAATCAGAGCATTTTAGCAGCCTTTTTGCCAGGACAGAAAAAATATTCGTTATATCAGAGAAAAGTTAAATCAAAATATGTTAAATCGAGGTTCGACTGTAGTAGTTTATTTTAAAAAAGATGGTAGCACTGCTCAAATATGTTATTTGTGATATGCGTTTTGCAGTCTTAGCTCACTTTTTTACTTTGGTTCAAAGAAAAATTGACTAATATTTATTTAACAATGAAGTAAGTTTAATAAAACAAAATTTAAAAATATATTTTTAATTTTTCCCTGCTTACTGGAAAACACGCATTCAGTCATAATAGCCATAATGTTGTCATTTTCTTTAAAAAAAAAAAGGACGCACTTCAAAGACCATTTTGAAAATAATACAACTTTTAAGAGGTACAACAAGCAATTTCATTGAAGCAAAACCATTGTGATAACTCTCCCTCTAAAAAAAGTAAAAACTTGTTTTTGCTTTAATACTTATGTATACAGGTTAAGCAAATGCTTTGGTGCAGATAAAGAGAGGATTATGTGTATCTTTTGAAAGTTACATGCAGTTTATATTCCTGTTTTGTATGTTTTATACTATATAGTAGAGTCTTGGTAATTCAAGGTGGATGGGACCTGACCTACCTCGAAATACTGAAAACTAAAATTATTGAAATCATTATATTAAATGAACAAATAAATGGAAGTAAAGCAATTTTTAATTTCTGGGTTTATTTAAAATGAAAAATATATTCATACACATTATTGCATTGCAGATGATAGCAAGATGTTCACAAACCCCCTCCTCCACACGTGTTATTGTACAGAAGCGCTATATAGAAATGTCTAAGCATGTGCACTAGGGTGGAGCGAAAAAAATCAAAATTTATATAATCGAAACGTAATAGCACAGGAAAGGTGCCATTGGTAATAACAAATAAATCTGCAAAATATTAAACTAATCAGTTAACATTCTTTGCCTCCGTGAGGGGGTTGGAATTCCAAAACACCATAAAAAACATATGCATTTTCTAACAGAACATAACAGCTCTTGTAGTATGTTAGTAAGCCCCAGTTCAATTTCATTACGGAGAAATCATACCTTTTTCTCCTGCAAGGGAGCCAAAATTTTGAAGAAAAAAATGGACAAAATTTCAATTTTCCTTTTATTTTTTCTAAATTTTCACAATGTTATAGCACAATGTCTAGAATTAATAAACTTATATTACATCTAACAATAAGTTTAAATGCTCATCCATTGGCAAGAATGTGAATGTAAGGAGCCTCAGATAACGTTTTCTCTTTCTATTGACAGTATCGCAACATTGGTGAGTATGGAAAGCTCTACTAAAGATTTCAGTTGTTATAAGTTTCCATGTCACACGCAGTTTGTCAAAAGATGTGTCAAACATGTTACCAAAACAGCTTTTAAAGTTTGTTGACCCGAATGGAGAGACAGTTACATAAGATCAACTTTAGCCTCTTGAAGAATAATGGCTGTATTTGAAACCAAGCCACAGTATAAAATTCATAAGATTAAATATCTCTACTTCCTTTCAAGTTTTTTGAGTAGTTTGTCTAATCTAACAACACAAATCATGCTAACTCTAAATTTGACAGACAGCAAAGTTGCTAAATTCAACAATATTTTTTCCTATGTAAAAACGGGCCATTGTTTGCCTATTTTAGATTAGCTGTATATCAAATTGATGAATTCACCAAAAACATTTTGAGTTTAAAACGAACCACTGTTTGCCCATTTTAGATTAGCTGTTCAGTATATAGCTGAATTTTCCAAGAACCTTGTTACGTTAAAAGTGGACATCTGGTTGAAGATTTTTGAGTTGTTTGGTAATGAATTTGATGCTTTTTCTATTTTTGTCAGAGCAATTTTAATTAGCTTGTTAAAACTATTTGAATTCGCTTTGTTGATAGTGCAAAATGGTTGGTGATAGTCGCTGTGCGTATATAATATTTCTGTCAATGTGTACTTACAATATTTCCTACAGTTTTTTTAAGAGATGATGCATTTAATTTCAAAAGTTATAGCTGTTTTAGAATTTTAAAAGCTGCAAAATTATGAAGACAAATGATTTTGTATTACATGAATTTTATCCAACATAAATAGTCTTTACCGAGAAAGCTCTGCAATATGCTTTTGGTAATAATTTGCTTTTTTTCGAATAAAAGAAAAATCTAAAGAAAAAATTTTTAGCTTTACTCTAACTTTCAATTTTAATTTACTTTATAAAATTTTAAGAATAAATCTGAATTATCCAAAGTATTATGCCTGATTATCGAAGTATCTTTCGTTCAAAATTAATTAGTCCTCACAATTTTTTCATAAACGTAAGGGGCTGAAATTCGAAAAATATTTAGAATTATTTCTAAATGTTAAAAGAACTGTGAACGCTATCTTAAAACCAATCAAATAACTACAGAAAATCACTTTGTTACACTATCTTTAATAAACAAGTATAAAAAAGTTCCTAAAGTTCTTCAAAAGCAAAACAAAATCAATAGGTAAAATCAATTTATATTTTACCTTGTCGAAAACTGGTCTCCAAAACTGAAAGAAAAACAAATAATAATTATTGATTTTTAAACAAAACACAAATAATAGGAACAATAAGAACTACAACATTAGTTTGTTTATCACAATACTCTTTGAATTAAGCCAATATAAAATTGCGAATTAAACATTTTGTCAAAGGTATAAATTAAGACATATTTACTCTTTCCATTTCGATTGGATCCCAATCTGTACTAACAGATCGATGTGGTGGAGATACTTTGATTTCACGAGCCATTATGACTAGAAAACCAAATACTACAACTTAAAATGAATGATTCTATTGCAGTGTTATTAGAAATGTTCACCATAAAGTTAAACAGCAAAAATAAAACTGTTTTTCATGTGCCCGCACATCACAGTCTAGTTTCGAAATGTTGACATAGTCGATTTATAGTCAGTTAATACAGGTGAGTCATTCCTTCCTTGTTTTCGTTCGTAAACTCAACTCTTTCGTAACTAAACGCTTTCATGCAAAAACTGGTGGAAGCATAGATATAGGAATAACTAGATCACGCATCCGTATACTAGTAAGAGGTTTTTCTTGTTGCCAAATATCTTCGGTGGCATCGCCCATGATAGTGGCAGAAAGCAGTGTCTTGATCATGGTTTATGGTTATTTTCGCCACTAGTCCAGCATCTTATTTATTTATTTATTTTTAATTAACTTTAAATATTATCATGCCCAAGTCGTGCTGTGCGTATAATTACACTAACAGGTTTAGGAAAGGATCTGGAATATCTTTTCACAGGTAACAAATGCTTAAAATTGGTGGTATTGAAAATCAAATACCAATTGATGTTCAATAACAGTAGTATTTTTAAATTTCCTATTTACCTATGCTTTTCGTTCACTTTGTAAAGTAATTGAAGGAGATATTGCACATCCTTCTTGAATTGAAGTAGACATTGCTTAATTTATGTTTCTATATAAATATAATCCTAAAACATTTGCCCGTACGATATATATATATATATATATATATATATATATATATATATATATATACTTATTTTTAAATTGTATACTTGGCACTTAAACTATAAAAAATGAGATAAATAAAGCATCGTAATTTACTTTTTACGAATAATTATTAATCATATTTTACAGGAAATGATTAATTTTTCTATCATTTTTCAAAAGTAACTCTTGAATTGGGGATTTTGAATTTATCTTATTTATTCTAACTAGATTTTCCACATTTGAGCATTTTTTAACGACTTTCAAAATTACTAGTTTTAATATTAAATTCATTTTTTTTTAGTTCAACGTGATTGTTTGTTTAAGTCTTTATTTATGTTTCTTTATACTTTTAAGTAAGCTTTATTAAGTTAGTGTTTTATGGTAAGTATTTTAACTTTTTTTTTTTAAATAAGCATATCAGCTCTGTAGTGTTGTATCAAATCCACATTTTAATTAAAAAAAAAACCTGGCTGGTGACGCAATTTTTAATATTAACTGAAATTCTATTAAATCAGTGCTTTAATTGAATGTACGTTTAAGTTTACACATCCCTACAAACAATAGTAGACTATAAAATGTATTTTTAAAAAGCCATAAAACAGTTAAGTTATGCCAAGCAAAGTTATCATGGGAGGATTATTTCTGATGATTTTTGTGCAATGTTGTGCACAAAAAGTGCACATGCTTTGTGCAATGCTTCGATGCTGCAAACTGTCATTTTACTTAATTTTTCTAGATGACTTTCTGATTTTAATAACTTTCTGATTGTTTAGGTTTCCACTATCTAATAAAGAATTGACAAATAAATGGATTTCTGCTGTGCCATCCCTCTCATTCTTTCATTCAGAGTTTTGACATTGGAATTTGTTAATGTTGCTTTCCTATTTTAGTTTTTAGCTTTGATTTTTTTTTTAAGTATCAGGAAGAATACCTAAAAATATGCTATGCATAGTAAGCCTTCTTCGAACATGTACTGTTATTAAATTGAGAGTTAACAAGATTTTTAGAAATATTTTAGTGCGGCTTCAACTTGGTGGAGAATTATCTCGCTTGAATTCCAGCATAAAATAATGCTTTATTCCTGATATTTATCCCTGCTTTATTTCTTAGACACTGCAAATTTGATATTGAAATTACAATAAAATATTGTTCCAATGAACTTTACAAATATTTCAGGTAAACAAAAATTTGGTATGCGATCATCGTTTACCTACTATTACAATTTTAAGCTATGTTTGTCAGAAAAGGATGTAAAAATAATGAACTTTTGTGTATTTGGGATTCTGAGAAATGAACGTGTGTATTTCTCTGTAGGAAACAGGGAGACGCATGAAATAAATACGTATTAAATGTATGCATTTCCACATACCTTCTCCCATCAAGCTTTTTGAAAAAATATTTCTTCAAATTTAGCCAAAAGTATGGTAAAATTAAAGAAAGGAGAATGTTTTTATTCAAAACAATGAGCCTTGGTATATTTTAAACAAAGAATAATAATCTATTGAAAATATATTAACTGTATTAAAATAATCTATATTTACTATGTTAGTTATGAGAAATGTGTGAAAAACATGCACCCCAGAAAAAAAAATGGGGGGGGGGGGGTATTTAAAATATCCTAAATATTAATATTAGCGAAAATGCACTGTTCAAGAGAGGCAATTTTTAGAAAACTGATGTTTACATTTAGGGTTCCAAGTTTATTACATTGTAATATTTTTAGAATGTAACATTATAACTTTTTGGAAATCGGTTTATTTTTAAGATATAAAGGACGTGTACAAAACACGTTTTGGACTACCACTTCAAAAGGGATAAAATTTCCTAAGTATAGCCTTTTTCCTTAAAAAAAAAAAAAAAAAAAAAAAAAAAAAAAGTAGAAGAAGGCGTATTTGAATCTCAAGAACGTTAGAAATACATTTACAAGGTAAAGAAAGATCCAAACTCAATCACCAAACTATGCCACAATATTATGATTTTCTTAAAATGTAACAAGAAGCACAATCCCATTGATATGAACGTAGTTTTCTCTTACGAGATCTATGACACCTCGGTCTTTTACCCTAGTACTTCCAATACACAATTGATACTTAATTTCAGTTCCCATCTTTGTTCAGAAAAAGTTTTTGTTTTCCTTGTGTGCAAAAATAAACATTTAATCGATTATTTTAATGTGTTACATTTTTAGACCATCTAACAGCAAAAATAAACTAAAAATAGCTAGCAAAATATCATAACAAAATGTTTTTTCTTTGAATTTGGTTCTGAACGAATCATCAATTCTGTATTTAAATGTAAATTAATGCTGTTGCATAGCAGTCGTAAGCAGCGACGTTTTCGTCTTTCTGCCACTATCGTGTCGTCTGCTCCGGAAGTGCACTGGCAACAAGTTTCCTCCCCTTGTGCGCAATCTAGTTCACCATTCCTATATCTATGGGTGGAAGAGGTGCCACAGAAGTGAGAAAAGTCGTTCCTTTTGCAGATTCGGTCCTTTAAAGAACGTATCCATCTGTCAGATTCTGGCCTTCTGGAACGAATTCCTACTCGGAATAGAGCATTTCGACGGGCCCCTCCTCTCTGCGATCGGTCGCCGTCTTGCGTGACAGCTTGGGGTTCTCGCCGTAATGTATTTCAATGGGAAAAACCGGATTTTCAACATTCAAAAAAAGTATTAAATTTAATTTTTTGGATGATTGTAATGGATGGAATTTGTTAATCAGACCTTCGACTTATGTGTCCCAGGTGGCGTTTAATATTTTAAAAAGCTTAACATATAATATTTTAATGATATTTCAAGCGACTTTTTCCGCTGGATCTGCGTTCGGAAAGAGAACATTATGTACGGGAATGAACACAACGTTTGTTTTAAGATTCAGCAGGTTATTCGGATTACTGTTTGTTTACAAATATCATTGTTGTGAATGCGAAATTTTCTTACTTTGTGAGATTTATGCAAGAATAAAGTTTTCTTTTTGAATTATAATTCATCGGATATTCTGTATGTCCTAGAAAACATCAAATTCCATTAATATTTATATTAAAGAAGTGTTTATTTAAATTCCTATTAAGATATATTCATATTGTTTTTTTTCTTTTATAAAAATAAATGTACTGCTTGTTAATATTTATCATAGTGTTCTTTTAAATATGTAAATGCCTATAAAATAGGACCAATTATCCCATTAATAAAAAAAGTGTAACATATGCATCGCATAACATATTTGTACATGTAATTAATCTAATACGTATGAATACGAATTTAAAAAATAATCCAATAGATCAACTAAATTAAAGACGTAGACCAATTAATGTAATCTTTACTTAGTTGCATAATTATTTAAATTGACAGTAAACATGAGTGCAAAATGTAAATTTATAATTCCATAAAGCTTCTGCCTTTTTATTATAAGATGGAAAACATTTCTGTTTCGCAATGTTAGCTCATAAAGCTGTACTAAACAATTCTACAATTACATTTTTGAATTTTGTTTCAAGTTAGAATCAGAACAGAAATCAAAAGCTGGAACTCTGACCCTGTATTTCTTTTTTCTGGGTGAATTTTTACATATTAGGCAAAACCCAGCAAAGCTCATGAATACTTTGCTCCGAACCCCAACACTAGTATACATTAATTCATACATTTTCCCCTTTTCAAGCACAAACTGATTTTAGCAGACAAGACAAATCATGTTCGCTTCACCTCGACCAGATTTGAGAGTCCTGAGACCACCAGAATTTGGGTGTTTTCTGTATAATGTTTATATTTCTTCCTGCTAATTTCCGACTATTTAATTTTATATCACTGTTCTGTGAAATAATTATTATAAGGTAAAATCTTTAAACTATCGTTATTTTAATTAAATGTGCTACCAACCCCATATTGCAGGGATTTGCAGTTCGCTACTGAGTATTAACATAAGAATATTAAGGCTCCGGCACCTTTTTTTGCTAGAAATTGCCATAGCCCTAGAGCAATTAAATGTTTTCTCATTGAAAAATTTCTTGAGAATTAATTATTTATTAATTAATAATTAATTTTATTTAATAATTAATTAATTAATTTCCAAAAAGTTACACTTTTTGTATATAACCCGCATACAAAAATATCCCCAATCGGTAAAATGCGCTCCATATTCTGATGAGGTGATGCACAAAATTTGAGAATTATATCCTGAAAAGTGTCAAAGGTATGAAGATAATGAGTACTGACTTAAACCAATTTTCAGTAGCTCTTGAAAGGGAAAAAATCACAATCACATTTTAAGGGTCATACAGATATTATGAAAGAATATTTTACATTCAAATTCAAGTATAGACCCCAGTCACCTTTGTTTATAGATATCCCTTAAGACGTTATATGATGAAAGGCTGAAATCACCTCATTTGTGCATGGGGTACATTTTATTTTCTAGAAATTTTTTTGTAAGGTAGTTCTAAGAAAATTTAAAAAGTGTAACTCTGTGAAAATTAACAAGAGGAATTTTCTCTTAACATAGTCTTATTTTTTTAACCTTATTTTAAACATTTATTCAATTCACACTGCCTAATTATCTTTAATAGATAAATAATTAAAGCATGCTATCACTTTCTAGGGGCACTGTACGTGTGTGTGTGTCTATACAATTTATAAACACTAATATTTTTACTTCCTTGTATGACGTACAAAGAAATAATGTGATCACAAAAAGAATTCAGTATCCAGATTTGGACTACCTCTAAATTTACTGAGCTTTTGCTTGACATCTCATTGTACGCATGTATGTATGTTCATATAAATTCATGTACAAGCATTCTGACTGACAGCTAGACCATTTTGATCAGTGTTTCCTGGCGCCTGTACGTACGTGTGTTTGTAGGTAACTTACATATCTTAAAAACTATGAGTCGTACAATGTTGAAATTTTATATTTAGGATTGTTGTAACATCTACATCCATACGTTATGCTTTATGGGCAGAAATTCATTAAAGTGTAATTTAGAGATATTAAGTTATTTCAAATGAATCAAAAGTGATATATGTTGTTAAGGATTACGAAATGAATCTTGCCATCGAAAATGGTATCTTTATCATTTACAGTTCTACAGGAGCACTCAGAAAAATTCCAACAAATTACAGTCAATGGCAGTTTTAGAGACATTCATTCAAGCAGAATAGCATCTTACCATATGGTTGGATAATGGCCCGGTGACGTTCAGCCAGATCCATCAAAAACTGCACCTAAAAGTCACCAAACGTGGCAACTTTTGGTGTATATATGTATAAATTTAATTTGCATATCTCAAGAACTATTAGTCGTAGATTTCTGAGATTTTATATATAAGATTGTTGTAACATCTAGTTGTACACCTAGATTTTTTATTCCAATCTACTGGAGAGTTTATTTACAGGACCACCCAAAAGAATTTTGGGAATTTTTGGAAATTACTTTAGAAGTTATTTACAAAAAAATTGAAAGAAAAAAAGCATCATATTTGACTGCATAAAATGATTTAGGTTCTTGAATCTAAACAGCAGGTAAGAACAGTATTCATAGAAAAATTGCTACTGGCGTATTATCCCGGCACTCAAACAAGACAGGCGATTTCTCGCCAAGATAAATGCCAATCACATGAAATTATTAATGGTTTCAAATACGATTGGCAACAGTTTCCAGCACATTTGATGAAAAAATACTTTGTCGGAAATGACCACTGCGATAATACGTAAGTATCAAAAAATCTAAAAATCTTCAGAATAATTTCTAATCCTAATATCAGCTCCACGCAGAACAGAGTGGAAATAGTTTTAGGTAAAAGAATAAGGATTTATTTTAACGAAGTACAGTTTAACCATTTAATCATCTGTCCATGGACACGAGAACAACAACAGTATAACCTTGATTTCACGAAGTCAAAGAAACAACAGAAAGAATTGAGATCAGAAGGTGAAATAAAAGAGGGTGTCAGTTTAATAGAAAAAACACATTTATTCAAGATATTTAAGTTCCACTCCATACCTAATTTAGAATACTGCAAAAGAATAAAAAAGCTGGTAGCCAAGTTTAGTGATTTTGAAAAAGAAGATTCTATAGTGTTTTTTTTTTTTTTAGCATAAGCAACAATAAGTTATCATACATTAACACATCACATGCCAGTTTCAACATAAGAAACTTCCTGTTTTATTTATTTATTATTATTATTTTAATAAACCAACCACTGGTACAAAACTAGTTCTGTAAACAATGTATAAATTGACTTTTTAATCAAAATACGTTTTTAAAAAATAATTAACAAACCAATTCTTTCATGTTTTCTACTGATTTATTCTAATGCATTTTATATGCACATTTAATAACAGAATCCACTCCAGAAAGTGTTATCCATAGAAAGCATGCACTAAAATTCATGTCAATCTAAGGATAAACCTATCTAGTCATAGTTATAGCTTCAAATTACATTGGAGACAAATTATCCATATATTTAAAAATCATGAAAAAATATCAGAATCCTAAACTAGAAACAATATCTAATTTTGCAATTAGAGTTTAATTAGTTGCTGACAGCTTTAAAATTTCTTCCATATTTCTAAATAAATAATGTACATTCTTTCGTGCACAGTCGTGGATTGCTGTCTAAACTGAAACGCCTGTTGCTTGCTATTCTGCAGTTTGTTTACATTCTTCACAGTGGGGCTGCGTTCGTAATCCGAAAACCCAATGAACCTCCTCAGATTACGCGTAGTTTATACGGATTACTGAGATTGATAAATAATACATTTAGGTAAAGAAATAGCATGCGCAGAACGATGCGCGAACCTGTCACTCAGCTGACGTCAGAGATACGTCACGTCGAAATGCTCTATGAAAGGATTCATTTCAGTGGCGGCCCGTGGTCAAAACTGTTAGTGCAGCCGGAAGCATATGAGCCCCCCCCCCTTTCCTCCGGACAGGATTGGGAAATCTTTTGTTACTGAATTCGAAAGCTGGTGGATTAAGCCCTCACCGAGGAAAAAAAAAAAAAAGAAATTACATAAAAAATGTAAGAGTTTCTATTTTACTTCCATAAAATGGACATAAATTTCAACCAGCCGCTCTTATCCTCAAAATTGCATTAATCCGTGTCTGATTCGAAGTTTCCTTAGAATTTTCTTTTGTAACGATAACTTGAGAAGAAAAGAAAACTTACTTATTTTTTGTAAGTCAAATCAATCCTCCTTTCTTTTAAATATGCGAATCCGTCCGTGATGTCCCCATAAAAAGGCGTTGTTTTAATTCAGATATCAATAATTTTAAAAGCTCTTTAAAATTTCCCATGTTTAAAGAATTTTCTCGCTCGCCATGTCCTCTAAATGCCAGTTCTTGCTTACTTAAAAACAATACTACTTTGATGGGTAATTGTCCATTCATAAGCGTCTATTCAGGCTTACCTTCTTGATAAATTCAGCAATATAAAGTCGAGAGTTTTCCAAACGTATATTCTCCTTACCCCCTCCCTCCTTCTCGTCCGAGCCAATCAGTTAGTCGAGTTCTCAAGTTCAGCCGCCGTTAAAAAATCTTTCATCGGCTGTATCAGCTGCATACTCCCTATGCCGGAGAGGCTGCTTACGTAGTCGTTGTCATGGCAACGGTGCTGCCAATTTTCTTTTCAGCGCTCTGGGCTGAACCAAAGATTTTCCCAATTGAATTGCGGGAAGATTAAGGTGCTTTTTTTCTGAATGAGCGATCCGGCCACAATACGTTTTCTTGTGTTTGGTTTTTTTTCGGAGATTTTTTTAATTTACCGTAGGAATTCCACAATTCTAATCTGAATTTAGGAAAATTAGTAGAATAAATTATTTTAAAGTATGTGCTGATAATTTCAAGTGCAGCCCGGCTGTACTTGCTGTATCCCACGAGCCGCCACTGATTCATTTCGATCGAAACCAATCGGGGCCTTCGCAATTGGTAACGGGCCTGCGCGTGTATTTTGATGAGCCATCCAAAGAGGACTACGGATGCTCGAGTCTTCAAGTATACATCAGTCATTTCTTAAGCTTCCCAGTGCTTTCAAACGTTATTTAATGTAGTTTTAAATAGTAATTGTGTTACTAATTCAAGTACGAACTCCTGATTAATTTGTTTGCTATGATACATATTGACATTAAGAAAATAGATGCATATAATTTGAGGGAAAAACAAAGTAGCGCTTACTCTCAT
Source organism: Cheiracanthium punctorium (assembly GCA_038373885.1). Taxonomy (NCBI): domain Eukaryota; kingdom Metazoa; phylum Arthropoda; class Arachnida; order Araneae; family Cheiracanthiidae; genus Cheiracanthium; species Cheiracanthium punctorium. The sequence continues at coordinate 815,948 of JAWZYV010017120.1, read as the reverse complement.
GATTCACTATTGCTTATTTTAGTTTCACAAGTGGATATTTAATATACTTTAAAATAACTAAATACACAAATGAGAAAGTCATTTTTATAATGAATTCTTCATGAACGTAGTCGCATTTCCTACGTTAATTTAAACAATTTAACATTAATCTTTAACAAATGATGTATTAAAGCGTATTTCAGTGTTTTCGGGATATCCTGTATATTGGAGAAAATTGATAAAATACGCTCTATAGCGCGATCCCCAAATTAATTATTCTTTAATAAAGTAGTATATGTTATTCTTTTGTCGCTTTCTCAATCGAACTCAGGAATTGAGAAAGCATAATGAACGCTTGTACAAAATATTAACTACATTTGAAGTTTCTGTATAAACGGGCAAAAATCAATAATTTATAATTTACTTTATTTCAGCACTGTACCAGATGTAAGTCTGAATCACATAATCAAGGCATATCTAACTGATAAATAACATTTTCAACTGGCAAAATTAAATTGTTAACTAGTATCACAACGTCATGCACAAGAATAAACTACTCAAGTAATACGATTTCTGATTAAAATAATTTATTTATAAATAACACATGAGTAATTATTCACTAAACATGATTTACATACATATTTTTAGAATTTCTAAATAAATTATAAAAGTGCTCTCTTACCTTTACATTCAGAGCAAAATGTTCGAATTTTATGATAAATTTTCATGAAAGAAAACGGTGTAAGATTCACAAAACGATTACCTACATCTAAAGTTCTTTAGTACGACAAAACTATAAAAAGATTGTTTTAAAATAATAAAATAATATAATATTTATAATACTTAGAATAATAAAATGGAACACTGCGAATAGGGAAAACAGGCCTCAATGATAAACTCATTTTTAGTGGTGGCAACTCATGCGCAGGCCCGTTGCTTAGCGACGGCCCCGAACCAATCCATACTCGGGGTTTCTGTTTTTGTGTTTTTGAAGATTGGATCAAGGGTAGCCCTAAGGTACATGTCGCCACTCTGCAAACTTAAAAAGGAGGCCCTTTTATAGTTTTTCTCAGTTTTCTAGTTTGAAATGGCGCCGTAATGCGATGTTTACCTTTCTATTCTTACCGTGTCGGGTCGCCCCTGGATTGAATCGGGGCCTATTGATTTTCGTCTGTTACATTCTAGCAGGTTAGAAATTAGTATGGTAATTAGTAAATCACGGCATAATCAAATGACTAAACCAAATAAAATCTGCTTAATCTTATGTAATGAAGTTTTGTTCAAATACGCAATTAGTTTTCATCCTTGATTTTGGCACATAGGCGTAGAGTTATATGGGCCCGTGGGGCCGAGCCCCCCCAATAAATTATGAATAGGGGCTGAGCCCACCCAATAATTTACCACTAAATACAGAAAACTAATTTATACTAACATAAATAAAAGTATTCACGCGATTTACAAACGTTTAAAAAAACCTTTACTTGTACTTTTAAAAATTTTCTTCTTTTGATTTCAATCATGATATTGATTGTGACGTCACGTAACACACAATGTCACTGTAAACTGCCTTCGCCAGGCTCTGGTTAATTAAAATCAGATTATGCAATGTAAAATATGAAATGAAGAAACGTTCAGATGTGTCTAAAATGCACTATCTCATCGAAAATGTTTTTTTTTCCCTCCTTTGGATTTTGTACTTTGCTTCTTTTTTTTCACTTGTAACATGGTAGGAATATACTAACATGGATACTTACCTTACATTGGTGTAGAATTCTATGGACCCATAGAGCTCGAGCGCCTCCAATAATTTACTCTTATACATAGTAAGTCATAGCTGCCAACTACTACGGAATATAATTAACCTCTTTTTGTGAACAGTATATTTTTTAATAAGTTTTTCCAAAATAGTAACCAGCTCGCACGCGCAGCACAAAAATTTTGCTATATGTTAAGCCGAAAATATAGCAAACACTTAACACATTCGGCTTAACTATATTTTAAGCAGAAAATATAGCACCACTTTTTCATGTAGAAAAAGTGGTTAATCATATTTCGTAGTAGTTGGCAGCTATGAGTAAGTTATATGCACGTGAATCAGTGGCGAAACCAGAAATTTTTCATGGGGGGGGGATATGCCTTCTGCAACTCCTATATATGTATACGGGTGTATGATAAGGGAGTGAAGAATATACATTCTGTTTTATAGAAAAAAATTCCTCATGGGGGGGGAGGTTATATGACCTCCTACCCCACCCCCTTGGCTACGCCACTGACGTGAATGTATGTGGTAGTGGGGCCCGGCCCCCCCCCAATAATTTTGAAAACTTTACGCTTATGTTTTGGCAAGGAAAAAATGAGGAGGAAAATGTAGTACTACGAGTAACTTTAGGTAGAAAACATTTATTGGTTAGCAATAAACCAACTAAGGTTAAAAATATCGTTTCAATTGACAGCATTTTTTATTTCCGAATTTACTTTTAATTTACATTTACTATTTCTTATGTAAGCTCTTGAATAATATGAAAAATTGAATCAAACATTAAAATGTTACTATTTTAAGTTTAAATGTTATTCATAAATGTTTTCTGTATTTTCTTACATATATTTACATACATACAGCAGAGTGTAAAAAGCTTCGAAATTTGTGTTTATGATGAAGCTGAAGGGGGAAAAAAAATGAAGTCACAAGCGAGGCGCCGACTTTACAAAATTTTCCTGGGAGCTCTAGAGACAGACTATTTTTTTCGGGGGAATTGAGAGACGACTGGATATTTATCTCTTTATTTATTTAAAGAATTTCCCTAGTTGATATTTAATCAAGCTCTTAGATAGTTTTGTATTATAAATCAGCTCAGTATCTATAGAGTATTTTCCCAATTGTTTTTAATTTCTAAAGCGCTCACATACATGACCGACAAGTCGTAGAATTTTATATTAGAATTTATACAAGCATTGAGCACCCATTAAATTTGTTTATAGGAACATACCCAGGACCAATAGTTGTGACAGAAGTACTACCTGGTGACACATATAGAATATCGCATTTAGAAGGAAGCGACGGTCACCTATATGCAACTACAGCTCATATTAGCCAGCTAAAAGCCTGGAGGAGCTGGAATGACGATTGCAGTAGCTCGAGTGCAGATTCAGATGAGGAATCCGAAAGTCGGAGAAACGAACTGTCCGAAAACCGTTGCGTTACGGCAATGAGAGTTCAACTGAGGACAGTTGAAATGCCAGGATGGCCGAATGTAGACACTAAACATTTCTTAATGCTAATATTTCTTTTATTATCACACATTTTTGACACGAGCATGATTAATTATACTGAGAGTGTAATACAAATTCACTGGTGGCAACGTATAAGCGATGGTATTTAAAAATAAGAAAATTATTAGAAAAAGAAAAGTACGTAGTGTGTTGTATAAAATTCAAGTTACGGTATATGTATGAATTAGTTCAAGTTAACGCTGTACGTTATGTTAGAAATAAATGTTTTGTTTTGTCTTTAATACGTTTACGTTAGTGTGTTGAGCTAACATTTATAAACACTTGTAAAAATAGTCAAAAAAAAAACGTATTTTTCGTGAATTTTCGTAAGCGACAGTAATTATAAAACAGATTAGATTTTTTCATCAAAAAATTAAGTCACTTTTTAACTATAAATATTATTTTTTGTAAGTGCATAAAAGTAAAACTTTTTTTAAAAGAAATTTCAAAGTTGATTTCCCGTTTGGTAACATTGGCGTGTAAAAGGTTAAGAGCAGAAAAGAGAAGTTTCTTTTAAATTTCATACAAATGTTGAAAATCGCAAGATTTTGAGACGAAATTTAATGGACACTTGCCCATCCCGACTCTACGCCTATGGGGTGGAGAACTTTTTTTGAGGTTCTAATGCATATTCACATTACACCTGGAGAAAACCGCCCAAAACTCCAGATCTTCAGATCAACAGCCTGAACCCTGACTTTTTACAATTCAGCCATTTACCATGTTCAGTGTTTTATCCACTCGCCTATGGTGGATGCGAATCCGCCATGAACGGAAGGACCGATGAAATGAACGGAAGGACCGATTTCGGAACGAAAAGGTGAATTTTGTGGGGTTTCGACAAAACATAATTGACATTGTTTCTTTCCGAACATGTACCATGAATGTGAGGAAAGTATTCTAATTAAGAAAAAAATTCGACTTTGTGATTTTCAGGGTAGTTGCCGGGGGGGGGGGGATATTGGGATATTTCCCTCACCCCGAAATTGTCAGATTACTTAGCATAAGATTTATGTCGTGCAGGTATACGGTTTACTTATTCACCATTTATTTCATAACCCCCCCCTCTCCCGAAAAACTTTCCTGGCTACGCTCCTGGAGATGATGTATTTACACGTGTTGAGGTCTTCTGAATTCATTTATGTTACTTTTACAGTGATGTATGCATGTGCGCGCGCGCGCATGTGTGTGCGCGTGTGAGTGAACACGATAGCTCCTAAACGATGAATTCCATTGAGCTCAAATGGTATATATATATTACAGACCACATTCGCACGAGTGGTATTGATTTTAGTGTGCATGGGACTTATAGTGTTTTGCAGGGCTTATTTTATATTATGGCCTATGGACGGATATTCTTGAAGTGCGCTAGCGTGTGTATGTACACTAGGGTGGATCGAAAAAATTTTTTTTTCGAAATCTTTATCTCCTGAGATCTCAAAAGTTGTATATTGATATAAATAAGAAGTGTGTAAAATTTGAATGTTCTACGACAACGTCTTGGGGTTGCGCATCGAGCTTGAAATTTAGAAATTTTTGAAAAATATGACTTTTTAAAAAAATCGACCAAAAAAATTCTTTTCCAAATTATTAGGCTCCCGAGGTTTTAGAAGTTGTATATTGTTATGAATAACACATATGCAAAATCTGGAGGGGCTACGACAATTTTTAGGGAGTGCACATCGAGCTTGAAATCTATAAATATCTGAAAATATGTGTTTTTTGAAAAAATTATGTACAAAACAAACTTTATTTGTTAAAAATAATTTGGTCCTTTTATATGTTGAAAAATGTTAAGAGAAGTTCAGTAAATTACAATAAATGGCTTTCCGAATAGTTTGATTCAATGCACATGTTATTTTGTCGTTTTGTCTTGGGTGCAATACGCAAGCTGTGCTCTAGACAACTAGCGCCGGTTTGCCTGCCGTGTGATGGCGCTGCACATGCGTTCGGTTAAACCAGGCACGAGATATTTAGTTTAACATTTCAGATAGATGGAGCTTTCAGTTTACTGTAAAAAAAGCTAAAAGGTGGTTGTCTTGCACTGCTATGATTCTGAATAGAGTGAAACTGTCTCCAACAGGACATGGAACAAAATCGGTGTTCTTAGAAGAGCTGGGAATATCGAAAGAATTACCTTGTACCAAGTTACCAACCCGAAAAGACATACTCGTACTTCTATATTACTATTTTGCACTTAAGAAGAAAAATTTCTGAATAAAAGGGCAGGATCCACCGGAAGGAGAAGTAACCTTAGTTGTGGCGATCAAAGTACAGGAAATGCGCATCAAGGCCAGTATCCCAATACTGTGTCAATCCAAGGAATTCAAAATAGAAAAGGTCATGAGTAAGTTCAGCAGCTAAATAAACGGTACGTTAGAGATGGGCATAAGGAATTGTTTATGAAGAAAGTGGGAAAAACTCAGCCTTACCGAGTATCGCACTTGCAAATGTCCTGACTTTTCCCGGAACAGGTGTGGCTCAGAGCCTTTTACATACCTCACACAGAACGGGAGTCATTAACAATCGATGGAATTGTAAAGAAGAGAAGTTTATGGAGAACTAGAGAAAAGTTGAAAGGTAGGAAAGAGAAATTTCAAGATTGGTGGAGAAAGAGGGAAAAGTTCCAATATCCAGTCTCCAACTTTAGTCATTGATTTGGAAAGTGAAAATAACGAAAGAGAAGTACGAAAGACTGAAGAAAACGCTGAATCCCAAAGAATCTACCGACACTTTGGGAGGTCCGTTCACAATTGACCAAGTTAGAATAAAAATCTCAGTGCTTTCACGACACAAAGTTATTACAGACTTGGCAGCAGCAACTCTGGTATCAACTTTATTTCACAATCTAGAAAGCGGAAGGAATGCAGATGGAGAGAAACCTTTTCGACTGATTGTCGACCCATATAAAGTTAGAGGAAGGCTGAGATGACTCGCAGTGAAAGAAATGGAAGAAGGCTTTAAAATCTTCTTTGGATTGTGTTTTGATAGGAGGAAGAACAAAACTAGACACATTGAAAAATTTGTTGACGGCAAATTATACCCAAGTGTTTGTCACAAAGAACATATCTCACTGATAAAAGAACTGGTTCAACATACTCTGGCCACATATCACGATCTGATTTTAAGAATTTCACTGGAAATTTGGGAGAGTTTGACACGAAATCCATTGATCTAGGGATCCTCGCATGCATTGGCGGTGGTGGCGAATCATCGAATTCTGGAAAGAACAAAGGCGCCATCCGAAATCTAGAAACGCAGTTCTCTAATCTAACTAAATCTCAGCAATGTTGTATTTGCCAACTTCACACCATAGCAACAGCCACTCCAAAATTTGCTGTCTATCCATCTATCAGATGATGGTTTCTTACGATCTAGATTATTACACTTGACATAGTAAAATGCCACAGTTTGATTTGAAGTCGGGCTTTACATTATTCATTAAAACGCATGCTCCCATAATTGGATGCTTGGGCTGGCACGTGCAGGACTCGGATAGCAGGCAAATCAACGATGTGGGTCCTGGGTAATGTAGTTACGATTGTGGTTGTACTAGAGAAGAGCTGCAAACGTTACAGACTATTTTTCAACGGTACTAATTCATTAAAAACATAATTTTTGCTTTCTACATATTCTTGTCAAAAAATGCATATTTTTCAGATATTTGGAGATTTCAAACTCAATGTGCAACTCCTAGAAATTGTCAGAGCCCCTGCAGATTTTGCATACCTCTTATTCATAATAATATACAACTTCTAAAACCTCGGGAGTCTAATAATCCGGAAACGAATTTTTTGGGTAGGTTTTTTTAAAAAGTCATATTTTTCAAAAACTTCTTAGTTTCAAGCTCGATGCGCAACCCCAAGACTTTGTCGTAGAACATTCAAATTTTACACATGTCTTATTTATATCAATTTACAACTTTTGAGACCTCAGGAGATAAAGATTTCGAAAAAAAAATTTTTTCGATCCACCCTAATGTACACCCTCCAAAAAAGGTATTCGAGCAAGAGAGAAATTTCCTACGTTGGTTTCATATATTAAAAATTATTTATCATAGAATATGAATTAGGCTTTGTATAAATATGATTTTCCATATTTCTATCAAGTTGTGCGTTTTCCAAAAACTCAATTATTATTCGCAAATCTAAAATAGGAAATTTCTCTCTTGCTCGAATACTTTTTTTGGAGGGTGTACATTCGCTTGAGCTCAAATTTGGTACGCATATAGTAGATCACTGTCTTACAGGGTGTCCAGCGAAGGACATATTGATTTCAAAATTACATATGTTGAAAACAGAGTAAAATAAAGGGATGAGACGAACTGTATATTTATTACGAAAGCTGTAAAAATTTGATACTGGAATTAGGGATGGACGCGAGACCATGCGAGACGAGAAATAGTCCAGGTCTCGTATCGACTCGCACTTTCACATCGAAGTATCGTCTCGCACCTGGAGGTATCGTCTAGCGGTCTCATCTCGCATCAGTGGGTATCGACTTGCGGTCTCGTCTCGCGTGAGACCGGTCTCGTATATTGTCGATGCCTAAAATGCCTTTATTTTTACTTTCTTGTATGAAGTAAATAATGTACAGTCATCTCACGTTTGTCGCGGTTTTGCATATTGTCTTCATATCAATGGGGGAAATATAATTTTTTGGGGTGGGGATGGGAGGCGCAATGCCATGCCCCTAGATTTTCCACTAGTGTCGTTCTTTTTTAAGTTTTATGATATTTTTTATAATTTTAATACTAAAATGTTTGACAGCCTGATTGACACCCCCCCCCCCTTACATATATTAAATTATGACCGGTGGCGTTTCCAAGGGAGAGTTAACAAGAAAAGTTTCAGTGGAGTGCGGCGATTAGTATGACGAGATATTTTCACCATAAATGGCTCATCATTTCTCCTCATCATCAACATTGGCACAACAGCCCTGTGGCCCCTGGCCTTCTTCAGAAGTCTTTCCAAATCATTTCGCCTCCCCCCACCCCATTAATTTTTAATCTTCAACCCATGTTTAACATGACCTCCTTCATCATTGGAAAGACACAATGGAGAAGGCTCCCCTTCTTTGACCCTTGTTGCTTCCAACAATGCGATGTTGCTACCAACAATGCAATTGGGCAAGCTCAAAGCTGGCTACCAGCGGGAGTATTCAAAGACCCAATTCATTGGAGTATTCCATTTTTATTCATCGTACACTAGATACCACAATGTACATTCCGCCTTCAAAAGAATCCAGATAATTTCGGCTTAGCGATCGGCGAAAGTGTTGGTATAGAAACGATATTATCACCTAGCAACTCTACAAGTTTTCAGATTTAAATGTGTTCAAAGGAGGGGGTAATCGGTTTTTCAACTAAAGAGAGTCAATGGCAACTTTTTACGAAGTTAAAATAAAAACATCCTACAACAATGAATTAAAAATTAAACGCTTCCGGATTTACGACAAAACCAAAACAAATGTCCCAAAACAATCTAAATAAAAGTTACGATCCAACAATACTGAAATCAAAATTCATCCAGTTAAACGAATTCAAAATAAACGCTCACAACAAAAACAAAATAAACAATCCAAAACACTCAAACACTTTTAAAATACGATTTCACAAATGTCAGGCCGTTAACATTTTAAAAAACTCCGGTGAGAGAGAGGAATGAAAAAAAAAAAAAAAGAAAAAGCCTGACTTCCAAAAACAATAACAACATACGTTTACGTTGCCGATTTCAAAAAAAAAAAAAAAAAAAGAATTCCTACAAACAGATGTTTAAGTGTTGTGCCAAGGCTGTACAGTTATCCAGTTTAGGCTTGGTTGTGCAAACAAAATTTTACGCATTCTGAATAAATTTGCCCAAAATCTATCAATTTTTTCAGTTAAATAGAACTTAAATAAGGTGTATGACATCTCAATCTATCTACGCCACAGATTATGTTCCGTGATTTTTTTCAATGAATCGGGGAATCATTCATTTGTTTCCATTCTGTGTTTACTTTTTCAAGGCGTGATAGCTTTCTAGATATTTAGATTTGGAAGAAGCCGCAAATTTATGTAAAGTAAATTTTTTAGAGATCTTTCGAACTGTATAAAAGAAATGTAGCTTTGAGTTAGAGATAAAAATGTCGTTTTTATCAAAATTTCAACATGGCCTCGAGAATTTCCATTGAATTTTAGCCATCGATTTCCATTGATTTTACTATATAAAAAATACGGCAATTGAAGAAGTTTCTGTGATCAGCTGACTGCTATAAAACGTTATTGTTTATATATTTTTGTGAACTGTCTACTGAAGATTGTTCGCCGAATTTCTAGAACCAATAAAATTTGTGTTTCATCCTGTCAACTGAACTGCTTACAAGAACTTTCCATATACACTGGACTTGAGCTATGAACCTGAAAACTAAGCGAAGTTTTCTGTGTGTGTGTGTAATAATAACGACGCTGCAGTGGTTTTTTGCAGTCGGGCGATCGTCGGGTTCAGGAGGAGGCGATATGGTTGAGCGGGTGTTCTCAGCATGAGGTCTTGCGGTCCGCAGACCGTTGTTGGAGTCCGCAGGGCGCAGAGGTAGAAGAAATGCCTTATTTTTGGGGCATTTCTACGGCTGTTGGGACAATGACTGAAACGATGCTCAGTTACATTATTTTATTGTTGGATACAGGTTATCCAGGCAAAAGATGCCACGCAATCTTCTGTCTCTCTAGATGCGTCAAATTTTTGCCACTCTGTACAGGTCTTGCCACATGACCTTGCAACCTGCAATGATTAGCGATCCCATATCAGCAAGGCATCTGGGCAGCAATAGGTTTTGGTTCAAAAATGCAAATGCGACCACACAGCGGGGACTGACCGACCACAAATTTAGAACAAAACTGCTGGGGACTGTGCAGTGCAGTAGTTGCGGTTTTCGAAAGCGATTTGCTTTGTTCTCAATTACGCAGTTTAGCAGTTTGGGATTTTAGCGTGCTCTTGATTTATTATGTTACACACACACATATATATATAACATAATAAATCAAAAGCCTGCTAAAATCCAAAATTTCTAGAATCGCGCAGTTTTAATTGGCTTGGAACAAAGGAATTCGCTTTCAAAACCTGCAACTATTACACGGTCCCTTGTAATTCCTTTGTAATTTTGTAGACGGTCACCGCGCCCAGTCAATCTGGCGTCTTGAAAGTCACAACAAACCTTGAAAAACCGCTGCCCAGTTTTTGAATTTGGCCAATAATTGCAATGTGCGTGGGTCATGTAACACGACCTCAAAAGTTAATAAAAGGGGCTGACGCAGCCCATGAGCAACTTTTTCGCGTGACCGCAACTGCCAAAGAAATTTGTATCAAATCGTGCATTCTTCCATCGTCCGCCATACGCGAACTCGAGGATCGCTCTCTGCCTTTGCCGGCCAGCGAAGACTGGCCAGGATGCTACAATAACGGCTCTAAGCCAGTCCCGAGCCGCCTTGCCTAGTACCCAAAGTCGAGAATGGGTCTCAGAGAAGCCTCAACAGTCTCGTCTCCTCCGGTGCACGACAATAACCTTCCCGTAGCCGTTTATGCTATATATATATCTTCTTATAAATAAAAATGAAATTCTGTTTGTTTGTTTGTTTGTTTGTTGATTTGATTCGTATACAAATCCACAAAAATGGACCTATCGGCCTGAAATTTAGTACAGATATGTAAAATAATATAGAATAACTCATAGTCCACTTTAAAACTTTGAAAGTCCACCCGTTCCCGGAATTTACGAGATTTTTTATGCTCTTCACGCAAAAATCTTTCCGTAATTGTAACCCCTGTAGTGAAAAAAGTGTGAAATAAGGATCGTGGTTGCCATGTGTGGCGATTTTGCCGAATAAAATGTCGTTCGTATACAAATCCACAAAAATGGACCTATCGGCCTGAAATTTAGCACAGATATGTAAAATAATATAGAATAAATCGTAGTCCACTTTAAAACTTTGAAAGTCCACCCGTTCCCGGAATTTAAGAGATTTTTTATGCTCTTCACGCAAAAATCTTTCCGTAATTGCAACCCCTGTAGTGAAAAAAGTGTGAAATAAGGATCGTGGTTGCCATGTGTGGCGATTTTGCCGAATAAAATGTCGTTCGTATACAAATCCACAAAAATGAACCTATCGGCCTGAAATTTAGCACAGATATGTAAAATAATATAGAATAAATCGTAGTCCACTTTAAAACTTTGAAAGTCCACCCGTTCCCGGAATTTAAGAGATTTTTTATGCTATTCACGCAAAAAGCTTTCCGTAATTGTAACCCCTGTAGTGAAAAAAGTGTGAAATAAGGATCGTGGTTGCCATGTGTGGCGATTTTGCCGAATAAAATGTTTTAAATTTTCAAAGTAAAAATAAAAGAATAATAATGATTTTTTTTTTGTTAGTTTATATTCGTAAGGTTATTTTTTTTAAAAATTATAATATCCTGTGCATGGGAAATCAGAGCAGGAATGTAATGCTTTACACGCAAAACAATAAGAATTGAAGATTTCCGAGGCTAATAGGTAAATTATTTTAGTTTGGCGAAAAAATAAAATGGCTCAAATGCCGATTTTGTGAAAGTGAGTTCTAGCGGTTTGCACAGATTTCGGCTTGGCGCAATTTATTGAGAGCTTAAGGAAATAGATTTTTGAAAACAAGTGCAAAGGTTTTATTAGAATACAGCGTTAAATTTTAATGATCCGTGAAGAAACAAAGCAGTTATTAAGGGATTTCAATTGATCTATCTCCAGAATTCTCGCCAAATGAGTACATTGATTTAAGTTGGGGGAATTCCGCCAAATTTCAGAAAATTGAAATCTTCTCATTTAGTACATCGGAGTAATGATGAATAAAACACGTTATAGTTGATAATTTTAAAAAATTCGGCTGTATTAAGGGATTCAACTTTTCAAATAAAGGCTTGCTTTACTTTTTCGCGGTCGAACCATTTCCCATATATTATTGCTGCTAAGTCAATGCTTCGAATGATTTCCTGAAAAAAACGCTTGCAAAATGGCGTATGTTGGCACTTTGGCGAGGCTTAGATTTGAAACTGGATTTTATTTGAGACTGGGATATATAATGACACTGGTTATAGATAAAAATGAATGTTGGTATGAGTGTATGAGGTTGAAAAACTCTAGCACCGTTGAGCACCGTTGCACCATGAAATTTGGTTCACCTAAGTCTTTTATCATGGAGAAGCTTTTTATGCTATCCGTTTTCCTCTAACTTGCCACCAAGTGGCGCAGCAGAACGTCGAATTCTATTCCGTTTAGCCGTTTGCTATGCGAATATCGTCCAACCGATTTCGATGAAATTTGGTACACGCGAATATTAGAACACGGAGAATATTTTTCACTATCCATTTTGCTGTAACTTGCCGCTAAATGGCGCTGAAAAGCATCAACTTCTATACCGTTCGACTGATCGGCATAAAATTTTTTATACTTACACATTTGAGCACGAAGAATATATTCTAACTGCGTTCCTTTTGATGTTACTCACCACTAAATGACACTGCAATGCATTATTATTTTAACTCGCCACTAGATGACGCTGCAGCAGGCCAAATTCTTGACCATTCAAACGGTCGCTATGAAAATCAGTATACATAGCTATTTGAACAATGAGAATATTTTGGCGTTATCCATTTTGCTATAACTCGCCACTTGAGGGCGCTGTAGCAAATCATTACTTTATTGAACCACTAGATGGCCCTGCAGTGTATCACTTCTTGACTGTGCAAATGATCGCTATGAAAATAGGTATACATAGATATTTGAACACGGGGAAGAGTTTGGCGCTATCCATTTTCCTATAACTTGCCACTAGATGTCGCGTCAACACATGAACTTCAGGACTGTACAGCCGATAGTCATGAAAATTCGTATACATCGATATCTGAATGCGAAAAATATTTTCGCCGTATCCGTTTTGCTAAAACTCGCCACTAGATTGCGCTACGCCGCATGGCTTTCTGCACCGTACAAACGATTGCCTTGCAATTCGGTATGCATGATTATTGGACACAATATAACGCGATATCCACTTTGCTATATCTGTTTATTACAATGAATAGTAATCACCACAAATCGTAATATCAAAAAGTCCATTCATTCCCGTGCGAAGAACGGGTACTTCAGCTAGTATATATATATATATATATATACAGGGGGGTCATAAAAAACTTCCTTGATTCCCTGATATATGGACTTCTAAACTCCTTTCCGTTCAATCAATTGAAATAAGATTTCAGGTATAGTTATTCAGAGGTATGTACTCGAGATTGGGATTGTTTGTAAGAATAGAGTTCTCACTGTAACGGTTTCAGGGAAAAAATTTCGAAAATTTTCAACGGCAACAACCTCTTATTTTCTGCAAAAGTTGATTAGTGTATTAAAAATAATAAATGGTGTTGAAATAACGGACGCATGACGAAAATTGGCGGCATGAAACATTTGCAAACAAGAGCACTGTGAAGAACCAAAGAACACTCAGAAAGAAAGTGCATTGAAGCGAAATTCGAATTAATTCACTGGAATAGACAATAGAAATGCTAAACTAACAATAGCGTATTAGAAAATGAAAACTTTGATTCCAATCAAATAATTTCCCTCGCCTCTCTTGGGCCGTCATTGGTTCGATACAATGCTCCTCTGTGCAAATTTTTACGCCGCTACGGGTGTATTGTTCCAATATCATTTATGGTTTTTCAATGCGCTGATCAACTTTTGCAGGAAAAAGTGAGCGTTTTTATCGGAAAATTTCGAAAGTTTTTCGCCGTAACCGTAAGAGCTCTAATGTTTGAAACAAACACAATCTCGAGCGCATACCTCTGAATAACTGTATCTGTAATCAGATTAGAGTTACAGTTATTCAGAGGTATGCGCTCATCTCGATTGGTAGAACGGAATGGAAGCCAGTGGTCCATACATCAGAGAGTTTTTTTTATGACCATCCTGTCCCAGACAGCACATAAGCTTAAATCAAGCTTGAGATTTGGCTTGGCAATGCAAGGTTGGCTTAAGCTGGATTTTGACTTGCAAAATGCGGTGATGGCGCCATCTGTGAAAGATAATGGACATTAATTGTCTAGCCAATTTGTTGAAAGTTCGTAAAAGATGTGTTTTAACGGGGATGGGTTTTTTTACCAGTGCCATATTACCGGCAGGGCAAACGGGGCAACTGCCCAGGGCCTACAGATTTTAGGGCCCAAAAATCTTACATCTTACTCTTTTGTAATTTAAAAAAAATTACAAAGGATAAAAAAAAAAATTCAGAAGTTGAATATTTTTTTTAATTATAAAGTATGAACAATGAAAATAATTCAAATTTACATTTGTATAAATTAATTTAAACTTATTTTTAATTCTTCTAAATGCTCTATATCGATATAGCATACCAATATATGTAGGAAAATAACTAACCACATTTGTAAAGAGAATTTTTAGCATTAAAAAATAGCAAAATTTTTCAATTATTTGTTATTATAAGAAATATTTACAAAAATGACTAAAGTGTTTGTATTCCATACATGTTATGTTAGCAACTGTGATATAGCATTTCGAAGTAACGTTTAACTATCTGTTTCTTTGATTTCAGATTACTTTTCCAAATATGGAAATTCTTCAAAATAAAATACAATTATACTACGAACTTGATTTCAAAATCAGTCGTTTGTCGCGATTTTGGCCAGCGGCAGTATTGCTCATGAGTGTTGCGAAAGTTTTAAAACATGTGTTGCTCTTAAGTTTATATTACGTTTATTTCCCTATTAGTAGAGGCTCTAAATCACACATAAAATTATTTTAATTTTGATGCATCCCATGGAAAAATTAAAAAACAAACAAATAATATATCGCCCACTTATCAATCTGGCCAAAAAACCGCTTAATAATTCACTTCAAACTTTAGTCACAGTTACACAAGGCTCTGGTGGCTGAATGGATAACGCGCTCGGCTACTAATCGAAAGGTCCCGTGATCGAACCCAACCCTCGACGTTTGATGGAAACAGATTAAAAGAACTTAGAATTACAGCATAGAGGGGGGAAAATGCGCGGAAAAATAAAGTATGTGGGGCGCGGGCGCCCAGTGTGTTTAGAAAAATTTTTTTTTGGGAAAAATTTTTAAGCTTTAAATTAAGCTTGAAATGTCAAGCTTGATTCAAGCTTGAAATGTCAAGCCTAATGCAAGCTGGGCAAGTGTAAACTAGAACACTTGATTCAAGCTTGCATCAAGCTTACACGACTGGAATTTTCAAGCTTAATTCAAGCTTATTGACTTGATAAATCAAGCTTGCTGCAAGTTTGATGCAAGTTTGCTGTGCTGTCTGGGGTATATATACTATAACTATGTATGGGTCATTCTCAAAAAATGTTATGATTTCCTGGTTCAGTATGTGTTGATTTTTTTGCCGTTAATATCTTTAAGTTATTAGTAGCCAGAAAACTAATACTAATAAAATGTATCGAAATTTTCATGCATTTTTTTTTCATCGTCAGTAATTTTATTCTTTCTGTTGAATTTAAGCATACCTGACATGAATTTATTTATGAAAAAAAGAGGGGGCTGTTAAAATTATTATCCTACTGCTTATACCCATAATTTGGCAGGTAACAAGTATCATATATCCTAAAACATTTAAATAAATACATTAATTAAATTTATTTATTAATATAAGTCCACTTTGTTACTTTTAATGCAGACAGTGCGTTTTACCTTCATATAAGATAAGAAATATCATTTTATAAACGTAAGTTTATTGCTTTCCTAAGTACTAGATTTTTACAAATTATGTACACATTAAGTATCTCAATATAAAAGTTAAAATGTAATTCAATTTAAACTCTTGATAGCAGTGGGCAGATTAACAGAATGGACAAATAACCTTTCGTAGAGGTTTATTCATTTCGTTTATTCTATTTAGAGACGATTTTTGTCTTACTGTCTGTTTCATAATGCCTTTAAAAAGCATTTAATTTTAATCTTGGTGACATAACAGTTTAACATAAAGAACGTAACATAGTGGACATTGAATTAATGTCCTCACCTTAGTATTTTAATTAATTTATTTTCCTTCAAAAACGAAACCATTGAAATGCAATTGGCGGCCCTTGAAGAAAGCTAATGAAATGAGGCGGCCCTTGAAGAAAGCTAATGAATAATATCTGTATTTAATAAGGCAAAAACATACATTGGGAAATTCAGCTATAAGAAACATGGTAACATAGTGACACACAAAAAAAAAACTTTCTGGGGGAAAAATATAACAAAATACAGAAACAAAATGGCTAAATAAATTTAGTTAATTATAGTGTAAAAACGAGGCAGGAATGTTATCTTTCATTAGATGTCCCATTAATAGAAAATCGTTTTAATTTTTAAATCTCATATATATGCATACTTGTCAGGGGCGTAGCCAGAAATTTTTCATGGGGGGGGGGGGTTACGACTACTGCAACTCACATATATGCATACATGTGTGTGATAAGGGAGTGAAGAATATACATTTTGTATAGCAAAAAATTCCTCATGGGGGGTTATGACCCCCCTAACCCTCCCCTTGGCTACGCCCCTGATACGTGTGTGTTATAATGGAGTGAAGAATATACATTTTGTATGGCAAAAAATTCCTCATGCGGGAGGTTATGACCCCCCTAAACCCCCCCCCCCTTGGGTACGCTCTGTCTGTATTTATTTCGGACGCTATGACCCATATACAAACCCAATACGAAGGCCGGAGTAGAGTCTGTACACCTAGCTTGAAATTTAGAATTTTTTCACAAAATGATAATGATCTAGTCTTTTCAACATTTAGCTCCACGTTAATATGCACTTATAATCTGTATGTATAACTACACTATTGTTTTATTTCATTTGAAAGAGCTTGTTTAATTCATTTTCCTAAGTTATCCTTCAAAAAGTTATTTGAAGATTAACGATTTTGCACATTTTGTCTCTATGACGCACGTATGCATAGAATCAAATGGAAAATTGACCGGATTCCAGATTTTTTTTTTTTTTTTTTTTTTAATCTGTTAATAATTTTGTGTGATTTCCTCCCGCAAGGATGGGCACATCAAAACCCTCTTTTGCTGCACACTCCCTTCCCATCTTCCACAAACACGAGTTTATAATCTTGCCCACAGTTATTTATTTTCATGAGGATATTGTTTGCTAAAATGGCGTAGTAACTATCTTTTGTGAAAGCAGAGTTATTTGAGGTGCTTAGGAAAAATTTTAAATATGATAATGCCATAAAAATAAACCATTCAACTTTTGTTATCGGCCACTTTGTGAGATATCTCGATTACGAGCATTTGTCATGCACTTTAACTAAATATTGATGTCAAGCTGAAAATAATCGGATAGTCTGTTAATCTTTTTTATGTTTCCTGATATTTCAGGATAAAAGCAAACTCTTAAAAACTTCTGTTGCTAAGTAGAAACATTTGGATGATCGAAAATTTTAAAAGTTTTTTTTTTTTTTTTTTTTTTTTTTTTTAAAGAATGGTTATTATTGGAAGAAACCGTAGATGATAAAAGCTAATAAAAATTGAGAGCAAAAAATTTCATAGTTACAAATTTAAAATTGATGAAAAATTAACACAAAATTGAGTTTGGTTGTCTATTTGCCCTAAACCAGGGTCGCACCAAACAGTGTATATCTCAATCTCTCAACTGCAAAAAAAGATTTCTACAACCATTCCCTTCTCCTTTATTTATGAAATGTCATTTTCTTACACATTCGTTCACATTTATTATGCAAAATTATTGTATAGCAATTTGTATAGTGATTTACAAATAAACAATAAAATAAATGTTAAATTTGAGTTTAAAAATACCTAAAATATATACGTATTGCTTAAACGCATAATTATGGAAAAAAAAACAAAAAAAGATGCTTTGTGCAAGTCAGCCATTCAATTAATAACTGAACACGCTTATTAATTACGACTTGCATCCCTAGCAACACATAAAGACTCAGTTAAAAGTTGCCTTTTAAATGGTTTGTTAAAAATATGCAGTTGCGACTACAATTTGATATACAGCTATGGTAAAAAGGAGAAAGCGGGAGAGAAATAACGCCACGAATCGCTAAATGTAAAATGTCCACTGTATGTATGTATTGTGAATTGTGTTAATCCTTTGAGGCACAACCCTTTCCCAATGCTGAAAAAAGGGCAGCACAGCCAGCTGTCGTAAAAAAAAGGGTCTCTAGATCTGTGGCACGCGATGAACGTTTCGATCGTCCACCCTCTTGCTGGTAGTTAAGTCGAGCGATGGCAACGCCTGCCCTTTTTTCAGCATTGGGCCATCTATCCAGCTGTTCTCGCGTTCCTTCATCTTTCGGCAGATGTCAGTGCTGCTAAAAATAATCGTGACAATTTTTTGACGGGAAATGTAAGTGCTAAAAGTAAAGGATTCTCGTGGAGCGATGTCACCCGCAACTATTTTTATAGAAATCAAATCTATTCTTCGTGATTGGCAACAGTCTAAACGTCAGAGTTTGGCGTTCCCGGAGCGGACACACTGCGCGTTAAAGTTAAGGGTAGCCTGCACAAGGGATATCTGCCTGGAAGGGAGACCTTGGATAAAGGACTTTTTAAGTGGTTTTCAAGCGTATTCATGGCACGTTGTGCATAGTTTAAGAAATAGACAATTCCTATTCATATGATGGAAGATAAACGACCTGTTAAATATCCTCGTTCAGGTCAGACGATGAATTCTTACACTTGGCCTTTTTATTTTTTAACTGCTAGCCAAATTCGAAAACAAATTTGTAATTGGTTCATAACGACATTTATTCAAACGAAACACATTTCGATCGTTTTCCCTCGCGAATGGGTAAGACTTCGAGTGATACCAAGTTTCCCTATTCAAACGAAACAATTCGAACGCTTGATACAGTGACCTCTCACTTATGCTCCTGTCAGTTATATATGTCTCTCTTTTATGCGCGAATTTTGGAAGGTCCCGTCACGAGGAATAGGAAAATAATAATATAGGTCTCTATTTTATTTTTGAACTTAGAAAGTTAAACGAAATTGTATAGTTAAATATTTAAAAAAAATAATATTACTCGTTTTAACTGAAAAAATATTATTATGCTTTTTTTTTGTATGTTTTGTCTCTCATAATTTAGATGAAGAATTAGAAAAAAGACTCTCTCAGGTATAGGCGACTCTCATTTATACGCAATTTCAAGTGTGTCCTTTGAAACATATATAAGTGAGAGATCACTATATTTAATTAAATTTATGAATTGGAAAACATACCTAAGTAATGCATCAAACCTAGCAAATGTTCAGAAAACTGCTAGTAATGTGTATAATAAATATATAAATAAAAACATTCATATTTTGAAAAAAAAAGTTTTCAAAAATTTAATTTATATCTTACTTTAATAACGAATGTTTTGTTGTTGTTCTGAACACGTATATCGGATTTACGTACTTGGCTCGAGATCCGCTTATAAATCCTCGTCAGTAGAACAACACAAGGGGGGATGCCCTCCGTGGGATTGTTACTAAGGAATCCTAACCCTATTTACTCTAAGTTTCGGAGAAAACCACGGAAAACTCTGAACGGTTAGATGGACGAACGCTGGATGGGACTCGAACCCGGGACCTTCACACTTCGCTCGTCTGCCATTTCCAGTGACATAATCAATGTGCCATGGTGAGGCTAATGAATGTTTCCCCCCCCCCCCCACTAATTACAAAGTAAGCGACAAAAATTTCAGTTGCCAAAATTAATTTTTTCAATCAATTAACTTTTTAAAGGAATAATTGCAAGGCTGAGTAGCGTAACGCTAGCACATTCTACTACAAACCAACTGATCTGGGTCCATATCTCTCGGCAGCAACAGGAATCTCTGGAAGGGGTTCGAATATTCAAAATAGACTGCAGCACCACATTTCTTTTCTCCTATTGAGCTCACAATTTTTTTTCTCCTATCGGGTTACTTGTGTCACCATATTGTGGGGTTACAAGGCGATCGTCACGAAAAAAGTATATATCGACCTCCAATGACTACGAATCGACATCGCAATTATTATTCGTGACCGGTTTGTGACTGTGATTCAGGGTCACTTGAGAATCACTGTGCTATCTGAGTATTTTTGAAGTGAAAACATCACTTAATGTATAAAAGATGGCGCCACCTGGTGAAAGTAATTTAACATTGTTTGACATAAGACGACATTATAGTTTGGTAATAAAATTTCTAGCTGGCAGCCCTCAAACCTCGATCACTCGATCATGCAGTGTTTCACTATGAATTCACAAAGTGATCCGTCTAATAAAGTAATCGTACTGTGCGAGGGATTACGTTCGAAGACAATTGTTCGAGTTTCTTTTGGATCTGGCCTTAAACCCTCATCAGATGGGGGGACACTTCTGGAATACTGGCGTCCTTCGGAAACTGATAACTTTCGGTGCTATGATTTCAGCGTGCACGTACACGATAGTCTTTAGTGATAGTTGGGAATAGTACGCTCAACACTCCGGCTACTAGTCCGATGTCTTAATTTCTGGGTTACCACGGGCCCAGGTCAAGCAGATTTAATTATTAAAAATAGAATAGATAGAGCATACCACACATAGGGGACATTTTGCGGGTGCGCAGATTTGCGGACCTGTCAGCGGCGTCTGAAATGCCAGAGGTTTGGCCTCGGTTCGGAGCAAGTTTGCGCGTGGATGTTTCTGCTCGTCCAAATATTGTGCAGTAAAATTGTACTTGGAAATAAAAATGAACTTAGGAACAAATTAGATAAAGGGCTCAAAGAGACACAGATCTCGATAATCTCTCTCTCAAATCCAAATCCCAAGCATAGTGCTTTGAAAAGAAAAATAAATGAAAGAAAAATTTTAAATTAAAATACAAAAAACATAAGAAACAAAAATGTACGGAAAGAATTCTGTGTATGAGGAGTACAAATAATGTGACAGGGACAGCTTTTTAGAATAAGAAGAAGATATGCTTCACCTATATTTTGGAATACAGGGTTCTAGATTACCGTGCGGCTGTCAATCTAACGGTCTTGAGTTTGGGGTCGTTTTCTGCTGATGTAATGTGAATAAATGTTAGAACACATAAAAGGGTCTTCAGCCCCAAGGCATTCCTCCCTTTAGCAGATAGCAATAATGAGCTCTGCCTTTTGGCCGAGTGGATAAGACACTGAAAATGGTAGACGCCCGAAGTAAAGGTCCCACGTTCGGTTTCTACTGCGTGGCTAAAGGTCTGGAGTTTTGGTCAGTTTTCTCTCGATGGAACTTAAATATGCGTTAGAACCCCTTAAAAAGTCTTCCAACCAACCAAGGCATCCTCCCAAGCAGATAGATACCTTTAGTGTAGGCTTGCTATAACCTAAAAACATATGAGCTTTGCCTTAAGAAAATAAACAGTCAATTAATATAGGAAATTTGGACAATGACAAAAAGAAAAGAGCCTCATGCTGAGAGTCATAAATATATCGACTGTGGAATGAAATTTATGAGAAAACTTTTATTTGGTTACAGCTTATGTTTTTGATGACGAGGTACCATTCTGATTAACTACCGACTGATACTGAAATGCAACAACTCGTAAGTTGTGCAACGGTACGAAGAACATACGGCAAACTTACCACGTCTGTGAAATACGGTGCCACATGAAACTGTAGAAGCACCTCTATTTTCCGTTACTTTCTCATCACAGTCCATTTTCCTTGCTATTTATGTTTTTTCACTAACTCGGCCTATGTGAATTATCATTAAAATAATTTTTCAGTCTAACATAACATCTCTGTTTTTTGTCGCTCTGTACCAAAAAAAGGTGCCAGAGTTGGATAGATATGACAGCTTATACATACTAGCAATTTGTAAAAAATTATGTATATATAGTAATTGGAATAAAAAAATTAATTATGAAAGAAATTGCCTTAATTGCATTATTTAATTAATTTACGTGGATGCGTTTAGTAAAACAAAAATCAAGAATTGATTATGAAAGAAGTGTAGAAAATAAATAAATACAAATAAATAAATAAATGAATATTAATTAGGATTATTTGTATAAGATTATTTTTATAGGTTTAAATATCATTTTTCAGTTCAGTTAAAGTCTTTAAAATTATAAGTTTTGCAGTTTATGAAAGACATTCTTTTTCAAAGCCAAACAATCTGGCTAAAAATCTGATCCAAAACTTTATTTCAGTTTCAGTTTTTTCAATAGATGTCGCCACCAAACATTTTCTCTGAAATAGCAGATGGAATCACCGACCAGCAAGTTATGGACGCGAGACGACTTTTTGCGAGACGAGACAGAGATTTACAGCTTTTTTGCGAGACGAGACAAACGTTTTTAGCATTATGATACAGGTGTTTTTGCGACACGAGACAAAGCTTTTCGGCTGTTTTGCGAGACGCGAGACTCCAATTTTTCGTCTCGATTCCATCACTAAGCAAATTTCATCTGAGCAGGTTCAGGGATGTAACGTAAATCGCGAGGAGGTTGAGCTTTGAACATTCTAATTATTGTAACAGTACAAAATGAATAAGAGTAGTCGGAAATTTTTGAGTTTACGTGTTTCGGAAGTACTTAATAGTGCAAAATGTATAAGCAGGGAAGAGCTTTGATGATTTTGAGCGTCAATAATATACTATTACTTTCAGAAATCGTGTACGCACAAAAGAAGTCGGAAATTTTTGAGCTTCGGTTAGAAACAACTTTTGCTTCATAATTGTGTGAATCAAATATTAATCATTCAGAAATACTAAATTCACTTCACATTTCTAATTGTGTGTATAAGTGGACCAAACAAAATCTATCGTGAGTTTTTGAGATTTTCATAAATTGCATATACGTGAATAAAATTCATTCGGAAAATAGAGAAGAACACAGTTCTCATCAATCAATCAAATAAATTGTACATGGGAGCAGTGGCGTACCCAGGAATTCATTTAGGGTGTGCATATCGTCATTACTATGAAATAAGTAAGGTACCACTTGGTGAAATCTAAAGAATATGCTATTATGGGTGCCCATATAGGGGTAGGTATAGGGGTTCGAGCAGGCCTGTCGAGAGGGGGGGGGGAAGAGGGGGATTCCCCCCCCCGGGCCCGTGTTTTCTGGGGGACCGGGCTAAACTTTAAAAAAAAAAATTCTGTATAGACAGAAATAGAATTCGCGAAAACCAACACCGACTGAAATAAGTAAAGACGAGACGAGGTCCTAAACGAAACTGGATTGCTGACGACACTTCGACACTTCGAATTCTATTCCCAGAGTGCCTGGGCTCTAGGCCCTCAACTCCGCTCATAATAATTATATTAACAAGGGAATATAGTGCAATAATTTTGAGCAGAAAAAATTTAAGATATATAACACATACAATTAGAAAAAAGTAGGGGGGGTAGTAATGAGAATACAAGTACAATCGTGTGTGAAAAATTGGATAATTGAGCAACACATAAATACACTAAAGTAAACATCTTCTATACTATTAAAATCTGTGCGCGTCTGTCTGTGTGTCTGTGTGTAAGATCATCTCCTCCGAAACGGCTGGGAGTTGAGTTTCGATCGAGGTGTCCACAAATTCGGAAAATTTCGAGGAAGGTCTTCCGCTAATTTAAATTTCGAAATTCGAATTAGTTTAGGAGATATTGATAAAAAACCCGTCAAAAACGCTAATTTTTGATCTCCGTAATTCCGCAATTGTAACCCCTGCAGTCAAAAAAGTGAGAAATAAGCATCGAGGTTGCCATGTTTGGCTATTTTATTAAATTATTTAGACTCCTGCAGTAAAAATAAAAAAATAATGATTTTTTTTCTGTTAGATTATTTACAAAGTTATTTTTTTAATTAAAGTATTGCGTGCATGTGAAATCAGAGCAGGAATTCAATGTTTTTTGTGTGTAAAAGAATAAGGGATTGGGAGATTTCCGAGACTAATATGTATATTTTTTAGTTTGGAGGGAAAAAATGGCTGATTTGGCGATTTTGAGAAAGTAGTAGGTTCTACCGATTTGCACAGTTTTAAGCTTGGCGCAATTTACTGAGAGCGCGAAATAGTATTTTTAAAAACAAGTGTAGGTTTTATTAGAGTTTAGCTTTAATTTTTTTAATTTAGCAGTGATTAGTGCAGAAATAATGCAGTTATTAAGGCGAATTTAAACGATCTAACTTGAGAATTTTCACCAAATTAAGTAAATTGATTAAAGTGAGGGGAAATTCCGCCAAATTTAAGGTAATTGAAATTCTCGCATTTTGTACATCATAGTTAACGATGAATAAAATACATTAACACATAGTTAATAATTTAAAATACTGCTCCTTTTCAAGTAGATGCCTGTTGTACTTTGGCGATCAAACCATATGAGTGATAGATTACTATTTCCCATTTTGGTTGCCGTTATTTCAATGCTTCGAATGATTCCTTGAAAACAATCTCGCAAAATGGTGTATGTTGGCACTTTGGCGATCGAATGTGTAAAAAATCATTGATTCTTATTCGTTAAAGCAGTGCTACGGAAATTTCTTTTTCTGGTAACTGTTAGAATGGCATATAACTAATACTGTCTAATAAATTTTTTGCTTTACAAATTAAAATGTATGTTGATTCCTACTTTACCTTTCTTAGCAAAGCTGGCGATAAATATTCAAATATAGTGTAACGCTGTGTTTAATAGAGTGTGTTCTCGCGTTTGTGCTGCTAATTACATTCCACGATTGGAATGAGTCGATATTATGAGCGTATGCTTGGATATTTTTTTTTAATCCCACCAAACAAGGTGTAATAAAATCGGAATTCTTTTCTTTTTTCTTTGCTTTTGGAGGTGAATAAGAATGGTTTTTCAGCCCGGTAAAAATTGTGGGTATTGTAAGGATTGAAAGTAAATTTTTGAATTTGTTGTTAAGTTTAATTTGTGATTCATTTTAGCTATTTACCATCAATTTGTGGCGTTAATTACGCCAATATGGCAGTTCTAGCAAAGTAAACATGAATAATTCATTTCATGTTCTATTTTAAAGATTGCTACAGTTTCCGTAGTAACGGAATCCATTGTTGCCACTTAAGTTGTTAAATATAACAATAAGTGAAATCATTAATATCTACATCTCTTAAAACTCGAAAAATGAAAAGGCATTAAATATGAAAAAAATAGAACATTAACATATCTGCGCTTCTTTAAAAATAATCGAAGTTTTCATGCAATCTATTATATAAATGTGAAAGTATGTTTGTTTGTTTGTTCGTCCGGGTTCTCTAACTTTTTACGATTTTTCGGAATTTTGAGGGTAGAAAGCTACTCAAATAACCGATTTCAGCACATTCGTGAGCATAGATAACAAAAGTTAGATATATTTATTTATTACTTTCAATAATTCAAGTGAGACTGGCGTCATTTTTATGTCACTGTCAAAATGCATTAAGAATCCTGGTTAACAAGTTTTGACAAAAAATTACACCACGAGCGAAATAATAAACTTCCACCCAGATTATCAGATTGTGTAGAAAATAAAATAACGTGTTTTTTCTTTCTTTTTCTTCTTTCACTAATTCATGTTAGATATCGCAACTGAGAATGATGTCATTTTGACCTCATGAAAATGAGTTAGAAATCTAATTACATTAAAAGGTTTTGACGCAAAAATTACTATTATAAAAATTCAAAGTATTTTGTTTAATGCGCGTGTTACCCTTAGCGATTTTTGAGCTTTGTGATTTTTCAGAAACCATAATAACGAAAGGAATCTTGCATTTTTTTAAATCGTGGGAAATTCAAATGTCGGCACAAGATGCAAAATACTAATTAACATAATTCATAGTATTCGCTATCGGTTTGACGACGGTCGTTGTATGTATTCCCAAAAATCGTGCAAAATGTCGCCAAATTTGGACGACTTTTGGCGGTATATTATCAATATTAGATATACTCTTTTTTTTGTTAAATTTTAGCAACTTAACAAGCTCTTGCAGAAAAGTTACATCATTAGCAATATGGATACGGAAAATATTTGAAATGCCGATTAGCTAGGAATAACACCAATATCTCTCAAATTAACTTTAATAAAGTTCTGTTGCAAGCGAGAGTTTTTCAACGTCGTATGTTTCAATATTACTCCGTTTGAAAACTACTGCGCAAAATGACTAAATTCGACTACCCTGCTCAGAACGTGACGTCATAAATTAAAAGTTGTCTGAAATTCGTAAACTCTGCAACACAATTTAACGCCCTATTCGCAATTTGAGCGATTCCAAATAGTTCCTCGAGATTACACAGTTTGATGTTTTCACGAGTCTGAACCATGGTGGATTTAAATAATATTTAAATTGGTACAGCTTGGATGTTTTGCGAGATGAAATATTTTGCTGTGCTAAATACGCCAATCAGACAAGAATTATGCTTAAAAATATATGGAGATCTGTTTTAATGGCAATGCATAAATTTCACAGAATCACCAAAAAGTAGAAAGGCATCATTGGTTTAAAATATCTAATCTGTTTCTTTAAATTGAGCAATAAAGACTGAGAAACGAAGATAGGTAATATTAATATAAGTAATAGATAGTATTCTCATTTTTATCTTTGGTAGTAATTGTAGATTTGTTTCGATAATATGGATTAAAGAACAGTATACCACGTTAATAACTATTTCGTTAAATTAAAAGCGTTATATTCATTATTTTTCACGATCGTCTTATAACTAACTAAACCATAATTCTACGTTGTGTAATATATTCCACGGTAGTTTCAACAAAAGGACTGCTTGAACTTTTTGACATTTTGCTTTTGCATAGATAGTTACGATTATATTTTAGTAAAATATTCGTTTCCTACCGTGCGAAGAACGGGCACGCAGCTTGTCTATACTATTAACATCTTTGCGCGTCAGTCTCTGTGTGTGTGTGTGTGTGTGTAGCATCCTCTCCTCCTAAACGGCTGGGAGTTGAGTTTCGAACGAGGTATCCACGAATTTGGAAAATTTCGAGAAAGAACCTCCGCTAATTTAAATTTCGAAATTCGAATTAGTTTAGGAGTTATTGCTAAAAAACCCCATCAAAAACGCTAATTTTTGCTCTCCACAATTCCGTGATTGTAACCCCTGTAGTCAAAAAAGTGAGAAATAAGCATCGAGGTTGCCATGTTTGGCTATTTTATTAAATTATTTAGACTCCTGCAGTAAAAATAAAAGAATAATGATTTTTTTCTGTTTAGATTATTTACAAAGTTATTTTTTAATTAAAATATTGCGCTCATGTTAAATAAATAGCTGGAATTCAATGTTTTTGTGTAAAAGAATAAGGGATTGAGAAATTTCCGAGACAAATATGTGTATTTTTTAGTTTGGCCGAAAAAAAAAATGGCTCATTTGGCGATTTTCAGAAAGTAGTAGGTTCTACCGATTTCTACAGTTTTGGGCTTGGCGCAAATTACTGAGAGCGTAACGAAATAGTATTTTTAATAACAAGTATAAATTTTACGTCGCTATACTTCGATTTTTCATACAGAAATAATGCAGTTATTAAGGCGATTTTAAACGATCTATAGAATTTTCACCAAATTAAGTAAACTGATTTAGGTTAGAGGAATCCCGCCAAATTTCAGAAAATTGAAATTCTCGCACTTTGTATATGGTAGTTAACGGTGATTAAAACCCGCTGTAGTTAATAATTTAAATAACTGCTGCTTATCAATAATACGACTGCATTAAATTTTGGCAATCGAACCATATAAATGATAGATAACTATTTCCCATTTTGATTGCTGTTAAATCAATGCTTCCAATGATTCCTGAAAACAGAAAAATCTCGCAAAATGGTGTATATTGGCATTTTGGCGATCGAAGTACTGTGTAATAAATAATTGATTCTTATTTGTTAAAGCAGCGCTACGAAAGTTTCTTTTACTAGAAGCTGTTAGAAAGGCGTAATTAATACTGTCTAATATATTTTTTGTTTTACGAATTGAAATGTTTGTTGATTCCTACTTTAGTACATTTCTTAGCAAAGTTGGCGAAAAATATTCAAATGTAGTGCAACTCTGTACATTATATTAATTCCATTCCACAATTGAGATGAGCCGATGTCACTAGCGTATGCATAGATATTTTTTTTTTTTTATTCCGTCAAACAGAGTATTGCGTATTGCCTTTAGTGTCAAGTTTAATTTGTGGTTTGAGCTATTTGCCATCGACTGGCAGCGTTAATTTCGCCAATATGGCAGTTCTAGCAAAGTAAACATGAATAACTCATTTCATGTTCTATTTTTAACATTGCTATAGTTTCCGTAGCAACGGAATCCATTGTTGCCACTTAAGTTGTTAAATTTTACAATTAAGTGAAACCACTCATTTCTACAGCTTTTAAGAATCGAAAAAGTGAAAACGCATCAATTGTGAAACAAATAGAACTGTAACAGACTTGCACCTTAAAAATAATCGAAGTTTTTATGCAATTCTACATACCTTTAATTTTATTTCCTTCGAGTGTGGATGTAATTTTTTACGCCATTTTTGCTGGCAGATTATCCGGAGCAGCACATACCCTCTAATGTATTTGCTCCTCCGGACGCAAGAGCGTATGTCCAGCGCGTATTTGTGTAACCCCATTGCGTTAATCAGAATTTTCTGGTGTCACATTTTTTAGACCATTTTTTTACTGCGGAGATTGCGATCCTGAAGTGTATTGATTAAGCAGGAGTAGCCAGAAATTTTTCATGGGAATGTTACGACTACTGCAACTCACATATATGTACACGTGTGTGCGATAAGGGAGTGAAGAATATACATTTTGTATGGCAAAAACTCCGCTTGGGGGGTTGTGACCCCCTATCCCCTCCTTGGCTACGCCACTGTACGCAAGCATCAGTTGTCACGTCATGCAAAACCGTCATAGATGGCAAATTCCGAAGTTGTTCTGAGGGTTATACAAAATTAAAAATTTTTCTTTTAGTAAATTTTACTTTTGATACAGTTCGGATATTTGGTTTTAATACAATTCGGCCACCAAGGTGAGATGAAATATTACTAAATACGGCAACCCAGAATTTTCTTAACTATTGAATTTGACACTATGCAACTACAGTAGATTCCCTATAACACGGTAGATACGTTCCGTGTTATAGGAATCCGTGTTGTACGGGTCCTGCGCTATACTCCACCTGGAGTGTGAACTGCGCGGTATAATCGCGGCAAAACTTATTCGCGCTCAGTTAAAGTGCAATGATGTTTGGTGTTGCCATTCAAAAGGAATGTTAATTACAGGAGCTAAGGCGTCATAATTTCAGAACATATGTCTCATTTCACCGTGCTGTACGAGTCTCTTTTAACGAGTCTCTCTACACGAAAACGATCGTAATGTTTTCGTCGTGTTCTAAGAATTCGTGTTGTAGACCCATGTTATAAAGGGGTCAACTGTAATCTGTAAAAAATGAAAAATGAAATTAGTTATTTATTTAGTGCGAATTGACAGTGAGATAAACGTCACTTTTATATAACAAGTGTGATACTGCATTAAGAGTTCAAGAAGGGTAATAAATTTTTTCTCAGAAGTTACATCACGAACGTTTTCATTTGCAAAAGCGACATGATTTTCACCGGAGCAGGGTACATTTTTGGCTTTTAAACGTAAATGATGCATCCATTGTTTCATGTAGATTTTTTAATTTAGGTAAAATTTAATAAAGTCGTGTGTAACATAACTGTCCTAATGCATTGTCCACGCTTTGAAAAATGCAAGATAAAATTATTGTCAACATCATGTAATGTTATTTATGTGGTATATACTATATATTAATGCTATAAATTAAACCTCACAAAGAGAATTATATGATGTAGAAATCGGGCATTTTTCGAAAGAGAAAAGTTTTGTCTGCATACCATAAAGTGCTTTCTTTTTTGATCGCCAGTCACATTGACGTAGTTTTTGTGTCATGTTGCAATCGTCTAAAATTTGCACTCATGACGTCAACTTTTAGTCACGATTCAAGTATTTTTTCACGTTTTGAGATTCCGAATTACTGGGTTTAATTCGAATTATACATGTTTAAGGAAAATTTGCGTTTCCCACCGTGCGGAGAACGGGTACGCAGCTAGTGATATATAAAAAGCAACAATTAATTCAAAAGGAGTTACAATTGTAAACAATTGTAGTTCTGGGTAACAAAGTAATCTTAAATTTTTATTTCTTAGTTGAATGTGCTAGACATTCAATTAATTATTATTTTTTTAATTAAAAAAATACATTGGGACATGAGAAATATTTAAAAAACACTAATCTAGTCGCTGGAATCGCAAAAAAGTAAACACAGAGAGGTTCTGAAAGGGGAGGAAGTCCTCGACCAATCAGGGAGATCGTAACAAAGTTACCGGAATCAAATTCCATTTTTTAATAAAGTTTTTAATAACTCTAGAATTAGGAGAAGAAACCTGGGGTAAAACTAGTATTATAGCGAAAAAGAAAAAATTAAAATCGTTTAAATGGACGTCATGTACGCTCTTTTATTTATTTATATTTTGGGGGGCAAACGTAATTTAGGAGTCTTTGTGCTCTCATACGCGGGGAATCACCACGACAACTCCAGGCCGGCAGGTGCAAACTTGATAATTTCCAAGCGCGGGAAAATTCATTCATCCCCAAAATGTTCAGAATTGCTCTCGGAATGTGGATTTTTTAGTTGTTTGCGGTGAGTTTACTTTCCCTTTTACACTTCTTATTATCACAGTGATTATTTATTTATTTTTTAAATAATTATTAGTTATAAAGTATGTTTATTTCGTCAGTGCTTCGTGAATAAGCTTAATTTCTCACAGCAAACTTTTGAGGTTAAAATTATCTTATTGCTACTTGAAACATTTCATGGAAAATTTTTATGGTAGTGATTCTGTAAAGCTTTTCACATATTTATTTTTATATATTAAGAATTCATTAAAGCGTTTTCTAAACTTATATCTTTTACGTTTAGCACACTATTAATTTTGCCTAAGAGCCAAGTGAAATTGTTCGGAACATTTATTTTGTATATTTGTAATAGCTCATTAAATTTAATTAGAGTAGCGGTTCCCAACTTTTTAACGTCGCGCCTCCCCCCCTCTCTCCATATTTTTCAGCATATACTCAGTTTTTTTATTTTTCAACAGTGAACATTTAGTCGCCTATTTTAAAAAATGACGTTATCAGTAAAGTTTGAACAAACATTTTAAGCGAAAATGGGTACGTTTTTGAGTAAAAATGCGAATGAATAAGATGATAACTTTTTTTTTTGAGGGGGTGGGGGGGAGGGCCCGGCAGATATCCACCCCCCGGGACTGAGTTTGTCTCTCGACGGGCCTGAGTTCGATTCCCCCCCCCCCCCCACTGCAGCCACCGGAATAGTAAACAATTTTATACCATACTGAAATCTTTCAAATTAATTAAGTTTTCAAGTGTTTGAAAACTCAAGATGAGCTTTAGGGATGGACGCAAGACGGAAAGTTTGCGCCACGCGTCTCACAAAACAGCCTAAAAGCTTTGTCTCATCTCGCAAAATCCCTATATCGTAATGTTAAAACTGTGTGTCTGGTCTCGCAAAAAAATCTGTAAATCTCTGTCTCGTCTCGCAAAAAATTGTCTCGCGTCCATCCCTAGCAGCTCCTCAAAATACATGTACGGCCCAAATTACCGCCCATGTATACGTTTCTTGTCTCTCCCTTTCAAACCTGTTCACGAATTAATATAATTTTTATAAAGTTATTAAAGGTTACAAAATTGAAGATCCTGGGACAAAGTAGTAAAATTATCATAGGAACGAAAATTCGTATTTACCAGAACCGGCGGAATTCAACATCGTTGAAAATTCGATAAAAGTCATTTAATGATTGAAAAAACAGCCACAATTTAAGAATTGCCAAAAAGAAGTGGTTATAATTAAACGGAAAATTTCATACATATTATTTTCTACAAGGTTATATTCATTCTCCCTGTTTGTTTTTGCAAAATATTTAAGGCTTTTAGAATTAGAAATAGATTACTTATATATTTTTTTATACATGTATAACAGAGACCATTTAAGCACATTTAAAATTTACTGCTTCCTAAGTAGTTTTTAAATATTTCATAGTTGAAAACGATCCTTCAATAGTACATGTTGTCGCAGGCAAAGTGACTAAAGTTTTTTTAAAGTTTATGGATATTAGTGAAAATGTCAACACTCGCACGTTACATACTTGTAAAGCTTCTATAGCAGTTAATCTAATCTGTTGTGCCAATCATTTCTTTTTCCATAGCTGATGTTCTATAATAATTAGCATTCTTAGCATTTCTAATTTTTTTTTTCGTCTGTAGGTATGAGGTTATTTCCAGTGAAACTAAAATATTTATTTATCTCAAAATTTCTTTCTGTTTTCTGAACCTTTCTTTAAGATGTAAAATTACAGCATTCAAAAATTTATTACTGTTACTTGAAATTTTTATTTAATGTACACTTTTTTGTTTCAAATTGATGTTTGGAATTTTTTTTCACCTGATTTAAGAAACTTACAACTGATCCCTTTTACTCATTCTCGGATCAAAAAATTAAGAAAAGATTGAAACGAATTTAAAGTTATAAAATTGTGAACTTAGCAATTCGAGCACTAGACAATGGTTTGAATGAGATTTTCAGGCTGCTCTCCGTTTATGCACACGAAATCATAGATCATCGCTAACTGTTCGGAAAGGTTGACATCTTCCTTAGAAATAATATAATATTCCGTAGATATTCTATAGGGATGAACCCATTCATTCTCTCTCCTCCTGCAAACTCTGACCATTGGATTCATGGGCACAAAGGCAAATTTTTAGAGTCATCAAGACTTTCGATTATTTTTTCAAGAATTCACTTAGCTGGAATCATGTTTTACTTTCATAATGAAGATTTTTTTTTGGGAAAAAATCAGCCCCTCCCCCCTGGGTACGCCACTGCATGGGAAAATAGAAATAAAATCGTAATCAGGAATTTCTAATCAATTAAATAAAAGCACATGGGATTTTTTTCTTTTTAATTTAAAAAAATTATCAAGAAAAAGTAATCGGAAATTTTTAAATTTCATTTGCGGGAATGCTAGATTTACAACTCATACAGTCAAGTAAAATGAGT
Organism: Cheiracanthium punctorium; assembly: GCA_038373885.1. NCBI lineage: Eukaryota > Metazoa > Arthropoda > Arachnida > Araneae > Cheiracanthiidae > Cheiracanthium > Cheiracanthium punctorium. Next base: position 782,592 of record JAWZYV010017120.1, on the reverse strand, counting down.
CGAAAATTTTCATAAATCGGTAATACTACTTTAACAAGTTTTAAACGCTGCATGATAATCATAATTTGACAAATCTAAATGTGAAAAATAAATAAAAGTACTCGAGTATGCTTTTACAAACAAAAAATGTGTGAAATAAACAAGGGAAAAAATTGCAATCTTCGAAAACACTGAACTCACAAATATAAATATTTGACAAATATGCAATTTATATAATATCTCTCTGAAAATATAACGGAATATTATTATGCTTAACAAAAAATTTCATTTTTCAGAATTTTAAAATTATGATTGTAAAATTATTTCTTGTACAGTAAAATTTTGTCTCATTTAATATTTTTCTATGAATTTCCGACTACGAAAGTACTTTTGCATTCCCCCAACAAACACTGTAAAAAATATTTCTTAGTATTACTGATTTTTTATCATTTTAAATATGTTTTTACGGGATTTATTGCTTTGAGCATTGGTGATCCGATCAGAGGTACTACATTTAAGGCTGTTTAACCTGAAGAGGGAAACTTGTCGTAGGACTTGGGGGGGGGGGGTGGAAACCTTGAAAAACAGGTGGTTTGAGGGTTTAAGGACACATATAGTGCTGTCTTTGTTCATTTAATAGAAACAATTAGTAGCTGTATCTTTTTGAAGTTCTCCGAAAAATTATAGAAATTAAAACTCTAAAATGGAAACCATAAAATGGACTTTTCTTACTGTAAAATATTGAAACAAGTACTAGAGATCAACGCAAATTGAGTTTTTCAAATGAAATTCCACTGAAACACGATAAAACTGCCGAAATTCTTTGAATTTCAGTCTGAAATACCATTTTTATTTATTTACTTATTTTTTTAAGTTAAATGGCTCGTATAAACATAATGTTCATAAAAAATCGTATAGTTTTATAAGAAACATTAAATTTTTTTCAGTAGCTCTTCTACTGAAATTTTATTTTAAATCTTGATCAGAAGTCATGTACGTTAGGTTACATAAGCCATTACGAGTTTCAAAACTGTAAAATTTGTTAAAAGGGAAATGTAGTACATTTTTGGCCCCAAAACATTCTTAAATGTATTATGAAGTGATTCAAATTTATATTTCAAGGTTGCGCTTGATAAAAAATGTTTTAGTCTTCTAAATTTGAATTTGAGTTTTAAAAAATATTTTTCTTTTTTCTTTTTCTATAAAAACTGACTGGTTCTTCAGATCTAAAATTTGCAGTAATCCACAGTATAGTTTCCGAGGAAATGCTCTGAAAATTTTCATAGTTCTAGTACTGTAAGTTTATTTCTTATATGGAGTGAAAGTTAACCAAAGAGCGGACTTCTCTGAAAAAGTGCCAAGTTTAATTTTTTTTCAAAAAATTAAGTAACTTTTAAAATTTGAAATTTGCTTTAGTTCACAGTATGGCTTCTGAGGACACAGCTTAAAATTTTTCGTAGTTCTAGCATCGTAAGTTTGTTTCTGAACTTCAGTGAAAGTCCACCTAAAGCGTCTAAAGTGTCAAGTTTAACAATTTTTTAAAAAAGTTAAATATTTCTTCAAATTTTATCTCAATGTCAGTTTTCAATCTCGTTTCTGGGGAATCATTCTGAAAGTTCTCATAATAATGGAACTGTAAGTTTATTTCTAATCGTGAGTGAAAGTCAATAAAATAGTATTTGCTCTGAAAAAGCGTCAAGTTTAATAATATTTTGTGAAAAATTCAATAACTTTTCAAATTTTATCTCAATGTCAGATCACATTCTAGATTTAGAGGAAACATTCTGGAAATTCTCATAGTTATGTGATTAGAAGTTTATTTCCTATCCTGAGAGAAAGCCAACCGAAATCCTCCGTTTTCAGGTAGAACAGTCTTAAAATATAGAAACTACTTAAAAAATTACATAAAAACTTCCACGATAATATGATAAAATTAGTAAAATAAGTACCAGAAACAGGATTTTCATGCATTACAAGCACAGCTCGGAGAGTTTGACCGTTATCACATTGCAGTTTAGGTAAGAGTTCTTCAACTGCACAAGCAGCAATTTTCGCAAGCTGTTTAAAATGAAGAACGAATCTCGTCCCGGGACTTGGGGAATGGCTGTTAAATTAGGTGGTTTTGGGACTTAAAAATACATGTCGCGCCATCTTTATTCGTCAATTAGTAGTTGTAATCTTTAGAAAGCCTCTGAAAAATTTTAGAAATGAAATTAAAACTGAAATTGAAACGATAAAATGGACTTTTCTTGCTGCGAAATATTATAATGAGTAAAGTAATTAAAAAACTTTGTAAAAAACACACATAAGAAGTAATAGGTAAGAGGATACGCACGTTTCGTTCAAAAATTGTTTTGAACTTCATCAGTCCAAGCCCTTCGTCATAAAGAACACAGGGAACTGAAAAGAGATAAACAAGCAAGATGTTGCCACAAGGGGCAAAGAAAAGTCGAACAAAACCACGGAGAGGGGAGAAAAAAAAATTAAAATATGGTATAAAAAGGAAAGGAAAGAAGCACAAAAAATACAGAAATAAAAAAGGAATAAATAATAATAATAATAATAATAATAATAATAAAGGGAACACACTAGAACAAACACACAGACAAAAAAGAGAAAACAGAACAAACAAACAAAAAACAAATAGCACACTTGTTTTTTTTTTAATAAAATAAAAACCACGAACAGGACAGCACAATAAATATATATATATATATATATAAATATATATATATAAATATATATATATTGTGCTGTCCTGTTCGTGGTTTTTATTTTATTTAAAAAAAAAAAAAAAAAAACAAGTGTGCTATTTGTTTTTTTTTTTTGTTTGTTTGTTCTGTTTTCTCTTTTTTGTGTGTGTGTTTGTACTAGTGTGTTCCCTTTATTATTATTATTATTTTTTATTTATTTATTCCTTTTTTATTTCTGTATTTTTTGTGCTTCTTTCCTTTCCTTTTTATCCCATATTTTAATTTTTTTTTCTCCCCTCTCCGTGGTTTTGTTCGACTTTTCTTTGCCCTTTGTGGCAACATCTTGCTTGTTTATCTCTTTTCAGTTCCCTGTGTTCTTTACGACGAAGGGCTTGGACTGATGAAGTTCAAAACAATTTTTGAACGAAACGTGCGTATGCTCTTACCTATTACTTCTTATGTGTGTTTTTTACAAAGTTTTTTAATTACTTTATCGTTTAACACCAGTATTTTGAGTGATTTTTCAATTATAATGAGTATTCGGGAGGAGCGCAAATTATTATTATTTTTAATGAAATACGGTTAAAACGCGATTAAATTGCTGAGATTCTTTGAATTCGCATCTGAAGTACAATGTGTAATTATTTACTTACTTTTTAAAATTAAATTGCTCGTATAAACTTAATATTTGTAAAACTAAATCCGCTCTTATATTAAACGAGGAATGTTTGTGTGTGTGTGGGTGTGTGTGCATGTCCGAACGATCTCGAAAACTGCTCTAAGGATTCTTTTTAAATTTCGTACCTGGGGGTTTTTTGGGCCCCTGAAACGATTGAGCTAGGTCAATTGATTGAAAAATCTCTAAAACGCTCAAAATTTAAAATTTAAAATTTTTGGACGGTAGCGCCATCTATTGAGCGTTTGAAAAACACACTTGATGCAATCTTCCTAAAAGGGACGCTCAAATAAGTTTGGGGCGGATTAAAAAATACACGCCATCGATATATAATAGTAAAAATTAATTTCGCAAAGAAATAGAATAAATGGAACTTGATATTCAGTACACAGACAAATAAATATTTTAGAAACTAGATATATTACACCATTCAGCTACATAAATTTGTTTAGAATTAAAAAGTTATTTTTATTTCAAAATATCGTCCTGGCAACCAGCGAAAGAAAAAGAAAAAAGAGTCTTCGTTGCCATCCCCGCAAGCACCTTGATGTAATATACGTAAATAATTTAATTATTCTTAATTCATAGTTATTAATACAAAACTATTCGTAAATCTTATGTGAAAAATTGCCTGAATTTATTACAATTATCCTTTTGTAACTAACGTAAAGCTAAATGTATTTTCGCGTATATACTAAAACAATAAATATTTTTCATGTATTTTATTGATCCATATGATGCGAATTTCAAAAGTGCATAAAAGTTTCAGCTTAGCCGAATAATTTAAATGAAAATGACACCCTTTTCAGTCATTCACAGTAAGAAAAAAGATCCTGTGACGTAACATGAAAATTCTTTTTTTTATTTTTATTTTTATTTTTTTTTTTTAAATAACGGCACTAGGTCGAATTCTATTTTAACTGCCTTATTCCGCCAAGTTGACGATAAATATTTAAATGTAGTTACCCTGACGATTTTTTTTTTTTTTAATGGGTCAACCGTTTATAATGAAACGATGTTCGAAACTCCGATGAAAAAATGATACGATCGATTCCTAAATTGGGCTCGCAGCCGATATTCAAATTAATTTTGCAGATGATCAGCCATCAGTTTAGTTTTCATTCACTGCAGTTGATGATTTTAACTCATTTATTTTATCATCGTATGGACAACCTTTTAAAAGTTGCGGGCAGAACTTTACGATAGTGGCCTACTGGGCCTGACTTCAGGATGTTAGCGAAATCGCGGGCCGTATAATTCGGATTTATATGGAAGTTTGAATGTTTTATATAGGTTTTATACAGAGTTTTGACTTGTTCTAAGGGCTGGTCCAAAAGCCATGGCGGGCCCCATCCGGCCGCAGGCTGGGAGTTGTCCATATGTGGAAGCAGTAAATTAGGAGGCTGAAATCTGGTTACTAAGATTTTTTCTAATAAATTTTCAATTCTTATTTAGACGTGGATTAGACTGTGTTGTTTTGTGTTGTGTACTATCACTAAACTAAAGGATAAAGCCCTTTGTGGAGACAATTACAGCGGGCGATAGAATGTCTACACTCAGAATATTTAATATTTACCCACTTAAAATCAAATAACTTCATATTCAATTTTTATTATACATCGAAATTCGAATTGTATAATCTGCAGAGACATTTCGTATTCGAAACATTTCGTTTTGTATCAACATCCTCTCCTATATCCATGCTTAATGCGTAGAAAACCGTTTTATTTTTGAAAAAAAGTTAAACTGAGTAGTAATTTAGAAAAGCTATCTTAAGCGAATTGGAATCGTAATTTTTCCTCCAAAGCCTGATAACCGTGACTTCAATGTAACGTCAATGTCACTTGCAATAGATAATTCTTACACTCAAATGATTAGCTTTTTTTATTCTCTTAAATGAAATAGAGCTAAAAATACAAAAAAAAAAAAAAAACCGCTTAAAAATCGGGGAACGGGCGGATTATCAGATCTTTTCTTTTTTTTCCCCTTTTTTTTTTCTTTTTCTTTCTTTTTCTTTTTTTTTTCTTTTTTTTTTTCTTTTTTCTTTTTTTTTTACATAATTATGATAATTTTCAGGCTGATCGCACCAACGAACCGTGTAAATTTTAAGTTATTAGACAATACATTTTTAATCTGTTTGGATGGTAAAAGTTTTATTTTGAGTGGTTGAACTCGAATTGTGACAGAGTTTGGGATCAGCGTAACTATATAGGAGCGATGTATTTTTGATTTATTCGAAGTTAGAAGTCCATTTTCTTCAGTCCATCCGTTTGTTCTATTATTGTCAACGTTTAAGTAGTTGTTAGGGTTATTATAAAAGAATATTTTTGATCTATTCTGTTTTTGATTTCATGATTTCGAAGTGTCCTTTTATACTAATAATTTAAATTGCGTTACACTTTTTATTTTCTTAAGCGCGAGTTTATAAAATAAAATTATGTTTAAAGCATATTTATGTAAGATTATACTTTTATGGCATCTATATTTATGTATCTATAAGATTGAATTTACGTTTGTAGAATTTGGTTATGCATGATGAATTCTTTGAATTAGAAAAAAATAAGTATTTTATGTTTGAATTGAAGCACTATAGAGAAATTTAAATGTGTGAACGTGCCGTTCAAACGCAAGCAGATGAAACAGATGATTAGTATTTGGAAGGAGAACGACATGGAACAGCTAGACGTCGACAAATACTTCGGGTAAACAGTCTAAGTATCTACAAAGCTGCCACAAATATGGGTACTTATTATCATAGTTTAAAACTTTTTAACATGGATTGCATTCACCCTGGAGCTTTGCATTTTTCTGAAGAGTAAAAACAAAAATTAACCGAAACCATTTTGGGGACTGTAAGATTGATGTAGGACATTCCGAATTTCCTAATGAATTGGTGTGGTTGTTTCTTCGATGTCACCCACATTTCAAAGAATTCGAAATTTGAAAGCATACTTTACAATGGCTTTGTTCACAGTATATGACGAGTGAAACTATTAACAATTTTGGTGTGTACTGCTACGTTGCGAACAGTGTATAACAGACTTGATGAATTTTTTTATAAACTCATTCATCTGACAGCTCAAGCAACTCAAATTCTTGATGCTGAATTTGAACGTCCTCAATATGGACAGATATATTTCTGAAGTAATGAAGACGCTGTTAGTGAATGCATCGCCCAAGATCTTCGCTGATACCATCGTTGATCTGCTACAGAAGGAAAGGAGGCACCTTACGTTAAACTACTTTTTCCTGAACTCTGATGGCACCGACCATCGAATATTTAGCATCCCTCTTCAAAACAAAGTATATGCCATTGTAACATTGAATGCCGACCAAAGTTTACCTGATAATGTATGAATGATCCGACAGCGATGAAAATCTTTGGCAACCATGAAGATTCTTGATACGTGCCAAGGCATTTACGTGTATTCATTATTTTACACTTAAGGAGCCTTTAGATTCTGAGCATGGCTCGGTAACCTGGTACTATATATAAAATATCGTAACGTAGTGTTTGAAGAAACATTATAAAATTTTCAATAGCTCTTCTACTGTAATTAAATCTTGAAAAGAAGTCATGTACCTCACGATTCCTAAGTGGTTACGAGTTCCAAAGTTATAAAATTTATAAAATCAAAATGTATTATAGTTTTGGATCCCAAAACATTTTGAAATAAGTTTGTTTGTGTGCGTGAGCAAAAGTCAAGAAAATAAATAATTCTTTGAAAAACTGTCAAGCTTAATAATATTTTTTAAAAAATGAAATAACTTTTCAAATTTTATCTCAATGTCAGTTCTTATTCTAGTTTTAGAGGAAACATTCTGAAAATTCTCATATTTAAGTCATTACAAGTTTATTTCCTATCCTGAGCAAAAGTCAACCGAAATCCCCCGATTTCAGGTAAAACAGATTTAAAAAAATAAAGCAATTTTTCCCTTGGTAATGTTATCAAATTTTGGTTTACAGTCCTAGTGGTTGTTGCTTCAAGTGAAAGAGCTTTTAGTCACCTGAATTTAATAACAACTGTTAGATCAAGGATGATGAGGCGATCGCTTAGAATCCTTGATGCTCTTAATCAACTACAAAGGAATAGGTAATATTATGATTTCAGTAAAAGTATATAATAAAACTTACGTTTTTTACATAAATAATTATCATTATCTTAGTAGAAAATATGATTTGGGACTTGAAGTTTCTTTTATAAAGATATATTATTGATACCTACTTATAGGTTGTTTTAAATGTTTCTTCACACTTAAATCTATTGATTAAAACTAACACTCTTTTATTGATTAAATTTCTTATCGGCTGATTTAAATTCTTTTACTCTAAAAATTTCCGAAAAATTCTCTTTAAAGACAATAATTTGTAAACTCCTCAATTCACCTGAATGCTCCCAATTCGCTAAATTCTATTTAGCTCTATTTTCACTTAAATCTTGTCTATTTCAGAATTCTTCTCCCCCACGAAAAGAAATCTCTGATACCATAGCCTATTACTATCACGTGACCAACGCTCTTCAACGGATAACGGTTCATAGTCACAAACGCGGGCATCGTGGCTTACGGCGGGCATCGAAGGACAACCATGTCGTTATAAAAATATGAATTAAAAGAGTTTCTAAAGAGGATACTCGATGTACTTTACTTAACACTAAGTCCTTTTGCTATGGGTGCTTACTTCTCTATGTATTCGCTGGTGATAATTTTATTTTATATCCGAATACCAAATGCATCTTTTTCATATTCAGAGTTGTGAAATAAATTGAACCTAAATGTGGAGAGGATGCTTTCGGTAAAAATTTTGTTTTAATGGACATAGTTTCTTACAATTGGATTATTAAAATCACGTCGCTGTTGCAAAACAAATGAAGTTATGATATCTTCAGTCAAGTGAGTAAGTACTATTTTACCTTTTTCATGTAAATAACTCTGGTTGCTGCTTTAATTAAATCTCACAGCTTGTTTAACCATGATTGCATTTCTGTATTCTGACTGTACTGTGAATTCGTTTTATAACTAGAGACGACTGTACTGTGAATTCGTTTTATAACTAGAGACTATAGAGAAATTATAATCTATTTATTAAAAAACATACTTTTTTATAGTGTATAAGATATATGTAATGTATTTGCCTTAATTTAAAATTTATTTTCTCGGGCTTATAATCATGATTACAGCTCTGATAATAAAAAATGAAGAAAACGAATAATTCAATATATTAATCGAAAACAGCAAATTTTCATAAAGCACCCTTTTTCTAGCTTAAAATAATAATCTTAATTGAGTACAGATATATTAATTAAAAAAGGACTGATTTTGTAAAAACGCTTATTCTATAGCTTAAATAATAATCATAATTGAGTACAGTTATATTAATAAAAAACGGACAGATTTTGTAAAAACACTCCTCTTTTTTGAATATTATTTATGCTAAATGCATCTGTTGTATAATGCTCAAAAATTGAGAATTTTTCGCTCCATTGATTTTTGTCGATTAATGGAGCAAATTTTACTCAATCGGGAGAATGGCTGTTTGAAGTCAAAAATTGAGTAAAAATATACTCCGTTTGATTATTATTTTACTCAGTAAATTTATGCGTGTTCATGCCAAAGTAAAAAGGTTTTGCTTTTGTTTGTGAAAGGAATTAAAAAGTTCATTTAATTGAGTTGCTAATGATAGTACTATTTGTTCTGATTATCAAGAAGAGAGATAGACGACTCCATGATAATTAATGTTCATTTTTCATTAGTTCACCTGATTGTTTTAAATTTTGTTTTAACTATGTTCATGTATAATAATGCCAAAGTAAAACACAAAATTCAATAAAATGTTTAAAATGTAAAAATTAAACCTGGTTTGAGTTGTTTTCCTCGTCATCCTGTAATGAGTAACCGCTTTTTTTAGTCACGTCACGAATTTTAATAGCTAAAGTCCCGTAAATTCGTGAATAAAAGTTGGCAAGCCTATGTACAAATCAGACTTTGTGACAATTACATATAGCTGTGTAATCGAATGAAGTCTGGTCCAAGCTCGCTTTTAAATATCCAAAAAGTCTATCTAGTTACACCATCAGTGGCCGCAGTAAGGACAAAAACGTTTTCTAAAAATACGTTCATATAGCTTACATACTCATTTCATATTACTCATTACTCATTACTCATTTCATATAGCTTACTTTCAAGAGGGAGGGAGGGGTATCTGGCGTGCAAGACATCAGCTGTACCTTTTTTATAGCTAACTATTTGCAAAAATAATCCTACTAATATTATAAATGCCAATGTTTGTATGTATGTTTGTTACTCTTTCACGCTGAAACGGTTTGGCGGATTTTGATGAAATTTGAAATAAAGACAGTTAAAGTCCTATTTTAACAAACAGACTACTTTTTATCACGCGAAAAAAACACTGTTCCTATTATATACAAACAAAATAACTATTTTTTATATAAAAAAAGAAAAAAAAAGAATACAATTGAGCTGTTTTTACAAAGCCGTCAGATGACTCAAACTTATAGAATACGCAGTTTCTAATAAAATCACCTGAATAACCTTTCCCTTCTGACCTTGATTTATAAGCGGCCTTCGGGCCAAACACACAAATCTAAAATACATGTTACACAAACAAAAAATAAGTTTCTGAAACTTTCATTCAGTTCGAATTATGCATTTTTCTGCCCGTCTTTTCCCCGTTCTATTTCTAATGTATTACATCCAGAAAAAGGATGTTAGACATATCAATTTAGTTTTGTTTAATCACACTCATGAATAATGATACACTTTCCAACTTAATGGAATAAGGAAAGAAAATAGGGAAGACGCATGGATATGATAGGCTTTTAATATTTAGCACTTTAGTGCGTATTTAAAATCTGAAAGTGTTTCAGATTTTCTTACTTTTTTTTTTCCTTTCCGTTTTTTGATAACGGCCAATATATCCAGAAGCTCGTCAGAATTAATATAGGGCGAAAATAATTTGTACCTTTTTGTGGGTTTTCATCATTTAACCATCGTATTTTTGTAACCAGGGGCGGCCCGACACGGTAAGCATCGCATCTGGGCGCCGGCTTCGAAGGGGCGTCATTTCGAACTCAAAAACTAAGTAGAGCATAAAAGGGGGCATCTTTTTTACGTTATCAAGGGGCGCCACTTACCCTAGGGCCGACCCCGTTTGTAACTATATCTTAATTTTAAATTCTATTCAGAATCTGAGATATTTCAGTGCCAAGGAAGCCGGTGAGAAACACAAGATTCATTAAGATGGCGAACCAACTGGTCGCCGGAGGCAGCTATTATAGTTATAAAAAAGAGTTAAAACTTTTTTAATAAAAATGTAGGTTATGCATTTTCAACAATACTTTCGAAGCTTCTTTTATTAATCATGTTGTACCATGTAGTGGGAGACTTCAGGTGCTCATTGTAAACTTTATTCAAAAATGATTTTGTACTTTAAATAAATAAATAAATAAAATATGAACAAATAAAAAATGTCTTTCTTGTAATTCATTTTTTAAAGATTTTTTAAACTATAAATGTCATTATATGGTTAAATACTATGTCTTGCATGCAACGTGATAAATACAAATTGTTGCTTCAAAATGCAAATGGTATTCCACAGATAAGATTAAGATTAGTGCTATCATACTCAGGTAAAGATAATCTGTATTCCCCCCCCCCCTTAATCAAGCGTTAGAGTATTTTATGAAACATCCAAAAACAGTTCATTTCGCAATATTCGAAATCTACCATTAGTGAATCACGGAGTTACGAATATAAGAGATAACACTCTCCGTTGTCTTATTTGGGATAAACCCAAGTTCCGGGTCAAAAGTGAAGAAGGAAAAGGGAGAAAATATTTATCTATTAAACCTAAAATTCTCCAATTCACGAAAAAATTTCAAAATTGTGTGTTTTTTGAAGATGAGACTGTTTAAATTTTTTTTTCATATTTTTTTTCTGTGTATTTTTCATAATTCTTTTAGTATATTGTAATTTGTAAAATAAAATGTTTTTTTTTTCTCTGAAGAATCTGTTTATTATTTAACAATAAATTTCTTAAGTGTATAGAATGATTTACAACAGTTTGTAAGTTTTGGTATATTATGACCATTCAAGGTAGTTTCCTGCTACAAATAAATAAATAAAAGTGAATTTAAGTATGCATTACTAGAGGTGGATTTAAATGTTTTAAGCAACCTACATTATTTTAGAATTTCATTTTATGGTAAATTAATATGAAATTGTCTTCTTTTTATTTTAAAAAGAATCTTAAAATAATAGCATTGGTTAAATTATGCATCTTATTTTTTGTGAGAAGGCAAAAAAAAAAAAAAAAAAAAAAAAAAAATGAAATAAGGTAAATTTTTTCTTGAAAATTTTTACAAATTGCTTTAAATTTGACAAACACTGCATAAAGATTAAACATTAATTATATGCAGTGAATTTTATCACAGCCTGTGTACTCGGTCAAAACAGAATTGTAGAATATCTACCGGTTTAAAAATTAAGGGTGTTTATTTCAGAAATTGTGCAACTTTTAAAAGAATTGAAGCTCAAGATTTGAAAAAAAAAATTAATGCCTTATAAGTAGCACTAATATAATCGCTAAAGGGTTGATAGTTATGAAACACGCATGAAAAAATTGTAAAACTGCACTCAAGCAAATTATTACCGAAAGGGTGAAAAACTGTTGTATCATTTTGAATTGCCATATCTGTGCTTTATAATTTTTCTGAAAACTGCAAGATATATACAAATCGTTCTTATTATTACAGTATAGTACAGTTTGTGGGAAAAATAGTGCTACTTTGTTTTTAAGTGTTGAACATCGTTGGTTTGTTTCAAAAGCTGTTAAAGTTTTGTGATCACTATTAACTTTATAGAAGGTACAGTCTTAATAATGCATGTACATACCATATTACCATGGTACATACCATGGTATTACCATGGTATATAATTTATAATATTACCATATTATAAATTTGCAGAATATGTACTGGTTAAAATTGACACAAATAGTATGCAGTTATTTTGCAATACATATACCAATTAAGTTATTTACAGTATGTGTACTATAAATTTAATTTGTAGTATATCTACCGGTTAAACGTTCATTACAGAACAAATACTATAAATTATTTTTACAGTGTTACATATACTGGGAAAAAATACCTATGCTGTAAATTTCTTATATGTTATATATACCGTAAAAAAAGCACATATACCATAAATTTCTTATATGGAAAATAAAGGTAAATGTGCCATAATCAATTTTTAAAGCGGTACATCTGCTTCAAACAAAATGTTTAGACATATACTGTACATAATTTTTAATCAGTACATGCATGTACTTTCTCACAATATTTCCGTCCGTATATTTCTCACAATATACGGACTTTCCGCGCCTTTTCTACTCCCCGCCCCAACAATTTACGTTTCCTGATATTTCTGTGAAACTGTAATGGTACTTTCGTAATGTTTTTCTTTCGGTATTTTTTTTCCTTTTCCATTTTTTTTCCAATTTATTTTCAAGCAGAATGGCAGCATCGCCTAAAAATTGTTAAACGATTCTCGCCTATATGTAACACGTCGTTGTTATTTAATTTCAGGAAACAATTTTTTGAAAAATAACTAAATTTCAGAAGAATATTTATTTACGCGCACAGCTGTTTTTATCAAAATAATAGACAAAATGCTGAATATTCCTTTTAAATATGCTATATCAATACTTCTGTGTGAATCATCCTTCAACACGTTTGTTTCTTCTGTACTATCGTAATAAAAGAAAACGAAGTATACTGTCTTTTTCCCCTCCAATCATCTTTGCATCCATATTTATAAGCATGGCCCCTATTATACAAACCAGGAGAATTCCATCAATTATTCAACCAACAGGTTTTTTTTTTTTTTTTATAACAACGACGTGTTACATACAGGCGAGAATCGTTTAACAATTTTCAGGCGATGCTGCCTTTCTGCTTGAAAATAAATTGGGGAAAAAAAATGGAAAAGAAAAAGAAAATACCGAAAGAAATTACTCTCGCTACGAAAATGAGAGAACGAACAAGAAGAAATGAAGAAGCTGGGAAAAAAGGGGGGGGGATACCATCAGGATCTTGTTTTGTTATTTTGTAATGGATGTGTATGTCAGGTGCGGAAATAGGCGCTTTTTCGCTCCGCAAAGTGTTAATAATAGCTTTATTAAACCGTGGAAATTACTTGAACAAACAGATGTTATCGAACTGTAGTGCTAGGGACACCCCGTCGTCTAAGCAAATGGTATCATACGGCGAGCACTGCAGGGTTGCTCGCAACGGCATAGCATGTCCGATTTTTGTTACTTTTTCTTATCGGCCATAAAAAGAAAAAGAATCCATAGATCGACATTTTGTGTCTTTATCTGAAAATGAGATGATATTTCGATAACAGGTAATAAGAAACAAAAACTATCTTCGAATGAGAGAGAACAAGCCGTTGTAACGTTCGAGATCGGATTGAAATGGCATACTGCTATTCCATCTTAGATAAGAAGATCATGTTTGCGATAAAAACAATACCACCTTCGAGATTTCAATGAATAATTACATGTTAACATTAGAGAAGGATCTATTAGACATAAACTTTCTATTACGGATAAGGCTAAATTGAATTTGCTTTTCTCTGATGCAATTTAGAAATACCGACAATTATATTGAAGGGATCTTTACTTCTTTGTGCGAAACACTAAGTAGGTATTATAATGGTGAACATTTTCATAATTAAGAGTTTGACGTAAAAATCGATTTTAATCATGCCAAAATTTACTTCGACAAATTTCTGTGCGTTTGTATGTATGTGCGATCATTTTGACTAATTTCGCCCCGACAAATGTACGTACGTGCATGTAGGGTAATTCCGGGATAGATGGACCACCGAATGAGATGGACCAGCCAAATATTTAGTTTATGCGCCTCTCCATATGTGGCGCAACTATCTCAGTGAGACACTTAAAGAGATTTTGTAAGATGTGCTACTATTTGATATTCAAAAAAACAATTTTTTTCAGCTAATTATCACTGTTGCTGTGCGTGAGTCAAATAATTTTCTACATACGGTTATAATTCTACAGTTAAAAGTTTTATTTTATGCGTGGTATATATCTAGTTTTTATGATGTAATCTCGGGGTACATGTAGGCTTCCAAATAACCTAAAATGGCGATGTGAAATCCACAATGTAGAGTCAAGGTGGGTTGTACTTGTCATTCGGACGATCGAGGGAGAGGGACCACGTCTAGGCGAGAGAGATGGCCCACGTCTAGGCGGGAGAGATGGACCAGATTTTGTGTAACTCTTTAAGTCATAGAACATAAAACAATTTCATATATATTAAATGTCACATAGTAATTCATGTAAACTTAATAAATTAATTAAGATTAATTTAATTACTGGTAAGTTAATTTTAATTTTCCTGTAGTGAAAATAAACATTTATAAATTTAATACATGCACAACTTTTTCATATTTTATGGGGGTTTATCTTTCCCATTCATATGGTCCATCTCACCCGGAGTAGCCCGGGTCAGAGGGATCAGATAGTAAATATTTTTAAAAATCATTAAAAAAAATCCTTTACATATATGATGTTCTGCATTAGGATTTTTGTAAGAAATATCATACACTATATGTATATACTGTGAAAAGTAAAATATATATAAATATACGGCTTTTAGAGGACGAATGAAAAACGTGGTCCATCTCTCCCGAAATCACCCTATGTATCTCGCGTATACTCAAAACGATTAACCCTAGGATGTGGAAATTTCGTACTTAGGATTGTTGTAACATTTACTTGTTCACCTCCATTGACGGATCCAAGGGGGGTTCGGGGTACAGGGTCATGTGCCCACCCCCAAAGACGAACTAAATTTATACTATAGAAGATTGACCTATTTTATAAATTCAAACGAATTAATGAATCTATAGGAAAGAAAAACGAAACAAAACTGTGCCATATTAGAATTTTTTTTCTTGATCCGCTACTGATTGAGCACTGATTGACACTCTTGATCCGCCACTGATTGCAATTGACTGAGTTGCTTATTTATGGGGTCACCCCCAAAGACTAATGCATTTTCTATGAGCAGTCACTTTGGGACATGCCAAAAATCACGTCAAGCTTGAGAACTTTTAGCGAAATTTTCCGCAAAGAACGTATCCCAAAATGATCCCAGCTGAGAGATATTTCCTCTATTTGGCAAGAAATCACCAACCTCAATGCTATTGAAGTATTATGTCTCCCTTTCAAATAAAAGAAATTCAAATGAATCGGATCAAAAATATGTATCATTTGATGGACATAGAAGGAAGTCATGTGGTACCTACAAGATTCTTTTCTTTAAGTTTCTCGTTAATAAAATTTGCCTTAATCAGGGACGAAGCCAGGAGGTGCGCTACTGAGCTTGGGCCCCTGCCGAAATTTGGGTTTTTGTTAATAGGATGTTAATCATGAAGCTCTTGTTTTTCATAAATTCAACCTTCGCTAGCTAATAAGCCAATAATAATTTTTTCCTGGCAAACATGCCTGCTTTATACTGATCCTTTATTAAGTGGAATTTCGTATTTTCTAGCCCCATGAATACTTGGTAAATTGAATACAACATTTTTTTTTTTTTTTTTTTTTTTTTTGTCGAATATATAGCCTTTA
Source organism: Cheiracanthium punctorium (assembly GCA_038373885.1). Classification (NCBI taxonomy): domain Eukaryota; kingdom Metazoa; phylum Arthropoda; class Arachnida; order Araneae; family Cheiracanthiidae; genus Cheiracanthium; species Cheiracanthium punctorium. Next base: position 766,562 of record JAWZYV010017120.1, on the reverse strand, counting down.
GCGGAAAAATGTTTAGGTCCCTCGCAGTTCCGTTTAAGACTTTTATGTTAAACACCTACATTTTATAAATTATTTGGAACAAATACTAAATCGCTTGACATTGATTCAAGACAATGGATTATTCCATTTATAAAAAAAAAGGTTATGCTACTTACTGTTACAGTACTGCTGTATCTACTGTACGGGACGAGCAAAAAATTTATCGTTATTAAAGGTTTTTCTTTCGAAAAGCGGTAGGCATCACGGGACTTGTGAGCAGATTCAAAAACAAACTAATAATGTTGAACACTCGAAAAAATTTATAAAATTTCATCACTAAGTGTACTGTAAACTAATATTAATAGTCGACCTGTATGTTGCGTGCAACTTTCAGAAAAAATCTTAAGCGCAGAAATTGTCTTCAAAACTGGGTGGAAGTGTTCCTTGTTTAGGGAAATACTTAAAAATTCCTGATGTTTAGCATTTTTTCCTGACACTTTCGTAACTCTTTATAGGTTTATTGTTTTTAATAGTTCATAGTACAATTTGTATAAAGACATTTACATTTTTTTTTTTTTTGAGTCTCTAGCTCAATTGAATCCATTAAAAAGCTGTTAAAAAGTTGTAATGATTTCTCAAAAGAATAGTCTTGTTCTATTGACAAACTGAGGGTCTTGATGTGGGTCGTTCACTTTTACCTCTTTTATGTCGTAGTATTCATTTGCACTATTTTGAAGAAAAATTTTTAAAGATCTTTAATATCTCTTAGATTAGGAATGCTGACAATCCATCCGTTCTAGTCTCTAGTGATTTGAGAATTTTTTCTAATCTGGTTCTCGAGGATTTTTCAATTCTACTCTTTCATCACACTGTGGGAATTTTATCATCAGTGTTTTCAATTTTCTTAAGTGGAAAATTTCTCCACCTCTTAATCTCTGCCCATTTCAATTACTTGGAAAATTAATTTTACTGACCATCACATGAAGTTCGTTTTTAACGATGATTCTCCTGTTCTTTCCATTCGTTTTGCTTTGAAATATTTATTGTGTCTCTGCCTTCTTTCATCTTTTTTTCTTTCTTCCTTTTCTTTTACGTATGTGTGTTTGCAAAATAAATAACTAAATAATATAAAAGTAAATTAAACGCGATAAAAAAATTGTAATATTAATTCGGTTTCTGTCTTGAATACGTGTTTTTTACATCGATTTGTTTTTTTAACTATGCTTTTATTTTTGTACTTTAATTTACTATCCTAGTGCTTTTACTCTGTTCTTCATTTTTCTCTCCTTAAGAAATATTTCTTTTAATCCCATTTTTAGGTGTTCCATTCTGGTTTACTTACAAATATTTTCTTTCTTCGGTATTGACTATGTTCTGTTTCTTTCCCTTTTAATTTCACATTTTTTGCTTTCCTAAGTGTAGGTTGGTGCTCGTCCCCCTACCCCACTCCTGTTAAGGAAGGAAGTCCTTTTTGTCCCCCTTGAAACTTATTTTTTTTGGGGGGGGGTGCAAAATAAACATTCAAAATATTTTTATCGCTAAATAACGCTGCTACTCCATATTTTTTCATGCAATTTTTACTTAATAATAAATTTTAAAAAAAGAGAGAAAAAAGGAAAATGAAAAAAAAAAAAAAAGAAGAAAAATATTAAGGAGGAAAATGTATAACGCTGCTGCTCCATAATTTTTCATGCAATTTTTACTTAGTGATTCAAAAAAAAAAGGGAGGGGGGGGAGGGGATGAAAAAAAAAAAGAAAGAAAAATACTAAGGAGGAGAAAGAAAAAAAAAGTTAGAAAATATTAAGGAGAAAAAATATATAAAGTGATAAGCAAATAACTGAAGATCATTGGAAATGAAAAATAAATACGACGTGCTGAAAAAAAGAAAAAAGAAAAAAAATACATGTAAGGGAGGGGGGGGGGGTTAAAATACAGTAGAAGAAATTTTCCGAGGAGGTCGCATGCTTCCTATGATTGACGCTTGAAAAATCGGTGCAATTATTATTTTCCCAGGTTGCAGTAGAGAAGGAAGAAAAAGTGGAAGAGGGTAATCAGTAGGAAATTCGACGGCTTCTTAGAACAAACAAGTGTGGAGAACGGGGGTCACCCCCCCCCTCCCATCCCATATATGTGCCGGATTGACTGGCAGATTATTTGTCCGGGATCTGTTGGGGGGATATGGGCGTGCCTGAGGATTGACTCTTGCGTACAGGCTCAGGTAGTTTGAAGGCGAAACGTGTTATCCACACAAATACAAATATTTTTTTATTATTATTAATGCCGTATGGCGTCAGGTAAAGGGCGTCGGTTGGCAGAGGTGGATTCTGATATATAAATAAACCACCTTATCTGAAAGCTTTATTGCCGTGGTGTCGTTATTAATAATAATTTTGTACCACATCGGTGAGGGCGCAATTGAATAACGCGTTTTATCACATGTTGTATCTAAGAGGGATAGCGCTGCGGTATAGAAATATTCTCCAGTGCATGTTCCCGAGGGAGCATATCTTTTCTAACTGTGTTTTAGAAAAGAGTTTGATTTCATAAATTACAAAGAACTGCAGTCGAAAATGTGACTGACACTATTTGCAAAAAATAAATTTTGAAGTTTATCCTCTAAACGAGGGCCAAATAAGGCCGATAAAGTATCATTTCACTAAATCTGCATTACAACAGAATCATTTACAAATCGATTCGTGGCTCATTCGTAGTATACGTGTTTTCCATGCGACCGACCTAAGATCGATGTCCGAGGGACTCATATTACAGTCACTGTTTTCTTAGAAACGAAAAAACACAGTTTCGATCTTCTTAAGTCGTGATAGCATTGTCTTCTGTACAAGACTGGTGGAAGTTTTCTGGATTCTTCTCTCATTCGAATATGCAAATGCAGATTCGCATAAAACGCTAAATTGATCAATTTGTTAACTCAGACGGATCTGTCATATCGGATCTGATACACTTCTGCTTTATACACCTCTCTTTTCTGTGTTGAGCGTTACAGATGAATGCGAGACGAGACAGTGCTGTTTCTTGTCTCGCAGATGTCGCTATCATTGTTTCTGAATTTCTTTTCTTCTTCAGTCTCACTCTCATTTTAAGTCTGGGAAAGAGATTTCTGCATTTCTGGTGTACCTTCTTTACGGAGATCTACATAGCAGATTGAAAAGTAAGAAGTTGTTAAAAAAACTTATCAATTTGCAAACTGCAGTTTTATTTTATTTATTTTTCTTGTGACTACGTACATTTCTTTTATTGAACCAAATATAGATTTTGTAATGATGCTAATAATAATAATGAACGAGAAAAGTTCTTTTTAGAGAATTTGGGCTAGTTATCCATTAATCGAAAATACGTTAATTTAGAGATCTCTAAAATTCCTTGAAAAATGATCATAAGTATTACCCCATTTATTTTGCCCTTTTTTTAAATAAGAGTTATTACTATCAGGTAGCACTTTCTAGCATAAAATAATGAAATAAGAATGCTTGATTTTACTGAACAAAATTTTTCGATCGCTTAACGTCATGCTGTAAATTAGGGATCGATGTGAGACGAGACAGAGATTTACAGCGTTTTTGCGAGACGAGACAAAGCTTTTAGGCTGTTTTGCGAGACGCCTAATTTTCGTCTCGCGTCCATCCCTACAGTGCAGTTCAGTATTTCAGGCGACTTATTTGAACTGAGCCCTGCTTTTATTTTTACCAAATGCTGGGTTCTGTTGCCCCGTTTGAGTCCAACAGCTTGTGTCCTCTTATGTGTAAATTGCAAAAACAAAGGAAAGAGGTTTTTATCAGTTCAGTTCATTAGTTGTGTTAACTATATCCTTTTTATGTGTGTCCGAGCTAATAACAGATTTCTATAGAACCTTTTATGAACAAGCACAAAGATTCGTTCGATTTTATGAGAAATCCGAAAACATTTTAGTAACTGGTAAACGAGTGGTGTTTAGTATTTTCATTTCTATACTATTCCCTTCGCCTTTTCTTAGAAAATTAGAAGAAAATGGCTTCAAGAAAACTCGTTAATTATCTGGTGAAAATCAATTCGCTTTAATAGTCTCAGACTGCGTCTCCCATTTACCGCATTAAATGCTCCCGTGCTCAGTATAAAGCGCCATTGAATCATTTATTTTTATACCTTTCTAATCGTCGCGTTAAGATTGCTGCTCACATTAACGAAATAATCCTCGAGATTGGCCAAGATAATTTCCCGCAATCACGAAACCGGCCCCTCGGTCCAAAGAGGCATCTCCTCTCCACATCTTTTTTTCTTTCTTTTTTTGCGGATATAAACTTTTTGAACCCGACATCCATTTATTTACCCGCGAAAAACAGCGCAAATATTTGACACCATTATGCGCTTTCCCCCCTTCCAATTTGGTGCCTTTCCCCCCTACACTTAATGCTTTTTTAATCCATTTTTTTATTCCTTTCTCCGTCCCAGGATTGTGTGTGTGTGTGCGCGCGCACTCCAGAGTCATTAAGCCTGGAAATAAAAAATAAATAAATAAACGAAGCATAGGGCCTCATAAATCTTGTGTGCACCTCGTTTCGGTATGCTAATGGGGCCGCCCGCCCCCTTTTTTTTTCTTTAGCGAAAAAAGGGGGCGGGAAGCTCATCACACAGCTTCTTGACAGCCTTGTTAACCAGGGGCGGACCTAACAAATGGGCAACGTGGGAAACCCGACTTCAAGGAAAAAGAAATTTTCTTTTTGGCGAAGAATCAAGGGACGGCAGGTTGGGGGTCAAATTCTAAGCGAGACTAAACAAATCTGCGTTATTGATTTCAACTTTACTCAAATTTTTAGGGATTGCAAAAGAAGTCTTTAAAGTCGAAGAAATGGTATTAACCCTTTAATGTGCAGTGTTCCCGCTCTGGGAACACCCAACTCTGACGTTTTGACTGTTGGCAGTCACGAAGAATAGATTTGATTTCTATAAAAATAGTTGCGGGTGACATAGCTCCACGAGAATACTTTACTTTTGAGCACGTCATTTCCCGTAAAAAATGGTCACGATTATTTTTAACAGCACTGACATCTGCTGAAAAATGAAAGAATGCGAGAACAGCTGGATAGATTGCCATATGCTGAAAAAAGGGCAGCCGTTGCCATCGCTCGACATAACTACTAGCAAGATGGCGGACGATCGAAACGTTCATCGCGTGCCACAGATCTAGAGACCCTTTTTTGACGACAGCTGGCTGTGCCGCACACAGTTATAGCACAGTTAGATGGAAATCAGTATGATGGATGGCAGTAGTGGCTAAAGCGATGGCCAGGACCCATCGATGTTTTTTTTTGGGTCTCGCAAGGGGCCAGCGTTAGCATATTTTAGTGAGGGCCCCTGAAGTGATGGCCGGACCCACTGATGTTTTTGGGGGTCTCGCAGAGGGCCAGGGTTAGCATATTTTCGAGGGAGCCCCCTAAAGCGATGGCTGGACCCATTGATGTTTCTTTGGGTCTCGCAGGGGTCCAGAGTTAGCATATTTTCCAGGGGCCCCTACAGTGGTGGCCGGACCCACTGATGTTTTTTTGGGTCTCGCAGAGGGCAGCGTTAGCATATTTTCGAGTGGGGGCCCCTACAGCGGTGGCCGGACCCAGTAATGTTTTTTGGGTCTCGCAAAGGACCAGCGTTAGTATATTTTCCAAGGGGCCCCTACAGCGGTGCCGGACCCACTGATGTTTAATTGGGTCTTGCAAAGGGACAGCGTTAGCATATTTTCGAGGTGGCCGCCTAAAACGATGGCCGGACCCATCGATGTTTTTTTTGGGTCTCGCAAGGGGCCAGCGTTAGCATATTTTCGAAGGGGGAGCAAAATCCAATTTTTTAGTGGATAAAGCATTAACATTCCTGAAATCACACGGGAAAACATGGGGTACGGCCACCATCGTTTGGGGGCACCCCTCGAAAATATACTAACGCTGGCTCTTTGCGAGACCCGAAAAAAATCAGTGGGTCTAGCCATCACTTTAGGGGGCCCTCTGGAAAACATGCCTCCGCTGTAGGGGTCCCTCGAAAACGTGCTACCGCTACTTGAATTAATCGGGTTTTGCCTAGCGCAGTCAGTCAGAACGCGTTTTGCCTAGTTAATTCGGGTTTTCCCTAACGCACTCAGTTAGAACGCTTTTTCCCTAGTTAATTCGGGTTTTGACTGATTTCGGGTTTTAACTGTAACATATACATATTTTGCATGCTGCCATTATGACAAAGAATCATTTTTCTCTTTTACAATCGCTATACATGGAGAAAGACTTTTTATAAAACACTGGTAGTTGTCTGCTGCCTGATATTTTCCCTGTTCTCTTTCAACAAGGAGTGAACAATTCTGTGGTAGATTTTCGCATTCCCACTCATCATGCCACTGGATTCTAGGTAAATTCAAATCAGGAATTTTCTAAAGTCCACTCAGGGGCAGAAGCGTAGCTAGGGTTTTCAGCGCCCGGGGACAACTGAAAACTTTGCGCCCTCGCCTATTTACGAAAATGCAGTGGAGAAGGTTTTGTATACAATTTGGCGCCCCTTAAGGGCTGCAACCGGGGACAGATGTCCCTCCTTGCCCCCCTTTTGCTACACCACTGCTCAGGGGCGTAGCCAGTGGATGCTGACGGGGCTGCAAACACCCCCGAAGTGAGTAAACATACGATATAGAGCGCAGCAAACACACGCAGGTTCTCTGAATGTCTATTAACGTTCAGCAGACGTTTTCTGAACGTTAATAGATGTTCAGAGAACCTGTGTGTGTTTGCTGGGAGAAAGTAATGTATTCGTGAATAAATTTGAAAGTTACCCTTGATATCCCCATGGTATATTTGAAATTCAGCTACGGACCTTAGCCACATTTACTTTTTTTTTCAATGTATTTTTTTCCAAATGTAAAATGTTATATCGATTTGTATAAGTTATTGCGTTTCAATTTTGACTTTTCAGCCAAACCCGGAAAAAAACGCTGCATGCTGGCCACGTAACTATTCGCTGTAGCCAAATTTCGAATAAGAGATGTATTAAAAAATTAAAAAAAAAAAACTTAACCGTAAATTGCCTAAATTGCAAAATGTTAAATGTAAATTTGTATTTTACCCTGTTCTTTTCCAAAAAGTGGACAACAGTTCTGTGGTAATATTGGTACTCTCACTCAAGTCACTGAATTCTTGGATAAATTCAAATAAGAATTTCTAAAGTCCAGTGTATCATTCTTTTATTCACTAGTATAGCTTATTTCAGAATGAGAGTTATCATGTTAACAAGTTTTAAAAAATCTTAAAGGTAAAATGGTTAAATAGTAAAACCTAAAAGGTAAATTTATATTTCCCCTGTTTTCTTCCAAAAAGTGGTCAATAGTTAAGTTGTAATTTTGATACTGTCCCTCATCATTTCATCAGATTCTAGATAAAGTCAAATAAGGAATTTTCTAATGTCCATGGTCCATGTTTTTATATTCAACCTAATTTCTGAATAAAAGCTATCGTCTTAGGAAGTTTAAAAAAAATCTTTAAGGAAAATGCCCTAAATTTTTTAATGAGTGGAGCAATGTTTCTCGGGAAGGTTTTTGGAACTTCTTGAAATAAATTGGTAAAGAAGGAATCTTTAAAGATGAAGTAATCAGATGTGCATTACAAGGCACAGTCAGGAATACGGTCTCAAAAATTTACAAAATTCACCCTAGCAAAATGCTGACGATGAATCTTTGTTAATTTTTTCAAGTTAAAATGTTCATATAGGCTTTAAAAGTTCTTTTGTTTAGGAAAGTTTTAAAGTTTCTTCATATGATAAATTTTCCAATAAGATGTCTATATATGGCTCTTATACAGCTTTCAAGTAGGTGGAAATTAAGATATCATAACAACATAAGCGGACAGTTGCAAAATATATTACTTGCATTACCACTGTGCACATTTTCCTTCAGAAATTCATCTATCAGAAACTTTGTGTGTTTTTAAAATACACAGAAAATTAAACTTTCAGCGTGAACAATAAGGACATAGGCCAAAATTTGTTAGGCTTTTGATTACTTGAAAGAAGATAGTATTACAGTCAGACCTCGGTATAAGGCATTGATATATATGCTTAGCATATATATCAATGGTATAAGGTCACTTTTTTGAAGTCCCGGCTCATTCGGATATATGGTCAGGTCTAAGTACTGTAATCGCCTGTAACATCACTTATGTCTGACTTTCTTTAGTGATTTCAGTTATTTTTCGTCTTTCCCAAATTAAGATACCGAAATTGTTTCTCAAATTTAGATTCCAATGCAGTAGAGAACATGACCGAAAGCAATTATAACGACATTCAAAAAGGAAGGGAAGAGGTGATACAAGCAGAAGCTCTCAAAGCATTCAATGTCTTATATAAAGTTTTCACGAGCCATGAGGGAGCTGGAGTATTTTCAAAAACTACAAAACCCAGAAAACATTGTATAAAAATGAAACCAAAATAGCGACAGACCTACATTATGGATTATTTTAAGTAAGGTAAGTTGTACATCATTAACTTTTCTCTGCATTTTTGCAGTATGAAACTTTATTCCGAATTTAATTATTTTTTTAAATAATTTATTTCGGGTTTAAATAATTTATGTTTCAATAATTTCGGGTTTCAATTAATAAAACCCAATTAATTCATTAATCGTGTTTTATTGGCAATTGGGTCATTATTGACAAATGCGTAAGTATCGATTATAATGTCACTCTGCTTATAAGATGACTTTCACCAGGTCCCTAGTGGTGACCTTATATCGAGGTCCGATAGTACATTTTAAAAATCATCTATAAACTTACATTTCAGATCTGCTGAATTTACCAAATTTCTGCAATAGTCGAAGAAAGAGTATAATACATAAAACCCTACTTTCGCGGCGAACCAAAAATCAAATAAATTTAGGAAACTACCCTTTCTACCGGCTTTTGGTTGAAACAGTAGGAAAAAGTAATTTTTTGTGGTCAGGTGCGGTTGAACCTTTTGCTCCCCCAGGGACGGCCCAAAGAGGGGTTGCGAATGTAGGCGATCGCCTAAGGCCCCGCTCCTGGGCCATTTTTTTTTGCTACTACATTAGACCGAGCTTGGTAGATGGATGCGCTTGGTTGCGATATATCCCGAAAAAAGCAGAGAAATAAAACTAATATGTACTAGCGGTGCTAGTAGTAACTTACATAAGACATGATTACGGATGGACGTGAGACCATGCGGGACGAGAAATAGCTCAGGTCTCGTCTCGTCTCGCACTTTCGCATCGAAGTATCGTCTCGTGGTCTCGTCTCGCACCTGGAGGTATCATCTCGCGGTCTCGTCTCGCATCCGTAGGTATCGTCTCGTGCGAGACCACGAGACCAGTCTCTCATATTCTTTGTCGCCCAAAATGTCTTTATTTTTACTGTCTTGTATGAAGTAAATAATGTACAGTCGTCTCATGTTCATCGCGATTTCACATATTGTCTTCATATCAATGGCGGATCCAATTTTTTTTTAAGGGGGGGGAGGGGAAGCGCAAAATTTGAATACCATCAGAATTGCTGCATTGTCAGGTAAGAAAGCCATTTTTTCTAGTGTAAATATATCTATCTCGGAAGGGACGCGTTACCCCTGTACCTTTCCACCTTGGATGAACCCTTGCTTCATATTTACTTCCGGGTACGAAGTATCAAAATGTAATTGCATGCAATGGAATATTCTTGCAAATTACTTTTAACACGAACTAGGGATATAGTTGCGAGACGTACTTGACAATAGGGCCGGACTGGGGCATCGGGCGGCCGGGTGAACGCTCGATGAGCCGGTGTTTTGGTGGGCCGCAAGGCCTGTCCTGGGGAAGCTCTAGATTCAAGACAAGGGCAGCCGCTCGAAGATCTAGATTCCGCAGTGACCAGCAAGATCGCGACTCAAAATGTGCACGGGGGCAAGCGCTTTGAACAATGGTTCCCACATCTAGATTATACCTCTATTCTAATCTATAAATAGTTATATGTTATATATAATTATTCTTATATATATTATAATACATTAAGTTTATATGTTTTTTCATTATACAATTCTACACTAGTAGAACGATGGGCTTGAAATTTTGCACAGGTATGTAAAATAAATGGAACAGAGAAGCCCTGCCCTAGGATACTTTAAAATTCTGTAAATTCACCCATTTCTCGATTTTCCGTAATTTTCAGCTCTGGAAAGCTTTCTACTAAATTATTGAGAAGTGATGTGTTGAAAACTCCATTATTTTGTTCGGTTCTCGTCGTACGAACGAAGATGGGGGGGGGTCATGTGTGATCGAATCGCCCGGGCCATTTCATCGGTCCAGTTCTGACCTGATTGAGAACCAACTTTTACATATGCAGGTTAAAATTATAAGTGTTTTTTGTAATGATAATGCAAAAAAGGGTCCAGAAAATTCAGCATATAATAATTAAAAAATCCCATTTGAAAGTTAATTCTAAAATTCTCGTTTCCTTGTAAGCAATGTCTTATATACCTAAGGTACTGACTATAACCATATTTGCCTATTTTACCGCGAGACTGGTCACGCGGTCTCGCGCGAGAGCTTACCCCAGGTATCGTCTCGCGGTCTCGTCTCGCACTTAGAGGTATCGTCTCATGGTCTCCCGATGGGTACCGAGGTATCGTCTCGCAAAATTGCGAGACCGCGAGAAGTCTCGTCTTGTCTCGTGTCCATCCCTAGACATGATTGAAAAGAGGCACCTCTCTTGGGCTTTGCCTGGGGCCCAGCACCCCCCTCGGGCCAGCCCTGCCCACCCTCTCCTCTCCCAAAGACAGCCTTGACAATACCACAAAATTCTCAGACCAATCATAATAATATTGGTCTGGGGATTCAGTATTATAAAAAATGTGGTTTCTTAATCATACCCTAATATACTTGATTGAGAACTTGAATTTCTTTTTGTTAATCAAATAGCATACGCTTTAGACACCTCACTATCAACGAGTGGGAATATGCTGTTAATTTTTATTAATTTTAGTAAAAGAGCTAATAGAAGTTCACGGTATTAGTAACTAAATAATAACTAACAAAAATTTTTTTATAAATATAATAAAATCTTACAATACTGTCAGTCAAAACAATATCCAGAGAATTTCCCATCAATAATTTTTCATATTCGAATTACTTGTTCTACGATTAAGTATTTTTGAGTAAAGCTTCTGGTACCCTGTTGCTCACAGAAATTCAAGAGACTCTGAAGAACTGTCAAGTCATTCTTTTGAATGTCTTTCGTGGAGTGTGCAGTTAAGAAACGTTCTCTTGCTGACGCAATTTGCACAAGAAAAGAATCACAGCCCTTTCTGACATTTCCCGAGGCTGGCCGTTTCGTATCGTTTTGACCCCAATTTTATTCTCCTCCATCTTTTATCACCTCTTGATCTATCTGCTCGGCGAAGATATCGATGCGCAAGCTTCAGCAACTCGAAACCAAACATTCGTTTTGTAAACACGCTTCAATTTCATCACACATCAAATAATTACACGAACGTGACGCTTTAAAGGCTGTAATGATTAAAGAAAAATGTGGAATTTCCCAATATGAGTTTTTGCAAGGTGGGGGGGGGGGTGTTGGATGATGATGAGAGTCTGTTCTATCCTTCACGTGGATATACCACGCCCACTAACTACCTCCCCCCTCCCGTTCCCGGACGTTCAAACGTGTTGATCCTTTAGCATCATCCCTTTTTCTTTAAAGTGATGGTCCGCTAAGAGAGGGGGACGTATCTTCACCGCATCTTCGACCGTAATAGCGTCTGCAGCCAATTACAATGGTTTATGACTTTAATATCCTGTACAAACTAGAGGTGGTGAGGGCTGTTAGATTGTATTTGCTTTGGCAAGCGGTGATAACCTTGGCACGAAAGCTGTTGATCTAAAGCCTTTTAAAGAGCCGGCGAAATGAATGTGCACTCACCTTTCAAGAGAAAACGACCCATTCTGATTCGTTTTTGCTTCTATTTGTTTCGTTGCTGGAGAGGTCCAAGAGGTGAACGTAGTTTGCACTTGAGTAGCTCTCATGATTTAAATCCGTGGTTACTTGCTTTGCTTTTTGTTTTACGAGTAACATTTATGCAGCGGCTGGACACAGGCCTAGAGATTTGATTTTATGATTAAGGCAAATCTACTCAAGGGCTATCTTCCTGGGGTGCCTTGGTCGGAGGACTTTTCGAGGGGTTCTAACGCGTACTTTCGTTACATCTTGAGAAAACCGCCCAAGACTCCAGATCGTTAGATCGACAGCCGTGCGGAAGGCACCGAACCCGGGATCTTCACTTTCGGCCATCTGCCATGTCCAGTGCAGGCCCATGCATGTACCGAGTCCAGACAAAAGAAGATTTAGTGTAAATGTGGATCAGTACTTCAGGGCCCCTCGAAGTTGAGTACTTTCAGGTCTCTGAAGTACATCTGAATAAAAATATTGTATTTTTGTCCCTCTCTAAATATTAGCGACCATTTTTTTCCTACGTTGACATTTTATTTAGCCAAAACAATCAAGCTGATAATAAGAAAATTTGGCGGGTATGTGAAGTTTGCAACGTTGTTGCTCTATAAGGGGGCATTTTCCAAAATTCATAATCTGTGGGGAGATGGCGGAGGGGTAGGAGGTCAAAAGGCTCTTTTGGCATTTCACTCTCTATCTTAAAAAAAAAAAAAAAAAGAGACTCCAAGATTTCCCTATTAAAGTCAATACACACAAATTCCTAAAAATCCGTTTCAAGACATTTTGATATTATCCCTCCACGAACGGTCGGGGAAGGGGAGGGGGGGAGGGGGCAATCTCCTTTTTTTAACCATATTTTCCTTGAAAGAAAAAAAGCTACATTTACGAACAATGTTAAAATGTAACAAACATGAATACCCTTTTATTATCACAATTTGTTTGCAATTGAAAACCAATTAAAAAATAATTTATTTCCATTTAATGTAAAAAGAATTAATAACTAAAATAAAACATGATTTGCCTGTGCTTCTAATAGTAGGGGAGAGTCGCAAGGGATGGGACACCGTCAATCATTCCTCAAGGAAACATTGTTTTTACTTTCTGATTTTTCCCACCAGGTTTAGTAGCCATAGCATCATAGTTATTATCATAAATCATTTCATTTACGAATTTCTGTTAGTTTATGTGACAAAAAAGTTCTTTTCCGACACCAAAAGTAAATAACTTCTTATACTTTCAATTCTAGTTTTCAGTCTCATTTATTGTAACTAACAAAATTCTTCTTAAGGTTTTTTAGACCTAAGAATATAACTTTTATAAATTAGAAGTTTAGTGAGGCCTAGCAGCAAGCAGCATACTTTTAAGAATAAGTAATTTTAATATGCTGTGTAAAGGGAGGGATATGACACTTAGAGAGGGAAAATGATGACAAATAAATAAATAAATAAATAAAAACCGATAATTTTTTTTGCCACAAGAAACTGACTATTCCATCATTGATAAAGAAGATATCGCAAAAGTGTATCCACCAGAGACGGTTGGTGGAACACTGGCATATTTTTCATCTGATTTGGGCAATATGTTAGATAAATACATTTTATAATGTGCAATAAAGATTGGAAACGTACAGTGTCTCTGTCATTCCCCGCCCCCTCAAATATTTATGAAAATTTTGCATAAATTTCAACTTTTAAAAACTTGTCCTTTCTCTCCCTCACCTAAGAGACGGATGGAACATTTTTCTTGCTATTTTAATTTGCTTATATAACTAAGACTGTAATAATAACCATCAAATATATTTGTTTTTGAATATGTTAAATTTTTCAAGATGTTATTTTGAAACTTTCAAAATTGTTGAAATATTTTTGTTAAAAATGCCTCACCCCTCCGGACTCTCCCCTATATCGGGTAAATACAAATACGGGAACATTTGTATTCCGTGCTGATATCTTTTCTGTGTTAAAAATTTTTAAAGGATATTTTTGAGCTCATTCATTCTCAACTATACCAAAAAATTAATTCTTGTACTTGAATGTCATCCACATGACCTTCCCACGCATATAATTTTCGCATTCTAATGAGTCTGGATTAAAAAAAATAAATGGCTTTCTCTCCGTTTTTCATTTTTAGCCTTGAACGGGTAAATGTGAATAATATTTATAACAAAAATAAATAAATAAAATGAAATTTATTACACTGATGAATTTAAGCTTTGTTCTAAGGATTATCTGTCATCCACATGACTAAAAAATATAGATTTCTTTTCTCCAGATTTCATTTCTAAAAATGGCATAACCTCATTAGTCTTTCTTTCTGTGAGAAATCGCATTTTGCTGTTTAATATCTTTTTATTTGGAAGAAGTTAAAGTTTATTTTCCAGGTGCCTATGTGTTTTTAATCCTCGTTATAAATATGTCTTATGTATATGAGAAAGCAGGTAAAATATCAATATAAATAAAATTTACTTGCATAGCATGATAAATTTTGCAGTTTTAAATTCTTGTTAGAAGCGCAATCTATGAACATGCAGATGTCACTGGTTGGGATTATACAAGGAGGAGGCACGGCCTCGGGGAAACGGATTTCAATGACCTTTGACACAGTGGCAGTATACCATGTGAATATACTGCGTGTAAAATAATAAAACGCAATACTGAAATACATTCGAGAAAAATTCACCAAAACTTTAAATATAAGTTACGCGCAAACGTGATTGAGCAGCGCGTGGCGAAATGGGTAGAACGGTGGGCTCGGATTCGAATCTCGTGCTCTCCGCAAGCAATTTTTTCCGCTCTCTCACTTTTTTAAATCAATACTGGTAATTAATTCATTTTTTAGTCAAGTAAATAATTTACTTATTTTTTTTAATTCATTTATTTTTACTACCTACTTATTGAATTTTTGCTATTATTTTTTTTTTTCTTTTTGTAAAAATCTTTACTTTGGAGTTAGAATTTTGCACATTCAAAATAATTCACATTTGACAGTCGCAAAACTGAATATTTCTTTAAGGTACATTTCTTTTTGTCATAATCGTTGTGTTGGAACATGTATTCAACTAACTTTTTACTATGTAATGTATATCAACCGCATTATAAATTCTTAATATATTGGGTTTTATGGTTCATTTTACGTTGGTATTATACAATTTGTTATTCATCTTTCGAAATTGTTTCATTAGTTTATCATTCTCCCTCTCTCTCCTTTTTTTTTCAATCTTTCCTTCAAGAACTAATTTTGTGCTGATATATAAAAATTACTACAGGAAAAAAAAAAAAAAAAAAAAAAAAAACACGTGGTACGATTTAGAGCGGTCCCCTTTCAAACGTATGACAAATGCCAGCAAACTGTTATGAAAAGTCTTCAAGAGTCTGCGGCGAGAGCAATGCGGAGTGAGTAAGCAGATCATATGATTAGTGGCGGATACAGAAATTTCTTTATGGGAAGGGTTGATTTTTAACAAGAGCTTTTTACAAAGCAAAATGTGCAATACAAAAATGTCAACTTCTTTGGGAAGGACTGATTAATAAAAAATAGTTCATTAGGCCTAAGCAAAGAGTACAGGAAAGCAAAATGTTACTCATGAGCTTTTTTTTTTTTTTTTTTAAAGGGAGAGAGGACTAAGCCTAACCCCCCTCTTCTGGATCCGACACCAGCGACGATCCACAGTTCTCACGACAAGTTTTGCCGCTAATATTTTAAACCAGATGCTTTGAAATCTTTATTCGATCACTGCTGAAGACCAATTTCATTTGTTTCAATACTTTTGACTGTTTTATGTATACTATTTTATTTACTTCACTACTGAATTTGAAAGAGGTTAAGATTTATTATTCTATGAATAATTTCACTGGTTAGAAAATTATAATGAATTTCAAAATTCCTTTTATTTTATAAATGTTAATAATGCTCTAGTTGAATAAATAGAAGCTAATTTGAGAGGAGCGTTGAATTCATAGAATGGCCCCAATTTTTGTTTCAGAATTGGTGATACAAAGCTGATTAGTCCCCAATTCTTTCCTCAAAAATAATCTCATTATTTAATTTTTTCTCTCTGAAATACAACGCATTAGATAAATAAAAAATTTGTGTGCTAGATAGTGATAATTTAGAATATTATTTACTTTTGATATGTATTACTATAGAAAAATGTGTGACCCATATTTACCCGTATAATTGCCCAGCTCACTAATTTAAATGTAGTAATAATAATTCAATTTCAGGTAAAGTGATTCTTTGAATAATATCTAAACTATTAAAGCTTACTTCATGCCAAATTAAATCATAGATTCTGTTGTTTATTGTGTGACCCATACTTTCCCCATATGACCCTAATTAACATATTTTTAAAAAATCACGAATTTGAAAAATCCATCATGTACGGTGCTAAATCTTAAAGAATACATACTTTCCAGTGTTTTCTAAAGTTATGCATTTATAGTTATACAGGAAGGGACAATAATTTTTACTTCCTTGTACGTAGTATAAGGAAGTAATGTGATCCCGAAAAATTTTGGGGGCCAAATTTCGACAAAAAAACCGATTTTGACTACCTCTAAATTGAATTTTAAAATTTTTTTCGATGCATCTCATCGTAGGCTAGCATGCACGATCATATTAACGCGTCTGCAACTCATTTTGACCAGCGGCGAGTTTATTGTGGTCAGTTTTTCCATGCCGTCTGTACGTACGTACGTACGTATGTATGTAACTCGCATATCTCAAAAACTATGGGTCGTAGAATGTTGAGATTTGATATTTAGGATTGTTCTATGATCTAGTTGTGCACCTCCCCTTTTGGTCGCAATCGAATGAATAGTTTATGTACAGGACCGCCCAAAAGATTCGAAATACATTACGCTCTATGGGCCGAAAATCATTAAACTCGCATATCTCAAAAACTATTAGGCGTAGAATGTCGAAACTTCATATTTTGGATAGTCGTAACATCTAGTTGTGCACCTCCCCTTTTGGTTCCATTCGATTGGATAGTTTATCTACAGGACCGCCCAAAACATTCGAAATACATTACGCTCAATGGGCCGAAATTTATTAAACTCGCATATCTCAAAAACTATTAGGCGTAGAATGTTGAAACTTTATATTTAGGATTTTTGTAACATCTAGTTGTGCACCTCCCCTTTCGGTTCCATTCGACTGGATAGTTTATCTACAGAACCGCCTAAAAGATTCGAAATACATTACGCTCTATGGGCCGAAATTCATCAAAGCGTTTTTTAGAGGTATTGGGCTATTTCAAACGACTCAGAAGTGATATATGCTGTAAAGAGTTAGAAAATGAATTTCTCCATTAAAAAAAGTGTCTTTATCATTTACAGTTCTGCTACAGGAACACTCAAAAGATTTCCAATACATTACGGTCAATGGCAATTTTAAGAGATTCATCCATTTCAAGCACAATACCGTCCTACCACATAAGTTAGGTAATGGTCCGACCACGGTCACGTGCCTCCCTCAAGTACTATGCCAAAAGTCGCCAAGCTTGGCGACATTTTTGTGTACGTGTGTGCATATTTAACTCTCAAATCTCAAAAACTATTATGAAATTTCATATATAAGATTGTTGTAACATCTAGTTGTGCATCTCGATTTTTGGTTAAAATCTACTGGACAGTTTATTTACAGGATCACCGAAAAGAATTTCAGTACTTTAATGTCTATGGACATCTTCAATATAATACAATTGTAGACAGTCATTGTTTGGTACATGCCCAAAATCTCGCCGTCTGTCCTCGACCTTGGCGAGTTTTGCCGAAATGTCGCCAAATTTGGCGATAGTCAGTCGTTTGGTCCATGCCTAAAGTATCGCCATTTGTCATCGTTCTTGGCGAGTTTTGGCGAAATATCGCCAGATTTGGCGATAATCTGTCATTGTTGGTCCATGCTTAATATCTCGCCAAATGTCGTCGACATTGACGAGTTTCGGCGAAATATCGCCAAATTTGGCGCCAAAAATTATTTCGTATTTTGTATAACTCTAAAACTTCAACCCGTAGAATTTTGAACTTTTGTATTTAGAACTATATTATAATATCTAACGGTTTTCAATATCTTTTTTGACAGCAATCGACTGGGAATTTATTTACAGGGTGAGCCAAATGACTTTAAATACATTAAGGTGTATGGATGCATTCAATTCATTGTACGTCTGTGGTCAATGACTACTTTGGCTATCCCCAAAATCTCGCAAACTATCTCAAGTTTGTCGGCTTTTGGTGAAATATCGCCAAATAAAGTGTCAGAAAGAAATCTTTCAAATTGAACTCAGCTTGGCGATATCGAAATGTTTGGCTAGAAATCGCTATATCTTACTATTATTGATATTTTATATCTTTCAAACAAATAAGTTTAGAGGAAGTGCGTAAAAAACATTTTTGATTTAATAGACGTGCAAGGAAGTCATGTGTTGGACACATCAGATTTTTTTTTCATAGTTTTAGCAACGAAGATTGTTTTCCGAGTGTTCAGTTAACGCATTTTATTTTTAGTTGTGGCCATTATTGTTCCTGTTTCATAAATGTAATTGTACTGAAAAGAAAAAAGCATATATATTTTTTAAATGTTTCATGTCATTCTTTTGATCGCATTAAAACGAAGGTGAACGTTTACAGGTAAAATCTTATCCCCAATCTATAAAGTAATTTTCTTCAACAAGACTCTGACGTTGTTTAATTTTTTCCCCTTAGTTTCTAACATGATTTTTCTTTCTTCCGCTTTTATCTGCTTTCAGAGCTGGTCTGTCCCACTTTTTTCTTCTTCTTTTAAAATGAGAGAATGTTTATTTAAATACAGAGATTAAATGCCATTATGTATCTTGTAAAGTACCTCATGTTTCAAAATTTTTCACAGCTAAATGAAGTTTGTTCACGGACTGCAAAATACCGCTCAAAGATTCACGTCATAAGTTGAGGAATTTAAAAGTCGTTAAGATATCACGATTTAGAGATGAGGAAAGCAATCAAATTTCACGTTTTGAATGTGTGGGATTAATTGTAAGCATTTTGGCTAATTTAAAAGGAATAGAGCAACGTTTTCTCTTATTTAAAAACCCTTGGCATTTAAACATTTAATAATACACATTGCCTGAAGAAAAAAATCCGATGTGGACACGACATGAATTTCTTGTAAATCTATTAAATTATATTGTATTTGACGCACTTCTTTTAAAATTTCATTAGAGGCCGCAGTATTCAAGTAGTTAAGGCATTCGGCTTGTAACTGGAAGATTGCAGGTTTGATTCTGACGTACCACTAAAGACCACCGTGTACATGCGGTGTACGTGAACGTTAAATCTGTGTTTCCGATGTCCTCGCAATGCTCACTACCATTATCCGAGGAATGCCAATATTCAGGAATCCTCTTCCTTCTGATGAGGATCCAAACTGTGGCGGGAAATTTCAGGATGAACATACGTAGTTCTAAACGATGCATTCGATGACGTGAGTTGTCTTCTCCTGGTAAACAAACTTAACTCATTTGAAATTAAGACACCAAATTTCAATAATATTAAGGTCTAGCGATTTCTCACAAAATATTGGCAAGCTGGGTTCAGTTTTAAAAATATTTTTGGCTCCAAATTTGGCGACATTTAGCTTAAAACTCACTAAGTTTGGTTACGGTTGGAAAGATTTGGGCACAGCCCAAATAATGGTAATCGATAGACTTTTAATGTAATTAAAGATTTTTCCAAAAGTATTCCATGAAAATAAAAAGTCTCTGTTGTGGTGTCAAATATTCAAGTAATTTGCTGATGAATCAGAAACTTCGACATAAATTAAGAATTTTGAAAATTTAACATTGTCAATCAAACAACGGTTACCAGGACCCCGAAGAGTTTACTGGACTGCTACGTAGCAATAGAACAACAAATCTAAAGTTTATATAAGAAAAATTTATACCGCATTAGCCCGAATGTAATGAGCTGTTTTTTGACTGATCATTTCCCGTAAAAACCTGACTTGAATTACATTCGAGGACTAAATACAGGATTTTTATAATTATCTTGATAAAAAATTTCGGGGTCGCGTTATATTCGGGCTAATACGGCAATTATAATAAAAACCTTTTTAGTACATTTCTAGTTCTTACTATGATCAACATGGGTGCCCATAAGAGAGAGCAAGGTAGGGCATGTTCCCCCCCCCCATCCTAGAGTTTTGGCATATTGTCTTGTGATGTAAATAAAATTAAATCACTGAGCAAAATCCTAACTGAAATTACAAGTTTGAAATTTGCCCCCCCCCCCCGCTAGAAAAAGAAATTGAAGTTTGATTCCCCTAGAAAAATTTCTATGGGCGCCCATGATAATCAGTGATTTCAATATGCATAAGAAAGAGATGTATATACGGGCAGTCAGATGTGTGCAATTTCAAAGATCAACAGATGCGTCACGTTCAATGATGCGAAGCTACAAAGACAAGATTCTTCAAACTGCTTCAAGGCTCCGTAGTGGATATAATTATCTCGAGAATAATTAGCCTGGTGTAATGAAGCAGTCGGGTCTCTCCGATTCATCAGCAGAGGATTTCGCTGCGGCATCATCTGCGAAGTTGAAAGCGTCATCTTTCTAAACGGGCCGTTGCGTCAAGTGTTGAAGAAAATGAGCTCTTCGAATTACATGCTAATATGAACCGTGAGGGAATAAAATAACGCAGTGAAGAAAATAGTAACGATGGAAGCTGTTTGGAGAAGAGGTGTTTTAAGGCATCATTCCACCCGTAATTTCTTTCTCTCGTTTCAAAAACAAATATTCTTTTCGGAAATGCATGGGTGCATGAGGTGATTTTCTAGTATTAAAATTTACATAGGTGTGAAGCACCAAGATACTTAAGCTTATGGTAAGGCAGTAAAGAAATCTTGAAATTCTGTACTTTTTTTGCATATTTGAGAAAATTTTCTACAATATTAATCGAATGCTATCAGATATGAGAGACATTTTCTTTCAAATTCGAAAATAGTCGAAAATCTAGGTTCACCGATGTTAAAAGTAGCCAAGATTTCATTTTCCTTAAGTTAAGGAAACTTAAGGAGCTATCTTCTAAACTAATCCGATTTTTAAATTAGTTGACTGACATCACGGAATTGCCCCGACTTTTTTATATTTCGCGTACGTGTATACATGTTTGCGTGTGGTCTGGTTCCTGAGTAGATCGCGTGAAAACATCTTTTGAAGTAACTTACAACGATGATACAAAAAAAAAAAAAAAAAAAAAACTTTACATATACATAAAACCATTATGAAGAAACGTAATCCTAGTTAAAATTCTAAAAATCGGGAAAAATAAATGCTGCATACCTTGCGGACAGTGATGTAGCCAAGGGGGTGTGTAGGGAGTCACAATACCCCCCCCCCCCAATGAGGAATTTTTTACCTTGCAAAATGCATATTCTTCACTCCCTTATCACACACACGTGTACATATATGTGAGTTACAATAGTCGTAACCACCCCCCCATCCAGTAGTCGTGGAAAAAAAAATTTCTGGCTACGCCACTGCGTGCGAATCATCGTTTCAGATTATAATAAAGCTGAATTATAACTCTATTGGAATAGACTAAGTGAAAGACTCAATCTCTTAAATCATTAATCGCCGCTCGGGATGTGTAGTGGCTAAAGGGCCATCCTATCGCACCACGGTTCCGGGTTCAATTTCTGGCATGGGTTTGGGTGCCATTTCGTTCGTCCCTTCATAGGAGGCAACGCTGTCCACCAATTATGTACCCCCCATAAAGTGACCAGCAATTCCGACCAGCAGTCAACCTCTATAACCGTTGGGGGAAAACCGTTGCTTAAAATTAAAGGTGTATACATATTACAGAAGTATAGTAAAATATTTTGAATTAATCTGACAACAGGGGGCTGTTTCCAGCAAATCGGAATCTTCCCAGTGCTTTTTGAGAACGTAAGCGATCTCATTGCGAGTGCATTTGCGGAAACTTTTCACATCGGAAAGATTCCTATTAGCTGAGAATAGCCAAGAAGGATAGAGCTAATAGGGAGACAGCATAAGAAAGAAGTTTTGAAGCCATCTGCTGAGTAAAAATGCTTAATAGCTTTAGATTAAGCCACACACTGTCTAGGGTTTCAGAAATATTTTTTCGAATATTAATTTAATCCTACTAATATTATAAATGCCAATGTTTATGTATATATTATTCTTTCACGCTATGTGTATATTATTCTTTCACGCTAAAACGGTTTGACGGATTTGGAATAAAGACAGTTAAAGTCCTCGATTAACAAACAGGCTACTTATTATCGCGCAAAAAAAAACACTGTTCCTATAATATACAAAAAATCTTTCTTTTATTTAAAAAAAAAAAGAATAAAATTGTGCTTTTTTTTTTTTTTTTTTACAAATTTCGTCGAGAGATGGCGCAAATCCTATATAATATGCAGTTTTTAATAAATAAAGTCACCTGACTGAATAAGTTTTTCCTACTGACGTGAATTTATAAGCGGGCTGCGAACCGAGCACACAAATCCGAAATACATGTTACACAAATAAACAAACAAACAAACAAAAAACAAGTGTTTGAAACTTATTCAGTTCGAATTATGCGTTTTTCTGCGTCTTTTTCTTCTTCTATTTCTAATGCATTACATCCAGAAAAAGCATGTTAGAAATATCAGTTTTAATTTTGTTTAATCCCAATCCCACTCATGAGTAATGATATACACTTTCCAACTTAATGGAATAAGGAAAGAAAATAGGGAAGACGCATGGATATGGTACGCTTTTAATACTTTAGTGCGTATTTAAAATCTGAAAGCGTTTCAGATTTTCTTCCTTTTCTTTTTTTTTTCTCTCCTTTCTTAAATTGATTATTAAGTAAAAGTTGCATGAAAAAATATGAGTAGCTGCGTTATTCAGCGATAAAAATATTTTGAATGTTTGTTTTGCACAAAAAAAAACTTAAGTTTCAAGGGGGACAAAAAGGACTTCCTTCCTTAACAGGGATGGGGTGGGGTTGGGGGGGACGAGCATCAACCTCCACTTAGATAGGAAAGCAAAAAATGTGAAATTAAAAAGAGACACAGAAACAGAACACAGCCAATACCGAAGAAAGAAAATGTTTGTATGTAAACCAGAATGGAACACCTAAAAAGGGGATTAAAAGAAATATTTCTTAAGGAGAGAAAACTACTTCATTTAGTAGAGTAAAGGCATTAGGATAGTAAATTAAAGTACGAAAGTAAAAGCATAGTTAAAAAAACAAATCGATGAAAAAAACCCATATTCAAGGCAGAATCCGAATTAACACTATATTATTTTTTATTAGATTTCATTTATATTTATATTATTTAGTTATTTATTTTGCAAACACATATAAAGAATATTAAGAAAGATAAAAAGATGAAAGATGGCAGAGACCTTTCCTTTTCTTTTTTCCTTTCCGTTTTTGATAATGGCCGATATATCTAGAAGCTCTTCCGAAGTAATAGAGGACAAAAATAATTTGTACCTTTTTTGTAGGTTTTTATTACCAAACCATCTTATTTTTGTAACCAGGAGCGGCCCGACACGGAAAACAAGGTAATCATCACATCGGGGCGCCGTCTTCGAAGGGGCGTCATGTCGAACTCAAAAACTAATTAGAGCATAAAAGGGCGCCACCTACCCTAGGGCCGCTCCTGTTGGTAACCATCTTAATTTTAAATTCTATGCAGAATCTGAGATATTTCAGTGCCCAGGAAGCCGGTGAGAAGCACAAGATTTATTAAGATGGCGAACCAACTGGTCGCCAGAGGCGGCTAGTAATTCATAATTTATATTAATATTTTATTTTAAAAAATATAGTTACCTTAAATTATGTTTACATCGTTTAGTTCTAGTTGTAGGAATAAAAATCAGCTTCTTCATATATTAAATGAATTAAATTAGAGATATATGGATTAAACCAGGAAAAAAAAAATATTTTAACATAGGGGAAACGAAATTTTGGAAGCTCATAACTCATTAATGTTTAGTTTAAATGTATTGAAAATTGCTATCAGGGGTTAAAACAAGCTAAATTTTTGAAGTAAGTGAAATCTCGGGATTGCTATTGAAAAAATAAATTTGTGCGTATTGAAATATGAAGATGACCCTTTCAGTATATTTTATGTATATCAAATTAAAGTGTAAGTATAATTCATAAACGACTGGTATATGTAACTTTGTTGAACGAAGAACGACGGTTGAATAAAGTGCAAGTGGGCCTTTTTACCCCCGGAGCTGTAAAATCAAGGTTTTCACTCACAACATATATATTACATCAACAATTCATATCGTTAAAAATATTACTGAAAGTACGCTCTTAAAAATTTGGCCCAACATTTCACAAAAACATGGTAAAACATGGTACTAGAAAAGTTGACTCCATAAGATGGTGACACCTCGTTCCAACCTTTGGTGCATCACAAAAATATGGTTAAACCTGAGCAAATCCAGTTTGGAACAAGGTTTCACCATCTTATGGAGTCATTTTTTCTAGTACCATGTTTTACCATGTTTCGGTGAAATGTTGCGCCAAATTTTTAAGAGTGTAACTTAACAGCACTCAAAAAATGATCGCTTGTTTTTAAGCAGGACCCACTTTTAGTGTATAGGTTTCATTATAAAAAAGGATTAATTTGCGCTGTTTCTATAAAAAAAAAAAAGGGAAGAGAAATTAGAAATAATTCACTCGCCATTCATCGGGTTGAAATGTAAAAGAAGAAAGCTATCTTCTGAGAAAATGAGTTTCTGGCATACATGTTGGAGGGTGTTATTCTGTAATTTTTAATGATTGTCTTAAGATAAAAATACACTTATACGCAAGGAACAACAGAGATGAAAGGCCTATCAAATGGCAGTCATATATCTCGATTAAAATTCTCATAAACAAACAAACATGGCACGTCGAAAGACTAAACTTTGAAATGGTCGCCTAGAGATACAACTCGCTCTATTGACCACAAAGTAAATGCAGTGGTCACCGCTTCACTGAAATGAAATAAACTTAATGAAATAAACTTATGTTGCTCTCCTCAAAAGCTCTAGGTAAAGTATCTATAATGTGCCGCAAATCTCTCTTGTGACACTTACCCTGTTTGGCTGCACATCCACGTTATCATCATCAGGTGTCTCATTGGTTCCAGGTGTCGGATTGATCACTATTTTTATTAAAATTTGTTAAATTTAATTACAATTGTTTCGATTGAATTACCGTGATACCTCCACACAAATATGAGTCATCTTTGACTGCTTTCACTTCCCCCCAAAAGCTAATTATACCGAAATTTTACCTAATCTTTAAAGATTACCTGTCTGGATAAAGCGGCGCTGACTATACCGAAGTAACCAGCGAAAAAGCAGTGCAGTTTGGACATTTTGTTGTGTTCATACTGATTTTCTCCGGAATAAGCGACTCGCTAGATAAACCACCGACCGAAGTAAGCGACAACCACTGTATTTTTTATTTGCAAGAATAAAAGTTATTATGATTATGAATAGTTTTTAAAAATATATGAAATTTACTCATATATGTTGTTATAAATTTTGTTACATTGGGAAATGTTTTTAATTCTTCAGAAAAATGTGATTCAAGTTCCGATTTGAAATAGGTACTTGTTTTTAAAACTCTTTTTTTTTATAAGTTTTATAATTAACATAAATATTTATTTCAAATATAATTCGGTTTATTATTTCTGTTCTTTTCTATAGAAAGAAAAAGTCATCTAATTGAACTTTGAAAAGAAAACGAATACATAATTAATGTGTTTATATATAGTAATGTATTTTATACGCTTTAAGCATTTGAAATTGTTCTTTTAAATAAATGTGATAGGTCTTTTTTTTTAGTTTACAATTTTTTATTTAAGAGTTTAAATATTTGGGATTCATTTAGCATAATTAACACACGTTAGTAGAAGAAAAGGAAAAAAATGCTACGCATGGTGCGTTCCTTCTAACAGGTAGATCTGTGTTCATGGGATTTGAACAACAGTGTGATCTACCTGTAAGAAGGAACACACTTTATTTATACGGCAAGTCACGAATGACAAACATTGGGTGAAAAAACAAAGTGTACATAGTTGGCATCATTTTATCACATTTTTCAATAGAATTTTTCTAGTTAAAAGTGGAATGTTGCGCTTTAGTATTTTACGCATGAATTTAGAAAACTAATAATCAAAAAAGGTAATCTTCTATTACATGGAATATTGATGAGATATGACCGTGAGCAGTTACTTTTTGGAAGGTAATAGCCATTGCTGTCAAATCGATGGGTCCTTTAAACAAGCTACATCTTTTAACGAAGTTTATTTTTTACGTTTCGAAAACTTCATGACGCAGTTTTTTTTTATTTTTCGTAATCGCCGCTATCCTCCTAACGCGAGCTAATGGCGGCCATATTAGTTCACCAAAATATCGGCTTTTGAGAGTTGGTTGAACCATGGTGGAACCGGAATCTGGGTGCAATCAGTGCTTGACTAATTTGCAGACATTTTCGGGTGAACCATTAATACGGTTCAACTTATAGGGCATTGCTTGCAACTCTCTAATTTAACCAGTTATTCTGTGAAAGGTTGAACTTGCATATAAGAGTGTGTTTTTAGTTCATTAATCTTCTTCTTTTCGACAATGGAAACCGAAAAATTCTGAAAATTTCCCTGGAATGAATGGGCTGATTTAGTGCAGTACAGTTACTGATTTCCGCTGCATAAAGTTTCAGCTTATCATCGCGATAGCACACAAGCACAAACAGAACGGCATATTTACCCATAATCGGAAACAAATATTGCAGGGTATGATTCAGCTTGGACTGAAGTAGCTCTAGTGATCGAGTTAACTTCGCAACCAGTTTGATGTTTCTCAGCTAATGCTAGCAGGAGAAACCCGCTAGTAGATAAATAACAATCTACCGAATTTTTCGTAGTCTAATGTAATTTAACCTAAGATTACATTCATCCATCACAATCCCATGTAAAGAAAAAAAAATTTTTTTTCCATATCGTTGTAGTTAGTTTCAGTTAAGACAAAACTATACCAAGTCTATCAGTCTATAAAAGGGATGCCGTGATAGACGACTTTTTCAAGGGTTTTTACGCGTATTCAATTTTACGTGTGGAGAAAACTGTCCAAAACTCCTGTAAAACAAATCGTTAGATCGATATCTGCATGATTGACCAGGATTATCATGGACTATGCAAGGTGACCACTTGTATGTGTCCCCCTCAAGAGAAGGGCCCGTTTATCTTGGCCAAGAGAACACGTTCCTTGGACCAGACAACGGTGGGCTTCTGTACTCTTTACAGACGAGTCCAGATTCACACCGGAGAGCGATTCAGGACGTCTGCTTATCTGGAGGGAACGAAGCACCCGATACCATCAATCCAACACTGTGGAAAGACACAGTTATAGAGGTGATGGAATAATGGTTTGGGCAGGGATCCCACTCGATGGTCACACTGACCTGCATGTGTTCCAGGAAGGAACTATGACTGAAAGAAAGATATCGATGTGAGAAAGAAAGATGTGAGAAGAATATTTTGCGGAAGATGAAAGAAAGATGTAAGATATCGGGACGAGATCCTTGATGCTTATCTTCGGCCATATGCTGCTGCTATTGGCAATGATTTCATTTTGATGGATGATAATGCCCGACCTCATCGAGCTGTGCTTGTTGAGGATTATCTTGAGAGTCAAGGTTCGGAGCGAATGGAATGGCCAGCTCAATCTCCAAACCTCAATCCGATAGAACATGTTTGGGACTATCTTGGCAGACAAGTGGCTGCTTCAAGTTCTCCTCCAAGATCGTTGCATGAGCTGGAACAAGGACTAATCCGTGCGTGGTTTTCGCTCCCTATTGAGGTGTCCGACAACTTAATTAACAGCATGGAGAATCGATGCTGCCAGTGCATTGCAGTTAGGGGTGGACACACTCCTTATTAGAACTCATTTTTGTAATGTTTCCACCATATTTTTCTACAAAAAGCTTTGATAAACTGTTTTAGCTTTATTGCGCTCAAATTCAACAACCAGATTATGTCAGATATGATATATATCAATAAGTAGGGAGAATTATACATTAATATAAAAAATATTTGAAGTAATGTTTCAGTAACGCAGTACAAAGCTAACTTAGTCGATGGAATAAAAACATCAGATTTTGACCGCTGGCTTTTTTCGGCCTGTGCCATGCACACCTTACCCACATGGCAAGCCCCTGGTTTGTTAGATTTATCGTTTATCAACGGCTACCTAGCAGCTAGGTAAACGATAAATAATCATACGTTAATATATCCTGCAGTACAAATTTCAATAAAAGTGACTGAACATTTTTTAATTTTAATTTATTTAGATATTATTAATTTCCTTTAAACAAGTTTCTTTTTAGGTGTAAATTCAGTGGGAAATCATTGAATATTAAGAGTGAAAAAATAAGAAAAGGTATGGCGTTTGATGATAAGGTAGAAGGAAGCAAAAAATCCAGCTCCCTGAAAACAGACAAAAATTTTGACAATCATTTAGAAAAAGCGGACTCATTGTGTAACGTGAATCACACCTCAGTAATATCCCTATGTAATGTGAACTTTATTTTCTCTGAGAATCAGGAAGAGACCGAAATGCAATTTGTAAATCAGTAGTAAATTTGCTAAATTTTATAACTCCACCCTTCAAACTTTCTCTGTTAAAAGATGCCAGATTGTAAAAATCCAGAGTGTTTATTCTTCTTCTTCTTATTATTATTCAATACTAGAGACCCATCACTTGGATATCAGCTTAACTGAATGTTGATTTTTGATTCTTTCAGTTGAGAGGACCTATAGTCACCACTTAAATCTCTACATCTCCTATAATTGACTTAAAGAAGCTAATTTTTTCAGAGACAACTAACTATTTTCGAAGAAGGATTTAGCGCTTGGTAATCATATATGTTTATGCCATTTTAAAACATACGTATAATTTTTACTAAATAAGAGTGATAAATTTTACGAAAACTTTTACGTAAAATAAAAAAAGAACCCACTTTCTAATTGAATACCATTATAATATTACCTTGCCTTTTCTAGAAAATATTCACAGGCATTTCAAGGATGACTAAAGAATAGCTCCGCAAAATTGCATAAATACTGAGAAGAAAAGACGAAATAAGTTATTTAGCTATTTAGTGAAATGAAAAATATATAATTTAAAACACAAAACCCGTTCTTATAAATTCTCCTAGATCAAAAGCAGCAGACTGTATTATTAGCCATTTTGTTTTATACCTCCCACCGTTTTTTCTTTATATTATACTCCTTTTTTTTTCTTCTTACTTAAGAGGGATGAAGGAACAACCCCCCTTGCTTGTCTGATTAGGGAGCGCGCGTCTCAGATAATAATAGAGGGTAAAAATAAAATCATAAAGATGGTTGGAATTATAAGAATGCGGTTGTCAAAATCCTAAAAAAGGTCTCGTTAACTTTTCGCGTTGTGTATGTAATTATCCAAAAGGAAAAAAAGCAAATCCTCAAACTTTCCACTTAGTGCATTCATAAAAAAAAAGGTACACATTTCTTATGCCTCCAAAGATTAAGCGAAAATAACGCAATTGTAATGAAAGCTTTACGATTCATTTAATTCAATTTTCATAAATTTTAATGTCGAAATATTTTCACACTATGCTTCCCTTTGAATCACTAAAATGCGCAAATTAAGTGTAATTTATATTTCTCTTGATCAACGCTAGATAAAGAAAATTGAGATCATTCACAAATAAAATTACTGATTGATTAATTTGTTTATGTAATTCAAAATAGGCATGGGCGCGAGGCAAAAAATACGCCTGTCTCGTCTTGCAAAACAGCTGCAAAGCCTTTGTCTCGTCTTGCGAAATTCCTATTTTTAATTATAAAAAAACGTCTCATCTCGCATAGAAGCTGTAAATCTTTGTGTCGTCCTATCTTGAATCCATACCTAATTCAAAACATTACGTTGTCGCGATTAACGATAAAAGGGTATTGTCATTAACAAATGAAATTCGTGACAAGTAAAGCAATCAAAATACACAATGAATTTCAACATTGTTTAGTTATAATCCAAAATAGATAAAGAAAGAAAAATAAAATAAAGAAAAATATGTCTGAGGAACAGTTTTGTTTTAAACCTCAAATTAAAGAGTAATTTGAAACAAATAATTTCGGAAATTAGATAATTTTCTGTGTGAGCTGCGTTTTGGTCAAAATAAAACAAATCTGTTTCAAGATTTTTTTTTTATATTATTATTATTTTTTTTTAATAAGCGATGTCTTTTAGGATTTGTTTTTATTAATAGACTCAGGTGACTAAACTGAAAACCCTATACAATGTATGATATTTTATTTTTCCTTGAAAAAAAATTAATAAGAAAACGTAAAAAGATACTTTAGAAAATTGAACCATAATTTTTCACAACTTTTTAAATAATTTTTATTTTGTTAAAAATACTTATTTTTGATCCATAATACTGACACGTAGTTACATTTTCTTTTTTGGCATTAGGGACGAGAATTCGTTTCTGTGTAGCCATTTGGCAAACTTGCTGCATTGTAAAGGGTTTTCCATTAAGAGTGACACAATTAAAAAAAATAAAAATTATTTAGTGAGACACAATTTTTTTAAAATTATTATTATTATTTTTTTTGAAAGCTTACATTATGTCATTAAGTATGAAAAATATCGTTCATGTGAGCACCATGACTTCTCTGTACATACCGCATTCTGTCAATCCAATTTTTCATCACTCTTTCACATAAATTTGGTGTTATTTCACGAATAACACGTCCAATGTTGGTTTTTAATTGCTCAATTGTTATTGGATTATCACTCATAAACTTGTGACTTAACATATCCCAAAAGGAAGAAATCACAAGGTACTAAATCACAAGAACTAAATTATGTCGTCCATGAATTCTTCTCAAATTTCTCTCACTTATGAACACTTATAAACACTGATTTTGATGAAACAATTTAATAATTTCTGAACGTTGTTCAATCGTGTATCTTTCCATGATTAAATGGCATAGCATACTGAGCACAAATGACATAAAAAATGTAAAAAAAAAAAATACGCAGTGTTTCCATTCTAACCATTTAAAATTGTAAAGTAATTAAAAAACTTTGTAAAAAACACACATAAGAAGTAAAAGGAAAGAGGATACGCGTTTCGTTCAAAAATTGTTTTGAACTTCTTCAGTCCAAGCCCTTCGACGTAAAGCACACAGGGAACTGAAAAGAGAAAAACAAGCAAGATGTTGCCACAAGGGGCAAAGAAAAGTCGAACAAAACCACGGAGAGGGGAGAAAAAAAATTAAAAAAGGGGGATAAAAAGGAAAGGAAAGAAGCACAAAAAATACAGAAATAAAAAGGAATAAAGAAAAATAATAAAAAAGGGAACACACAAGTACAAACACACACACAAAAAAGAGAAAACAGAACAAACAAACAAAAAACAAATAGCACACTTTTTTTTTTTTTTTTTTTTTTTTTTTTTTTTTTTTTTAAATAAAAACCACGAACAGGACAGCATTTTCTTCCCTTAAAGATCCTATTCCTACTGAGAACCGTTGGGGTGTTTATTATATTCCTTGTGAATCTTGTGATTTGGGCTATATTGGTCAGACCAGAAGAGCTCTCAAATTTAGGCTCAAAGAGCATGAGAGATATGTCTCTAAGCACGAACTTTCCAAATCTTCTATTGCCTCACATTGTTGGAATTCCAATCATCGATTTCAGTTTTCTAAGGCTAAGATTTTGTGCACTCCTCAGTCTTTGTCCCATCTGGATTTTTTGGAAGGTTTTTCCATTACCCAGCACTTAGATCGTCTTGTGAACGATGGTTCTTCCGTTCCTTTCGTTCATTCTGCTTGGAAGTTGCTGTTGTAAGGTTCTTTTCACTTTCTTCGTCTACCCCCCCTTTTTCCCCCCTGTTTCTTTAATGTGTATGTACGTGTATTGCTGTCTTTCTTTTTCGTTTTTATTAAAAAAAAATATTTGTATATATATTTTTTGTGCTGTCCTGTTCGTGGTTTTTATTTTAAAAAAAAGTGTGCTATTTGTTTTTTGTTTGTTTGTTCTGTTTTCTCTTTTTTGTGTGTGTGTTTGTACTTGTGTGTTTCCTTTTCTATTATTTTTCTTTATTCCTTTCTACTTCTGTATTTTTTGTGCTTCTTTCCTTTCCTTTTTATCCCACTTTTTTAATTTTTTTTTCTCCCCTCTCCGTGGTTTTGTTCGACTTTTCTTTGCCCCTTGTGGCAACATCTTGCTTGTTTTTCTCTTTTCAGTTCCCTGTGTGCTTTACGTCGAAGGGCTTGGACTGAAGAAGTTCAAAACAATTTTTGAACGAAACGCGTATCCTCTTTCCTTTTACTTCTTATGTGTGTTTTTTACAAAGTTTTTTAATTACTTTATCGTTTAACACCAGTATTTTGAGTGTTTTTTCAGTCATTTAAAATTGTATCATCCCTATTGGAAAACTCTTTATATGGGGTGGAGACTCTGTCTGATTTTAGGTAAAATATTCACAGTGTTGGCAGATTTTTCAGCATTAAAATTGCTTGCAAAACTATTTTCACACCTGTTCAACTAATGTTAACAGTATTAAACGAAATTAAGTGAAATGCTTGGAATAATAAACAATTTTAAAATGTTCGCTTTTATAGAAATGAATCTTTTCTTCTCCTTGGGTTTGTTGTGACAGGTGTCCATCATTTGAGTACGATCTGAACCTTCCGTTCTACCGATAAAATAGTTTGTGATAAATGTTTAAAAAAAGATTAAATTTACGAAATTTAATTTTAAAAATCTATGAAAATTCGGTGATCAGAAAAATTTGTTTTGCTTGCATCCACTGTTAGTAGTGAACACAATGAAACATCGATACTTGGTAACACGTAAAAAAAAGATGGGTAGACAATTATTTTCATTAAAATAGGTACAATATAACTCGCTTATAACGAAAACCCGAAAGCACAGATATTTTTGCTCGTTATAACCGAGTGCTAAAAAAAGGGGGTTGCTAAAAAAATCATAAATATTCATTCTATATTATTTAATTTTTATTTTTTTTTTTAACTTTCTGAACAGTGAAAAAGAAGTTCGCTATTTCTTTTGGCTGTTTTATTGTCCCTTTCTTGTGTTATTATCCTTCGGAGGAGACACGTGGCCCCAGAAACATTGTCAGTTGCACGCCAAGCTGTCTGAAATTTTGCTGCTCACTTAAAAGCCATTGAATACTGTTGGGGACGGTTCCGGTAGAAATTATTCATATTCGTCGTTAACATACTGCTTACATTGATGTTAAAGGAATTACTCTAAGAAAGGATTAGCTGAGTTGGAAAGTTGGAATTCACTAGAAATTTTATGATATAATATTCCTAACTATAACAAGGTCTACTCTCTAATAGCGAGTTATACAGTAGACACCGGTTATAACGTACTCCACGGGACCTAAAAAAGTAGTACGTTATAAGTAGTACCGCCGGTAAGATTCAATATTACACAAAAAAAGAAAGAGGGCTCATAATTTCCTTGTAGTATGTGTTTTAAACAGGTCTGACTTTTTAAAATTTAAATTAAACAGAGAAATTTCTTTATTACTTACAATTTTTATTGATATAAATAATCTATAATTTTCTTTTGTTTTAAATAGGCAGATGCTACTTTAAAGATACTGCTTTGGATCCATAATAGACTTTTGTACAGTCTCTGCATCATCAATGCGGCATTCAAAAATCGTGATAATGTTTTTGCAGCATTTAATGGGTCGGGTATGCTTGGTCTAGGCTCCTCTGTCTCTTCTTCACTATCATCAGAATTCAGAATCATTATAGATAGGGCTTTTAAGGAGGCATTTACATTGATGAATGACAAATAAAAAACATGATCTTGTTCTTAGCCCTACCTAGCAGGCAATAAAGATAAAAGATCGCTCCTTTCATTCATACACAATTAATCTCACTAGAGAATCTGAAAACTGACAATGAGTGTTTTTGAAGGTACTGAAATTTCCGACAACAAGGAAATAAAATTCTTAAGAAAAGCAAAATTTAATTTTTGGCTTTGGTATAAAAAGTATGTTATAACCAAAGTACATACTTTTGTCAAGTTCGTTTTAAACGAAGTTAAATAACATTATAAATATAGGATTTCAGTCGGTACCTAGCTTCTAGGTACGTTATAACCGATAGTACGTTATATCTCAGGTCCTTATAACCGGTGCGCACTGTACTTCTTGAGACTTAAAATTTACCTACCAAGTAGTGCCGATATCTTCGGGAAATCTGGTCTCGTTATAAACGAGTTTGAATGTATTTCATTTTACAGTACACACCAAATAATCCTGATAAGCTGGATTTTAGCACTGAAATTTGGATTAACAATGCAGCATTCAAGAAAGGATGACAATAGTTCTATAAACTTATTACTTCCAGACCATGTATCTTTATACATCGTCCGTCTGAATACTATATGCAATCACACTGAATTCAACTGAAGAAGGTGTGGCACAGCATAAAATATTTTTACGTATTTTAATTTTGCTCTTCAAATAAAATAGAAGATCCTATAGTAACTCAGTGAACCATTCTTGGTCAGAAGTAATAGTGCTAGCAGTCCTACTAGTGCAAAATATTTACTATTATTTATTTTAAACCTCTTCTGCTAATAAAAGTATAGACCATTCTTTGCCTCTGTATGTTATTTCAAGAAGACAAAAGTGTATATCTTTGGCATTCTTTAACTAACTACTAATAATGCATACTGTACAAAACGTTTATACTATATTCAAATACGCAACAATTTTGTTGGAATATTTTGATGCTAGTATTATCATTTTTACTGTTTTGCTATATTAAATCAAAAAACTTCTGTAATCATCAAATAATCTCAGATCGCTAATTCTTATGTGCACATATCGATGATGTTTATGTTTTGGTGTCTCAAAAGGTTCTTTACAATCTTTCAGTTTCAAGAGTATTCTAAGACGACACGGAAAACAATAAGGTCACATACACTGTTTATGCGAACACCAGATACTAATCCCTTGAAACGCGTTTCAGAATCAGCAGAATTCCTGATTACTCTTTATAAAAGTATTCATTTTATTTTCAGTAAAAGCATTAAACAAGAGTGGGCAGTAAAAGATCGTATTTTGTTTTGAATGATGCAATTTTCAGAGAAAAATATATACTTAATGATTATGAGACCTAGTTAGAAAACACAGCGCTTGTGACCTTACATTCCAATGTGCTTTTGACTCATCTTGGAATATTTCACCATTACTTATAGAAACTTGTAGCAGTCATTTCACCATTATTGAGACACTCAGTAGCAGTACTGACTTAGGTCATTGCAACACAAGTTTGAGGCTTAGGACTTCAAAAAATAATCTGATCTCATCTCTACTTTGCAAGAAGTGACAACCACGAATTCTTTATGACACATCTTAGTAGCTTTTGTAAGGTATTTCAAAGTTGCAATCCATTTAATTTCGTAAAATTTGAAAGATATCGATACCTTCATGGGAAAAGTACGCATCAACTTACGCTAAAGCTTCTGTAAGATCTTTATGTCCCATGGAAAAGTAAGATTTTAGGTGCTCCATGTCCAAAACAACAGTAGATCATGAAAATCTTACCAAATATAGTAATTAGAGTCTCACCTGTTTCACTGGTTCCACTTTCCCCCTCTTCCTACTTTTGCTTCTACTCCCTTCCCCCGCTCATCCCAATCGCCCGGCCACAATTATCTTATGTACACAGAATTACTAGTTTGGTAAGATTTACAATTATTTAAGATGGATAAGTGTCTCAGAAACTCGTAAGATTTTAATCAGAGAGAAACGTTTGAAAGTAAGATAAACGCGAAGAGTAATTTCAGAGGCCCAGAAACTTTTGGTAGGAGATGAAGTCATAGCAGAGGAATTAGCCAGCCTAGGAAGACGCTTCCTCAACATTCAAATAAACATTCAAAGAATAGTGATTGCAGGGAACATAAGCATGCTATTCCAGTTGCGTTTCTGGAACGATAGAAATAAAGATATTGGCTCTTTGAAGGTATTGAAGAGTATTTAGGAAATTTGTTCCAATGTTACAAGATACTTTTTGATAGGAAATCAGCGCATATGGACTTTCGACACTTAGGTGTGCTACTCTAAGTGGATTCTGAGAGAATCTTTTTCTCCTACAAAGGCGCAATTTCTTTCCTTTTTTAAAAATCTAATTTTCTTGATTCACATTAATACAAATAAATCATTGTATAAAAAGGCCTAGTGCGTACAAATTGTATACAAAACATACATGCAAAAAAGACCCGAAGTGTATGAAGTTTAAACTAAAACTGAGCTAAGACATGCAATAAATCAACTTCAGTTTCACTTTTGTAACTAAAATATCGTCTAGCTAATAATTATGAATGGAATACGCATCATTTCGTGTCTTAAATACGGTATGTCTTTGAATACGGTATAAAAAGTGAAAAAGGTGATGACCAGACAAGTATGAATAATGTTTTACTAGTACTAAATAGGGCGATTTTATTTGAGTACATTACAGTACATACGTTGAAATGCAATGATTCCAGTTTTATTAAATGTTTAGATTTCAATTAACCGTTGGAATATTTCAGTCTGTAAAAAGATAAACTAACAAAATAGAGTCTTATTCAAAGCAAAAAAAAAAAAAAGTAATTGGGCAAAATCGCATTAAGAAGTTATTGACCTGTACGAAAATCGGAAATTAAATATACAGCCCAAATTCGGTTTTTATATGGTACACATTAACAGAACCGGTAGCAATATCCTGTGCAACATTAGCTCTTTTATGATACTGCCCTAACGTTAATTCAATATTGCCGCCTTTCTAATGGGAGTTTTTGCCGAACCTGACGAGTTACTTTATCCTTCACCATTCCTAATCCACGTGCTCCATTGTAACAAACGCGAGCAAACACTTTACCCGAGACCTGAATATCTGTTATTTAGAAATCTAACCTATAATTTTTTTCTGTTGCTGTGAGTTATATTTTTCTTTTCATGAAAGGTTTTGCTTTCTGGGCAATTTTCATTTCTTCTAAGGGTCAAGGAACTATATGTTTTTTAGAGTTCTCCTTCCGCATACGTAGTCTGTTAATGAATACCGTTTCCTTGCAGTACTTGGAATAATATTCCAGTTCTGTGACTGCTAATTTTTAGAACTTTAGCTCTGTTATCAGTGAATTTGTGGAAAATTGGGTAGATACATGAATGTATACCTTGTTCTTTACTAAGCAAATTCCATCCTTCGTTTCTTCTTTTTTCATGAACCCTCTTGTTCTCAGTGCCCTACATAGGATGCTAAAATTTTAATATTTTCCCTCTTGGTCGCAAATATTCTTAAATGTTATTGAATTTTTCTATCCTTAGTTCGTGAGTATTAGATTTAACCTCCAGAAAATGCTCAAAATGACAAAATGAGACATTTAAAATTTTCACTTTTGTACTTATGAAAAAAATATCAACTGCTCATACAGTTCATGTCAGAAATATAACTATAACAGCAAGCATAAGGAAAAAGTGGAGAATATGATTAATCTGGGCACTAATGGGTTAACAAAAAGGTGTTGTGTTCGTAAATTTACATCCCACACGGGAAAAAATATTTTGCTGAAATCAACAAAATTTGTTTGGTGCCATTTTAACCAAATGATTTTGTTCGGTTAAAAAAGGTTTCGCTAAATCAACAAAAATTTTGTACATCTACATCCATCTAGCGTATCCATCTACAATGGATACCATCACATGTAAATCTAAAATATAATGATATTGCTGAGAGACTAGCAAAAAGGAGAGTACGTCCATGCCTCGGGTTTATGCTAAACTTTTATCCTACCTTGACCTCTACTTCAGAAAAAGGCTTTAATTATGTATTCTTAGTATCGTAGTATACAGGTCCCGGTGCTACAATCGGTTTCAAAGGTGAGAGAAAGGATCAAACTGCCCTGTGTCGCTTGACTTCTGGACATTTAAAGACTCGCAGATTTTCTCATGGAGCTAAAACTTTCCCAACTTGCACCAAGTGTAAAGTCCATGAGGCTACTGCACAACATCTGCTTAGTTGTGTTGACTCAGTGCTTAAAGATCTGCCGAGGAGTCCTACGTTGGTGCTAGAGATCATGAAGGCGGACGAACTTATGGATCTGATCTGATCCAGATCAGAGAGATTAGGAAGACGACCAAGAAGAAAATTTTGTTGAAATTATTTCAGTGGACAATTTTTAAAAAGGAGCAATCCAAGTCATTTCTTCAGAAAAATCGATTCAACTATTCATTTGATAATACACCTTATAATCTCCACCACAGGCATTTTGATGATGCCAATTTTACTTCTTCACTATTAAAACATGTCAAACGCTTAAAAAGGCAAGAAAAAAATAAATATGGTCTTTTAACGGACCATCCAGCGGGGACATAGAAATCGAGAGCCCTAGGCAGCCTGATAAGCGCAGTCGTACAGAGTAATGAACCAAGCAGCAATCATATTGGCAAGGACGTTGTGGCAATGCTACATTACAAAGGTGATGTAAATGCACGCCTTCTGTGACGAGTATTCGTGTCAAACATGTAACGTTGAAAAGTGCCGTCGCAGAGTAATTGGTAATTGGTCACAATATGACAAACGTATGACGCTACAGTGACCTCCATGAAGCTCATCATGAGGTCCATGATGTTTATCATGTGATGTCACAAAAACTTTTCCAGGTGACCATTTGTCCGTCGACACAACATTCTTTGCGATTTATACTTACTGTCGCTGGAAGTTAGAAAGCCACAATGTATACATACATGCTGTAACGTCGCAGTGCTATATGGGATATATGATACGATACTACAGGACACCAGAGTCATCCACATCTACAAGGAGCAGAAATTTTTATTACTTCAAGTACTCTTCTCGATACTACATTTATATGCAGAGTACATTCTTCGAGCAATTTACATTTACTAACCCTAGAGGTAAATCTAAAAATGAATTATTTTCTGAAAGGGTTCTGCTGGAAATGAAACGCCAACCACAGTGATTGTTTAGCATACTACTCTGGGCGGATGTAGTCTATTTTTTAATATATCAGGATGTCAATGGGTGTCAATGGGCGAGTGTTTCACACTCGCAAATGTGGTAGTCGAATTCCCTAAAATTGACAATGAAATAGCTCTATAGTTTTTGTAGTTTGGTGTGGTTTGTCCCTTTTCCACTGTCTATCCTATCGTCTTTGAAATGCGTTGCCCATTACTTTGCAAAGAAACTTTCACATCGGTTTATCAACTATATCTCATTTCTTTATGCGAACATGTTGTACCTAAGTTGTAAGAATAAAGTGTGGCACGAAGTTGTGTCTTAACCACGTCTATCAGTCCAGTGGAGACTTTATTTTAGAATAATTCAGCAGACAATCAAGGCCTGCCCCCAGGTGGTGTAGTCGCTAGAGAACCATTCTATCACGTCGTGGGTCCGGGTTCGAATCCCGGATTGGGCATGGATGTGAACTTGTCCGTCCCTTCATAGGGGGTAGTGCTGTCCGCCCACTGGGTGCTCCCATAATAAAATGGACAGTAACTAGGGCCGTTGATGGCAAAGGCATGTGGCCAGTGCCTGCCCATTAAAAAAAAAAAAAACAATCAAGGACTGGAATGTTCAACGCTGAGATACTAAATAAACTTCTTCAAGAGTTTTAACGTTGGTAAATTTTTGGTTAGGGCATCATTTGAAGTCCTTTGCTTACTAATTGTCTCTTTAAAAACTATACCGAAAGTGCAATTCAGCAAGTTGTATTTGAAGCTGCATTCAGCTATTATCGCAGGTCGTCATATTTGTCCCATATCCAGTGTAATAGAGATTGTGTTAAAACGCATTGCTTTCCTTATTATGAATAGATGAAGTGAAACGCCGTTTGATTTTGTATTAAGTATTTCATTGAATGTCTTAAAAATCATACGTTGCCTTTTCGCGTTAGAGCATTGTATCAATGAATTTTGAATCCGCAAGTTTAAAAAAGAAAGTAATTAGTTTAAAAAAGAAAGTAATTAGAGGTTAATCAGCAACTATCCTGATTAACCCCTGATTTCCGTGCTTGTTAGGTATCTTGTACACTCTCAAAAGTTATTTCTTCAATTCACGGAAGTGTTGCAGTAATCAGTGATGCCAGAATATTTCCGTTAATTGACGAATATCCGTTTCTTTTTATCCTGTCAATTGAAGGAACTTCTTTAGAATTAAAGAAATTTTCTCCTCTTCTTCAGACATTTGGGAAGAATTCACGGAAATATTACGTTTCCCAAGAATACGGGAATTATTCTTTGAAAAATGAGGAATATCCTGAAGTCCCTGAACGGAAAATAACAGGAAGTCCCTGTTATTTTCCGTTTCTTTAGATTTCGGGAAGATGAATTCACGGAAATATTAAGTTTACAAGGAGTAAGGAAATTATTCGTAGAAAAATGAGGGATAAAAATTAGTGTATAAAGACGAATTCTTCTGAGAGTGTGCCAGGCACGTGCCAACAGGGGGGGGGGCAGGGGGGTTTATCGCCCCCTCGGTAAATGAGTAGAAGGGGCGAACTATATAATTCGCCCCCTCAATAGTTTGCTTACCATAGTTTTCTTTTTCCGGATGGGGGGAAGCAATTTTTCCAGCCCTTCCCCTCAAGAAAACGGTTATTTAAACAAACTAATGAGACATAAATGAAAATTTTACTAGCTCAAAATGAAAGGGGGGGGGGCGAAATAGCTGCCACAACCCATCCCCTTCCGCACGAAGAAAACTGTTATTTTAAGCAAACTATTAAGATTTAAAAAAAAAATCGGTAAATTAATTAGTTTACATGAAACTGATACAGGAAATTTGACTTACACTCGAATACTTTTTTGAGAGGGTGTACAGACGAAGTTAAAAAAGATTGAAGCAGATTATTTATAAAAATTGGTTGGGGGGGGGGGCAAAATAGCTGATCCGTCCCTGAAGAGAATGATTATTGTAATTGAGCTATAGAAGTACGAACAAAAATTTTCCTGGTTCCAAGGTTGACACCTTTTATTTTAAAAACATTTGTTGGTGGAGGGGGGGGGAATGAGGGGTTGGTGAAATGACTGCCCCCCTCCCAATTCGGAAAAAATCGTTCGTCCCCCCACTTTCCAAGACGTTGGCACATCCCTGGAGTGTGCGCCAGTGACGGATACAAATTTTTTTGGGGTGTGGTCGGGGCAATGTAGAAAAAGAGGTTATTTTATCTAAACAAAAAGTATAATAAAGTAAAATTTCAACCCCTTAAGCAATATAGTTTTTTTCTCAGGGAGGGGTTAAGGCAAGAGGGTCCGAGGCACATTTTCTGGATCCGCCACCGATGTGCGCTATTAGAGAAATTCATACTTGCATTTCATATTTGTACTGTTATACTACATTCTATTATACTATATCTAAAAGTGTGAATTCTTAAGGATGGCCCACGTAATCGTCTGCTAAAGTACAAGCATTCGAGCTAATTTTTGAAATTATTCTAATTAGGAATAGCTACTATCAAAATAATTAGCTCAACACTCTTTCCTGGGATATACTTTTAGGTTTACAATTTATTGAAGGTTACTAGTTATTCAAGAAAGGAAGTTCTACTGAAGATTAATTATTTTAAGTAAGTGATTGGTATTATGAAACAATGAAATATCTTGATCGTCATTTTATGATAATTTTCGTTCACACGTGGGCTCGACATGAATCCACAAATCCTGAGGGCTACAAAGTAGTAGGAAGGCAAACCTTAAATTAAATAAAAATTGTTCCAATGAGTTTTCGGTGTTCTTCAATCGATTACATACACTGGCACAACTTATTCTGCATCATCACTTACTTGGATGATGGTTTATAACCTTGCTCTTCTTCAAAGGGCCCCGCTGATAGCTACGAAACCGCGAAAATAACGTGCTATGCAAATACATCTTCCATGATCCCGCCCAGCCAGCTTGTAGCCCATCTACGTCGTGCCCACAATTAATCAAGGAAAATTTTCTCTCCTTACGAAAAGAAAATAAGTAAAGTATAGCAGTAACCTGTTAAATTCATCTCCGTTTTCGTTGTTTACGATGTGCAATGTGCAGAAGAGGAAAGAAAGTTTCCGCCCTGCTTTCTCCACCTTTGGCTCTTTCGGGGCTCCTTTTTTGAAAGGGGCTCCCTCTCTCTACTTTTCGCCGCCTTGTCCCTTTTGTCTTAAGGGCCCTCTCGTGAGATGCCGCAAGTGCTTGTGGGCGTTTCTGGAACGACAGACCAGCCGGCAGACGTATCTCTGACGTGATCGGCAGACAGGGAATATGTATCTTAACAAGGTGTTGATTTATCGTGCAGGTTGCCGTGCGCTGGAGATAAAAGAAATTAAATGATTGTAGAAAGTCTGTGTGTTAATATACATTTAATAAGGATTTGTAGATTAAAGCTAAATGAAGAAATGTGATTTAGGGGATGCAGTTGACCCAAGAAATGTTCACACATATTTTGATAACTCTTGATGTATAGCCTCAAGAGTTATTTTCTTCACTTACTTTAATAAAAAAATTTCCTTTTTCCTAAATGATGTTTTATAATAATTTTAAAGAGACTCTTTTTAAGCGCACTTTATAAGATGCATTATTTTTTGGGAGTAGGTGAGGTGGCGGGTACGTAACTAAAACTTTCCTTTTTTTTTTACAGTGTTGTGCAGTTTTGATTTTTGGCATATACAGATCACAGCAAATCATTGGATAGTTCACCGCTTATTTTTGAATATACCTGTAAACAAGAGCAACTATCATTCCATTACATTTATTTATTTATTTTTGAGCAATTTATACTTCCAGAAGTAAAAATATATGGCTTGAATAGACAAAGCTTTATGCAAATATATTTGTGATGATATCAATCTCTCTAAATAAATAAAAAAACAAAAAGTTTGCATTTTAATTCTGTCTGTCAGTGAGTTAAGACTAAGTTTCAGCATACTGCATTTTGCTGTAATTAAAATATATTTTATTTTAAATATATATAAAAAGTATGTAATGTATATATAAAAAGTATGTAATGTAATAAATGTATATG
Source organism: Cheiracanthium punctorium (assembly GCA_038373885.1). Classification (NCBI taxonomy): domain Eukaryota; kingdom Metazoa; phylum Arthropoda; class Arachnida; order Araneae; family Cheiracanthiidae; genus Cheiracanthium; species Cheiracanthium punctorium. The sequence continues at coordinate 723,541 of JAWZYV010017120.1, read as the reverse complement.
AATTAGTGATATATAATTTTTTCCTTTCTATTAGTCTATGGGTAACAATATATTATGTTTGAGTAAACTATTAAAAATACCAATTCCTCCATTTTCTTAAAAAATAATGTTTAATAAACTGTTATAACACCAAAACGCAAACATCAGGTAATCTTCATTATCTGCCAGTTTTACAGCTGTTAATAACAAAAATAGTATGAACAGTTGTAATATACTGACATAGAAATGGTTTTAATTCAGCAACTAACAATAAAATGTTTGTATATTTGCGCGTGCATGTGTTTTGTTGCGTGTGACACTAAACTTGCACCACTGTACTCTTCACTTACAATTTAATAGTAAATGTTTAAATATATTATCTACTTCTAAGAAGAATGGGTCAGTAGGATTGTAGTTGCCACGGTTACTTATACCTGAATCATTGGTATAGGCATACATTTCATTCCTTCAACAATTCGTTTTCTATCATTCTCAAATCATTATCCATGAGGTCCTGATAGGTGCCACCTCTGGCTAGAGGTCGGAGGAAAGAAGTTCTCAAAACCCATAATTGGCCACTTGGCCTTGCAAGACCTCCGAGTAAGGATTCACGATCTGTTGGGATAAATAGTGGTATAAGTCAAAAGATTTTTGATTACCAAAAGGTACTGTAGGAGTACTTGGAGGTTCACTTTTACATTCACTTTTACGTTGACTTTTACCTTTGTGTGAACTTACCTAATTTTATGATATTAATTACTATTATCTGTTAATTAATTAAAAATATTAATGAGAAGTGAAGTGAAATGGTACAAGCGAAATAAATGTATGTTATTTGATATCGTATATAATAGAATTTGAGGAACTAAGGTCTAGCCACAGCAGAACGCACTCTATATTAACGAAGGGGACCAGTTATTCACTTGAATACTCTCGCATTTTCAAATGGCTATCACCACAAATCACAGGTAGCCAGTAGGCATCATATGTTGGTTCACAGCTAAATAAACACGTCCGCTTAATACCATTGTCCCTAGAAAGATTAACAAAGTTAGAAGTCATCTCCGTTGCCCTCCTACTGAGCGTACTTGAGTGCGTGTATGGACCTCTAATCATTAAAGTCACCAGTGGCGTAACAACAGTTTGCGTCTCCTGCAGCTTTAAAACTGTGCCCCCTAATGCGCAACATGCAAAGTGCTGTGTGCCCTCTAACACTGCCAACCTTCCGTGCACTGCAGGTGTGTGCGATCTGTTAGTTCCTCTATTAAACCTGAAGCACGATTGTTAACAAATTTCTATTTAAAAAGTGATTTTGAAATGGTAATTTTTATAATCGTTTTGCTTCTGAAGTGACATTCTGGCTATTTTCAAATGTGTACCTAATTTGTTCAAAAGCCACAAACTAGATTTTATTTCATCAAACAAGGAAACGTCAGCACACTTATTTTTGTACTTTTCTGTATTCTGTTCTTGATTGATTTGGTTTTTGCAAGTAAATATGCTCATAGGAATCTATACAAAATTTCACCTGCACTATTCAATTATTCTTCAAAATCACGAAACTGGTGCGAAATTTCAGGAAATTCTACATTCGAAATGATTTTTCCAGATGATGGAATGCTTTTCCGGTGACTGTCTTCCACCGTACAGAGGCTGCTTACTGCTTACCACATGCACGAAACCAAGCCTCCACAGCTGGCATTTTGCTTCTTTTTCTCTCTTCCATGTAATTTCTGACCCTCATCTTTTGATTACCTTTGATGGATCGCTCTCAGTTGCATTGTTTATGCCCACTTTTCAGCGTCAGTTTCCACCCGAAGAGACGCTGGAAGTTGTCGAAATCCCCTACGAATGCACATAAATTTGCAGTCGATCCATTTGATCAAAGTGGATGAGGTAATCGTTCAATGAATACCCAAGATGGATCAGGTTTTCCCTGCATTTCTATGAGTGCTCGTATTATTATTTTTCTTCCCCCAGCCCGAATCCCACGCCCACCGTTCTCTTCCATTGTTTGTATGTGATAATTTATCCAAGATTTCAATTTTCTTATTGTTTTAGTGTCTGTTAATTGTTTACGGGTTTGTAAAATACGAGCGAATGTTTTAAAAAGAAAGAGAGAGAGAAAGGGAGAATCGAACTTGCTCTAATTCTGCATATTATTAGCATTCCACTAGAACAATCGTTGTGAGAATCAATTTCTACAGAAAAATTTCCATACACGATTCTTATTTTACATACAAAAGCGTGTGATTTCTTTTTGATTTCTTTTTAACGCTTTCCAACAAAATTGAAAAATATTTATGACTGCGGTTTGTCTGCCTGATCCGTCCGAGCTGTAATAGCCGTGATATGGATGGAACAAACAAACGATCGATGCGAGACGATTTTTTGCGAGACGAGACAGAGATTTACAGCTTTTATTTTTTTTGGTTGACGAGGCAAACATTTTTAACATTACAATATAGTGATTTTGCGAGACGAGACAAAGCTTTTAGGCTGTTTTGCGAGACGCGAAACGACTATTTTTCGTCTAGCGTCCATCCGTAGGCAAACAGGTTTAACAGAAGATCGAGATTAAGTATATTTTTAAAGTTTAGGTTTATAACAGACGACGTGTGTTGAGAAATGCAGACGCAATGCATTTTGATAAGCGAAATACAGAAAAAAAGTGCTGTGCATGCACAATGCACAACACTTTTGCGCTGCATTTTGCTTTGTCAAAAGTCAGGTAAGAGTGTTGTTTTGCAGTACAAAATAGCCGTCTTGAAATAGCTGAATGAAACTGGTTTGGAATGTTACATTGGCAAGTGGTCACATGGCGGTAGAATGGTTTGAAACGAAACGGTTCTTGATTGGTCAGCCCTTGAGTTTCCAGTTGGGAGATGTGATATTTTTCCTTTTCTTTTTGGGACGAAATTAAAATTTCTACAGTACAACCACCCTCTTTGCTTCCAAAAAATGGGCTGTTTCCTTATACAGTGGAACCTCCAAGTTGCATATCCCTATAACTTGTACACCTTTCTGGGGAACGGAACGTCTTTATAATACAGAAATATACTCATGATTTCGATACCTCTGAAAGTTGGACACTTTTTAAGGGGACCGCAGGTGTCCAACTTCAGCAAGAGGTTTCACTGTACTTTATTTTTGCTAGAATAATTTGCATTTCAAATGTTTTATGGTTGATGTTTCAGTGTCATTTCAGTGAAACGACTCATTTCACTGACTGGTAAAGTTTGCTTTTATTTTCACAAACCAAAAAGTACTAGAAGCGGCAAACATCTTGAGAAAAGGCGAGGGCGCTACCTAGAGATACGATTTGCGTGATTTTCGCCTTGCACATCCGACATCCCCAACATTTTCGAGCAATGCTTGAAAGAGTCTGATTTCAAGAAAATTGCTATCACACGAAAGTTTTCGTCTGACTGCCGGGCAAAACTGCTGCACTAAAGTGACTCAAGGGCATTTTGTAGAGCGCAAAGGTGTCATGTGATATACCTTTTACGTATAAGATTAATTCAAACGAGCGAAATTCGATCAGTCGGAGCGAATTTTCACTCCTTTCCGTACTTGAAAGTGCACGTCTACTTTAGGAGCGTTTTTCATCACTGAGCGGAGCGAAATATTCGGAGCGAACTTTATCAGTGGTAAACAGGAAGCGAACGTGGATTTATCGGAAAAAGAATGCTTAAAGAGCATTTTTGAATTAATACTGTGGGTTTCGATGTAAAAAGGTCGAAACCGACTACTTTTCCTTTCACTCCCTCCTTTCCGTCATTTTAATAAAGCGAAACGTTGAATTAAGCGTATATGCGAAAAATACAAAACATGGATCATCTTACGTATGCAAAAATTGACAAATACAGAATTCGTTGAAAAAGGACGTCATCCTTGTAACGTCCGTGTTGCTGAGTTCAGTCAGCTTTGACGTTATAAAATGTAATAAATTTACAAAAAACAAATGCAATGAGAAAAAGTCAGCTTCGAATATTACTTTCAAGCTTTAGAGTTGAAAAAAAGGATTACGATATGTAAGTATTTTAGTTAGTAAAAAATTTTCGTATATTGCAGCGAAGACTGGAGTTCAACGAACTGAATTTTAAATATTAGCTGTTCAAAGAATTAAATTAAATATACAGGGTAAGTTGCGATAATTACGACCACGGTTTTATTATGACCAATGAAATTTTAAAAAAATCTTCAGTTGATGAACTTTTGTCCACACATTTGTCAGAGCTTATACTATAATGTCATGAAGCTTATACTATAATCATAATGTATTTTTCGTTATGGGTAACTTTCATCATTGTTTTCACGTAGACAGTTTCAATTGTAGAACTAACAGCATATCAAAATTTTCAATAAACGGATTTGAAGGTTTTGTGTTTAAAGTTATTTGGCAGCAACGGCAAAAATTTTTCAGGCAAATTAATTCATATTAAAATAGTACGTTTGTACTGTATTTAAGAGCTTCTGACATGTTTTTACGTTTTATAATCCAGTTAAGTATTTTGAAATTCACGATCATAATTAGTTCACTACTTTTTATAATGCGGAGTAGTTATGGACATAAAAGCACGAAAAATGTAATTCTGAGCAGGAAAAACGAATTTCTGTTTTATATCATTTTAAAAATTATGAAGAGAACATAATTAAAAATATTTTATTTATTTATTGCATTTAACTTAGAAATAGATTACAAAATGAAAGTTTTACTATTAACTGTTTTTAAAATTTTCACATGCTCAAGGTACACTGCCAGAGATAGTTGCCAAAGCCAAAAAGTACATTCCAAAACATTAAAAAAATCTGAGATTTAAATTTCGAAAGAGTGACTTATTTTTATTAATTTTCCTTGTCTAATGTATGGTATGAGCAAAATAATCTAAATACGTAAAAAACTTGGCTATTTTGCATCCTATTAAATTTTCTGAACAAATTCTGTAATATGATGCATATGTGATATATTTGACTTTGTGATAAAAATAAATAGGATATATAAATATATAAAAAAACTGATTTAGACTCTGGACATTTCTTTATAAGAAAGTTACTTTCTCGTAGTTAAATAATATGACAGTTTCACATTACGTCACAGCTGAACGTTACATTCCTAGTGAATAGATGTCATATGAAAATATGATTTTTATTAGTTTGTCAGCCGAGAAACACATAGCTTTGTAAAAATGTGGAGCCATAAATCGGTTTGATGCCGATTCAGAATTTCTTGGTCCGAAAGACCTCCCACCTCCCTTCCCTTGCTGTTTTTTCTGGGAATGTGTGTGTGTGTGTGTGTCTCATCTGCAACGGAGTTTTTGCTTGGGCTATTTTAAAATTATGAACTAGCGGTAGCGTCGGTGCGACATATGATCGGAATCGCAGGTGTTCGACGAACACTTACTAAGGATTTGCAGACAGCAACCACACAAGTCACTCACTAAGACTTCTGGTACTTAAAACAAACTGTATTTATTGAAAAAGCAGTTTAAAATAAACAAGTTAGTATTAAATGTGGTGGTAGTCTAACGTTAATAAAAAGACGTGTTGACTTGATAAGTGAAAAGCGGTGGAGAGACTTGAAAATTATGCCGTCACCAAACTTCACACTCTGCCGAGAACAAAAACTTGGCCCGAGATAAACAACGCCAATTCCAGAGCAACCATAAAATTTAAACCAATAAAGTTAAAATAATGAAATTACGAACAAGTAATTTTAAAGATGGTGCAGGGCATCAAAAATAATTTAAATTTAAAGGGTGCCAAGAGAGGGAGGATCAAAAAATCATTATGATTGGCAGCTGACGTAATGAAATCTAGTTTTAGCTGAACAGCGACTTTCAGACTAGTAAAATAAATAATTAAAATGCTATCGCATGCGAGAAAAGCGGAAATACACATTGAAAACCAAAGTGAGGGAAATTGAGAACAGAAAAATAAGTTAGAATGCATGATGTTGAATAGATTAAATTTAAGATACAGAGAGCAAATGATAAGTAATATTAGATATGTGATCAACATCACACCATCTTAAAACGTAACTTTTGGCAGCATGAAATGGTAGTATAATTGTAATATTTTGCAGATTCAAATATTTGAACTTTTTCAGCTATTTTTTTATTCAAAAATTCCAAAACATCATGACCGATTGTCACTTCATAAATCTCCATAATAAAATTTATCAAATAATAATAATAACAATAATAAATTAATAGATAAGAATACGTTGACGAAAATTTGAGTTTTTAAATTTCGAAAGAGTGACTTATTTTTATAAATTTCCCTTGTCTAATGTATGGTATGAGCAAGGACGTACCCAGGGGGTGGTCGGACCCCTCCGAATTTCAGTTTTGTAAGCAAAATAATGATGAGTTTGTGTATAAATCTTCCTTTTCACTGTTGGACCCCCTCCGAAATTTTTTTCTGGGTACGTCCCTGGGTATGAGCAAAATAATCCAAATACGTAAAAATCTTAGTTATTTTACATCCTATTAAAGTTTTCTCAACCAATTCTGTAATGTGATGCATATGTGATATATTTAAATTTTTTAATAAAAGACAAAAAAAATTCTTTCCAAAGGCAAGGCAGGCAGGCACATTAATAACACCCACAATGGGGAGAAAGCTAAGAAACGCGGACTCATGTCACTTTCCTCCAAGCTCTTCCTCATCTCTCTCTTCTCGTCACCTGCTTCTTTCTGCGAGAGAAACGTACCCCCTCCCCCGAGCTGAATCCGGTAACGACCGGTTCTCTTGTAGAAGTGCCAGCTACGAAACCAGCGATTAGCCCCCTTCATGAGCGTTTTTGTTTACCCAAGATCCCTGGTTAACAGAACGTTGAGCATCCTATTACGCCTTGTAATAAATTTGTCCGTTTTGTTTGGGGCTGTAATCGCCGTTTAAACGCACGCCATTATCTGTGATTATGTAAATGCAAAAGGCCGAGGGTTTTTTCGGGCGCACCTTGGTGAAGAGAGAGAGATTTTTTGTTTTTTTGGTTTGTGCATCAGCCCCTCGCGAAGTTCCATCTTTTCATTGTTTGTTTCTTTCGATTTGCGGAGGAATGCCGTGGCTCTGAGCACGTCGTGTATTCACGATTCACACCCCTTCCTTTAGCGCCCGTTTACGCCTGCAGTGTTACCGCGGAGTGTGATGCACGTAATGAGATGTGATGTCGAGATTATAACAGTATCTCTCGAAATGCTATGAAGCAAGAGACTGTGGAAGATCGTGCTGGATGGGTCGGCTGTATTAGTTTTTGGGTACAGAATGTGTGAATTTGACAGACCCTCTGCACCTTCTGAAATAGTACTTCAGACTATTTGTTGCAAATCCCGGTAATCTATGAAATCACAACTCTAAAACCTAAGATTTTCATCTACTGTGGTGTCCCCTGTGGCAAGGATCTAGGTTTGAATCCGATGAAAATTGTTGGGCTGCCCTGTCTGGAATGTTGGTGGTTTTCTTCTGATGCAACCGAATTATGAGCCGATTGCCCTTAAATTGTCTCCACCAAGGCATTTCTTACTCAAGTCTTTCACCTTTCTGTTGATAATAGGCTTTAACAAATAACGCCACACTAGTCCTAACCACATCCCAATTTCAAAAAAGGGAGCAAAGGGATGGACGCGCGACGATTTTTTTGCGAGACGAGACAGACATTTTTTACATACGATATAGGGATTTTGAGAGACGAGACAACGCTTTTAGGCTGTTTTGCGAGACGAGAGACGCCAATTTTCCGTCTCGCATCCATCCCTACCCATGTAGATCTAAAAACCACTGAATTATTCCCTGGCCCTGATTATCACACAGGCACTACATGTAGATATAGACCAAAAAACTGAAGTCTAGCTAAATAAATGCGAGCAGATCAGTTTCAACATAATTGTAGTAAGTAACACCAGTTTGTTCTAAATGAGATATTTTTATTTAGATTAACCATTTTTACCATACGAATTCTTTTAACAACTAAGGAAATACTAAAATGCCATTAGACGACTATCCCATTTACGCCCATTTAAATTAATTCATTATTTAGGGATTTCCCAAGCAAAAAATTAGGAAATTTAGATTGGTATTTTTAAAAAATAGTCTTTTAATTAAGCATTTTAACATTGTAGGCCAGGACGTACCCAGAGGGGTGGTCCAGGGGGTCCGGACCCCTCCGAAATTTCAGTTTTTGTAAACAAAATAATAATGTCGAAGTTTTGTTGTCTAAAATTCTGCCTCTTTCACTGTTTGGACACCCTCCGAAATTTTTGGACCCACCCCGAAATTTTTGATTGAAGGGGAAACAGTCAGCTTGCAAACAAAATGTACTGTAGCCGAAAAATTATGAATGAAGTCAGCCTGATTTTCTTCCCAAAATTATACGTCGGAAAAAAAAGGGTTTTTCTTGAAGGTGTTTCAAATTAAATGTTTAAGCTCTGTAATTATGGTTTGTTGAAAAACATTCTGCTTTGTGCCAATTAGAGTTTCCGCCTGCAAAAATCGTTATGCATCCAATGTCGCATTTAAGATACTGAGGTTGCTCTTTGCAGTGCCGTTTTCCAGTAGAATTTTAAATAAATCTTGATGCTTTAAATACAAATACTCGAATATTTTTAGCTGCATCGCTCAACCACTGAGATTATTTCCGTAACTTTTCTTCGTCCTTATATATCTTTCTATTTCTATAGCTCTATATTTTTTACAAATGTATGTCAGACGTTGTACGCAACACAGTTTATAAGTGCTCAATATTTGTTGTTCAGCCAGAAGTAAAATTCTTAGAATCTTCATCTTCATTCATTTAGTTACGTAAACTTAATCCTTGTAGAAAGTTTAGGAAGTACAGTGAAACCTCTAAAATTTGAAATATTGCTACTCCTATAAAATATGCTCGTCTTACTTATTGAGAGTAAGAAAGAACCGCAGAAAACTGTCCAATTTAGAGAGATGTTCAGCTTACACGGAGGCGTTAAACCCCTTCACCTATCAGGAGAAGATTGGTGTTGACTTAGATGCAACTGAAAATAGTTGGTATCCTCTGGTACGTTACAACAGTGCATAGGCGAAACTCGCTAGGGGCAAGAATGGGCAATTGTCCCCTCCAAAACATTAAAGAAAATTCAGATAACACCTATTTGAAATTAGTATTTTCTACAATAGGAAACCCCCCCCCACCTATGTTACATGCGAATTTATGCAAAATGCAACAGTGTATGAAGTTCAGCCATAAAGATCTTTTATTCATCTGATTGAGATCTTTTATTCATCATAATTCAATTTGACTGACTATTAGAAATGGCTGGAACTTTTTACAAAATAATGGTACAAAAATAAGATTTGCTCATAGTTAAAGATTACAATTTGTCTACAGGTCAATAGCATTGAAATACTCTTTGCAACATTTGAAAATTCTCTTATCTAGTGAAATTTGGTTACAGTTTAAAAATGGTTAGAACTTCATAGCGAATAAAGATTCAAAAGGAAAATTTACTCTAAATTCAGAAGTAAGATAAAATTAGCAGTATACGTTAGAATAAATATTATTTATCTTACTTTACAAGCTAAAAGCGTTTGAATGCTCTTCAAAACCGTAAAATTTCTTTTTGAAAACAGTATTTGCTCCTATCCTTGCAACGATATCCAAAAAGCAGTGGAGAAAAGGAAGAACATTGGTGTTTGAATGTTAGAGTATTCAGCCACTTGCAGCAGAACGAGCGAAGTGCGCATTTTGAGTTCTTGTTTTTATCAAACAGTGCATAGGCAAAACATTGCATAGTGAAACAGTTGTGACAAAGATGACATTTTAAAAAGCACAAACAAATAAAACAATATCGATTCTTTCCACTTATATCATGTTCGAGAGTTTGAACTTCAGTCTGCATAAATCTGAACAATATATTCACACTGTACTCTATATAAATCTTATCTTTATGTTATTGTTCTTAAAAATAGTTCTAGCTTCTTCTTTGACATGAGACTATTGTTTGTAAAGTTTGTACAGCTGAAAAATGTTCCTCGGAGATAAAACTTCCTTAACATATCGAATAATAGAATTTGATGACGAAAAGGAATTTAAGTAGTAATATTAAAAAATTCCGAAAGTACAACTGGATATCACTATTAAGAATTATAAAAAAAGTTGCATCAAGAGTTTTGAAAAGGCATTTATACGTGTGAATATTATGAAGCTCTTTACAACAATCCTGATATTAGATATCTTTATACACACAACCTTTCATTTCAAATGATGCTATATGCGAATTTGCAATTATTTGGAATGTATAAATTCGCAGCCTTGTCTTCGATCAAAGAGGGAAAAACGAATGCTTCAAAGATCTCAAAATGTTTACTTACCCACAAAAAAAGTCTAGGAAAAATCAATTCTATACTGTTAAAAAAAAGTCCAGTGTATACAAAAACATCATCTTATGCATAACAACATGAAACGTGCCTTTTCATTCTTATCTTTTATTTTCCTTTAAGAATTTAAGCTTATTTTATTTGTAAGATAAACAGTCCTCTTTATAAATATTGAAGTCAATAATTATTTTAAATTTCTCACTGTATTTGCTATGCCTTTCTCTGTGATGGGTAGGTTTAAGTGCTACTTCACAGTAATTAGATAATTTTCGGAGCATAAAATCGGGACAACGGAAGTTTTAAGACGTTTCTACTTGTGGAATTTAACCGTTACCCCAAGAGTTCAGAGGTACAATGCCGGAATAGAACGTTGATTTTATTCTGAATACAGTAAAACCCGCTTAAGAAGTTTTCCAAGGGAATGGATGGCAAAAACTTATTAAACGGGAATTTAATTTTTCTGAAAAACAAATGGAATAATTTCAGCATAGGTATTCAGTTAACACTTTTTTATAGTATTGAAATAATATCCAATTTTAGTTTAAATTTGTAAATTGTTTTGCATATATAAAAAAATAGTTAATGAAGTAAAACAACGTAATTACCTTTATTGAATCCAATCTTTATGAAATCCGGGGGATTTGACTTTAAACGTCATTGGAACCTATTTCACAGAAAAAATCGGTTGTAGTTTTTTGCTTTTGTCGGCAATCTTTATTTGAAAACAGTCTAGTTGTCTTAAGGGGATGGTGGACACCCAAATCATCAAAATTGGCCCAAAAAAATGGGTTTCTTTCTTTTTTACATACCAATATTCTACAGTTAAAGCTGAACCATGGAGAAAAACCGCGTATGTCTACGGCAATTTTTTTAAAAGATATTAGGGTTTGAAAAAATTAAAAGGGACAGTTAAATGTCCACAAAAATGCAAACAAACGCGTAAATAAACACGTCACAATTTTTATTGAACGTTTTACAAAATAAGCTAATATTCGAATGAAATTATTTTAAAAATATGTTTTGTTAAGGTAAAATCACAAATAAAATTATTCAGAAGAGACGGTATCAAAGGTAAATGGAAAATTACACTTTAAACTGTATTTTCTCCAAATCAAGTTTTTGGTGATTTTCTTGCCTTCAAAATGCTCCATGCGACTTAATTTTGGTCGGAATTATACAAAATTTACTACAAACATTCTTCTCATATATTACAATAAATCTGTGTATCCTTTTTAAATAGGGTCAAAATTTCGATTATGAAATTTCACTTTTATTTACGAAAACTGAAAAATTTCGGGAAAGTTTGGTGTATAAACATGAAAAATTTCTAAAATATTAACTACTCGGTCGAATCAAAAACCGATACACAGACTTTTTAAAAATATATTTTCATGCTATTATAAAACAAAATTACTTAAAAAAAGTTAAAATTAAAACGCATGGAGAATTTTTTCGAAACTAAAAAATTAATTAATTTTTAATTAATTACTAATATTTTTAAAATTTATTTAAAAAATTTTTCAGTTGTTTATAATGCTTTTAGTTTAATCTATTAAAATACAAAATTTCATAATCCTATCTTATTAAATAAAAAAAAACTTTTTAATGTCCACCATCCCTTTAAGCTTTTAAAAACTTCTTCAGGCACATTTTCAACACTTTAGACAAAACGACGAAAGGTTTTTAGTCCTTTAACAGCATCCGGAAAACTAGGAATTCCCACATCCTCTTCCTCAGCTTCACTCATTTCATCATCTTCTTCAAGTTCACAAATTTCATCCACTGTTAGCACTTCACAAGGCAATATTTCATCATCTGCTGACACATACTCTTTAAACGATGCAGGGAAATCTAATCTTTATACTGTCTACCAATCATCTTCAATATCTGATTATTAGTCGTATTCCTCTGTTAATTCTCCATCGAAGAATCCTGCTTTTTGGAAACAATTCGCAATCACAGATGGTGTTGTTAACTCCCATGCAGATAAAATAAAATGAATGGATTCCAAACTGTTCACTTTCCTCACATCTCCAGCATTGTCCAGTTTACCAATCATCCATTTAACAAGTCGTTTTCTGTAGTAGGCTTTTCTTTTAATTACCTTGCTTGACATTTTGAAAAGAGTAGAAATTTTCACTCGCAAACTTTCTTGAGAGAGAGAAAGACGACGTTCACTGACTTAAAAAGCTTTCAACTGAAAAAGCCAAAGATTTCAGAACTTGGGTGGTTCATTCTTCCTGGAAAAAGGGCGGTAAATCTAAAAAGAAAGCAACTGATAAACTTACATTTAATACTGTAGGAGCAGGATTGGACTAATCTCTTTCCTAATCATCATTCAATACTGTTACAATAAACTAACAGGTGCGCACATCTTTTTCCTTTTACCGGCCACTATTGTCACTGTACCACTGGTTGCATTCACTCTCCACATTCCAACAACAGGTGCGGACGTGAGATAAAAATGAAGGAGTAGAGGCGGAGCGCTTTTTTATGAATTGGACTTTATGGGGAGACATTTCAGGTCAAAGAGGACTATTACGAACGGAGTCTGCAATTTTTCAGAGAACGGGATATATAAAGAGGCGGATGAAAACACGTTTTCAAAGTAGACTTGGAAGTTAAAGAAAACTTTTTAAGCGGGAAAGATTTTCGAACGAGACTTCTTAATTGGGTTATTTTAACATTGGAAGAATAGGGAAAAAAACGGGAACCGAGAATGTGAACTTCTTAAGCGGGTTTTACTGTATTGTTCAAAATAGTGCGATTAAACTTCTCCACCATGCCGTCGGATTGTGGATGTAAAGGCGTAGTCAGGCATGGTTCGTTCAGAGCAGGAACTTTCGGCCGCACAGATAATGATGGAAATGCTCCACGGCCCTGACGATAGCAAGAAGTTCCTTTCTCGTAATACAAGTTACGTTCTGCCTTCGAAAGGTATTTGCTCCAATATATTAGACAGACAGACGAACTATCGCATGCATCAGTGGTGTAGGCAGAAATTTTTCATGGGGGGGGGGGGGTACGACTATTGCAACTCCGTATATTATCACATTTGTGTATACGTGTGTGTGATAAGAGAGCAAAGAATATACTTTTGTATGGCAAAAAATTTCTCATGGGGGGTATAACCCCCCTATCCCACCGCTTGGCTACGCCATTGGCATGCATACATTAAATAATACTAATTTATCAATAGCATACAGTTATTTAAAGTATCTTATCAGTGATTTATCTATGAGTATGGTGCTACAGTTATTTAAGGTACAGTTATTAAGGTATAAGGGTGCTATCTGGAGTTCTCAATGGGGGAAGTAATAAGCGATAAAAAAAAGTCACTGTGTAAATTTTTGAATGTCTTATATCTATAAGTTTTTTTTTTTTTTACCAGTCTTTTGTTAGATGTTGTAAAACAGTTTTTGTCTCTGTTCTGCTGTTTCCTTTAAAAAAAAAAAAAAAAAACCTTCTTTCATTTTTGAAGTACCTCAACAGTGCACTATGTCAAAAGAGAATGCCTGAAAAACTTGGTGTGACAAGTACTTTCGCTGATTCATTCAAGCAATGTGTGACCATGAACAAACGGCAGTTTGACAATAAATCTAGACGTGAACCCCTGAAAAATCCTGAACAACAATTAAAAGTACAATTTTCCATGCCTCTATGGATAAATTCTGTGGGGAAACGTTTCGATATGCTAAAAGAATACAACCAAACATAGAATTTCCTGTAGATGTGTTAATTTTCTGAAGACAATCTGAATTTGAGAGGCTACAATTCACTGTAGATATAAATACAACGGTCATTCAAAAAGTAAGTTCCTCCACGGATGGCAACATTGCGAAACAAGACCGAAGTTTAATCAGACGATAGTTCAGTTCCACGGCTTCCAACGATAGCAATTTCATTCTGATAGTGACAATCGTTGGTGCGTACTATACGAGAAGGAAATGCCGCGTAAACTGGAAGCTTACTCCAACGTTAAAGTACGCGGCACACTATGTTTTTGTGGGCAAAACGCTTCAAACAAAGGTATTGACCTCTTGCATGACAATGCAAGACCTCACAAGGCACGCATAACACAGGATTTGACTCGCAGCTTCGGATGGGAGTCTGACAGCATGCACCGTACAGTAACTTACTTTTTGAATGCCCCTAGTAGATGTATGTAAAATTGTTTTCTTCAATCACAGTTTAGTGTAGATAAATATTTAATAATTATTGTTAGATATATTAGTATGAAACATTTCGATTTATTAATAGAACTCGAAACTATTCAATGGTTTATTATATCGCTGTAAATGTAATGAAAATTCCGACTTAAATTACTGTTATTAAGCAAGTTACTGACTGTTAATTGCTGTAAACTGTGAGTAGTAGATAAATGGGGATTCACCTCATGCGGTACCATGTTAATTCTGCGGTACGCCGCACAACTGCTTTCCCTGGGTCGAGAGAGAGAGGGGGGCGTGGTCGGACCGGATGTGGGGAGCGGATGCTAAGACCGGATGTTCGAAGGGTTGATAAGAATTTTTTTTCCTTTTTTTCAGATAAGGGGACTTGAAATTTTTTCAGACTTTAACAATTTTTCAAATAAGGGGACTTGTAATTTTTTCAGATTTTAACAATTTTCTCAAATAAGGGAACTTGTAATTTTTTCAGACTTTAACAAATTTTTCAAATAAGGGGACTTGTAATTTTTTCAGATTTTCACATATTTTACAAATAAGGGGACTTGGAAAAATTTTCAAATTTGAACGCGCAACCTACAAAAGAATTCATAGGCTAATGATTGTTGTCTGAAACCATTTGGCCGAGAATCCTTCAGGTATAAAATTGTAGGTGTATTGTGTTATACTTTAGTTTTGAAAATGAATTGGGACTTTGATTAATTTTTCGAAGTTTATTTTTTTTATTTATTTAGTTTTCTTTACCATTTAGTAATAGAACCAATGCAAATCGAATAAATGTTGCTTAATACATACTTCTAATGTTTAGCTAATTTTTGTATACTGATTATAGCATATATTTAATAAGTAACAGTTTACTAGGATATTAAAGTAGGGTATAGGATACCCATGCATTTTCTACAAATTTCTTGTACTGTTAGGGAAGTGAGAAAATTATACCATAGAACGATTTTAGTACCTATAGTTTTTACAAATAATGATTTAGATAGTGTATGAACTTTTTTATCTAAACATTTTTTTTTTCTTAAGAGATTTTTACCCAAGTTTTAATTTTAAGTTAATTAATTTTACAACAAATATTTTTTTTAATCAAGAGTTAATTTATTTTTTATTTATTTTTACCAAGTTTTAATTTTAAGTTAAATAATTTTACAACAAATACATTTCTAATCACGAGTTAATTTATTTTTATTTTTTTAAACCAAGTTTTAATTTTAAGTTAATAATTAATTTTACAACAAATATTTTTTAATCAAGTGTTTTTAATTTATCAAGAAAAAAAAATTAATCAAGTGTTTTAATTTTTTGTATACCGTATTTTTGTTAAGTAGCCGTTTAACATTAAAGTAAGGTTTAGGATAGCCATACCTTTTCTACAAATTTAATCTACTGTTAGGCAAGTGAGAAAATTATACCATAGAAAGATTTTACAAATAATGATTTGGATATAGTCTTAGATTCTGTTGCGAGAAAACCACTTTAGCCATATATCCCAAAAAACTAATGCATGAATACGCGTTAGATCCCCTTAGAAAGTCCTCCTACCAAGGCACCCCTCATCCTAGGCAGATACCGCCGCGTGCAGGTTTGCCTTAAAACACAAACAAACAAAGTATTTATCTAAACATTTCTGATAGATTTTAGACAGCGATTATACTAGTTTATATTTTCTATAGATCAATTAGAGAAAAAATTACATTTTTAGTAATCCTACAAAATATTTTTTTACTGTATATCCCAAGTAGTATAACTTGATTTATAGAATTTCAATACGATACGAGTTAGATTATTTATGTGCAACACTCATTTCACTTTGACTATGAAAGCATAATTGTATACATGAATCAACCTTTTGAGGGGTCTTTTATTGATGCACTTAACATATTTTATAGAAAGGTGAGTTTAACTAGCACAAACTTTTAGACTAGATAGTACTATTGTTAGAAAGTTGAACTATTGGAAATAAAAATTGAAGATCCGTTTTAGCACAGTTGTATACTGCATGTACATAAAATATCTTTCAATACTTAGATAGTTTTAATCGCAAATCATTACTTGAACTAAAAAATACAAGGTTTTTACTTACGTGAAGCCACATCTTGCGAAATCTTCTAGTCTCTGGACAAAGTACCAACATCCATACGGCTAGCAAGTACGAAAAATAGAGTAATGATTTAAAATACATTAACTCTAAGTTCCGTCCCAGCTGACCAATATCAAGACATTACTTCTTTTTGTCCTCATATGCTGAAATAGGTATATTATTTTGACACTAAAAACAAAACACATTTGAAGATATTAAACGCTTTAAAAGTAGTTTTTTTCTTATAACAATTTACCAGATTCACAATACTATTTTATGTAGGATAAAATTAGTTAGCAAGCGAAAATTTAATCTTAGTTAGAATTTACTGAAATACAAATACCATGCATGCCTTATTTTCTATTAGGAGAAAGCCCTCAAACCCCAGTTTTTGTACACAAACTGCATAAAGTACTTCTACCGATAATGCTATTAATATTAATTACACTGGATTACCCACTTAAAATTTCGCAAAACACCAAAATACAGAAAAACATGCATTAACAAAACAAAAATCACACTTAAAAGTACAACACATCAAAAGTGCAACTATAAGAACCACATAATTATTTTCAATTAGAATTACGGTATCAACTTATATGTAACTAAAATAATAGAAAATATTACACTTACCCTGTACTTGTACACGCGAGAGGTGAAAATAATAAAAATACTCACATAATTCACAAAACACATGATTGAAGTAAAATCCACGTGCACGCCATATTGCTGATAACAGAAATTGAGATAAGAAAGTGCCTTGAGGCCCTACAGAGTCGGCTAAATAACAATAGGCCAGTTTGACGATAAGATAAAACCAGGGAGGCTGTTAGGGGAATACCGAATTGTGGGGACACGTGTTTCATTCTACGTTCAAAAATGGGGACTTATGGATTAAGATGTTTACTACTTAAAAACATGATTTAATTTTTACAAACGCATTGGAACTTTGTATAGGATATCTATTGAACACGTATTAAATACATTATGATTATTCTTCTGATCGACATTATATCCTAAATTAAAATATCAAAGTTAAGCTACAACGATTAATATATTTTACGTAGTTTAGGAAAATAATGAATCATTAAATTAATTTCTGTGAAACAATTAGCAAAGATCATTGTACTAAAACAAATTATTTTTGCTAAGTTTTGATAAATTACAGTAATAAATTATAGGCATTGCAGATGAATGAGTATTCACGTATAAAATAGGTATTAAAATTATTGTTTAAAACAATTTTTAGAATAATAAACTAAAATTTTTATTTAATAAAGTCATAAACTAAAATTATTAATGAAAACTTGTTAATAAATTAAACATATCAAAATTTTTACACTCAGTTTTTTTATATACTTAAATTTTACAAAGATATCCTTTTAATAAATTCATAAACTAAAACAATTTTTACAATAATAAACTAAAATATTTATTTAATAAATTCATAAACTGAAATTATTAATGAAAACCTGTTAATAAATTAAACTGATTACTCTAAAAGATAGCTAATCACAACATATATCAGAAAAAATATAAGCAATTATAATACCTGAAAAATACCGGACAACACTCTTGTTGCATGCGGACAAAACATCTGTTTGCACGGCTAAAGAATTCTTAGGTATCCGTTGCAGGAGACCTTACCTACGCCCAACCTACAAACTCTACAAATTTAACGGCAACTGATTTTCTCTTATCAGGTATCACAGATCAGATAAGAGATAAGGAAGTGACATGCGCAGAAGACACGTGATAGTGACGTGTGCAAATCTGTGTTGATTTAATATCCGCTAGGTTCGTTGGCAGGATGTGCTATTTGCATTAGTGGCAACTCTCTGTAACAGGCTAAGACAAGTTAGATGATGCAATATCTACTGGGTTGAGGAAGGTAGAGGGCGCTTGGGTAATCACGTGATTTTTTAAAGAACCAGTAAAGACATTTTAGTTAGATAAAGTGGTCAGGTGTGTGTTGCGAGACTCCCTTTACACTGTGTGCGCCTATACTTAAGACGTGTGTTTTAATTGATTTTTCGCCGAGTTTCAAAAATGTCTTTGCTTGAATCGATTGAAAATAACTTTAACATTGAATACACTCCCGAGTTTTATACTCAAAGTGATGCGGATGTGTTGCTGCAAGAAATAATACAATTGCCTTTAGATGTAAAGCCTCTGCAAAGTATTGAAAAGAAAATTTCCCCGAGTTTTATACTGAAAGTGATATTGACGTGCTACAGCAAGAATTGTTTCAATTACCCCTGCAAAGTAGTGAAAAGAAAATTTCCTCGACCCGTAAAGTAATTACTTTTGCTGATGAAGGAATCAATTACAGTTTACCTGGAGCAACAGTCTCTGTTTACTCTTGGATACCCATTTTGCAAAAAATACGTGAAGATCTACAGAAAGTGACAAATTATGAATTTAATATGGTGCAAGTGAACTTTGGCTCTGAAGAACAACCTAAAATTGAAGACGGTAACTACGAAGATTTTAATCTAGACCTATCATCAGGTGTATGCATTCTAAGTTTTGGATCTAAACGAACTTTGGATTTTAAACCAGCGAACTGTGAAACCACTACCATTAAATTAGAACATGGTTCAATGTGTAAGATATATCCCCCAACCAACAAACTTTTAACGCATGGTATTCCTTCTGAACCTTATGTGACAGACCCGCACATTAACCTAACATTTGCCAAAATGTACATTTATGAGCCTTCCCCGAAAAGGGCAAAGTTGGACGATTGGACGGACGATCTTTACCATAGCTTATATGCTTCTGTAAATAGTACATGGCACTTGGAAAGACTTATCTACGTTTCACTTCACGATGAAAGAACTGACTTGAAGATCCATATTAGACAATTTATTCAGAATGCCCAATTAGACTATATACCAACCGGTCAGGGAGTCGTGATGAACCCTTCCACATGGATCGAATTTATTGTAAAACTATTAGATTTTAATATAGGTCATAGCAATAGCTCTTTTATTTGTAATAATCAATTATCTGTATTTAATGATGATGGAAAATGCATCTTACAACAAATTTACAAAACCGGAGATTCATTCACGTTAAATCCAATTTCCTTAACACTTTTAAATGATCAAGTAAAAAAACTTTGCGAAATGAGAAATGAAATATTGGAATGCATTTTAAAAACGCTATATACGACGACCCTGCCTCATTTAATTTTAAAATTAAAGCCGCAAAAATGTAACCGCGAACCCCATTGTAATTATGATGAGGCTAAACAACAATTAATGGATATAGTACATCAGGAAATTTTTAAAAACATAGGCCGGGTTCAAGATCATTCTTCGCATAGGATACATGCCTGTTCGAATAGATCACATATTGATGAGCGAGAGGGTCTTATAAGTAGTAAAGCATGGTTTACGGTTGACATGCCGTATATTGCAAGAGAGATATGCGAGAAAAAATGCACTTGTCATTATGACGGAGAATTTTTTTCAAACATTTTCATTGAAGACTATATGAAGTATCTTCAAAATGAGCTATTTAATTCATTTTTTCAACCGTTTTCAGATTTTGCGAATTCCAAGGATGACAAAACATGTGTAATTATGTGATGTTATTGGTGTATAACTAGTATTGCGATTGTAAAAAATATATTAAAACCATTGTGATTATGTAGAAAAAGTTTGCTTGCTTCTACAACAGTAAGATTTTACTGATTTGTGCATGATTAATTGTGGATTACACTTTGAAAAGTTATTATTTTCTTAATTGTGTAAATAGTTTGTGTAATTTAAAATATGTTTTTGTAAATAAATAAGTTTAAACATGAAAACTTTTCTGTGTTTTCTTTATGTGTATGTGCGTGTTGATTACTTGCAAAATAAAAATCTATTAAATAAAAAGTGATAAAGTTAGCATACTTGGTCACGATTTAAGGTTCTCGTTTTATACTTATCTTTTATACACTACAAGGTAGAAAGTTAGAAATTTAACAAAATTTATTGAAGCATGTACTATGGAAACATTAATCTACTACATAGAATTAAAATGTTTTGATTAAAATCATAAACTTAAGTGTGATAGGTAAATTGTGTTACATGAGAATTCCCAAAGTACTAATTTTTTATAAAATGAACTTAGCTAAAAAAGTTAGTTTCCATAATTTTATAACTTAATCGATTTTACAGGTTTTTCAAAAATAAAGTTAAGTGAGATAAAGAAACTTAGTATTTTTAAATAAAGATTTTTTAGGTGTTCTTTAATGTAAAGATCTTACCATATTTTACTTGAAGTAACAGAATATTTAAAATCATACACTATGTTTTTAAAACATTAGAGTATTACCTTGGCATATTTTTATAATTTTTATTAAGTAATGGGCTTGAATATTTTTATGAGAAATATCAACTAAGTGCACATGTTACACATTTTACTGATTGAGATGGTTATGCTTACAAATTTTAAATAAATATGCTCTTACTTTTATACATGTTACTTGTTCAAACTAAGTATACTTTTGATTTGTATACGTTTATGAGTTCTCATAAGTTATGAAATTATTTCTCGAAAGGAACTTAGCTATTAGAACTTTGTAAATTTCGTAGAAGTAGTATGCTTAACATGTTTTTGATAAAATAGATTTAAATGTGGTACAGAAATGATCAGCTATTTTAGCATAGATGTATAAACTTATCTTTATGTAAACCTTAACTAAATAAAAGTAATATAATTTATGTCTGTACAAAGTGAGGGACTTAGGCTATTTTTCAGAATTATCAAGTAAAGGGTTTTACAAAATACTTAGTAAACTGCATTAATAGATTGTAAGGTGTAATTTTTTCTTTTAGAAGTTTTGCACATTGGTATATTTTATGTTCTGATAAGTCGTTGAATATGTTCTTGAAATAAACTAACATATCTGTACTTTGAAAATTTTATAGAAGTGACGAACTTTGGTATTTTTAGAATGTTACGAACTTGATACATTTTTTCTGAAGTGCTAGATATGTGAAATTGTCTTTTTAGAAACATTGAATTATTCAATTAGTGCATTTCAGTTACTCTTTCAAGATAACGGACTTAGAATTTTTACAAATAGCAAGCTAGTAACTGCTAAACTGCTTCTTGCAAATATTTTTAAATACGTGTACATTTATTATATTTTAATTTGTTTATTTCTTTTAGTAGTTACAACTTTGATAATTTTTAAGAACGGTATTTAAAAATATTTGCAAGAAGCATGTTTAGCAAGTTACTAGCTTGCTATTTGTAAAAAATTCTAAGTCCGTTATCTTGAAAGAGTAACTGAAATGTACTAAGTTGAATAATTCAATGTTTCTAAAAAGACAATTTCACATATCTAGCACTTCAGAAAAAATGTATCAAGTTCGTAACATTCTAAAAATACCAAAGTTCGTCACTTCTATAAAATTTTCAAAGTACAGATATGTTAGTTTATTTCAAGAACATATTCAACGACTTATCAGAACATAAAATATACCAATGTGCAAAACTTCTAAAAGAAAAAATTACACCTTACAATCTATTAATGCAGTTTACTAAGTATTTTGTAAAACCCTTTACTTGATAATTCTGAAAAATAGCCTAAGTCCCTCACTTTGTACAGACATAAATTATATTACTTTTATTTAGTTAAGGTTTACATAAAGATATGTTTATACATCTATGCTAAAATAGCTGATCATTTCTGTACCACATTTAAATCTATTTTATCAAAAACATGTTAAGCATACTACTTCTACGAAATTTACAAAGTTCTAATAGCTAAGTTCCTTTCGAGAAATAATTTCATAACTTATGAGAACTCATAAACGTATACAAATCAAAAGTATACATAGTTTGAACAAGTAACATGTATAAAAGTAAGAGCATATTTATTTAAAATTTGTAAGCATAACCATCTCAATCAGTAAAATGTGTAACATGTGCACTTAGTTGATATTTCTCATAAAAATATTCAAGCCCATTACTTAATAAAAATTATAAAAATATGCCAAGGTAATACTCTAATGTTTTAAAAACATAGTGTATGATTTTAAATATTCTGTTACTTCAAGTAAAATATGGTAAGATCTTTACATTAAAGAACACCTAAAAAATCTTTATTTAAAAATACTAAGTTTCTTTATCTCACTTAACTTTATTTTTGAAAAACCTGTAAAATCGATTAAGTTATAAAATTATGGAAACTAACTTTTTTAGCTAAGTTCATTTTATAAAAAATTAGTACTTTGGGAATTCTCATGTAACACAATTTACCTATCACACTTAAGTTTATGATTTTAATCAAAACATTTTAATTCTATGTAGTAGATTAATGTTTCCATAGTACATGCTTCAATAAATTTTGTTAAATTTCTAACTTTCTACCTTGTAGTGTATAAAAGATAAGTATAAAACGAGAACCTTAAATCGTGACCAAGTATGCTAACTTTATCACTTTTTATTTAATAGATTTTTATTTTGCAAGTAATCAACACGCACATACACATAAAGAAAACACAGAAAAGTTTTCATGTTTAAACTTATTTATTTACAAAAACATATTTTAAATTACACAAACTATTTACACAATTAAGAAAATAATAACTTTTCAAAGTGTAATCCACAATTAATCATGCACAAATCAGTAAAATCTTACTGTTGTAGAAGCAAGCAAACTTTTTCTACATAATCACAATGGTTTTAATATATTTTTTACAATCGCAATACTAGTTATACACCAATAACATCACATAATTACACATGTTTTGTCATCCTTGGAATTCGCAAAATCTGAAAACGGTTGAAAAAATGAATTAAATAGCTCATTTTGAAGATACTTCATATAGTCTTCAATGAAAATGTTTGAAAAAAATTCTCCGTCATAATGACAAGTGCATTTTTTCTCGCATATCTCTCTTGCAATATACGGCATGTCAACCGTAAACCATGCTTTACTACTTATAAGACCCTCTCGCTCATCAATATGTGATCTATTCGAACAGGCATGTATCCTATGCGAAGAATGATCTTGAACCCGGCCTATGTTTTTAAAAATTTCCTGATGTACTATATCCATTAATTGTTGTTTAGCTTCATCGTAATTACAATGGGGTTCGCGGTTACATTTTTGCGGCTTTAATTTTAAAATTAAATGAGGCAGGGTCGTCGTATATAGCGTTTTTAAAATGCATTCCAATATTTCATTTCTCATTTCGCAAAGTTTTTTTACTTGATCATTTAAAAGTGTTAAGGAAATTGGATTTAACGTGAATGAATCTGCGGTTTTGTAAATTTGTTGTAAGATGCATTTTCCATCATCATTATATACAGATAATTGATTATTACAAATAAAAGAGCTATTGCTATGACCTATATTAAAATCTAATAGTTTTACAATAAATTCGATCCATGTGGAAGGGTTCATCACGACTCCCTGACCGGTTGGTATATAGTCTAATTGGGCATTCTGAATAAATTGTCTAATATGGATCTTCAAGTCAGTTCTTTCATCGTGAAGTGAAACGTAGATAAGTCTTTCCAAGTGCCATGTACTATTTACAGAAGCATATAAGCTATGGTAAAGATGATCCGTCCAATCGTCCAACTTTGCCCTTTTCGGGGAAGGCTCATAAATGTACATTTTGGCAAATGTTAGGTTAATGTGCGGGTCTGTCACATAAGGTTCAGAAGGAATACCATGCGTTAAAAGTTTGTTGGTTGGGGGATATATCTTACACATTGAGCCATGTTCTAATTTAATGGTAGCGGTTTCACAGTTCGCTGGTTTAAAATCCAAAGTTCGTTTAGATCCAAAACTTAGAATGCATACACCTGATGATAGGTCTAGATTAAAATCTTCGTAGTTGCCGTCTTCAATTTTAGGTTGTTCTTCAGAGCCAAAGTTCACTTGCACCATATTAAATTCATAATTTGTCACTTTCTGTAGATCTTCACGTATTTTTTGCAAAATGGGTATCCAAGAGTAAACATAGACTGTTGCTCCAGGTAAACTGTAATTGATTCCTTCATCAGCAAAAGTAATTACTTTACGGGTCGAGGAAATTTTCTTTTCACTACTTTGCAGGGGTAATTGAAACAATTCTTGCTGTAGCACGTCAACATCACTTTCAGTATAAAACTCGGGGGAAATTTTCTTTTCAATACTTTGCAGAGGCTTTACATCTAAAGGCAATTGTATTATTTCTTGCAGCAACACATCGGCATCACTTTGAGTATAAAAATCGGGAGTGTATTCAATGTTAAAGTTATTTTCAATTGATTCAAGCAAAGACATTTTTGAAACTCGGCGAAAAATCAATTAAAACACACGTCTTAAGTATAGGCGCACACAGTGTAAAGGGAGTCTCGCAACACACACCTGACCACTTTATCTAACTAAAATGCCTTTACTGGTTCTTTAAAAAATCCCGTGATTACCCAAGCGCCCTCTACCTTCCTCAACCCAGTAGATATTGCATCATCTAACTTGTCTTAGCCTGTTACAGAGAGTTGCCACTAATTGCAAATAGCACATCCTGCCAACGAACCTAGCGGATATTCAATCAACACAGATTTGCACACGTCACTATCACGTGTCTTCTGCGCATGTCACTTCCTTATCTCTTATCTGATCTGTGATACTTGATAAGAGAAAATCAGTTGCCGTTAAATTTGTAGAGTTTGTAGGTTGGGCGTAGGTAAGTTCTCCTGCAACGGATACCTAAGAATTCTTTAGCCGTGCAAACAGATGTTTTGTCCGCATGCAACAAGAGTGTTGTCCGGTATTTTTCAGGTATTATAATTGCTTATATTTTTTCTGATATATGTTGTGATTAGCTATCTTTTAGAGTAATCAGTTTAATTTATTAACAGGTTTTCATTAATAATTTCAGTTTATGAATTTATTAAATAAATATTTTAGTTTATTATTGTAAAAATTGTTTTAGTTTATGAATTTATTAAAAGGATATCTTTGTAAAATTTAAGTATATAAAAAAACTGAGTGTAAAAATTTTGATATGTTTAATTTATTAACAAGTTTTCATTAATAATTTTAGTTTATGACTTTATTAAATAAAAATTTTAGTTTATTATTCTAAAAATTGTTTTAAACAATAATTTTAATACCTATTTTATACGTGAATACTCATTCATCTGCAATGCCTATAATTTATTACTGTAATTTATCAAAACTTAGCAAAAATAATTTGTTTTAGTACAATGATCTTTGCTAATTGTTTCACGGAAATTAATTTAATGATTCATTATTTTCCTAAACTACGTAAAATATATTAATCGTTGTAGCTTAACTTTGATATTTTAATTTAGGATATAATGTCGATCAGAAGAATAATCATAATGTATTTAATACGTGTTCAATAGATATCCTATACAAAGTTCCAATGCGTTTGTAAAAATTAAATCATGTTTTTAAGTAGTAAACATCTTAATCCATAAGTCCCCATTTTTGAACGTAGAATGAAACACGTGTCCCCACAATTCGGTATTCCCCTAACAGCCTCCCTGGTTTTATCTTATCGTCAAACTGGCCTATTGTTATTTAGCCGACTCTGTAGGGCCTCAAGGCACTTTCTTATCTCAATTTCTGTTATCATCAATATGGCGTGCACGTGGATTTTACTTCAATCATTGTTTTGTGAATTATGTGAGTATTTTTATTATTTTCACCTCTCGCGTGTACAAGTACAGGGTAAGTGTAATATTTTCTATTATTTTAGTTACATATAAGTTGATACCGTAATTCTAATTGAAAATAATTATGTGGTTCTTATAGTTGCACTTTTGATGTGTTGTACTTTTAAGTGTGATTTTTTTGTTTTGTTTTGTTAATGCATGTTTTTCTGTATTTTGGTGTTTTGCGAAATTTTAAGTTGGTAATCCAGTGTAATTAATATTAATAGCATTATCGGTAGAAGTACTTTATGCAGTTTGTGTACAAAAACTGGGGTTTGAGGGCTTTCTCCTAATAGAAAATAAGGCATGCATGGTATCTATATTTCAGTAAATTCTAACTAAGATTAAATTTTCGCTTGCTAACTAATTTTATCCTACATAAAATAGTATTGTGAATCTGGTAAATTGTTATAAGAAAAAAACTACTTTTAAAGCGTTTAATATCTTCAAATGTGTTTTGTTTTTAGTGTCAAAATAATATACCTATTTCAGCATATGAAGACAAAAAGAAGTAATGTCTTGATTTTGGTCAGCTGGGACGGAACTTAGAGTTAATGTATTTTAAATCATTACTCTATTTTTCGTACTTGCTAGCCGTATGGATGTTGGTACTTTGTCCAGAGACTAGAAGATTTCGCAAGATGTGGCTTCACGTAAGTAAAAACCTTGTATTTTTTAGTTCAAGTAATGATTTGCGATTAAAACTATCTAAGTATTGAAAGATATTTTATGTACATGCAGTATACAACTGTGCTAAAACGGATCTTCAATTTTTATTTCCAATAGTTCAACTTTCTAACAATAGTACTATCTAGTCTAAAAGTTTGTGCTAGTTAAACTCACTTTTCTATAAAATATGTTAAGTGCATCAATAAAAGACCCCTCAAAAGGTTGATTCATGTATACAATTATGCTTTCATAGTCAAAGTGAAATGAGTGTCGCACATAAATAATCTAACTCGTATCGTATTGAAATTCTATAAATCAAGTTATACTACTTGGGATATACAGTAAAAAAATATTTTGTAGGATTACTAAAAATGTAATTTTTTCTCTAATTGATCTATAGAAAATATAAACTAGTATAATCGCTGTCTAAAATCTATCAGAAATGTGTGGGTAAGAAAAAATGTTTAGATAAATACTTTGTTTGTTTGTGTTTTAAGGCAATCCTGCACGCGGGGGTATCTGCCTAGGATGAGGGGTGCCTTGGTAGGAGGACTTTCTAAGGGGATCTAACGCGTATTCATGCATTAGTTTTTTGGGATATATGGCTAAAGTGGTTTTCTCGCAACAGAATCTAAGACTATATCCAAATCATTATTTGTAAAATCTTTCTATGGTATAATTTTCTCACTTGCCTAACAGTAGATTAAATTTGTAGAAAAGGTATGGCTATCCTAAACCTTACTTTAATGTTAAACGGCTACTTAACAAAAATACGGTATACAAAAAATTAAAACACTTGATTAATTTTTTTTTCTTGATAAATTAAAAACACTTGATTAAAAAATATTTGTTGTAAAATTAATTATTAACTTAAAATTAAAACTTGGTTTAAAAAAATAACTCGTGATTAGAAATGTATTTGTTGTAAAATTATTTAACTTAAAATTAAAACTTGGTAAAAATAAATAAAAAATAAATTAACTCTTGATTAAAAAAAATATTTGTTGTAAAATTAATTAACTTAAAATTAAAACTTGGGTAAAAATCTCTTAAGAAAAAAAAAATGTTTAGATAAAAAAGTTCATACACTATCTAAATCATTATTTGTAAAAACTATAGGTACTAAAATCGTTCTATGGTATAATTTTCTCACTTCCCTAACAGTACAAGAAATTTGTAGAAAATGCATGGGTATCCTATACCCTACTTTAATATCCTAGTAAACTGTTACTTATTAAATATATGCTATAATCAGTATACAAAAATTAGCTAAACATTAGAAGTATGTATTAAGCAACATTTATTCGATTTGCATTGGTTCTATTACTAAATGGTAAAGAAAACTAAATAAATAAAAAAAATAAACTTCGAAAAATTAATCAAAGTCCCAATTCATTTTCAAAACTAAAGTATAACACAATACACCTACAATTTTATACCTGAAGGATTCTCGGCCAAATGGTTTAAGACAACAATCATTAGCCTATGAATTCTTTTGTAGGTTGCGCGTTCAAATTTGAAAATTTTTCTAAGTCCCCTTATTTGTAAAATATGTGAAAATCTGAAAAAATTACAAGTCCCCTTATTTGAGAAAATTGTTAAAATCTGAAAAAATTACAAGTCCCCTTATTTGAAAAATTGTTAAAGTCTGAAAAAATTTCAAGTCCCCTTATCTGAAAAAAAGGAAAAAAAATTCTTATCAACCCTTCGAACATCCGGTCTTAGCATCCGCTCCCCACATCCGGTCCGACCACGCCCCCCTCTCTCTCTCGACACAGGAAAAGCAGTTGTGCGGCGTACCGCAGAATTAACATGGTACCGCATGAGGTGAATCCCCATTTATCTACTACTACTGTGCATGACAGATTGTTCTTCGTATTCGGTCGTACGAGGTCAACGCAACATAGAATAGATACAGGCAGCAATTCTCCCATCAAGCAACATCCTTGGCTTCTGCAGTTTGTTAAACAAGAAGAGGTGAGCAGACTTTTAGAGGAGATGCAGCGTGATGACGTCATCGAGCCATCGACTAGTCCCTGGGCCTCGCCGGTTGTTTTGGTCAGGAAGAAGGATGGTTCGACCCGGTTCTGACTATAGACGTCTCAATGACATTACAACGAAACACAGCTACCCTCTTCCCAGGATAGAAGACAACACTTTAGACAATTTATCGGGAAATGAATGGTTCTCCACTCTGGACATCAAGAGTGGTTACTGGCAAGTAGAAATTCATCCCGATGACCGTGAAAAGACTGCGTTCACTGCGAAACAAGGATTATGGCAATTCAAAGTTATGCCTTTTGGACTCTGCAACGCACCAGCTACATTCGAGCGTCTAATGGAGATAGTGTTGAGAGGACTTTCCTACGAATCATGTCTCGTGTATTTGGACGATATCATCATCGTCGGAAAGACTTTCGAAGAACATCTAGAGAACATCCGAAAGGTGCTGCAGAAATTGAAGGTGGCATGCTGAGTCCATCCAAGTGCAACCTGTTTCGTCGGAAAGTATGTTATCTCGGGCACATAATATTTGCCCACGGAGTCCGAACCGATCAAGGAAAGACGTCCGCAGTCATGAGCAGGAGTCGTCCTGAAAATGTCCATGAGTTGCGAAGTTTTCTCGGACTTTGTACCTACTATCGAAAATTCGTGAAGGGTTTTTCTCAAATGTAAGGCCACTTCACAAATTGACTGAGACTGGACAAAAATTCCAATGGACTGAAGAATGTGAGGATGCATTCGACGAACTGAAGATGGCCTTAACATCTGCGCCGATCTTGTCGTGTCCTCACCCTGACAGGTCATTTATTCTGGAGATGCAGGTAAAGAGAGTGCGACTGTTTTGTCCCAGGAGATAGATGTCCAAGAATACGTCATTGCTTACTGGAGCAAGTGCCTTTCAAAGGTAGAACGTAACTATTGAGTAACGAGAAAGGAACGTCTTGCTATCGTTAAGGCCGTGGAGCATTTCCATCATTACCTGTACGGCCGAAAGTTCCTGCTCCGAACGGACCATGCCTCTTTAACCTGCCTTTTAAACTTCAAGAATTCGGAGGGCCAGATAGCCAGGTGGATACAGAGATTGCAAGAATATTACATAGAGATACATCGGAAAGGAGCACCTCGTGGAAACGCTGATGCTTTGTAGAGAAGGCCTTGCATAGAAAGTTGTTGCTATTGCTCCAGGGCAAAGAAAAGTTACCATCTGACACATCCTGTTGTCCGACGGCCCCATCCCAAAATCCCTGGTGTGACGAACAAATCCGGGCCGACCAGTTAGCTGATAGCGACATTAAACCTTTTGTGGAGTTAATGGAAAAATCCAGCGATAAGCCCTGTTGGCAAGAAATATCGTCACGTAGTCTGCAACGAAACAATACTGGGCTTTATAGGATTCGCTTCGCCTGAGAAATTGAGTCCTGTATCGTAAATGGGAGTCGGACGACGGCGTGATGCTCCGATGGCAGTTAGTACTCCCTCGTTCAAGGATTCCGAAGGTTCTAGAAGAGCTGCATAATGGCTTAACTGGGGGCCATTTTGGCATAATGAAGACCCTGCAGAAAGTTCGCAAACGCTTCTACTGGGCTAGGCCTCGAGACAATGTTAAAAAGTGGTGTCAAGCTTGTGACGCCTGTACTGCTCGTAAAGGCCCGAAGAAACGTAGCCGAGGAGAACTGCATCGTTACAATGTCGAAGCGCTTTTCGATAGAATCGCCCTCGACATCCTGGGCCCCCTTCCGCCTACTGCAGATAGCAACAAGTATATCCCAGTTGTCATTGATTAAATCTCCAAATGACCAGAAGCGTTTTCTACTCCCGATCAAGAAGCTACGACTGTAGCAGAGGTATTGTTGCAAGAATGGATTTCCAGATATGGAACCCCTTTGAAACTTCATTCCGACCAAGGAACGATCTTTAGCTCTGCATGCAGCTTTTAAAGAACTGTGTCAATTTCTCGGAATAGAAAAAACCCAGACTACGCCTTTACATCCACAATCCAGTGGCATGATGGAGAGGTTTAATTGCACTATTTTGAACAACCTCTCACTCCTGGTATCTAGGAATCAAGAGGACTGGGACAAGAATCTCCCCCTCTTCCTCCTGGCCTATAAATGTGCCGTCCATAAGACTATCGGCTTCACACCTTCCCAGATGCTATTCGGAAGAGATCTTCGTCCGCCCGCCGATCTAGTGTTTGGCCCAGTGGCGGATTAATGAAAGTTTCTCGGCGGAGGGGGCGGTTAGTTAGAAGATTGACATATATATCCATTTCATGGAAGTAAAATAGGATCTTTTACATTAATTTCTTTTTTCTCAGGGGAGGCGATCGCCCCCTCCGCCATTGGTTTGGCCGCCCTCCAGATGCCGCCCTTCATTACTTGATGAGTACGTGGAAAATCTTCGGGCACGGCTTGTGGACGTTCATCATTTTGCTCGGGAGCGGATCAACCTGAAAATGAAGACTGAAGAGAAAGAAGATGAAGACTCGCTACGACACGAAGGTTACGGACACGAGTTCAACGTAGGTGAAAAAGTTTGGTTATGAAATCCTACTCAACGGGAATTCATATCTCCCAAGCTGCAATCGCCGTGGGAGGTCCTTACACAGTCCTAAACAGACTGAATGACGTCATCGTACGAATTCGTAAGTCACCTAACTCGAAACCAAGAGTCGTTCATTACGATGGCTAGCCATTTACCGCGGTTGTAATTAGTTATTTGAATATTAGACCGTGGTCATTATGGCGTAATTCCTCCTTTCTTTCATCTCTGATTTCTTTCCTGTCTTTTTCTTCGCTTCCTCTTTCTTCAACTCTCTTTCGCTCAGTACTTAGCCATGTTTAATGTACATCTTTGTAATATATTATATTTTATTAATGTGTATTTGTTTAATTACTTATTAGTGGGTAATTATTTATTTATTAGTGTGTATTTGTGTGCTTATTGTGTTTATTGATTACTTGCTTAAATTATGTTGTTAAGCTCTTGTTAAAGGTTGTACACTGTAGATATTTGTGTGACCTCCTAACTGGGGATTGTACTGCCCGGGACGTGCAGTCCTTGGGAAGGGGGCAATGTTGAGAATTTTTAGGAAAACCCGCTGTTCTGGGGTTTAAAATAGTTCAAAATTCGTATTCTACGTGTCAAATAGTTAAATTTGCTTTTTGTTGCATCAAAATCGGTCAACTAGAACCGGCGATACGGAGGTTTGGGTTTTCCCATTGATTTCTATAGCAATTTCTAGAAATCTCGAGAAATATTAGTCCTAGGACTTCGGTAACTTCACTTTTGGGGACTTATTTTTGGAATTTGGCGATATTTCGCCAAAAGTCACCAAGTTTGGCGACATTTTTGTCGTTTGGCCCTTTTTATCAAATGGGGCTTGTAAAGTTAGTTTTTCTGCATTAACATGCATAATAGCCCAATATTACTCTTCTACTACGCAATCATAATAGAGTCTGTTTTAGCACATTTAGTAGATGGTTCTCTCTGGAGCCTTCCACGGTATTCGTCGCAGCCTATGAAAGCGGGTTCCCCCAGTGTGCTTCCGTCGAGAGCAGATGTCCGTGAAAGCTTAAGGCTTTGTATTGACGCTATAGAAGCGGTGTTTTCGCTTGTTTATGAAGCTTTGTTTTTAGTGCTGCATGTAAATTCTTCATTGCTGAGTCTTCAAGAACTGTTAGTGTTATTCCCCGTATACTTCCACTGAATTTTACCTGTGGAAGTGTTTTATTTTGTGTGAGAATTACAGCATTTGTGAAAGCTTCGGTACTGAGTGGACTGTTATAAACGAGCTACTGGCTGTTAGTGCCTGTGAAAATTGTACAGCTGATTGTTCGACTAAGCTCTCGAAGCAATAAACTTTGTGCTCCATCCTGAGAATTGGACTCTTTACTAGAACTTTTTACACCAACTGGACTTTACAACGACAAACCCAGGAAATAAGCAGAGTATTCTGCAACAACATTTTTTAAAATTAATATTAATCCTAGTAATTAATGTGTACTATTAATTAAGAACTGTACATTTTTGAGTAAACCTCAAAGACAAAACAACATATTAGTAAGCTATTTTTTAACTTTAATTTATTTAATTGTAAAACAATTATTCTGATCCCATTTAATAACGTTATTTGACATGACAACATTAAATATCAGTTGCGATCTTGTGCGAATCGTGCTACCAGCAATAAAACAAAATTGAGTTTTTATTTTTCGATAAAAATAATATTCTACAGGCTGTAATTTTAATGAAAAAATATTTAATTTGTGAAAAGATAATTTTTTTAAATTAATTTATCACTATACAAAAATCAATCTAATTTATTAAACAAATCTCTAGGATTAAAAAAACCTTTTGTAAATGAATTGATCACTATAAAAATCTAATTTAGTAAATAAATAGTTTAAAATATTTTAAAAACCATGATTTTACTACTGAAAACTTGGGGCTAGTGTGGACATGCCCACAAAAGCACCACTACCATGTATCCACACCACTAGCCGAATCAGTTGTTCATCTAGTCTAAAGACTGGTTGATTAAAATCATGCAAACCAAAAGTGAATATTAAAATATGTAAAGAATGTATTCATTTATAACATATTATCTCCTTTAATTTAAAATAATGAATTAAACACAACTGTGCACAAAACAGTTATGTATTGACTGCAACATAGAAGTTTACATAAGAAAAATACAAAAATGATTTACAACAAAAAAAGCAATCTTGCTGGAAAAGTCCATTCTAGGGAAAAATAATATATCGCTGTTTTATGTGGTAAAATGTCATAGAAACATAACAAAAATGAGTTTTAATAATTGATATGCCCACCCCTAGCTTGAATGCATTGGCAACATCGACTTTCCATGCTGTCAATTAAGTTGTCGGTTACCGGAATGAGAAGCGAAAACCACACACGGACTAAGCTTTGTTCCAGCTCTCCTAAAGATTTTGTAGGTGGACTAAAGCAACAACTTGTCTACCTAGATAATGCCAAAGATGCTCTATCGCATTCAGGTCTGGAGATTGAGCTGGCCATTCCATTCGCTCTAAACCAAGACCTTCAAGATATTCCTCAACAACTACAGCTCGGAGAGGTCGTACATTATCATCCATCAGAATGATACCATTGGCAATTGTACCGGCATATGGGTGGATATATGAATCAAGGATCTCATCCCGTCCGATGTCTCATACCAGTCAGTTAACACATGCAGGTCAGTGTGACCACCGAGTGAGATCCTTGCCCAAATCATTATTCCATCACCTCGATAACTGTGTCTTTCAACAGTGTTGGATTAATGGTATCTGGTGCTTTGTTCCCTCTAGATCAGCAGACGTTTTGAATCGCTCTCCAGTGTGACTCTGGACTCGTCTGTAAAGAGTACAGAAGATCATCGCTATATGGTCCAGGAAACGTGTTCTCTTGCCTAAGATAAGCCCAACTGGTCGCCTTGCAGAGACACCTGCATTGTGAAGACGCCTTTGTACCGTACTAGCGGATATTCTTCTCCCTGGTTCTACAGAGTAGTCTGCACAGAACAACAGTAGCTGCACAAGTTGCAGCACAGAAATGCTTCTTCTCCTTCGGGTCGAAAGAGCTATAAAATGGTCTTCCACAGGTGTTGTAGATCGTGGTCGGCCTGGAACATGTCTTCTGGACACTGAAGTTTCGTCTGGATATTGATTTCAGAGACGGTGGACCACGGTGGACATCATCAGCCTGTGACAGGGGCGTAGCCAGAAATTTTTCTTTGGGGGGGGGGGTACGACTACTACAACTCATATATATGTATACGTGGGTGTGACAATCTAGTGAAGAATATACATTTTGTATGGCAAAAAATTCCTCATGGGGGGTTATGACCCCCCCTAACCCCCCTCCCTTGGCTACGCCCCTGGCCTGTGACAACCCTATCTCCATTCATTCGACCGACTACCACCTTTACGAATCGGGCAAACGGCTTCTCTCAGACATTGCGAAGTGATAGCTATTGTTTTTGCATAAATTTGCATAAAGTTCATTTTTATCATTTATATAAACTATAAATTTTATTGTTAGTGTCATTTTTTATGGTGAGCTTCGAAAAATACGTTGTTCCTTAACTTTTGGAGGCCAGTGTAACTTAATATCTATAAAATATGCATTAATGAATTTCTTCCTGTAAATGAACTCACTCTATTGGAACCGAAGAAGGAAGCGCACAGCTAGATGTTACTATAACCCTGTATAAAATTTCAGCATTTTAAAACTCATAGTTTTTGAGATACGCCAGTTACATACATAAGTACATATTACGTGCATACATACATATATGTACGTCCGTGCAGACGTCAGGAAAAACTGATCTAACTGGACTTGCGGTAGTCCAAAATGAATTGTACATCCCTTTATATGAACATACATATTTGCGTACTATCAGATGTCTCGCAGAAACTCTTGAAAGTAAATTTAAAGGTAGTCGAAATCGATTTTTTCCTCAAAATTTGGATACCGAAATTTTTCGCGATCACATAACTTTCTTTTATTCGCACAAGCAAGTAAAAAGAAATGGATTCATAATTAAATTTGAAGACAGCCGCCTATTGAAACAGCAGTAATAGCGAATTAAAGTATGCGTTATTTATAAACGAAATGGTTTATTCAGCTTTTTTGTACGACGAATGATGACCGAATAAAGTTCCCCCCCCCCCCCACATCTCTAGATGTACAAAGATAACGCAAAAAAAGATCCCATTTTCCTTCTGGCTAACAGTCTTCAGGGTTTGCATCAAATACCCGTATACATTCAAAAATAATATTCACCGTCCCTATTACGGTTGCAACCAGAGAATGAAGTTTTTTCAAGCTAAAACTTATCAACACATACCAATGTCTCAAGAAAAACTAAACTATTTGACTATCCTGTTCATTGAAAATATTTATGCTCTATGGTTACATTACTGAGAGTTAATTTAA
Organism: Cheiracanthium punctorium; assembly: GCA_038373885.1. Lineage (NCBI taxonomy): Eukaryota > Metazoa > Arthropoda > Arachnida > Araneae > Cheiracanthiidae > Cheiracanthium > Cheiracanthium punctorium. The sequence goes on along the minus strand of JAWZYV010017120.1, from coordinate 687,622 downwards.
TTTCAAAGTTTCAAAACACGAAAAACGACTTTCTTAATACTGTGTTGTGTATACTTTTCTTTGAAGTGCTAGTTTATAAGATGACATTTGTATCGTTATTTCTGTTCCAATATGTTAAAGTATTATACTGTATACTGCGAATATTGATACATTGGTTTGAGAGTAATAAATGGAGGATTATCGTGAAAGGGGGCGTCAGGGCCGATCTTAGCGGGGAGCATGATAATACACAGCATGTGGGCGGCCAAAGTTTAAGGGCGGCGAAAAAGGAATTTTAAAGTATGAGGTTTATTTATTTATTTGCCCGGAGAGGACAGCTCACATCACTGAATGTGTCGTTTAGAGCTACTTACGTCCTTACCGGAATTTCCCCGCCAATATTTGGATCCTCATTAAAATTGGGAGGGGGTAGATTTCTGAATATGGTTACCCCTCACAAACTGCTAGGACTGCGAGGACTTTCGGAACCACGGATTTAACGTACACTTACACCGCATGTACACGGTGGTCTTTAGTGGTACGCCGGTATTGAAACTTCCGGTTTCGAGTCCAATGTCTTAACCACTGAGCTACCACGGCCCCAGGGGAGTTCAATTTTAATTTACAGGTGGGCGGCCGACGGTCTGGGATCGGTTCTGGGGGGCGTCAGAATTGATTTTTGCACTGTCACGAAATGGCCTAGAACTGCCATTGTTTTCTTTCATGTCTTAATATAAAATTTTTGTACAATTTTATGTGTAATGGATCTAGTCGGAACTAGTGGGGGTGAAAAAGAGCCACAGACCTCCAAAATATCATCATCAAATCAATCAATCAATGTACATTTGAAACGATTTTTAATTTTATGGAGTTGCCCTCTGTTGATGAAGAAAGGCACTCGGTTTGGAATTAGAATGATTTTGGACAGTTAATGTTGGGAAATATAAAACTATGAAACTTTGAACTCTTTCCCTGACCCAGTTTCTCCTGCACGCGTCGATGTCCGCATATGTAGATGTATGGATCTGCATGTGATAATTACCCAAACGAGGGTCCCTTACTTAACACGTGCTATGGGGCCCCTGGCAACCGTGGGGGCAAGAACGCATGCATGCTGTACTTTCAATTCACTCTCTTCCATGCGCTGCTGCTAAGCGGTCGACATCCCGACCAGCCAAAATTCAATCTTTGTAAACATGATATTCCTCTTTAAAATGTATATTGTATAACCTAGACGGAAAATAAATATATTGTACTCATTCAAGAGCACGAAACTAAAATATATACAATTAATAATGTCGTGTATTCCAGTTTTCGTTCCAGCCAATCTAGCGGGATGACTGAGGAGATGACGGACTTACGCCTTTGAAGGAGGTAAGTGATACCTCTTTTACCTCCTCGCTTATTTAATAGATTATGAGACTGAATAGTCTCTGTGCCTTGAAAGAATATTAAAATTTTTGAGGACATTGTGAAACAAAAAAATTAATATGGCTTCATTTAAAGAAAGCCAAGTGGTTGAGAAATTAAACCAACATAATTATTCAAACTGGAAATTCAAATTGGAGATGCTGTTGATAAAAGAAGATCTTAATGATCTCTTAACAGATGATCCGCCATCGCCAATAACCGATACTTGGCGAAAGAAAGATAACAAGGCTAGAGCCTTAATCAATTTATTCATTGAAGATTCCCAAATAGTACATGTGAAAAATCTCACAACCGCAAAGGCTACATGGGAAGCTCTGAGGACCATACACGAAAGGTGTAACCTCTCTAGCAAGCTGTATCTATTGAGAAAATTATATAGCACAAAACTTGACGAGAGAGGAAATATGCTAGAGCATACGACAAAAATACTCGAACTGGTTGAGAGGTTAAAGGCCATAGGGGAAAAGATCAGTGACTCTCACATATCGGCGTTGTTTTTGTGTTCCCTGCCGGAGAGCTATGACACGCTGATAACGGCACTAGAAGCGAGACCTGAAGAGGAATTAAATCCGGAGTTTATTAGAAGCAAGCTAATAGATGAATACAACAGACGTATTGAGAATAGCCGACCGTCTGAAAATTTTACTAAAGCATTTCAAACAAACAAAAAACACAACAGCAATTATAGACGAGAAACTAAATATTGTTCACACTGTAAAATGAAAAATCACACAAAATTAGAATGCTGGCACCTTAAGAAATTACAGAACAATAACACAAGATACAAAAATCAAAGGTTCATATCCAAACAAGCTAATTCATCACTATGCTTTGAATCAAACGATAGACACAGATTTGAGGAAGAGTCGAACCGAAATTATACAGATAGAGCTAGTGACACCGCATCTAAATTTAAAAATTTAGCACTATTAGCTGGAAGTCCAGGTAAAAAGTGGATAATAGACTCTGGCAGTTCATCACACATTTCAAATAATAAAAATTTATTCACTAGAATAAATGACACCAATATAAGCGATGTTGTAATTGCTAACGGAAAATCGTTGACCTCCTACGGGTCGGGAGACATAGAATTCAAGGCAAAAACATCGGGAGGAGAGATTAATAAAATTACACTGCGTAATGTTCTATTTGTACCCGAAATCGAAGCAAATTTACTGTCTGTAAAAAGGGCAACTGAGAACGGTTGTACGGTGGTATTTGACAAAAACAAGTGTGAAATTATACATGGGGATAAAACTTATATTGAAGGTTATGTAAATAATAATTTGTATGAGTGTAATATAAACAATGCCGCATACCACACCGCAAACTTAGTTAACGTATGTGAAAATAAAAATTGTATATATAAATGGCATAAAAGATTGGGTCATAGAAATGTCAATCATATAAAAGAATTAGTGAATAAAGATTTGGCTATAGGGATTGAAATAGATGAATGTAAACATGATAATGTATGTGAAACCTGTATTATGTCGAAACTTTCTGATAGTCCATATCCAAAAATTGCGAGTTTCAGAGCCACAAAGGCGATAGAATTGGTACACACTGACCTCTGTGGACCAATGCAAACCCCAACAATCGGTGGGAAATACTATTTTTTGACCTTCATAGATGACTTTAGCCGGTTTACTGTAATATATCTATTAAAAAATAAACATGAAGTTTTCTCTAAATTTAAGGAGTATGTGGCAATGACCGCAAATAAGTTTGGAAGAAAAGTGCAGGCAATCCGTTCCGATAACGGAGGGGAGTACATAGGGAAAGAATTTGATGAATATATGAAGAGAGAGGGAATAGATCACCAACTGACAGTTCCGTATTCTGCACCTCAGAACGGGGTTGCGGAACGCAAAAATCGCACCTTGATGGAGATGTGTCGGTGTCTCCTTAAGGAAGGTGATTTACCTAACTCCTTTTGGGGGGAAGCCATTAACACTGCGACGTATTTGCAAAATAGGCTCCCTACACAATCCTGTGATTCCACTCCCTATGAGAAATGGACTGGTCGTAAACCAGATCTATCAAATATTAAAACGTTCGGTTGCCGCGCATTTGCATATATTCAAAAATTACATAGAGGAAAACTTGACAACACCGCTACAGAAGGGATATTCGTAGGTTATGATAATAGGAGTAAGGGATATAGAATTTGTACCAACGGTAGAAATGTAATTATAAGTAGAACAGTCAAATTCCTAGAAGACAGAAATCAGGAAATAATTAAAAATGATGAATCACATAACGGGGAAGGAAAATCAAACAGCGGTAATCCTCAACCTATGCAGCAATTGATCGGTGTTGAATTAGATAGCGCCGGCGACAATGTACAAAATCCAAATAATATTCCTGCTAACTCAAATGATACACAAAATTATCCTCGCAGATCAGAGAGGAGTAATAAAGGCGTTCCTCCTGATAGATTTGCATATGTAACAAATAATACCAGGATAGTAGAACCTAAAAGTTGGGATGAAATTCAAAAAATGGAAAACCCCGTGGAGAAGGAAAAATGGGTAAACGCAACACTAGACGAAATAAATTCACTTCATGATAATAACACATGGGATTTAGTTGTAGCCCCCCCTGGAACAAAAGTTATTGGATGCAAATGGGCTTTTAAATTAAAATATAATAGTCAAGGCTCAGTAGAAAAATACAAAGCAAGGCTTGTTGCCAAAGGTTTCTCCCAAAAATACGGAGTAGACTATGACGAGACCTTTGCACCTGTTGCGTCTCATACAACGATAAGGAGTTTTTTGGCAATGGCTGTATATAAAAATTTAAGTCTTAGACATGTCGATATAAAAACTGCATTTTTACACGGAGAATTAGAGGAAGAAGTGTATATGCATCAGCCCGAAGGGCATGTAATCCCCGGAGAGGAACACAAGGTTTGTAAACTTAAAAAGGCAATATATGGGCTGAAACAAGCTGCTAGAGCTTGGAACTTAAAAATCCACCAATCTCTAACCAAATTCGGCTTTCAACAGAGCTCGGTTGACAAATGCATGTATAAACAAACAGTAAATAACAAAACGACATATGTTATTGTTTATGTAGATGATCTACTAATCGCAGGAGAAGATCAAAACATTGACAAACTCATAAATAAATTAAAGAGCGAATACCCTGTAACTGATTTAGGCGAAGCCAAATACTACTTAGGCATAAACATAAATCGACCAAATAAAAACACAATGACACTTGATCAAACTAACAAAATCCAAGAACTAATAACTAAATTCAGTTTAGAAAACTCAAAACCAACAGAAACACCCATGGAGCCAGGCTACATTAAAACACTAGATGACGAAAATCTCTTGCCAAACAACACTAAATACAGACAGGCTGTAGGTGCACTACTATATATTTCCACCATATCTAGACCAGATATAAGTGCCGCTGTGAACATCTTAAGCCGAAGGAATCAAAATCCCAGAGCGAAAGATTGGGAAGCCGTCAAAAGAACCATCAGATACCTCAAGACAACAATTGACCTTAAACTGACTTTTACAAATTTTGAGGAACCTGTCCTAAAAGTTTACGCAGATGCGGATTGGGCCAACGATCCAGCAGATCGAAAATCCATCTCTGGAAATCTATTTATGCTAGGAAATAATCCTATTTACTGGGTTTCCAAGAAACAGCTGTGCGTGACATTGTCATCAGCTGAGGCGGAATACGTCTCTGCTGCCAGTGCTGCACAAGAAATTGCGTGGCTAATAAATCTACTAAAGGAACTGGACATGCCGCAAGACTATCCAGTGACCGTGTTTGAAGACAACCAATCGTGCATTAAATTGGCCAAATCAGACAGACATCATCACAAAACAAAACATATAGACCTGAGATACCATCTTCTCAAGCATTTGGTAGAAGACAAGGTGATAACTTTTCAATACGTCCCCACTGACTCAATGACTGCAGACATCCTGACAAAAGCTCTTCCACGAAGGAGCTTTATAGGACATAGAACTGTCATTTTGAACGATTATTGAACGTTTCAAGTTTTAGGCAGGAGTGTTGGGAAATATAAAACTATGAAACTTTGAACTCTTTCCCTGACCCAGTTTCTCCTGCACGCGTCGATGTCCGCATATGTAGATGTATGGATCTGCATGTGATAATTACCCAAACGAGGGCCCCTTACTTAACACGTGCTATGGGGCCCCTGGCAACCGTGGGGGCAAGAACGCATGCATGCTGTACTTTCAATTCACTCTCTTCCATGCGCTGCTGCTAAGCGGTCGACATCCCGACCAGCCAAAATTCAATCTTTGTAAACATGATATTCCTCTTTAAAATGTATATTGTATAACCTAGACGGAAAATAAATATATTGTACTCATTCAAGAGCACGAAACTAAAATATATACAATTAATAATGTCGTGTATTCCAGTTTTCGTTCCAGCCAATCTAGCGGGATGACTGAGGAGATGACGGACTTACGCCTTTGAAGGAGGTAAGTGATACCTCTTTTACCTCCTCGCTTATTTAATAGTTAATGCGTTACCACTAGCTGTAATAAAATTTTGGCCCTTTCGAGTAACAATATTTTGGCCTATAGAAATAAGGTGAAACTTCCATAAATTGGACACCTGCGGTTCAATCAAAAAGTGTCCAACTTATAGAGGTATATTTCTAATATTACAGACACATTCCATTCCCCATAAAAGTGTCCAAGTTTGGGAGGTGCCGAAGTTATAAGGGTGTCCAACTTGGGAAGTTCTACTGTACATAAAACATTAAATAATAGTACATGGATCATTACTATTATAAGGAGATTTAAATTTAAAGTAAAAGTTGATTCAAACCAAATTAAACTTAGTAAGATAAGTAAAGCAGTATAACTTAATGCAAATAATGGCAGTAAATTGTGCAAAGAAATTACAGGATTTTCTCTTGAAGGTGGTCCAGCCCATAAAGCTGCGGCACCAACCACCTGAAAAAGTACGGATTTTTTATAGTAACCCCTCTTTTACTGTCTTTATTCATCTTAATTAGTGAAAATAAGAATTTGATAATGTGTTCCAACATATTTAAATGTAAAAATTACATTACGGTTGACGAAGGAAAATTTATAACTCTTTTGGGAGGGGGTCCGGACATCTTGGACCCCTCCCTTGTGTGCGCCACTGGGTACTTAGATTTAACATTTTCCCCCATTCAAACTTATAAATATTTTTTTTTTGTACATTTTAGATTTAAGAAGAGAGAGCGAGAGCAGGAAATAGAAGAAGATTTTGCCTTTGAGCAGAGAACCAGCGAATTTCAACTGCTTTCCCTCCCCCCCCCTTTCATTCCCCCCCCCTCTAGGTTTTATATTTATTTATTTACTAGCTGCTTGCTACCCGCGACTTCGTCCGTGTCGGCTTACAGAATTTCGTCCAGAGAGAAAGGAAGCATGTGTGAATAACAAATATGTTTGCGCTTTAGAGACACAAAAGTGACTGTATTCAAATATTATTTATATTGTACTTTGTATTGTATTTATATTGTTATTTATATTGTACATATTTTAAATGAAGTATAATGTATGGTAGTATGACTTCATTTAAAATAAGAGAGTATGCAGAGTTACTAAATTTAGATTTTTTTTTTTTTTTTTTACGCATTTGGCGAATAGAGACAGTTTCGACAATATTTGCGGGCTATTTCGAATGTTGTTAGCTTTCAATTTGTGAAAAATTTTTTAGAGTCGGTGCCATAGTTACAGAGATACCCATAGAGCCTAATGTATTAGAATTATTTTGTGTGTTCCTGTAATAGAACTATTTATGCTGCATGCATGAATTTTAGAATATATTACTCAGGAAAAGTGTAGCTTTCAATCAGTGAAAAAAGTTATGGAATCGGTTCAGCAGTTACAGAGATACTGCACATAACACATATACACATAAAGCATAATGTAACTCTTATGAGCATCCCTGTTACTGTTTGTGAACTATTTGTGATATATGCATAAAAGGTAGCCTATAATACTCAGAGCCCCACCAGTGGCTGAGAGGTTCTGCTCTCAAAATCGGAAGGCGGGAGGTCCCAAGTTCAAATCCCGGTCGCGCTTGCCGATCTAGTCGTTCAGAGTTTTCCGTGGTTTTCTTCGAAACTTCGCGTGAATACGGGCTAGGATCCCTTTGAATGTCTCCCACAGAGGGCATTCCCCATATAGGCCTAGTGTAGAACCTAGTGTAGTCAATTGGCTTTAAACGAACAAACAAACAGTAATATTCAGGAATAGTGTAACTTTCAATCGGTGAAAAAAGTTCTAGAATCGGTTCAGTAGCTACAAAATGTCTATAGATGCATTAGAATTATTTTGAGTGTCTTTGTAAAAGAATTATTCATGATATTTGCATAAAAAGGTGCCTGTATGTTAATCCAGGGTATAAGCTACCTTAATTCCAAATTTTATCCAAATTTTTCGGCCATTTTTGTGTGACTCAGTCAGAAACATCTAAACACACAAACGTATGCATTTATATTATTGGTACGGAAATTTATGAACTTTAAGAAACTCATTTGGACAACTCTTTCTTATGCTTTTTAATTTGGCATAAAATTAACAAAATTTCCATGGCATTTCATGTTTTTCAAATGCACGCAATTCTGCAAATAGGATTTCTACTTTATTTCAAAAGCATAAATCTTTTGTGCGGGATAAACTCACCAAGCATGACCACCGGAAAACGGTTTTTAATTAATAGTTAAAAAAGTAAATAAATTTTCCAAATTCTGAGCCTCAGGTGCGCATTACCGAAGTCATACCGAAGTTTGAATGGTTCTCAAATTTTCAAAAGTCTGAGTGCTGTAGATTTGTATGGAGAACATTCGTTTTTATTATTATAGATAGATAGATTTGGCGTAAAACTGACATAATTTCCGTGGAATTTCATGTTTTTCAAATGCACGGGATTCTTCTTTTCTTCAAGTAATAGCATTTCTGTTAGCTCAAAACATGAATCATTTTATACGGGTGAAACTCGCCAAGCATGGCAACGTAAAAACGGTTTTTAATTAATGATTAGGAAAGTAATTAAAAATCTAAACTAATAAGCAGCCTATAGCCATCTCCAGGGACCCATCAATATATCTATACAAAAATTCACGATAATCGATTCAACGGTTTAGGCTTTAGGCGTGAAAGCGTAACAAACAAACAAATTCACTTTCGCATATATAATATTAGTTAGGATTGTAAAAGTAGCTTTTATGGCAGCTCTTGTTATATTGTTAATTTAAGGCTGTTTCACTTGAAAACTATGCAACTTTTGAATGGCTCGAAAAAAAAAATTAACTGCGCTAGTAGTAGATAAACGAGAGTTCTGCCCATGCGCAGCCATGTTAATCGTGCGCAGCCATACAAGTGCTTTCCCTAGGCTGAGCGGGGAAGGGGGCGTGGTCGGACCGGATGTGGGGAGCGGATGCTAAGACCGGATGTTCCAAGGACTGATAAGATTTTTTTTCCTTTTTTTCAAATAAGGGGGCTTGTAATTTTTTTCAGATTGTGACATATTTTTCAAATAAGAGGACTTGGAAAAAATTTTCAGACTGTGATGCATTCTCTCATGAAAAATAAGGGACTTTAACATTTAGTATCAAAATAAGAGACTTTGACATAATTTTAAATAAGCTATACTTTATGAATTAAACCTGAAATAAAAAATATTATTATAAAATGAGGACCCACCAGCCGCCCGGTAGAACTCGTCTACCGCCTCATTTCAAATAAAAATTCTTACTGTGCCTTTCCCCATCACGCTAGCCTCGCATGAATGGAGACAGGGCGTAGCACAGAGGATGCGTTGTTGTTTTTGTTTCTTTAAATAATAATTAACTATGTGGAGCAAAGAAACGTACAACATCCCCAGGAGACCTACGAACTTTAATTTTAAGTTAAATAAGTAATTTTACAACAAATATTTTTCTTAACCAAGAGTTTTAATTTTAAGTTAATAATTTATTTTACAACAAATATTTTTTTAATCAAGAGTTAATTAATTTTTATTTTTATTTTTTTTTAAACCATGAGTTTTAATTTTAAGTGAAATAATTTTACAACAAATATTTTTTTAACCAAGTTTTAATTCTTAGTTAAATAATTTTACAACAAATATTTTTTTAATCAAGTGTTTTTATTTATCAAGAAAAAAAATTTAATCAAGTGTTTTAATTTTTTGTATACCGTATTTTTGTTAAGTAGCCGTTTAACATTAAAGTAGGATATCAATACATTTAAGGAAGTAAGAAAAGGGATATATTTAGGGATATATTTAGGGAAGTAAGAAAATTATACCATAGAAAGATTTTACAAATAATGATTTGGATATAGTCTTATATTCTATTGCGAGAAAAATCACTTTAGCCATATATCCCAAAAAACTCAAGTTTTTGTATACGAAATGTATGAATACTCAAAGTATTTATCCGTGAATACGCATTAGAACCCCTTAGAAAGTCCTCCTACCAAGTCACCCCTCATCCTAGGCAGATAACCCGCGTGCAGGTTTGCCTTAAAACACAAACAAACAAAGTATTTATCTAAACATTTTTTCTTACCAACACATTTTTGATAAATTTTAGGCAGCGATTATACTAGTTTATATTTTCTATAGATCAATTAGAGAAAAAATTACATTTTTAGTAATCCTACAAAACTTTTTTACTGTATATCCCAAGTAGAGTAACTTGATTTATAGAATTTCAATACGATACGAGTTAGATTGTTTATGTGCAACACTAATTTCAGTTTGACTATGAAAGCATAATTTTATACATGCATTAATATTTTTAGAGGTATGTACTTAATCTATTTTATAGAAAGGTGAGCATAACTAGCACAAACTTTTAGACTAGATAATAATACTATTGTTAGAAAGTTGAACTACTGAAGATAAAAATTGAAGATTCGTTTTAGCACAGTTTTATACTGCATGTACATAAAATATCTTTCAACTACTTAGATAGTTTTAATCGCAAATCATTACTTGAACTAAAAAATACAAGGTTTTTACTTACGTGAAGCCACATCTTGCGAAATCTTCTAGTCTCTGGACAAAGTACCAACATCTATACGGCTAGCAAGACCGGAACATAGAGAAATGATTTAAAATACATTATCCCTAATTCCCGGTCCAACTAGCACATGTTCATTACTTCTTTTTGTCTTCATATGCTGAAATAGGTATATTATTTTGACACTAAAAACAAAACACATTTGAAGATATTAAACGCTTTAAAAGTAATTTTTTTTCTTATAACAATTTACCAGATTCACAATACTATTTTATGTAGGATGAAATTAGTTAGCAAGCGAAAATTTAATCTTAATTAGAATTTACTGAAATATAGATACCATACATGCCTTATTTTCTATTAGGGGAAAACCCTCAAACCCCAGTTTTTGTATACAAACTGCATAAAGTACTTCTACCGATAATGCTATTAATATTAATTACACTGGATTACCCACTTAAAATTTCGCAAAACACCAAAATACAGAAAAACATACATTAACAATAACAAAAAAATCACACTTAAAAGTACAACACATCAAAAGTGCAACTATAAGAACCACATAGTTATTTTCAATTAGAATTACGGTATCAACTTATATGTAACTAAAATAATAGAAAATATTACACTTACCCTATACTTGTACACGCGAAATAATAATAATTCACAAATATATCCACAGCATAAGTAGAGCACATGCATGTGATATCCCTAGTACAGCTGATAAGAAATTTAGAGATAAGAAGTGCGTTCATATCGGGAAATCGGTACATTATCGCTAGGCTTGTTTACCGATAAACCCGAGGAGTTAGGGGAATACAAGACAGAATTGGGGACACGTGTTTCATTCTGCGTTCAAAAATGGGGACTTATGGATTAAGATCATGTTAGATTAAAGCCATTTCAATAAAAATCTATCCTTTTTGTAAACATGGGCATTATATCCTAAATTAAAATATCAAAGTTAAGCTACAACGATTAATATATTTTACGTAGTTTAGGAAACTAATGAATCATTAAATTAATTTCTGTGAAACAATTAGCAAAGATCATTGTACTAAAGCAAATTATTTTTGTTAAGTTTTGATAAATAACAGTAATAAACTATAGGCATTGCAGATGAATGAGTTCACGTATAAAATAGGTATTAAAATTATTGTTTAAAACAATTTTTAGAATAATAAACTAAAATTTTTATTTAATAAAGTCATAAACTAAAATTATTAATGAAAACTTGTTAATAAATTAAACATATCAAAATTTTTACACTCAGTTTTTTTTTTTTTTATATACTTAAATTTTACAAAGATATCCTTTTAATAAATTCATAAACTAAAACAATTTTTACAATAATAAACTAAAATATTTATTTAATAAAGTCATAAACTGAAATTATTAATGAAAACCTGTTAATAAATTAAACTGATTACTCTAAAAGATAGCTAATCACAACATATATCAGAAAAAATATAAGCAATTATAAAACCTGAAAAATACCGGACAACACTCTTGTTGCATGCGGACAAAACATCTGTTTGCACGGCTAAAGAATTCTTAGGTACCCGTTGCAGGAGACCTTACCTACGCCCAACCTACAAACTCTACAAATTTAACGGCAACTGGTTTTCTCTTATCAGGTATCACAGATCAGATAAGAGATAAGGAAGTGACATGCGCAGAAGACACCTGATAGTGACGTGTGCAAATCTGTGATGAATCAATATCCGCTAGGTTCGTTGGCAGGATGTACATTGAGGGGCAACTCTCTGTAACAGGCTAATACAAGTTAGATGATGCAATATCTACAGGGTTGAGGAAGGTAGAGGGCGCTTGGGTAATCACGTGATTTTTTAAAGAATCAGTATAGAGACATTTTAGTTAGATAAAGTGGTCAGGTGTGTGTTGCGAGACTCCCTTTACACTGTGTGCGCCTATACTTAAGACGTGTGTTTTAATTGATTTTTCGCCGAGTTTCAAAAATGTCTTTGCTTGAATCAATTGAAAATAACTTTAACATTCAATACACCCCCGAGTTTTATACTCAAAGTGATGCGGATGTGTTGCTGCAAGAAATAATACAATTGCCTTTAGATGTAAAGCCTCTGCAAAGTATTGAAAAGAAAATTTCCCCCGAGTTTTATACTGAAAGTGATGTTGATGTATTACAGCAAGAATTGTTTGAATTACCCCTGCAAAGTAGTGAAAAGAAAATTTCCTCGACCCGTAAAGTAATTACTTTTGCTGATGAAGGAATCGATTACAGTTTACCTGGAGCAACAGTCTCTGTTTACTCTTGGATACCCATTTTGCAAAAAATATGTGAAGATCTACAGAAAGTGACAAATTATGAATTTAATATGCTGCAAGTGAACTTTGGCTCTGAAGAACAACCTAAAATTGAAGACGGCAACTACGAAGATTTTAATCTAGACCTATCATCAGGTGTATGCATTCTAAGTTTTGGATCTAAACGAACTTTGGATTTTAAACCAGCGAACTGTGAAACCACTACCATTAAATTAGAACATGGTTCAATGTGTAAGATATATCCCCCAACCAACAAACTTTTAACGCATGGTATTCCTTCTGAACCTTATGCGACAGACCCGCACATTAACCTTACATTTGCCAAAATGTACATTTATGAGCCTTCCCCGAAAAGGGCAAAGTTGGACAATTGGACGGACGATCTTTACCATAGCTTATATGCTTCTGTAAATAGTACATGGCACTTGGAAAGACTTATCTACGTTTCACTTCACGATGAAAGAACTGACTTGAAGATACGTATTAGACAATTTATTCAGAATGCCCAATTAGACTATATACCAACCGGTCAGGGAGTCGTGATGAACCCTTCCACATGGATCGAATTTATTGTAAAACTATTAGATTTTAATATAGGTCATAGCAATAGCTCTTTTATTTGTAATAATCAATTATCTGTATTTAATGATGATGGAAAATGCATCTTACAACAAATTTACAAAACCGGAGATTCATTCACGTTAAATCCAATTTCCTTAATACTTTTAAATGATCAAGTAAAAAAACTTTGCGAAATGAGAAATGAAATATTGGAATGCATTTTAAAAGCGCTATATACGACGACCCTACCTCATTTAATTTTAAAATTAAAGCCGCAAAAATGTAACAGTGAACCCCATTGCAATTATGATGAGGCTAAACAACAATTAATGGATATAGTACATCAGGAAATTTTTAAAAACATAGGCCGGGTTCAGGATCATTCTTCGCAAAGGATACATGCCTGTTCGAATAGAACACATATTGATGAGCGAGAGGGTCTTATAAGTAGTAAAGCATGGTTTACGGTTGACATGCCGTATATTGCAAGAGAGATATGCGAGAAAAAATGCACATGCATTTATGACGGAGAATGTTTTTCAAACATTTTCTTTGAAGACTATATGAAGTATCTTCAAAATGTGCTATTTAATACATTTTTTCAACCGTTTTCAGATTTTGCTAATTCTAAGGATGACAAAACATGTGTAATTATGTGATGTTGTTGGTGTATAACTAGTATTGCAATTGTAAAAAATATATTAAAACCATTGTGATTATGCAGAAAAGGTATGCTTGCTTCTACAACAGTAAGATTTTACTCACTTGTGCATGCTTAGTTATAGAATACTCATTGAAAAGTTATTATTTTCTTAATTGTGTAAATAGTTTGTGTAATTTAAAATATATTTTTGTAAATAAATAAGTCTAAATACGAAAACTTTTCTGTGTTTTCTTTATGTGTACGTGTGTGTTGATTACTTGCAAAATAAAAATCTATAAAATTTTACTTCAGCAAAAAGTGGTAAAGGTAGACATGCTTTAAGATTCTAGTGTTATACTTATCTTTTTTATACACTACAAGGTAGAAAGTTAGAAATTTAACAAAATTTATTGAAGCATGTACTATGGAAACATTAATCTAGTACATAGAAATAAAATGTTTTGATTAAAATCATAAACTTAAGTGTGATAGGTAAATTGTGTTACATGAGAATTCCCAAAGTACTAATTTTTATAAAATGAACTTAGCTAAAAATGTTAGTTTCCATAATTTTATAATTTAGCGATTTTGCAGGTTTTTCAAAAATAAAGTTGTGAGATACAGAAACTTAGTATTTTTAAATAAAGATTTTTTAGATGTTCTTTAATGTAAAGATCTTACCATATTTTACTGGAAGTAACAGAATATTTTAAATCAGACACTATGTTTTTAAAACATTAGAGTACTAACTTAGCATATTTTTATAATTTTTATTAAGTAATGGGCTTGAATATTTTTATGAGAAATATCCACTAAGTGCACATGTTACACATTTTAGTGATTGAGATGGTTATGCTTACAAATTTTAAATAAATATGCTCTTACTTTTATACATGTTACTTGTTCAAACTAAGTATACTTTTGATTTGTATACGTTTATGAGTTCTCATAAGTTATGAAATTATTTCTCGAAAGGAACTTAGCTAATAGAACTTTGTAAATTTCGTAGAAGTAGTATGCTTAACATGTTTTTGATAAAATGGATTTAAATGTGGTACAGAAATGATCAGCTATTTTAGCATAGACGTATAAACTTATCTTTATGTAAACCTTAACTAATTAAAAGTAATATAATTTATGTCTGTACAAAGTGAGGGACTTAGACTATTTTTCAGAATTATCAAGTAAAGGGTTTTACAAAATACTGAGTAAACTACATTAATAGATTGTAAGTTGTAATTTTTTCTTTTAGAAGTTTTGCACATTGGTATATTTTATGTTCTGATAAGTCGTTGAATATGTTCTTGAAATAAACTAACATATCTGTACTTTGAAAATTTTATAGAAGTGACGAACTTAGGTATTTTTAGAATGTTACGAACATGATACATTTTTTATGAAGTGCTAGATATGTGAAAGTGTCTTTTTAGAAACATTGAATTATTCAACTTAGTGCATTTCAGTTACTCTTTCAAGATAACGGACTTAGAATTTTTTACAAATATTTTTAAATACCGTTCTTACTTAATTTATTATATTTTAATTTGTTTATTTCTTTTTAGTAGTTACAACTTTGATAATTTTCAATGAGTATTCTATAACTAAGCATGCACAAGTGAGTAAAATCTTACTGTTGTAGAAGCAAGCATACCTTTTCTGCATAATCACAATGGTTTTAATATATTTTTTACAATTGCAATACTAGTTATACACCAACAACATCACATAATTACACATGTTTTGTCATCCTTAGAATTAGCAAAATCTGAAAACGGTTGAAAAAATGTATTAAATAGCACATTTTGAAGATACTTCATATAGTCTTCAAAGAAAATGTTTGAAAAACATTCTCCGTCATAAATGCATGTGCATTTTTTCTCGCATATCTCTCTTGCAATATACGGCATGTCAACCGTAAACCATGCTTTACTACTTATAAGACCCTCTCGCTCATCAATATGTGTTCTATTCGAACAGGCATGTATCCTTTGCGAAGAATGATCCTGAACCCGGCCTATGTTTTTAAAAATTTCCTGATGTACTATATCCATTAATTGTTGTTTAGCCTCATCATAATTGCAATGGGGTTCACTGTTACATTTTTGCGGCTTTAATTTTAAAATTAAATGAGGTAGGGTCGTCGTATATAGCGCTTTTAAAATGCATTCCAATATTTCATTTCTCATTTCGCAAAGTTTTTTTACTTGATCATTTAAAAGTATTAAGGAAATTGGATTTAACGTGAATGAATCTCCGGTTTTGTAAATTTGTTGTAAGATGCATTTTCCATCATCATTAAATACAGATAATTGATTATTACAAATAAAAGAGCTATTGCTATGACCTATATTAAAATCTAATAGTTTTACAATAAATTCGATCCATGTGGAAGGGTTCATCACGACTCCCTGACCGGTTGGTATATAGTCTAATTGGGCATTCTGAATAAATTGTCTAATACGTATCTTCAAGTCAGTTCTTTCATCGTGAAGTGAAACGTAGATAAGTCTTTCCAAGTGCCATGTACTATTTACAGAAGCATATAAGCTATGGTAAAGATCGTCCGTCCAATTGTCCAACTTTGCCCTTTTCGGGGAAGGCTCATAAATGTACATTTTGGCAAATGTAAGGTTAATGTGCGGGTCTGTCGCATAAGGTTCAGAAGGAATACCATGCGTTAAAAGTTTGTTGGTTGGGGGATATATCTTACACATTGAACCATGTTCTAATTTAATGGTAGTGGTTTCACAGTTCGCTGGTTTAAAATCCAAAGTTCGTTTAGATCCAAAACTTAGAATGCATACACCTGATGATAGGTCTAGATTAAAATCTTCGTAGTTGCCGTCTTCAATTTTAGGTTGTTCTTCAGAGCCAAAGTTCACTTGCAGCATATTAAATTCATAATTTGTCACTTTCTGTAGATCTTCACATATTTTTTGCAAAATGGGTATCCAAGAGTAAACAGAGACTGTTGCTCCAGGTAAACTGTAATCGATTCCTTCATCAGCAAAAGTAATTACTTTACGGGTCGAGGAAATTTTCTTTTCACTACTTTGCAGGGGTAATTCAAACAATTCTTGCTGTAATACATCAACATCACTTTCAGTATAAAACTCGGGGGAAATTTTCTTTTCAATACTTTGCAGAGGCTTTACATCTAAAGGCAATTGTATTATTTCTTGCAGCAACACATCCGCATCACTTTGAGTATAAAACTCGGGGGTGTATTGAATGTTAAAGTTATTTTCAATTGATTCAAGCAAAGACATTTTTGAAACTCGGCGAAAAATCAATTAAAACACACGTCTTAAGTATAGGCGCACACAGTGTAAAGGGAGTCTCGCAACACACACCTGACCACTTTATCTAACTAAAATGTCTCTATACTGATTCTTTAAAAAATCACGTGATTACCCAAGCGCCCTCTACCTTCCTCAACCCTGTAGATATTGCATCATCTAACTTGTATTAGCCTGTTACAGAGAGTTGCCCCTCAATGTACATCCTGCCAACGAACCTAGCGGATATTGATTCATCACAGATTTGCACACGTCACTATCAGGTGTCTTCTGCGCATGTCACTTCCTTATCTCTTATCTGATCTGTGATACCTGATAAGAGAAAACCAGTTGCCGTTAAATTTGTAGAGTTTGTAGGTTGGGCGTAGGTAAGGTCTCCTGCAACGGGTACCTAAGAATTCTTTAGCCGTGCAAACAGATGTTTTGTCCGCATGCAACAAGAGTGTTGTCCGGTATTTTTCAGGTTTTATAATTGCTTATATTTTTTCTGATATATGTTGTGATTAGCTATCTTTTAGAGTAATCAGTTTAATTTATTAACAGGTTTTCATTAATAATTTCAGTTTATGACTTTATTAAATAAATATTTTAGTTTATTATTGTAAAAATTGTTTTAGTTTATGAATTTATTAAAAGGATATCTTTGTAAAATTTAAGTATATAAAAAAAAAAAAAAACTGAGTGTAAAAATTTTGATATGTTTAATTTATTAACAAGTTTTCATTAATAATTTTAGTTTATGACTTTATTAAATAAAAATTTTAGTTTATTATTCTAAAAATTGTTTTAAACAATAATTTTAATACCTATTTTATACGTGAACTCATTCATCTGCAATGCCTATAGTTTATTACTGTTATTTATCAAAACTTAACAAAAATAATTTGCTTTAGTACAATGATCTTTGCTAATTGTTTCACAGAAATTAATTTAATGATTCATTAGTTTCCTAAACTACGTAAAATATATTAATCGTTGTAGCTTAACTTTGATATTTTAATTTAGGATATAATGCCCATGTTTACAAAAAGGATAGATTTTTATTGAAATGGCTTTAATCTAACATGATCTTAATCCATAAGTCCCCATTTTTGAACGCAGAATGAAACACGTGTCCCCAATTCTGTCTTGTATTCCCCTAACTCCTCGGGTTTATCGGTAAACAAGCCTAGCGATAATGTACCGATTTCCCGATATGAACGCACTTCTTATCTCTAAATTTCTTATCAGCTGTACTAGGGATATCACATGCATGTGCTCTACTTATGCTGTGGATATATTTGTGAATTATTATTATTTCGCGTGTACAAGTATAGGGTAAGTGTAATATTTTCTATTATTTTAGTTACATATAAGTTGATACCGTAATTCTAATTGAAAATAACTATGTGGTTCTTATAGTTGCACTTTTGATGTGTTGTACTTTTAAGTGTGATTTTTTTGTTATTGTTAATGTATGTTTTTCTGTATTTTGGTGTTTTGCGAAATTTTAAGTGGGTAATCCAGTGTAATTAATATTAATAGCATTATCGGTAGAAGTACTTTATGCAGTTTGTATACAAAAACTGGGGTTTGAGGGTTTTCCCCTAATAGAAAATAAGGCATGTATGGTATCTATATTTCAGTAAATTCTAATTAAGATTAAATTTTCGCTTGCTAACTAATTTCATCCTACATAAAATAGTATTGTGAATCTGGTAAATTGTTATAAGAAAAAAAATTACTTTTAAAGCGTTTAATATCTTCAAATGTGTTTTGTTTTTAGTGTCAAAATAATATACCTATTTCAGCATATGAAGACAAAAAGAAGTAATGAACATGTGCTAGTTGGACCGGGAATTAGGGATAATGTATTTTAAATCATTTCTCTATGTTCCGGTCTTGCTAGCCGTATAGATGTTGGTACTTTGTCCAGAGACTAGAAGATTTCGCAAGATGTGGCTTCACGTAAGTAAAAACCTTGTATTTTTTAGTTCAAGTAATGATTTGCGATTAAAACTATCTAAGTAGTTGAAAGATATTTTATGTACATGCAGTATAAAACTGTGCTAAAACGAATCTTCAATTTTTATCTTCAGTAGTTCAACTTTCTAACAATAGTATTATTATCTAGTCTAAAAGTTTGTGCTAGTTATGCTCACCTTTCTATAAAATAGATTAAGTACATACCTCTAAAAATATTAATGCATGTATAAAATTATGCTTTCATAGTCAAACTGAAATTAGTGTTGCACATAAACAATCTAACTCGTATCGTATTGAAATTCTATAAATCAAGTTACTCTACTTGGGATATACAGTAAAAAAGTTTTGTAGGATTACTAAAAATGTAATTTTTTCTCTAATTGATCTATAGAAAATATAAACTAGTATAATCGCTGCCTAAAATTTATCAAAAATGTGTTGGTAAGAAAAAATGTTTAGATAAATACTTTGTTTGTTTGTGTTTTAAGGCAAACCTGCACGCGGGTTATCTGCCTAGGATGAGGGGTGACTTGGTAGGAGGACTTTCTAAGGGGTTCTAATGCGTATTCACGGATAAATACTTTGAGTATTCATACATTTCGTATACAAAAACTTGAGTTTTTTGGGATATATGGCTAAAGTGATTTTTCTCGCAATAGAATATAAGACTATATCCAAATCATTATTTGTAAAATCTTTCTATGGTATAATTTTCTTACTTCCCTAAATATATCCCTAAATATATCCCTTTTCTTACTTCCTTAAATGTATTGATATCCTACTTTAATGTTAAACGGCTACTTAACAAAAATACGGTATACAAAAAATTAAAACACTTGATTAAATTTTTTTTCTTGATAAATAAAAACACTTGATTAAAAAAATATTTGTTGTAAAATTATTTAACTAAGAATTAAAACTTGGTTAAAAAAATATTTGTTGTAAAATTATTTAACTTAAAATTAAAACTCATGGTTTAAAAAAAAATAAAAATAAAAATTAATTAACTCTTGATTAAAAAAATATTTGTTGTAAAATAAATTATTAACTTAAAATTAAAACTCTTGGTTAAGAAAAATATTTGTTGTAAAATTACTTATTTAACTTAAAATTAAAGTTCGTAGGTCTCCTGGGGATGTTGTACGTTTCTTTGCTCCACATAGTTAATTATTATTTAAAGAAACAAAAACAACAACGCATCCTCTGTGCTACGCCCTGTCTCCATTCATGCGAGGCTAGCGTGATGGGGAAAGGCACAGTAAGAATTTTTATTTGAAATGAGGCGGTAGACGAGTTCTACCGGGCGGCTGGTGGGTCCTCATGTTATAATAATATTTTTTATTTCAGGTTTAATTCATAAAGTATAGCTTATTTAAAATTATGTCAAAGTCTCTTATTTTGATACTAAATGTTAAAGTCCCTTATTTTTCATGAGAGAATGCATCACAGTCTGAAAATTTTTTCCAAGTCCTCTTATTTGAAAAATATGTCACAATCTGAAAAAAATTACAAGCCCCCTTATTTGAAAAAAAGGAAAAAAAATCTTATCAGTCCTTGGAACATCCGGTCTTAGCATCCGCTCCCCACATCCGGTCCGACCACGCCCCCTTCCCCGCTCAGCCTAGGGAAAGCACTTGTATGGCTGCGCACGATTAACATGGCTGCGCATGGGCAGAACTCTCGTTTATCTACTACTTGCGCTAGACTCGGTAAAATATAGAATGTCTCTTTATTAGCTGTACTGCGAACTGCTACAAATAAAGAACATATAGAAACGAAACACTCAGGAAAAAATGCTAACATACGAAATTTCGCAATATTTCCCAAAACTTCTCGATCCATTTTTGAAGGCGATTTTTGTGCTTGTGAATTTTTTCTGTAAGTTGCAAGAGACATACAAGCTGTACTGTTAGTGTCAGCTCGTAATGCATTGGGTGAAGAGGCATTATTAATTTTTTCGAATGTTTAACATCATTGGTTTGTTTTTAAAGCGGGTCAAAAATATTACGACAACGATCGCTCTTCAGACAGAGCATCCGTAAAATTGAAAATATATTTATCTATTAGAAAACTAGATGGCGTTAGGCATTCTACGCAGAGGTGAACAATGAAGTTGGAACTATTCGACAACTCGACATCGCTGGTCGGTCTTGGAAAACGTAATTGGCTTTTATCGGCCATCGGTTGATATTTATCTTGCACGGACGGTAACCTAATGACAGGGAAGGGAAGCGCCACAGTTTGCTGACGAAAAAAGAAGGACGCAGGTCTTTAAAAATCCTTGTCGTATAATTAAAGACTTTTCTTCCTTTTCTATTATCATTACAAACATCGATATCACAGAAGGATCAGAAGGCTGGTTGCTAGCAAATAATCGTTTTTGTTACGAATGGTGTTTGAATTGTAATAAATCGCAGTACAATTAAAGGGCCCATTTGGTGGATGGTCCTCGAGATCCCCCGATCTTCATTACAAATTGAGAGTCATTTTGTGTAGAGAAATTTGTATCTGTGACAGGTGGAAAACTTAACGCTAGTTTCTTTGCCTAAATTTATTTATTTCTTAAGATAGTGCTTTAAAGATGCTTGTTTATATTTTATCTATCTGAATTATCTGAAAATTATGTAGCGCAAACTAGAATATTTTTCACATCATGTATCTTATAAAAAATTCAGATATAGTTAATCTTCGGTTGTAGGGTCAAGTTTTAAAGTGACAACGTTTTTTTTTTTATTATTTATGTAATCTTGTGGTCCAAAGATTTACGTATTCTTGTAGTCCAAAGCAACTTTGACTTTAACTTCAAAAATATCCCCCCCCCCTTTAATTTGGAAAAATAATTACCGTAAGCGAAACCTATTTTTTAAACAAACTTATCAAACCATTATTTTATTTATTGTTATTGTTTTGTTTGATGGTAGCTGATGTAAAGTCCCATTAAATGTATGTATACAATTAAAATTACTCTATTTTTAATTTATGAAGATTTATTTTCTTTCTTTAAATTGTTAATTTTTCAGGGAAAACTTCATTTAAATCTTGTGCTTTTAACAAGTTTTTTCTTCCATTTACAAGAAAATTCTTTCATTCGATTTGGTGCTAATATAAGTTGTCAATTGCACTTGTCTTTAGACAATTTCTTTTTATAGCTTTAAAAAAAAAAAAAAAGAAGAAGAAGAAAATCTGAAACCTTTTCAGATTTTAAATACGCACCAAAGTGCTATATATTAAAAGCGTATCATAATTTATGCGTCTATTTTCTTCCTTATTCCATAAGGTTGGAAAGTGTATCATTGTTCATGAGTGAGCAGTATTTTTCTTCCTTATTTTATAAAAACCATCTTTGGAATCGAAATCTATCTTAAAATCGCCTACTAAAACTATTTTACAATCTTCGCCAAGTATATTACAACTATACTTCACAGTTTTAAATATTGTTTCGAATGTGCATCATAATCCATGAGTGTGTCGTGTTTGTCTTTCTTGGGTTGATTTCTACTTTAACGCCCCAACTCTCGCCAAGGTGGCGATCATTAAACATATAGAGTAACCATGACGATTTTTTGTATTTATGTGGCAATCGTAATTTAGAATTAAAATGGCGATTTGGAACAACCTGTAAGTACAGCATTCCGTTACATTTTTATTTATTTTGGGTTGCCAATTAATGTAGTTTTAATAATTAAGTGTCTTCAAATTCCTTAACTAGTGCGTTTATCACTCATTTGTTCATTTTAGTTTTCATGTAATTGTTTAGGGAGCGTTGAAACTTGTGCATAACTCCTAGAGACCCATGACTTCCAAGCTCGACAAAGGGCGGGGAACTTTTAGTTTGGCGAAAGTAGGGGCGTTAAAATAGGAATCAACTCTTTCTTGAACCATAAAGCACATCTTTGGAATCCAAATCTATCTTAACCTACGCCTACTGATACTGTTTTAAAATCTTCACCAGGCATATTCGAACTATAGGCATATTCCAAATACATATCGTAGACATTTTAAATACTGTTTGGAATGAGCATCCTAATCCATGAGTGTATCGTGTTTTCCTTCTTTGTTCCATAAAACACTTCTTCGGAATAGAAATCTATATTAAAATCGCCTACCAAAACTGTTTAACAATTTTCGCCAGGCATAGTCAAACTACACTTCACCTTTATAAATACCATTTGGAAAGTGTATCATAATCTATGATGTGTACCGTATTTGTCTTCACTGTTCTATAAAACACTTCTTCGGAATTAAAATCTATATTTAAATCGTCTACTAAAACTATTTTACAATATTCGCCAGGCGTTTTCTAACTATACTCAAAATATATTTATAATAAATTGTCGCATTTTGGCACCCAGTTTAGCGATCATTTATCAAAAATTGCAAACCTTGTGCGACTTTCAACATTTTATGAACGCCCCCCCCCCCACTCCACGTTATCTGGCAAACACATTTCAAAAGTGACTCGACGCGCTAATTGTACCAAAATCGTGTCTACACAAAATGCAAGGTTGAAATTAATAGCACTCTGGTGCTAAAAATATGGAAATACAAAATTGCATTGCCAAAATTAGCAAAATATTCTAGAACAAAGATTTTTTGCTAACTACGGTTTTTAGATTTTTTCCAGAGATTTTTAGATTTAGAACAAAGATTTTTTTTTGCAAAATATTCTAGAAACAAAGACTTTTTGCTGTTTTTTTGCTAAGATTTCTTTTTTCTCTGGTCTGTTTTGTAACACTTGTATTTACTGTTTTGTCAGAGTAGAGTCCGTAATAAAACTTGTGTAGAGATATTCTGATTTCTTTAGAGTTTCTTGCGTACTTTTTTTTTTTTTTTTTTTAAGAATACAGTAAACGAAGGTTATGTAAAAAATATGAAGAATACAGAAGGAAAATCAAAAACATTAATTCAGCTGCCTGTGTTTTATCAAACGGGAAAGCCGCTTATCCGTAGACAAGTTAAACATGTTGTTGTTGTTGTGGATTTACGGCCAATTATTTGCACGAGGGATCTAGGCCGAGAAGTGGGTGCCCTCCGTGGGGTCTTTCTAAGGGGCCTTAACTCGTATTTACGCTACGCTTCGGAGAAAACCACGGAAAACTCCGCACGGTTAGGGCGGCGGACGCGACCAGGTTTCGAACCAAGCACCTTCCGTCTCTCAGTTCAAAGCGCTATGCGTTAGGCCACTGGTCGGGCCAAGATAAACATGCGTGTCTGTGAGGGGAGAAATAACTTTATTGAAGAAACTCTTAAGTATTTTCCAATTTATTTTCATCAGATCGTTTAAACCACTTTTTGGTTTGGTTTGGTTTGTGTGTTTAAGGCAACGCTACAGTTGGGCGATCTGCCTAGGTTGAGGGGGGGGTACCTTGGTCGGAGGACTTTCTATAGGATTCTAACGCGTATTCACATTACATCTGGAGAAAACCGACCAAAACGCCAGACCGTTAGATCGACAGCCGCGCGATGGGACCCTAACCCGGGACCTTCACGCTTCAATTAAGGCCGTAGTCAGAAAAAAAATTTCGGAGGAGAATATCTAACACTAAAATTAAAGTTCGGGAAGGTATAGGCAGCGCTAGTTTTTTTTCAACTTTAATTGATCTACAGAATCAACGCAAATAAAAAACTACTAACGCATTGACAAAAATTTCGGAGGGGATCAACCCCCCCATGATCCCCCCCCTCCCCCCCCCCCTTGGCTACGGCCTTGACTTCAGCCTTCAACCATACAAGAAGAAATTGCAGTTAGAAGAGGGGAAAAAATCTATTAGGTCAGTTTTCAAGAGCAGAGCTGTTTGACTGAGACTATTTTAAAGAAAAAAAAATTAAACTTATTTTTCTCTCTCCCTTCTTTGCGAGAGATCACAAATTTACATTTCTAAATTTAAAAATAAAATTGAAAATTTCCTTCTCCATATCGTGTGCAAATAAAGATTAATTAGAAGACTTTTTACAAATTTTAAAGTAAAACAGTATTTTGAATTTATCGGCTGATTCGTGAAGTTTTTGACGTCATTTCAAAAGTTTTTTTGTTTGCATTTTCTTAGCAACGAAAGGATTGAATAATTTTACAATAAAACAATAAAAGAAAACATGAGTTAAAGGACAAGTAACATTTAGGAGGCTAAAAGTTCGTTGCATCTGCTATGGGTAAGAACATTACGATTATGCAGCTTCGGGTAAATTGGTCTGTTGCCACCAAAAAGGTAGCCTGGAAAAATTCTCCGGAGGGTGGGGGGGGGGGCGTCAAGTTTAATGTTTTAATCTGGCAGTTTCTTTAATACCCTTCTACAAATAGTAATATATGGTCCTGAAAATTTCGAAAAGGGTGGGGGGGGGCAAAATAGCTGCAGTAGCATTCAGAATCTGAGGATTTTTAAAATTCCTGTTAAAAAAAAATTTTTTTCTATTTGTTTTATAGCATGTATTTTCATTTTCTTAAACTAAGAACTCTAAAAACTAGTTCAGTTTTCATTTCATTACTGAATTTGGCAGTTTAAGTGGCAGTAATGGACAGAGACGTACTAAGAAAAAAATTTCGAGGGAGTGCAAACAGTGGAAAAGATAGAATTTTTCACAAAACGATTCCATCATTATCAGACTGTAAACAAATTTAGGATGGGGGAAGGGACAATGGACCCCTCCTCTTAAATATATACTTGGTAATGTATTCTGTTACTATGTTAACAATTATGATGAGTATGAAATTAGTTTTAAATTTTAAAATGAAATCGTTAGTGAATTTGACATCATTTTGATGTCACGAATTTCAAATTGCATCACAAACTAATGAGGGTAAGCGCTTAATGGAAAAATTTCTTCACTAGGGTTTACTTTTACGACAGCCAAAAAGTTCTCAAAACTGTGAATGTTTCATGAGGGATTTCTATGTCTATGATATCAACAATATTTTAAGACTTTTTTGTAAAGTTTCATCGAGGTGTGGTCTACAGAATGATTGAGATTTACACTGTGTTCACGCTTTAGGAGTTAGAAGACAAAATAAAACAATTTTCCACACTATGTAACGTTATTTTAGAGCTTAAACCACAAAGACAAAAGTTTATCCTGCAGAAGTACTTTGAAGGTGTATAGATTTGTTTGCAAAACACTTTTTACGTTCTTACGAAATTCAGAAAAAGAAAGGAAACCGATAAAACTGATTGTATATTTCCTGAAGTATTTAACGATAATCTATCAGATACTCCTAGTGAGACTGAAGATGCGGTTGACTGTTTTGACAATTCCGGAGACGATTCTAAGAGCAGTGAAATTGTTAGACCTGTAAAAAAGAGCACGGTGGCGATGTTTTCAAGTGATTTCAATGCTACTGATAATTGTTAGTCTGAAATTGATGTACCAACATTCTTTCAAATACTTGAAGGCCATGCTAGGATAACTAAATGTCAGACTTAGTGTAACTCTGTACCCTCTGCGACCAATTTTTTGGTGACGAATTGCTTGAGATGTTGCGCAAAGGGCTGTCCATGTCCAACTATCACGACCAAATAGCAATCAAACGCAAAATACAAAATATAAAACACAAAAGTGGTATCCTGTTACGCAAAAGGACATCAAGAAACTCTGGCCTAGTTATTCTGATGTCAAACAAGAAAAAATAGCTTGAAAGTCTTATTGGTCAGTAGATCCTTTGATATCTGCCCCTATATTTCCACAGACAATGAACATAGATGTGAGCAAATATGGACATTCTGGGATATTTCAATAATAACTTCAACATGAACAGTGGCTTGGGCAGAATTTTCAAGATCCAACTTGTGTTGAATTATTTCCTGCGTGAATTTTAAACAATATACAAACCAAAGAAACATTTGTCTTTGAACGAGAGAGCGTTTCCATGGTGCGGACGCTGAAAATTTTGCGAGTACAACCCAGCGCAAATAGCAATACGATTTAATTGTTCGGATAGTGTGCGAGAGTGACACCGACTGCATCTGCAATACGTACACTGGTGAAGGAAAGAAATTGCAAAAAAGTATTCTTTCAGTCCTTGGACCCTATCTTGGAATATGGTACCAGAATATATTAGGCATATTTACCAGAAAATTATTACAATGGTACGCCTACTGCTGAATTGCTGCTGCAGAACACACTAGAGACTGTGGGGCTTTTAGGGAGAGTAGAGTTTTACAGCCAAATTTGAAAATGAAAACATCAAGAATGAAGGAAAGTGATATCATATTTTATGATATTCTTCTCCTATTAAATAATAAATTAACATTTATTTACTTATTTAAATTCTAAAAAACAGTGGTGAAGTGAAGGGCTCTATTCTGCCCCGAGCGCCACTTGCTGTGGGGAGCCAAATCGTCCATAAGACTAAAAAAAATTTGACAAAAAATAGGAGGGAGGGGCACCAAAGAAGTATCGTGCCCCGGACGCCAGTTTTGCTCGCTACGCCACTGTTAAAACGGTAATTTAAATTTAAGGCTGGCAGTAACACTTTAGGTAGTTTATTCAATGAATGTTTTCTTTCAGTTTACCGTACGAATGTTCTTACAGATGCGGTAAAGTGATTGAAGAGGAGAGGTTTTTGAAGATCACATAGATGTAGTTTTTCAAATTCTTTATATGATGCTTCTTTTTTTTTTTTTTTTTTTTTTTTTTTCTTTTGAGGTCATGATGGAGAACTTTTCGAATGTGATTATAAATGGTAGATCCACAAGAAAATGCAAAGATTTTACAGGACATATTTGATTCGATTTTTGAAGTAGATACGCATTTTTAGCAACAAACGGTCATGAATCCTAACAGAATATTCACTCGTTAATACCGAAAAATAATTCAGAAATGAATCATAGCTAATAGAAGAAAAGAAACGTATCCAACCTGATTTAAAAAGTTTATTTACTTTCCGAGACATGCACTTAGCCGTTGTATTTTTTATCAGCCAAACCTAGCTATTACGATTCCTTTTTTCCTCCCTCTTATTCTCAACGTATCCTTTTCAGCAACACAGTCGAAAAAGTTGATTTTTGGAGGCGATGTCCTTAATCATAACATACTTTCTTGTTGCCGTCTGTAATCTTCCGAGTGTGAAGTGCGTTGTCTGGTCCAAGCCTCTTAATTTTCACTACAAAAAGATTCCACCAAATCCCAACCCCCTCATATTCTCGCCTCTCAGAAATATCTTCCAGATATCTCGGATGAGTGTAAGGAATAAGAAGAAAAAAAAAGCCCGCAACACCTTGCAGTGAAATTCTTCTCACTCCCGATAACATATCTCTTTACTTTATATTTACTTACCATTCTATAGCAGATGATTTCTGAAGGTCGACCGCCCCTGACCTTTCCGGGATCCCTGCTTATGAAATTACACTCTTGTCAGAATCCTCGAGAAATCAAAAAGGCATAGACAAAGAAGGCCGTCCCCTCGAGAATTCTCGCATTTGGTGAGCTCAACAGTGCTAAGTGATACATGTCAGGGATCGCATCAGGCCGGCGAGAAACCGCCAATTTTCGCCACTGCCGGCAAGAACCTAAACTCGCTGACAGGGACCTGTCAAAATCCGTGCCTTCCGTTAGCAGGGGGTGGCCCGCCCATGCAAATAACAGTGTGGATGTGCAGGGCGGGGGGGACTGCACTTGCCACAGTGTGCATGTGTGTGCCTCCCCCCCCCCTTTTTCTTTAATCACCGGTGTCTAAGTGGACAATGGTGTGTGTCCCATCACGATCCTTCGTGATGCTGTAAAATAATTGAGGAGTACTCCTTTATGCTGTGGAAGTTGGTGGATTTGAGTTTTTATATATTTTTATCGTTATTATTATTATTATTTTTTATTTTTAAGAACCCCCTTCAGAGATGTTTTTTTGCTCATCCCCCACCCCTCCTTTCTCTTCTGCCCGTGTGAAGAGAATCGTGTGTTTAGCGAGTTTGAGCGAACAAAAAGGACCTGAATTAAGGCTTGACTCGTAACTGCCAACCCTGTTTAGTGTGATGAGATGGAAGGTTCTGCAGAAACGATCCACGCCACTGATACTTTGGAGAAATGCAGGATGTAAAAGGCCTCTATTATTACATTTAATGGTAGCTTACACGGCGTTCTTTTCTCGTCGCGTATTTTGCCGGTGGAAGTATTAAGAGGCATACACAAATAAGGCCTTGATTATACAAAAACTGAGTTTGAAAGACAGTTGTATGCTAGCCAGAGAGGAAAGAAAAACGTTTACATTAGACCTTTAACCCTCTATATAGTAATCAGTTTCCTTGAAATATCATAAAATAATTTTCAAAACAAATATTGCACTAGTTTTTCAAAAAAAAAAAAGGACTTTAAAAATATTTTTATTGTTGTGCACAACGCGTGCCCGATATTAAAAAAGTATGCGCACTATATTTTTAGGAGAAACCAAATCCCTTCATGCTAATAGAAACTCATGTGCAATCAATAATTATATTTCACTACAGTATAGCACCGTTAACCCTTTAACCCGGGTTGTTCTCACATTGAGGACACGGAACTCTGACTTTTTGACTGTTGCTAGTCACGAAGAATAAATTTGATTTCTATAAAAATACTTCAGGGTGACACTGCTACACGAGAATCCTTTCCTTTTTAGTACATCATTTCCCGTAAAAATTGTCGATTATTTTTAACAGCACTGGCATCTGCTGAAAAATGGAAATACATTGATAGACTGATATAGAAGAACAGCTGGATAGACTGCTCAATGCTGAAAAAAGGGCAGCCGTTTCCATCGCTCCATTTAACTACCAGCAATATGGCGGTCGATCGAATCGTTCATCGCGTGCCACTGTTCTAAACACCGTTGGTTTTTGACACCGCTGGCTGTGAGTGACAGCTGTGTCAAAAATGGTCTCTAGATCTGTGAGAGTGACACGACAGATATTTACGACACTTTTTGCCCTAAGGAAGGTTGGGGCTTCCAGTTGGGGCAACAGAATAGTTTAACCTGTTGAAAAGCTTCAGGCACGTAGAGGTCTGAGCAACTAATTAGGAGATTTTTGTTGACCTTCAAACTGGACATCCGATTTCCTAGAAAAAAAAAGGAAACATTTTTCCGAAAAAAGAACATCCCCCTTTTCTGTTCTCTTCACGGAAGCAAAAGAACATTATTTCATTTTCTTTCTGGGCATTTCATCTGGATGCTTACGGATAATCAGTGGCGGATCTAACGACTGGCGGGCGCTAGGGGACCCGACCACCATAGGGGGAAGTATAACGGCATATCTTCTAAAATACAGCACTTCTATTCTGATCGAAAAGTAGTTCATAATAAAGTAAATTCATTATCGTCTCACAATGCGAGACGAGAACGCGAGACAGTGCGAGATTTCTCGCGTCTCGCGTCTATCCCTAGTTGTGGTGTTCGCATTCTGATTGGTGAGTGTACCTGTACAGGTTTCAGTTACCGCATGAATTGTGAATACTTCATTTCTGTTTTTAAACGGTGGTAAAGATTGGTTTTTGGTGGGAACACCTGTGGCGCGTTAACTACTACACAATCTTGTTCGGCATACAGCAAAATTTGCGACTTCTATCGTAACTTTGAAAACAACCGTTAGAATCAAACAGCATTCTTTAAAACTTGGTATAACAAGGCAAACTTAGTACTTCTTCTTTTATAGCAATGTTATGTAAATAGTTTAACCTATTACCCTTCGAATTTTAGGCCATTTATTTGGGGGAAAAAACGCTCTTTGAATATTCCTGTAAAAAAAGCTTCTTATCATCCGAAATTTGTGAATAATTCCGACGGTTTTAAGATAAATATTTTTATCAAATAAGTTGGCAACATTAACAACTACTTTGTACAGACCGGTGTATTATTTTTCGCACATTTTTAGATGGGGGTGCTCATGCTTATGTTTTATGCAAAAGGAGAAAGTATTTCAAAATGTGAGTAGGCGTAAGGACAGCTTAGTCACAAAAATTTTTTAATTCATTTGTGATTAAATCGAGACAGATATGAGAAAAAGTCGAAGAAGCTTTACTTTTTGAAAATGTTTATGTAGCCTATTTTTTTTTTAAAGTATTTTAAAACGCAAGCCTTCATTATTTAAACGAAATCGCTTTGCATACAATACAAACAAATATGTACAGTTTGAGTTTACATGGTTTGTGTTTAGTGAATTCCTCTAAATAAGAGGATCTTTTAAAAACACTGTTATAAACAAACATGCCTTAAATTAATCGATGCTTATAAATGTCTTACTTTAGATTTAAAAATTATAACTGTAAATTATAAAAACCATACAAAATTATTGTACTCAGACCAGCTGCTGCAGGATATAGGAACTGTTGAAATCATGTAAAAGGGTAAATTTAAATATTCAAAATATATTATCATCAATAATGAAACGTTTTATAAAAATGTAGAGAAGTACGTTAGAAGTCTTCTGAGCTTCTGTATTTTAAAAAACTTCTAAAAAATGTTAAATAAAAATTATCATTTCTTTTTTTAAAGGATTGCTATGTAGTTTAGAAATGTATTCTGCTCGTGCGCATTCATAATTAGCAGACATTTATTATCAAACTGATCATCTCAAGATACTTTATTTAATCTTAATCTTCGATCAAATCATTATTGATCATACTTATGCTTTCGCTTTCATCAGCCCAAGCGAACAGCTTATGAGCGTCCCAGCAATTCTGTTATAACGAATATTATTCCCCTCCCCTCCCCCCCCCTCAGTTTGCGCGATGTTTTTTACCAGACTTCAGGTGACACATCACTTTGGCAGAGTGGGAGATAAGAATCGTTCCGGGACAGCCCCTTGTTCCCTAGTAAAAATTCAGGCAGGGCCCGCTTCAAATCGAATAGGAGGTCCCCGCAAGGCGGTTAATGGAGGTGGCACAACCCGAACTCTGACCACACATTTCCCAAGCATCTAAGAGATCAATAATAATCAGGCAAAGTAATAATAATAAAGAGGGGGGGGATCTGTGGACACAATGCTCATTGGTGAGATGCTGGTGAGATAGCAGTGTCTGTTCTGCTGCTAGAATCTAGCAGATGGCGGTTGGAGGTTTATCTGGAGGTGGGATCGCCTGAGCCACAATGGGGGCCACGAGTCCAACAGGTCCTCACTTCCTGCGAGGGCCCTTTTTTTTTCGGGCCATTTCTCGGATGGGAACATTTGCCTCCCTTACCTTTTAGTGAACAAATTGATGATTTTGGCATTATGTGAAAAAGCTTATGCCTCTAACGTAGTGTATTGAATGTCGAGATTTTGGTCTGGGCGGTCTTTGTTGTTGTCAATTGGTCCGTTGCTCTTCGCTGCAGGATTGGTGTCTAGGTGTCATCCGAACAGTTTCATGGCGACATTCAGCCGACTCTGTATTCGAATTCGAAAGAGAATATTCCTAGCATCCTGTTGGTGTGGACTTTTAGCGTCAGTATGAAATTCAAATTTCTTCCTCTTAACATTGTTTTGGTGTTTAGGGGGGAAATTGTGCAAGGTGTCATCAACGTAAAAGTTACATTTGGAAAGAAAAGGCTTATTAATCTTGATTGGCATATATCGAAATTAACCTCACTCAGTTAAGCTGAAAATGCTCAGGAGAAAACATGCTTCACTTTTAAGGGAACAAGTATCCAGCAGAACTCTTAACTAGAAATGTACATGTGTGTTCCATTTTTTTCAAGGGTGTGACTTTCATATGACTTTGCTTACGACCCAAATCTCTGTGATGTAAAAGATATGTATGCGAAATTTCATGAAGATTAGATAATATTTAGAGGTTTCACACTTTAACCAGTTTTGTAAAAGTAGGCAAAAAATACGATTTTTCAATATCAATAACTTTTATTGGAAAAACTAAATAACACAAACTTAAAACAACATTAAAATAGATTATAGACGCAAAAATTGATAGGTAACATGATAGGAAAAACATGTATTATATTAATAAACTTTGAACGATGCAATCAATCCCTTCTTTTGGCCGCTTGATGACGACTTCACTGTGAAAAAAAATACTGTTAGATTACGGGCAATTCTCGGCAGCAAAAGATTCCAAGAGAATCTCGTCAAACTACGTGCGCCCGCAAAATCACAGTACCCATAAGTTATCGAGTGTTGACCGTAATTTGATTGTGCCAGACATTCATAGGTTATCGAGATTTGACCGTAATTTGATAATGCATTACAACATAGGTTGTCGAGTATTGACCGTAATTTGACAATGGATTACTATATAGGTTGTCGAGTATTGACCGTAATTTTATGAATGTCTCACTATAGTTTGTCGAGATTTGATCGAAATTTGACAATGGATTACGACATAGGTTGTCGAGTATTGACCGTAATTTTATGAATGTCTCACACTAGTTTGTCGAGTACTGACCGTAATTTTATGAATGCCTTACACCAGGGCTTCCCAACGTGTGGTCCGCGGACCCATTAGGGGTCCGCCGGCTCTTTCTAGGGGCTCCGTGGCCACCTATGAACAGCGGCTGCGGTTGCCAAGTGTTGACCCGCAGGTAGTTTAGTGCCAGTGCTCGACTTTCTGAAAACTCTGGGGGGGGTCGCGTACGCACCGACTGACAGGGGTCCGCCGTGGATTTTTGCCTGAAAAAGGGGTCCGCCAGCTAAAAAGGTTGGGAAACCCTGCCTTACACTATACGTTGTTGAGGATTTATCGTTAATTTATGAAGGTTTCACAGTATAGGCTGTCGGGCATTTATTATAAAAATACACTCCAGCTACAGCCAAGAAAATGTTATATCATTTAATGATAAAAACTACCTTCTAAGTTCTATGGGCACGAGACAACTATGATCACATATGATTGAAAAGCACTTCTGCACAATATTTTAATCTTATAGGTGTTTAAGGTAGTTTTTTTTATTATTAAGTATTTAGACCTTATTCTTTAATTATTATTCAATGTTAAATCGACTGTCTATTCGTAAAATTGCTATTATGATGATCAGTTCATACTGGGGCATAATCTGTTCGAGGCCAAATTTTTCGTATGTCAACAAAGGCGTTGACATACGAAAAGCCCTCAATACAAAATAGTACAGAACATATGTTTCAGGTCGTACAAAAGGTTCACCCTTATTACATGCCAAAAACATCAATCGACACACAAACAGAAAATGTGATTATGTTTCTGCAAACTAAGAAAGGCAAACATTTTGGATGACCTGCAACATTTTTACTAACCTATATTGAGGACTGCCTTTTGGTCTGGACCAGGATTAACCCAAATACAAGTGATTATTAGCACTTTTTTGTTTGTGTGTATTATTTCAAACTTTACAAGTTTTTTTTTTTTTTTTTTTTTTTTTTTTTTAATATGTAACCCTCAATAGTTAATTGTGGCACGACAAGGCTGAAATTCTTCATAAATTTCACTGAAGATTGAGTCTTTTAATAAAAAATGGGGATTACACAGGCAATTAAACTAGAATTTTTTATGTTAAATACATAACCTCTCAATTTTACTCGTTAATAAGTGTCTTGACAAATACTTTGACAGACCTTTTCTTCAAGATTTAAAATGTAAACAATTATTATTTACTAAATACAGACCCATGACATTTCTGTGACAGGCACTGTCTATCCTCTAAGAAAGGTTGTGCATCCTTTGGCTAGTGTAACTAGGTTTTTGGTACCGAGTCTCTTTTTAATATTAATTTCACTGCTGCATGGACTGCAGTGAAACCTGTGTATAATGATCCATGTGTATAACAATAAACCTGCATATAGCAATACAGTAGAGTCCTGCAATTCTGAACAAATTGAGAACAAACACTTCATTTTAGCGGAATTCAGAATAGGCAATTTCATAAATATCAATAAGTTGACTTGTTAAGGCATAAATTAAGTGCAGGGATTGTATAAATGGAGCAGTAACCAGCTTTCATTTTAATCTGGCTTCAAGACAGGTTTTCCGCACAAACGCCTTTTTAATTGCTGCTGTGTTTTTAGGTTTAAAAAATCCTTATTTTTTCTGAACTCTGTTTGGAAAAGCAGGGCTCCACTTTTTAACTTTTTTTTTGTGTGTGTCCAAAGAGTATTTTGTTTAATGAATGCATTTTGAAGAAGTCAACAGCATAAATCCCTTTTTAAACTGACAGTCTATAACAATGTTAACTCTAATAAAGCAAATGGTAGTACAGAAGTTAAAATATATAAATGCAAATATTATTTGCAAATAAAACAAGCAAAATTTTATCTAAAACTAAACTATTCACTTCTTCAAAATCAGAAAAGACATACCCACATTATTGATAAAAGTATGGCCTCATATTATTTAATTGAAGAGGAGTACCGTGTTTACTTGCATAATAGTCACAACTTCTGTTTTCTAATTTTTTATGGTGAAAGTCTAGGTGTGACTATTATGCAGGGATATCTACAACACAATAGTTGTACACTCCAATGCTAAAAAATTAATAGTATATTCCAATAGAAGGGGGAAAAAAAATTAAGGAATATGAAATGTTTTGCAAATATAACTATCAAACTTTGGCATCAAGACAAACAATTTGCCTTTGTATTAAATTCTTTTTTAATGTCTACAAAATTTAAAATCTAATAGAGATGTGTTGTTTCTGCTACATTTTCTGTAAAAAACATGTATTATATTTTACCATGAAAATTTTGTCATTTATGTGAAATTATTTTGAACTAATTAATGAAATAATACTTTACAAAGCATACATGCTAAAGATCTAAAGAATAACAAATACTCAAGGTCTTAAACACACGCGCACACACATTTAAAACAAAAAAAGCTTTTAATAAAAAAATAGTCAACTCCTTCAAATCTGCAAAAGTTTTGCCAAAAGGTTCAGGGGCGGACCCAGAAATTACTCAAGGAGGGGCAATTTTGTACCTGAAACAGGGGGTAGAATGTGCAAAATCATTTTATAATTAATTAGTATAATCAATTATACCAATTAATGTAATTAATTATTTTATTGATAACATCTATATATGAGCGATGATTAAAAAGGACGGAGTAGTACCCGCAATACACCCCTTAGAAAAAGGCTGCATAATTTTCATTATACTTTCATTCTTTCATAATATATTTTAACAGATAACAGATTTTTGGACTTCGCCCAGGAGGGGGCGATCGCCCCCCACCGCCCTCCCCTTGGGTCCACGCCCGAAAAGGTTGTGCAGATTATAGGCCATTGTCTTTGTTTACATTTTTCTTTTGCAGATTTAGATTGAGTTGATGATCATCCATAAATAGACATTAAAATAAAAAGATGATTTCTAATAAATTTTAAGATAGAAGTATTTTTTCAATAGTAACTCAACTTTTATCAATGTTTGAAAGTAAATAATTTAAACATACTCAAATAATACATATACGTATAGCAATAAAATTCATATTTATTTAAAAAATGTAAAATACCATACTTAGTTAAAAACAGTTAAAAGCCACTAAAATCAGTTTAAAATATTGAAAACATAACACACCAAGTGTTTTTTCAAGCGCGTTCGGCCCGCAGCCATCTTCAGAATTGGCGAGGATCTCAGGGTTGGCAAGTTTTTGACAATTGATCAGGGGCGCATCCAGAAATCACTCAAGGAGGGGGCGATTTTGCACCTGAAACAAGGGGGGTAGAATGCGCAAAATCATTTTATAAGTAATATAATTAATTGTACCAATTAATGTAATTAATTATATTATTAATAAAATCTATATATGAGCTCTGATTAAAAAGGACAGGGAGTAGTACCCACCATACACCCCTTAGGAAAAGGCTACTTAATTTTCATTATACCTTCATAATATATTTTAAGAGATTATAACAGAGTTTGGGACTTCGCCCAGGAGGGGGCAATCGCCCCCCACCCTCCCCTTGAATCCGCACCTGCAATTGATGGTTTGTCGGGTTTTAACTATCATGTCAAAAACCCCTTTTTGACATAGTTTTTGACAATAAGTGTCAAAAACCTAAAATTCTGTCCTAAAATAGTGTAAATCTATTTTTTGAAATAAAATTGCATGTTACAAATTTCCTCATTTTTTTTACTTTAGCACTTGAGAAAACTTTTGGACAATTTTAGTCAGAACAAACTACATATTTTGTTCAAAATTTCCAAGATTAATTTTGGTTCAATAAGCTGCTTAAAATACAAAATAATAATAATAAGCTACAACTGTAACTATGCAAATATATTAAAGATATATCAAAAAACTGTCATAAATTTACTGTGCTTGTTCTGAATAAATGCACACCCTGATTATTGCACAGGCATTTGGGGTCCATGCCCTGGGTACATGTGCAGAAGCAGGCCAAAAAATTGAGTTTAGAGCTATGTATAGGGGCACAAAAATTGAACTAGCTATATGTAGGGGCACAAAGTTTTAAAAGTGCACTGGGCACAAAAATGTTATTGTCTGGCCTTGAATAAACAAATTGGCACTTGACAAAACACTTTGTGTGCCATGTTTTTAATATTTTAAATGAATTTTAACTAAGTATTGGAAATACTTCCGAGTAAGACTATTAACTTATGTAAAATAAAATATTTCAAATGCAAATGAAAATTCATAATTGATTATTCTTTAAAGTATTTAACCACTGATGTAATAGTGGTTTGTTTTAAATTTTTACATTTGTTCTCAGAAATTTTATCTTGAAAACTGAGCCAAAAATGCAATTTCTTGTTCGGAAATAAAAGATTTTTTTAAAAGAAAAGTAATGTAATTCTCCCCAATTTTAAAACCCTTCATCAAGGAATATTTTTTCTTAGATTCTGTTTCAGAATCACTTTGGGATGGGTTGTATCAATATTGTATAATGCTAAATTTTCAACAAATGGATATTTTAATTAAGATTATAGCATTAGCTGATAGCATTACAGAGAATTTTTTGGCAACAACTGTTGTGGCAACCAAATTGCTGTTAATAATTGAATTAAAAAAATACCTTTGTATAATTTAAGCAGTCGATGTAGATCCATTTGAATTAATCATTCAGTCGACTCTCCACAACTCCTAAAAATGCGACCATAGGAATGTCAGTCGATAGCACACCAGTCCCTGCATGATTATAATGAAGATCAGGAATAAGAATCAAAAGTTGTTTGAACTTTTTTATGTTAAATTTAATAATAATAAATAAATTGCAAAGTTGGCAATGTTAATGTAAACCGAAGCGAGAT
This sequence comes from Cheiracanthium punctorium, assembly GCA_038373885.1. Taxonomy (NCBI): domain Eukaryota; kingdom Metazoa; phylum Arthropoda; class Arachnida; order Araneae; family Cheiracanthiidae; genus Cheiracanthium; species Cheiracanthium punctorium. The sequence continues at coordinate 649,276 of JAWZYV010017120.1, read as the reverse complement.
TATTAATCTTAATTTACTTTCAGATTGATAAATGCCTGGTTTTTCTTAAACTCTCTATTTTTTTTTTTTTTTGGGGGGGGGGGCTGGGGGCCTATTCCAGTGTTGTAGTCCTAAGAAAAAAAGTGGGGGGACGCTCATTTTTGACGAAATTTAACCTAAAGTTATCGGATTCATTAATTGTAATTATTCCTTAAACAACCAATAAAACTAATTTAACCACTATTTGTTTATTAATTCATTAAAATGAACTCATTGTTTAATTATTGATTACTAGTTAATAATCTAAGCTAAGTCTTTTTGATGAACCGTGTAAGCTACTTAGTTTGTTGTTGCGAACATGTAATCGGATGTGTGTGCTTAGCTCGAAACTCGCTTATAAATCCTCGTTAGAAAGACAACACAAGAGGGGGGTGCCCTCCGTGGTAGTCTTTCTAAGGGTTCCTAACCCCTATTTATTCAAAGTTTCGGAGAGAACTACGGAAAACTCCGAACGGTTAGGTCGACGGGCGCGAAATGGGACCCGAACCCGGGACCTTCACACTTCGCCCGTCTACCATTTCCAGTTACATAACAACTGTGCCATAGTCAGACAACAATCCAATGTCAAAGTGACAGATTTTCTTTTGGATTGGTACGCGACTATTCGCTACCCGGGACATTCACACTTCGCCCGTCTACCATTTCCAGTTACATAACAACTGTGCCATAGTCAGACAACAATCCAATGTCAAAGTGACAGATTTTCTTTTGGATTGGTACGCGACTATTCGCTACCACGATTTTTGTCACTTTTTCTTCGGAAAGACAATTTTTCAAAGAGTGCGTTCGGAAAGGTTATAATGTGTTCTATTCTTATGGATATGTTTTCACTACTGAAGTGTTTAAGAAACCCTTACAATCCCATTTCTAAAGTCGATTCAAACAGTCAAAAGTTTCCTTTTGATTTTTATACCGATGTACTTGCTAAAAAACCTTATAAATGAGCGTCCCCCCTCTCCCCCCCCGAGAACAAAATGTGGGGGGACGTATGGGCTGAAGTTAAAAGGTAGGGGGACGGCGTCCCCCTACAACTACACCACTGGCCTATTCTTAAAAGAAATGAGTTATGTGCTAAATTTTTAACAGTAATGAACACAGATAAAGAGATCATTTGACATTTTGACAACATATTCTGCTGAGTAAAAGATTTTATTTACACTATATTCAGCGATAAAGCAAATACCATGTTTGCTTTATCCCTTAGATTAGCTATTCGGCAACCCTTTGGCAGGGTTGTATAGTTTTATGATGTCATGAGAAAATATGCTTTTTGAAGGAATTATGTGATTGGTTGAACGAATTTCAAGGAATTTAACTGGCAAAGTAACTGAACTTGAATTCGCCGTGAATAGAAGTCGTGTCGTCTGGTCGTCTGCTTGTATGAGCTCTAATGAAATCTGTTCATTTTACGATGAGTTGTGTCTTAATTCTTTATCAAGTGATTTTCAACAAAAGTTTGTTGCGAGTTGTACAGAATATGTATCTAGCGTGTGTTGAGCTACAGTTATTATGCTTATTTGAATGCTTGTGATGGATTCATTTGTGATAAACTCCCGCTGTTAATGAATAAAATTTGAGGTATGTGGAGCTTTTATTTATTGAAATGTTTATGCTTTGCTTTACGGTACACTGGTGTATAGTTATGAATATTTATGGTCTTGTGTTTTCATAATTATGTAAGGTTTTTAGTATATTGTTATTTTTTATGAATTAGGATGAAAAAATAAAAAATTTTAAGGTTTTAAGAAGTATGTTTAATTTTATTTTTTATATGGGTTTGCTCCTGATTTACAGAATTCCCATACAATTTTTAGTTTTAATATGAATAAATCTGTAAGGATTTTTGAATTGTTTGATCAGATCTGATTCTATACTGAATAATAGTGTAAATTTTGTGTGTTTTGAAGGTATTAAATCCAAAAATCACAGTGGGAGGAGGTAGTCTGTTTATTATAGTGGTTTTGTGCTATTTATAAAGTGTTTTTAACACTTTATGAAAATATTTGCAGTATATTTCACGTGCACTATTCAGATTAAATATGATTGAATATATAAGTATTTTTGAGTTATTTGTGGAGAATTTTTTTTTTTTTTTTTTGGGGGGGGGGGGGGGTAATCGGTTTATTTGAATGTTTTTCCAAAAATTGTAAACTGATTTTAACATTTTAACGGAAACATATTTTAGTATTTTGCATATTTTGAATGTTATGGTTTATTTATTTTTTAACGTACCCAGAGCTAGTGCTTTGTTTATGTACATTTTGTTTATAATTGCTTTTGAAATGTCTACAAATGTTTTAATGTGTTTAGATAAGTGCATTGTAGTTCTGGGCTTATTTTGTTGCTTATGTGTCTATGCATGTTTATGTTTTGTTTGGCACGAAAGACAAGTTGCCAAGGTTAGACGTTGGCGACAAAAAGAAGTCGCCAACTCAACCGACACCTGCTTATGGTATTATTCACAAGCATGTTTACCTTTTTGACTTGTTTTTTATGACAGTGAATTTGTAACTTAAAATAGAGACAGAACTGTTTCGAAAATTTCATTTTTAAGATATTGTATTAAAATTATGCAAAAAGATTTCCATAGTTTAATATAACCAAATAGTAACACAGTATACATATAAGCCTGTTATATAATCAGATAGAAAGACACTGTTTATATGAGCTTTAAAAAATAAATGCTTGTATACCTGTACATAAATAGTTCAAATTTTTTTTCTATGATTAACATTTCAATTAATGTCTCAGCTTCTTTTAAGATCAGGAAATTGTAGAAAGTAAACAAACTATCGACCGAACTCCAAACTTAGCGACAGATCGGCACTGGCGAGGACACCTGCTAACGAAATTTCCCCATTTTTTCTTTCTATTAAATAATGTAAAATACAATGTGAATGTTTGTTCAGAATAAAATGTAAGTGGTCTGCGGTTTACATTTATTTCTCGGGCCGTTGTAATCAGTTGTATCCGGCCTCGTTCGATATCATGTTGTTGTTCGTAGAACGACCGGGTAGGCTTACGCTTAGGATTTCATTCAATGTTTGGGAAAAAAGTATGCTAATTTCCTTAAAGTATTTAATACATTTACAACATTGAAATAATGAAACAAGTCACTTACCTCATTACAATCGGAAAATTATACACTTTTGACTCGTCTTGCATCGAAATCAAATCCAAATCATGTTGTCTTTCACTTCATCCCAATCGGGCGCGCTTTGATGGCTCGCACCCGACTCGATTAACAAGTCATAATCGTTTCGCTTCGCTTCGATTGTGTGCATCTTCCGTCGGGAAATTTCCGGTCCTACGTCACATTTGGGCACGGACGTCATAGATTAGCGAGACTCTACCGTAATTTAAAGGTGCAGTCGCGATTTCAGTAAGAAAAGGGCTTCTTCATATTCAAAATGTAGATTTACGAGGGTTTCTCCTTCATATACGAAAACGAGATTTCCCCTTAAAAATGAGCGGTAAATTCTCGTAAATTTATTTTTATTTTTTACAGTGTTTTTTGTGATGCTCGACAAGCATTGCTTTGGTTTTTCATACCTGACCGAGTCTTTTTTATCAGAGAAATTTCTTTTTCTGCGGTACTATTAACCACCATAAATGCATTCAAGTATTCTGACACGTAGTGAATCTAAAATAATTCAGTATTTGTTTTATTATAGACAATATCATGTCTTTTGATACTACAACCTCTAAAAACAGGACTGACCCAACGGATATGTACAAGAACGGGTAAATTTGGGCGAATATTGTTACGGTTGGCTTTCTGTCACCACACCCATGGATTAATATTGAAAGAAGCGTTTGAGGAGAGTTGTGACATACCATCAAGTGATTCTGACATACAGATTTTTTAGAAGTTCCAAAATCTGTGGACATCGCTTGATAAGAAATTTTAAACGACAATGATTGAAAGTCTCGTTTAAGGCTTTCTAGAAGAAAATTGAGTGAAAATTATTAACTACATCCAAAATGTCCTTAGAGACACGTCATTCAAGAAAATACTGCTAAGAGTTTTTCAGCTCTCACTCCTATGTACCTAGGAGGTTTGTCTCAAAACAACTTCAGTTTCAGGATCCAAAATGCTCTGCATCTAGCAAGGTGGATGAGAAAGGCAATGTATGTGCTTAAAATTGTCCTCTTCACTAAACAGTTGAATGTTCCTCAACGAGAATAAATAGGAATGAAACGGATTGCGCATTTTGTCATCATATATGTTCGATTTTTGCACGAGGCAGTTGTGAAGTTGATGAGCTCTAAAGAATGACTTGGATTTGCTACAGCTATTGAGCACTTACCTAGATACAGCCATCAAAAAAGTATTTTCACAGTTGCAAACAGATACTTTTGGTCTCTTAGAAATGAGCATAGGATTGGCTTTATTCAGACTAACGTATTACTCAAGTAAATGAAGAAAATATGACTGAAGATTTAGAAAATGAACCTTTAGAAGAAAAGGAAATGACACGATTTGCTGTAAAAACCAACTTCTTGAATGAAAAGACCAGAGCCATTTGGTTGCTAATAAAGCAAAGGCGTTCTTTCAATTGTTTGGGAGCTATGACATGACAGAATATTACATTAATTCTCTAAAAAAACATGCAAACACTCTTAAATTAGTCAATAATATCACAGAAAGAGAAATTGTTCTAATAAAAAGCTTAACGATTGTGCCAGGGACGAACAACACAAGCATTTCTTGTTAAGGGTAAGCCGATCAGTAAAATCGTCACCAAGCGAACAAAAGAAGGAGTCGCATCATTCAAAGTTGATTAATATAACACCTAACATACTACCTATTAATCTTATTGTGTAGTTTTGTTTCTATTTTAAGCTTGTGATGTGTATTTTTTCCAATAAAAGCAATTAAAATTTAAAAATTCTATTTTTTGCCTACTTTTGCAGAACTGGTCAAAGTGTGCAACCTCTAAATATTATTCAATCTTCATGAAAATTGGCAAATATATTTTTTACATCATTGACAATCAGGCCTTAAGCAGTCTGCAAAAATTTTACTTTTTATTTTTTGCCTTTCAAAAGGGAATACCCTAACCTAGAAGCTCAATCGAAAAGCTGATAATATTTATATATACCACCTATGCTATTGGTTGTATGTGGAATGAAGTAAAGTGTTATTCTAACTTAGACAAGATTTGTATCAAAGATCATTCATCCTAATCCTAATTAATATTATAAATGCGAAAGTGAGTTTGTTTGTTTGTTTGTTACACTTTCCCGCCTGAACCTCTAAATCGATTACGATGAATTTTGGTATTGAGATAGATGGGACCCTGGAGACGATTATAGTCTACTTAGAATTTTAGATTTTTAATTACCTTTTAAATTATTAATAAAAAACCGTTTTTTCTTTGAGATGCTTGGCGAGTTTCGCCCGTATAAAATGATTCATGTTTTGAGCTAACACAAATGTTATTACTTCAATGAAGAATCGCATCGCGTGCATTTGAAAAACATGAAATACCGCGGAAATTATGTCAGTTTTAGGTCAAATCTATCTATCCATAATAATAAAAATGAATGCTCTCCAGAAAAATCTACAGCAGGCAGACATTTGAAAATTTGAGCATATAAGTCTCGGTAATGCAATCTGAGGCTCAGAATTTTGAAATTTTAATTACTTTTTTAACTATTAATTAAAAACCGTTTTTAGGTAGTCATGCTTGGCGAGTTTCGCCGGCACAAAATGATTTATGATTTTGAAATAAAGCAGAAATTCAATTTGCAGAATCGCGTGCATTTGATAAATATGAAGTGGCATCGAAATTACGTTAGTTTTAAGCCAAATTAAAAAGCATTAGAAAGAAAAGTCCAAATGTGTTTCTTAACCTTTTCCCGGCGGGGAAATTTTGGCCGTGCTGTTTCAGAAGGACGGGTTATCTGAAAAATGCTTTCCCCCATTTCAGTGACTCTTAGCTGAAGCTGCTATTTGTGCAACAATCATTGATAGATTACTCTTTCCCGCCCCCTAAGTAAAACGAACTTCTTGAACAAGGGGATTACCTTTACGCGTATATTCTCCTTTTCAGGAACTGGGGTGCAATTGAATTGATAAATGGATGTTGACATCTCTCCCCGCCGGTCCAGTACAGGTGAACAATTACAGAGGGGAAAAGCATTAGCTGGTCGAAATATGAACCAAGCCCGTCCTTTAAGGTGTTCTACTGCTCGGTTGAAAAATCGACCGCCCGTCTTCAAAGGGTTAAAGTTTATAAATTTCCAAATTCTACCAATAATATAAATGTGTACACTCTCCAGAAAAAGTATTCGAGCAAGAGAGAAATTTCCTATTTTAGATTTGCGAATAATAATTGAGTTTTTTAAAAACGCACATCCTGACAGAATTATGGAAATTCATATTTATACACAGCCTAATTCATATTCTATGATAAATAATTTTTAATATACGAAACAAACGTAGGGAATTTCTCTCTTGCTCGAATACTTTTTTTGGAGGGTGTACGTTTGTGTGTTTGGGACTGAATAACACAAAATGATTGAACGGATTTGGATAAAATTTGGAATTAAGATATCTTATTCCCTGGATAAACATACAGGCAACCTTTTATGCATATATCATAAATAATTCTTTTACAATGACACTCAAAATAGACGAAGTCACGGGTAACAGCTAGTTAAATAATAAAGAAAACCATAATTAATTCACAGATGGCTCGGTAAACACGAATGGTATTTATTTGCATGTGTTAAATTAGTAAAATATCATTTGCGTCACAGCGCATCGCCTCGTTTCCACGAGCATTAGCTCCTCATCTGCCCAAACATTGCAAGATAAAAATATAGTAGCAAAATTATTCTGTAAGAAGAAAGATCAACTAATACTGCAGCTGTTAAAGGAATCCGCCTTATGAATCAAGTAGGATTAACTCCAATGCATGTGTGCAAAATAATGAAGAAATATTGTAAAAGAACTAGAATTCGCATTCTTTAGATTAACGAAAGAAAGGTAGCATGTGTCTTGCAGAGGTGCGGTGGAAAATGGTGATCTTAAGTCGTAAGGTGATCGTAAATACAAGCGTTGGTTAGTATAATTTATATACTGAAGAAGGTTGGCCGATGATTGCAATTAAAAAACATTTTGTACTGGTGAAGCACTGGTCGATGATCGTGAAGAGACGGAGGTAGGTTCACAAGAGAAATATGCACCCTAATAGTTTATGACCTCCATAATCACGTTGTGGAAAAACACACATCTTGCTAGCGCTTGTCGATTTCATATTTTACCGGACGGAGACGCAGAAAATTTAGAAACACAAAAAAAGGCATTATGAAGATCGTACTCTTGAAGAAAACACAGGAAACTCGATGGAGATGCAGCATGTACTTTATTAGATTTCAGGCGATGTCATAAGCAGTCACGTACTATTACTAAAAATATCACATATAAAAACATGTTGACTTGGGGAAGCATTTTCATAAAAAAATACAGCGTTGAAGTTAAAGCGGCCTAGTACCCCGGTGGGCGAACGCCTCCGTCACCATAAAGTGATCGGCATAGATGCGAATCCCGCGGTATAAGAACACGGTACATATTACGTGTCGGTGTGCAAAAGCCTCCTCACATGAAGTGAGTGGCTTGGCCCCTCCGAAAATTACTCTCCAACTGCTTGAAAATGACCGTTAGACTATTGCTATAGAAAAAGGGAGCTCGATTTTTCTGGAACAATTTTAGCAGGTGTTTTTCGAGCAATATGCTTCTTGCGCAGCAGAGAAAAACCGCAAACACATCTGCTTCAGCTAGAGCAAAGATATATGCGAGGAAGAGGTGTTGTTATGATTATTCTTTTAGCAGGAGAGAAAACTGGTGTCAACTGTTATTTTATTTTTTTTATTTAGGCAGCTGATAAGAGGGAAATGCTTTAGAAGTACGTTAATGCGCTGTAATTGAGAAGGCCAAGAGGAAAATTGAAAGCTTTAAAAGATAGCTATTATTAAAAACTTTTAAATTAAATTTAGAATAGATTATTAGTTTAAATTTAGACAATATTAATTAGGATTTGTATTAATAATTTTTCATTAAAAAATATGCACGTTGTGTCAACGTGACATATAGTTGTACTTTAAACAACATTATGAGATAGTAATATGTGTTTTAATAAATACAATAAATATTTTAGTGCATTGAAATAGTAGTAGATAAAAAATTGGGAGTATACTGCAACACACCAGGAGCTGAATTTTACCCCCCGTCGTTAAAATTTCGTCTCCGTTAACTCTGCCCTCTTGTGGTCACTTGAGGAGGAGCGTTAAGGGGTTTTTGTGACTGGCTAAACGACCTGCCGATGACCTCGGAAAGATGTTAGAGCAGTCGATAACCAAACAACTGGTTCTGCCCAGTTGACAGCTGTCCACCGACGATTTCGTGAACCACCGGGGAAGAATTCCACCCCAGAATCGGCGGTGTATGACGCAGCAGTCAGAAATGGGGACAGAGTCATGACACAACTTGCCCTGTGTGCAAGTGTGATAAGGTGACATGATTGGTTCACATGATTACTAGTGTTGTCGCTGGTATAGGTAATTCTGGTGGTGTCTTCCTGGCTGGAGTTTATGAAGTTACTCTTTCATAAGCAACTCTAAGCTCATACTGTATTGTGCAAGCTATACTCTCATTTTTTCACCCCTGCCTTCTGCATGTGTTACAAAACTTTCAGTTTTACGTTCTGATATACCAAGTAATCTGTACAGGATGTTACACGTTAAGTACAGGATGTTACACGAAGAACACCTTACTATGAAAATCAATAACTCAAAAATTGTGATAGAGCATGAAACAAGCGGTATGTTAATGAAAAATACCGTAAGAATTTGATACCGAAGCTACAAAATTTTAGTTACAAATTGCAACGATAGATGGCGTTTCAAGCGGCAATGCGGATTCCAGAAAGAGAGCTCTGACACAGAGAAAAATCACATCAAAATCGACTTAATATTCGCATCTTCCACACTACACGCCAAGGCTGTAGCATGGAAAATTTTTCGGGGGTTGAGGAAGGGGGTGAGGTCGAGATAGTACGGAAGTATGTTCATGCCTTTTCCCATAACTGTCAAATAGTTCAACACAATAACTCTGCCATCGAATTATTCGCCCAGAAAGTCGAAAACTTCTTCTGTACGGTGTAGACAAGTCCCATCTTTCATAAACCATGCCGTACCTGGTCGATCATCCAACGGTTGTTGAGTGGCGTCAAATCTTTCAAAAGAACAATATTCAATATACCGTCAGTCATCATCGTTTCTCGAAAGAAAAAGATCCTATGACATCTTTGCAAGAGATTGAAGCCTAAACGGTAAGTTTTGGGAATGGAACGGCCATGTGTGCGAGAAAATGAGGATTTTCTTTGATCTGTCTTGCAATTGCAACGCCATCTATCCATGCAATTTTCAACTAAAATTTAATGGCTTCTGTATCAAATTCTTCAGGTGTTTTGATAAACATACTACTGGTTTCATGCTTCTACCAATCACCATTTTTGAGTTATTTATTTTCAAAGCTAGGGGTTCTTTGTGGAACACTCTGAAGGTACTCTTAGTAGTAAAAGTACTATTTCAGATCAGTAAAGGAGAGAAGAAAAAGAGCATAGCTTTAAAATTTGGTATGTCTCCAAACAGCTAATCGACGACAATCAAAAATCATAAGGTAGTACGAAATTATGATACATAAAATTCTTGTTCAAAGCGTTAAAAAAGGTGTGCCGAAGAAGATGTGGATGAGGTGGTATTGAAATAGATACAGAAAATGCCAGATTAAGATTGTTTCGATTTCTGGGTCTTTCGTATTTGAGAAAGCTCATTTTGTTTTATTCTTGAAAAAATGTAATTAATTACTTTTAAAAAATAATATTTAGTGTTAGGGACCGAAACAATCTGCTTTGTGTAGTTTAAAGTAATTTAAAATCGGGAATCTTTATTTAACGAATTTTCCATACAGCGAGGTTTTTTTTCGGGATTTAGCGATTTTGTAATGTAGAGGTCCGACTGCAATATTTCCTTCGTTTTTTTAAAAGTGGTGCTGAGCCGGATTAAGCCCTTCAGGGTTCTCAGGGCTATAACATTTCTGATCTTTCAATTCTACATAAGTTTGAGAATTTCTTCATGTCAAACTCATAACAGGCCTCCGCCTCTGTACCAACGTTAAACAAAACTGAACACAATTACGTAATTGTTTACCTGCGGGTATATGCATGCTCTGAAATGCAATATTTTTAATTTTGCTAAAACATTGACCATTTTAATATAGATCATGTATTTTGAAGTTTTGTCTGTAATTGCAAACTTATTATTCTATATGGTTTTTGACGTATTGTAATTTTTTTTCCCTTCTGATTTGCCATTTTTCTTCTTTGCTTTTGAGGCCTCTGAAATGGCTGGGGGCCATAGTCTGCAGCTTATTGAACTAATGAACAATGCGGTCCTGGAGTGGTGAAAGAAAAGTATACAACTAATATAAGATGAGGAAAAAGACTTACCATGCCCTTCTTTTTAATTTGAATTTTCGATTTCATGTTTCGTTCTTAGTGTTCATAAAAATTATTGTCTATTATTATTATTAGTAGTAGTCGCCACGGCTGTCAACTTCGCCACCTCATACTATTATTCTGTACTAATCCCGCCTGTCATTGTTCATGAACCGCTTTGCATTAGGTATTAAGGCATAACTTGCCAGAAAAAAAGTCTGGAGATGTTTGTTAATCTAGTCCCATGAGTTATTAAATATTTCAACCAATTAATCAAATTGTCTAGTAAAATATGCAATTTTCGATGAAACTTTCTGAAAATTTGGAAGTGTCAAATTAGTAGATATTTTAAACATCATGAAACATTTCATGAAAATCAATGGAAAACATCGGAGTTATTCAATGTTTGAGTCAAAAATCGACATTTTATAAATAAAATTCTTTAAAAATAGAAGAACCATTCAAAACAAAAACAACATCATGCTCTTAGAAAGAAGAAAAGTTGGGACTGTAAACCGAATATTTCTCATTCAGTAAATAAATAAATAAATAAAATAAAAATAAAAAAAATAAATCATTAGTCGTTTTAAACACAATGAAAAAATTTATGAAAATCGCTTGAAAAACTTTGAACTTTATGCAATGTTTAAGTCAAAAATCAACGCTTTATAAAAAAGTCTTTAAAAATCGAAAAATAGATCAAATATTTAAAAAAAAAAACATACTCTTAGAAAGAGGAAATGTTGGGCTGTAAATATTGCGCCAGTATTTAAAATCTAAAGTAACAACGCACGGATTGCAATTTCAATATTACCGAATATTCAGCTGTCGCATTTTCCTCCAAGGATTTGTCTTTCGGAAGCCGATGTTGTGCGGGATAGCTTTCATTGCAGGTTTAGAAAAATTCAATTACAATTGTTTTTAAATAATAATTAAAAACTAACATTCAGATCATTTTTTTTTTCGGTAATAGCTTTCTTTACCTTATCCCCTTTAAGCCAGTCTACTAAATTTTGTCCAGATGCGAACGAACGGTCAAGCAGCCGAATGTAGCGAACGTACAAACAAACATCTAAATGACGATTTCCCCCCTTATTGTCACAAAAAAGTTCTGTTTTACTTCTCGTGAAGTGCATTGGAATGAGTATTTTAACGACATTGAAGGTAAAATAGAATTATAAATTTTAAAATGCAATTCAACACTTTTAAATTTAATGAATTTGCTCGCATTTTGTGGAAATTGAATGTTTTTTTTACTTCTGTCTTGAAGAAAAGTTTTCCGTCACCTTAGACAAATCTTGCATTCCATCAAAACAACAGTGCTCCAATCGTATAAATATTCGTGATGATAGGTTTTTAAAAATTATTTTACTATTTTTTGAATTTATATTTGAAATATTATAAAATTGAAATATGTTGGAATTACGAACCTCTTTTATATAAAAATATTTTGATTGAAAATATTGAAATTGATTGAAATTTTAAAAAAATGATTGAAGAATATTTTGATTATATCAAATTATTTTTCAAGCTCATCGTATTCTGAAATATTTAAATATTAGAATCTGAAATATGTACAAACCATAATCGAGCGTTTTAATTTACGCCAATAAACTTCCATTGTTTTTTGAAGAACAAAATAAATGTAAGTATATTGCGTGCAGGATAGATTAAAATAAAATAAAAACTATAAATTTACTTGTAATACTTTTCTGCATTAGCAAAGGTATTCTTAGTTTGATGGTAATAATAAGCACGATAGTATTTTTGTGTTAATAATTCTAAGTAAATAAAAATTATCAAAGTACATTTTAAAATCTATACAAGGTGTTTGTTATATGTCACTCTTTGTCGATAACACAGTGCCGGGACGGGAGGTCGCAGACTTACCAAATTTTGTATATAGGGGTTCACTATAGAACAGGTTCTAACACATCTGGATGCGATTTTTCAAAAATCGAGTTTTACTTATTTAAAAATTTTATGTTATATGCGATTTTTTGGCATTTTTTCTCATCTTATACGTAATATTGGCGGTGCAATATTACGTGTGAGGAATGTTATGCTACTCAGGGGCGTAGCCGAAATCCTAGCCCTCAGGATTTCGGGGGGGGGATATCGGGATATATCCCCCCCCCGATCAGGATATATGTGTATAAATAGACGGAATTTCATCACTAATCCAAAAATTTCGGGGGGGGGGGGATATCGGGATATATCCCCCCCCCCCCGAAATTTTTGGATTAGTGATGAAATTCCGTCTATTTATACACATATAAGTTCATATCCCCCCCCCCCCCGAAAAATTTTCCTGGCTACGCGCCTGATGCTACTTATTCAAGACAAACTTGCAGTAAAACGAAATTAGCATCATCGGATAGCGGAGAAAATGTTCTTTTAAAAACTTTTTTTTTAAATATGTAGCATAATTTGAAATTTTTAAAGAATTTTCTGAAGAAAGATCACTTTTGAAGAAAATTTTTGCAAAATATTTTAAAACTGTTGCATCTTTATTGGTCATAACTTTCTGATAGTTTGACAAGTGGTGAAGCTGTGAAGCATTCATTTCGCTTTCTTTCATAACAAAAAGTGAAAAAAATGTAAAAATTAGATGAGTTTTTTACGAATTTTAGTGTAAACTAATGCTTAGAATTCAGTAGCAGCTGAGTGAATATTTTTAGGTCATTATAGAAGTCAGTTATGATATAAGTGGTTGTATTATATAAGACACAGAAAAGAAATTAAGTGTTACGGGCAATTATCTACGTGCGGGATCTAGGCCGAGTGGGGATTATCCCTGGGGCCTATCTAAGACGTCCTAACCCGTATTTACGCGAAATTTCGGAGAAAACCACGGAAGACTCCGAACGATTAGGTCGACGGACGTGACCTGGTTTTGAACCACGCAACTTCTGTTTCCCAGCTGCGAGCGTAAACGCACTCGGCCACTGGTGGGGCAGGCACAGAAAGCATTGAATAACTTTCCATTTAAGAAAAACTGCCTTTTTCAATCAAATAGATTAGCTTCGATTGTTTCTCGCGGTAATTAGGTGATTTACTTATTCTGCTATAAAAAAGGCACAATCCATCAAAGCGTAAATGTTGAGGGAGAAAGAAAATTCCGGAATTTCAAAAACGAGGTAGGGATGAGGAGAAGAAAAAAAAAAAGAAAAGAAAGAAAGAAATTATTGGTTTTTCGTTTCATTATGGAACTGAAAATAAAAATGAAATGTTTTTAACAACAAGGTTAAAATATAAACTACCGTATTTATTCGCGTAATAGTCTCACCTTTTTTGCCAATTTTTCGTAGTGAAAACCTAGGTGGAACTATTATCAGGGGAAAATTTACTACATAATATTCTAACGCTAAAGCTATTTTTTCTGCTTCAAAACGGGGATGCGACTATTATGCGAGGGAAATACGGTAATACATTAAAACTATTACTTAAAAAACAGCAGTGATTTATTTCTTTTACTATTTTGCATAAGAATCGATTAGATTACTTCCAATATTTAAATTACTAGAATTCTCTTATTTCCATTAAACATTAACAATAAAAGAGCTTTGTAAAGTTAGTAGTCAGACAATTTTTTTCCCCTTATGGCGGGCAATAGCCGTTTATGAGGGTTGACCACTGTTAAGCATGTTGTTCAAAAAAGAAAAGAATATCTCTCGAGGTCTTTGGTCAATGGTCACAAATTAAAATAAACTAATTGCGCCAGGGACTCGAAAAAATTCGGGGTGATACTTCATAAGCTGCACTACATATCGTAATAAATCAAAATCGGTGCCTTTTATGAATCTTTCTGAAAATATTTTTCACCGTGAAACTGCACAGCAAAAATTATCGAAGAGTAACACACCCGGCCAAATTTTCGATTTTTAAGAATTTTTCCTGTAAGAGTTTGGTTATTCATACAGCTTTATCATTTATTACGGTGTATAGTACAGCTTTTAAAGAGAAATTCTAAAGTGCTTGACATTAGTTTTTTTTTTATATTAATTATTGTTCCAAAATCACATGAATTTTTCTGAAATTCTCCGTTAAGGCAGGAATGACTGGTTATTCATTATGGAGGCCATTTATTATGGACCAGCGTTGTCTCTTACAAAGGGAGGGGAGAAAAAACGATACTCAAGCCCATGTTGGGAGTCGAACCCGGACCCGTATTGTGGTAGATTGGTTCTTTAGTATACACAACCCGGCTGGCGAGGTTGGCAAACTAAGAATTAGTATTTGTTCAACTGTTTTCATACTGTTATACCGAAGTAATACGTCTTTCACTTTATACCTGTGCTATGTCTTTTTCTATTGTCATGATTAATTGATAAGCAAACAACAACAAAAATAAATATCCGTCGGTTTGTTTCACGGCACAGCGCTGTTTTTACTGACCTCTATTCTTGGTTGAAAACTGTAAGTCTAGAACTTAGTATAGTAAAAATATCAGAATTTCTGTTTAACGATGATGACTGAAGGCACGTGGGAAGGATGTGTAAATACTGAATGAATATGAAAGTAAGTGGTGTGTTCCAATCGCGTACTGATTATCCTCATGGATAATCAGATAGTAGATGCACCCATCTTCGATTACGCGTTATTGAACGGAGTAATGGGAAACGTAAGCAAGGCAGATTTTTAAAAAAAGAAAGGCAGAAAAAGAACATCAAGATTAGATTTTCTATCTTAAATGGCTCCTAAACGCGATTTGCTGCCTTACAAAAGGGTCTGTTCAAATATCCTATAGCGTTCTTAATAGGGATGTACTGATCTAGATCTCATCTTCGTTTCCCAGCCTTTCGTGTTTTTTTTTTCTGCCTTCGAACGTCTCTCGTTCGTTTTTGCAAGCCTGTCCAGATGTCGATATAACGCGTGGATACGCGATACTCCAGATCTGATTTCTCGATTTCTATCATCCATCTTACTTGTGGTTCCGATAAATCACACGCTCACGTGACAGTTAACGCACCCCTCTCCCAGGTGAAGGTGCAGGACAGCCCCCTCCAGGGGGGTGGCCCGAACCCACGCGACAACTACTGTTCTCAGCGCTCGCTGGAGGTTCTCTCGGCAAACAATAGAGGCGGTAATTGGACAAATGAAAAATGAATGTTTTCTTCTTCTCCTCTTCACTCTTTCCTTGGTGGAGTGTGTGGGCGAGGGTGCCTTTTTACGAAATGTTAGCATTAGCGGTTCTATTATGAAAACCCAGCCAGGCAAGAGGGGTCGAGTTTCCATAAAATACAGTTGGCGAGGGTTGTTTAGATATTTGTCGCCAAAAGATTTATACGTTTGAGATATGGAAATATATAATAGAGCTCTTCATCAGGTACTAGGTAGAACGGGCTTATATGGTACCTTACTAACAAGCAGCGCTTGCTCTAGACTTAAAAATCTGCTAATCAGGTGGACTCACTATCAATAAAAGTAAGAGTCAATTTTTGAAAAATGCGAGTCAATTTAAAAAGTTTAAATTTTTTTTTTTAATATAGCATTAAAAAAACACGCTATTTTATTTTTTTTTCTTCGTGTAATTAACTATTTTACTCCTAAATATAAAGGTCAAAGCTAGCAGAAGGAGATTCGCATGTGCTTGTGTTTAGAAACGTACAAGTGAGGTTCTAGTTAAGACGAGAAACAGGGCTGTCTCGTCTCGTCTCGCATCGTCTCGCAGGCACTATGTCTTGTCTCGCTTCTCGCAGAGAAATTATCTGTGACGTCTCGCGAGGCTCGCAAAATTAAGGACTGCGATTTTGTTACCCTATTTTTAGTAACTTATTAATACTATTTTATTGGAAAATAATATTAATAATAACAATTAGTTACATATTACCATATTAGTAATATATAAGTTATCATGTTAGCACATATGTACATTTGGAGTGATCAAAATTCAGATTTAATATTTAATTCGTATATATAATGTGACACCGAAAATATATGTATTTTTACTTATTTATTTCAAAAACTGCGTAAATGTAATATATATGATTGAAGGGAGTTGTTCCATTTGCTTTTGAAATTATATGAAGCTTTGAATTTTGTAAAATTGGAATTTTTGATGTAAATGATTTATTAGTCAAGAGAAAACAAATTTAAATTTCTCCGAGGACCAACGACTTGATTTAATTTATTTATCTCCCACAATGATTTATGGAAACACTATAACATTCTGGGGAGTGAATGATTTGAGACTGAAGGGGGGGGTGAGCCCCCAAAGCCCCCCCTTAAACCCACCCCTAATCAATGCAAATGCAAATTTCTCTACTTCTAATCTCTTTCTGATATACCCAGAAACCGATTATCACACGGGCAAGGGGGGGGGGGGGGGCAATAGCCCGGTGCCACTGAAAAAATGTATCCCTATAAATCCCGATTATCTGGAATGGAAATTGTACTGAAATAGTAATTGGGGGAAAAAACTGAATTTCCTGTAATAGCTATTATATAATTGTCTATCACTAGATCAACTTAGAGACATATTTTTGGGGTGATAAATACGATTTGATCAAAATACAAAAATTACAGTCAACTGAAATGCAATTTTCGAGTACTAGTGCTTTGTGTTTTATGTTTTAAAGAAGAAAAGAAAGTTACAAATATCTTGTCGGCACAGAAAATTTTCGACGAAACTTGAATAACAGCCATGCCTGACTTAGAGTTCATGTGAGCTAATGATACAAATGGTTTACAAATATTTAAATCAAATAATTTTTAAATCTGTAGAAATTTGTGTAACTCAAATATACATGTCCTACGTAATTTTAAAATTCAATTTTGGAAATATTAAAAATCTTTCTGTAACTCAACAGCGGTCAAAAATGGGTTAAAATGTTTGTGATAGAAAAGGGGGCCTCGAAGTTAGTGCTCTTGGGCCCCCATCTACATATGGTCAGGCTTTGAACATACCTGACCGCCTTTCATCTGTTTACTTATTATTTTTATGTTTTGTTTCTTTTTGTTTCTCGGTTTCTTTCTTTATCCTCACCTTTGTGTGTTTTTTATATCCCTCGTACTGTCCTAATTTTAAATGCTTCGTATTTGTGTGTATTGTAGAGATAGTGATATCAAAAACGATAAAAAAGTAGGTGAAGTTAAACAGTAGACGCTTCAGATAAAGTTTACCCTCCCTTCTCAGGATGGCATACTTCCTCAAATACAGCACTGCTATGCTGATTGAAAAGTAATTCGTATGGTAAATTTATGCGAGACGAGAAAGTCTCGCGAGAAATCTCGCGCGAGACAAGACTGTGTCTTGTCTCGCAAAATATTTCCCTTCTCGTATTACGTCTCGTCTCACAAAAAATTTGCCTGTTGCGAGACGCATGTTGTCTCGCATTGATGCTACTCGCGTTCTCGTCTCGCATTGCGAGACAAGAATGCGATGACAGTTGCCTCTAAGGACAAATTTTAAATAAAAAATTTCAGTGGATTTTTCCAACCTTATGTCTAAAGTTCCACGTATATTAAAAATAGATAAATGAAATTTGTTAGATAACTGTTGTCTTTGTTTTAAAGCTTTTCAATTCTTTTAAACGAAGGCTCAAATAATAAAACTTGAAGTTTGGGACAAGCGTCCGTAATGACATTTACAACTTTTTTTAAAAATATTGAACTTTTGCTACTTTAAAAATATTTAAACTGCCGTGTTTACCCACGTAATAGTCGTCCTCGCATAATAGTCGCGTTTTGAAGCAGAAAAAATAGCTTTAGAGTTACAATATTCTGTAGCCGGTTTTCCCTGCCTAATAGTCGCGCCCAGACTTTCACCATGAAAAATTGGCAAAAAAGTGCGTCTGTTACGCGAGTGAACACGGTAGTGGCCAGTGCAGTGCTTGTAAGGAATTGTTGAAAAGAAAAATTAAACGTCTATATGACTGACATGCTTCACTGACATGATATTTTTAGTCAAGGGCATCATAAAATTCAAAATTATGCAAGAATGAACGAAGTGTTAAAGCTTACCGCTTATTTTCAAAAAGAGGGGAGCAAAGATTACTTCAACATATGGTTATCATGTTGGTAAGAATAAAGAAGCAAGGGGGCAAGGCCAGGAAAGGGACACTTCCCCCCTTGCAATATGCTGCCGACGAGTCGTCGGCGACGACTGGTTCTATTCACATAGTTTTGAAAATATGAAGTGAATTGTATTTCCAAATACTACTATTCTCAACATTGTCATATTCATATTGTGAAAAGAATAAAAAAAATATTGATGCAGTCTAATTGCTAACTTGCACAATTTTTATCAGAGAAGAGTAAAATTTTATATTAAGAGTATTTGAGACTCAATAAATCCATTGATCAAACAAGAAAGAAGTGTTTTAGTTGAACATTGAAAAGTTAAAAAGTAAGTATGTTAAAGGGTTAAAAATAATAAAGAAAGATAGTAAATATTAAGCCATAAATTATGGGCTGAAATTCACATTTTTCAGGTAATTCAAACTCAAATGTTACTTTAGCTCTTTATTTATTTATTTTTAATCCCATATGTATAACCGATGACGTCTACAAAGAGTGGTAGAGTATACAAATATTCATTTTTGAAATTCCCTATTGTTTAATTTTTGCGACTATGATGTGCCATGGCCTGTTGTGACTATGATGTGCTCTGTGTAGGTTTCGTATGTTCAGCTAGACGGATTTTCTTTTTATTATTTATTTGTTTATTTCTATATTTATTTCTATATATTATTTATTTTTTTTTTCAATATACATTTCGGATTTATTACTGCTCTGGAAATTTGGGTCTTGGATAAAGGAGACATTCAATATATTGTAAGTCTAGCTATTTTACATTACACATACACACACACATATGTATACATATAATTAGGAAAGGAGGAGTGAGATAATGTACCTGAAATATGGATACGTATAGAAGCAGGTTACTTGTAGTACAAATACTCATTGCACAGTACAAACATTTCACATAGTACAAGTTGCTTGTAGTACAACCAAACTGTAGAGTTTTAAAATTGCTATCACCATGCGATTGCCAATGATTGAAGTTAATCAATTTTTCAATCGATTTATATAAAAAAGAGGATGTTTTATATTTGGCGTGTATGTTTTTAATATATTATTATTTTATGAGTCATCTGTTACCTACATCTTCTTTTAAAAAAGCTTAAATAACCGATTTACACCTTTTTACATTTTAAAAGCAGGAATAAATCATGGCATCCTAAAAAAAAAAATTCCTGAATAATCATAATTCCAAACGCCGCACTGATTTTTCAAAATCGGTAAATTAATGTTGAATTAGCACTCAACTGAACAGAGTATAACTAGATCATTTGTGGGTTCTTAGATCGCGACTGATTAATGAAGAAAAACGTGTCCTCACTGAAATATTGCTGGGAGGTACATGGTTTATCGCCAGGTTGGCGATCAAGATCAAATACTGACAAACATCCACCTTAATCGAGCAGCATGTATCAAATAGGCGTTATATAGGCGCGTCGAAAGGACAATAGCGACATTTGAGGCGAGTCGATTATGGAACTGATTAACCTCAAACACTCCTCCCCTCCCCCTGGAGCCTCATTAATCACATATCTTTGACACAACACCCTATCCCCTTTCCCGATCTCGGTGTCAAGCCACATTCTATTGAGATGTCGGGGATATGACAACTCCGTAATGCACTTTACGTCGCAGTCCATTTAAAATTACTTTTTTTTGCGTACGAGAAAAATTTTGCTACATAGAAGAGGAAGATCCGCATGCGAGATTGACGTTCTAATTATTTTATTTGTATTTACGAAAACAGAAAGTTTCTAAGATATCGTCGAATATCTCCAAAGGCTGATTCTTATAAATAAATATACCCCCTCCCCCCACCCACCCACCCTGTTTCATAGCTATATTAGAATGTAGATATTTTTAAATATTGCACGAATATTGGAAATACACTGAATATACGTCCGACGTCACGTCGATTTCCGAACTTTTGGAGACACTATTTTTTAATTTTTATATTTTATATTATTATGGACATTCCTGTAAAATCTTCAAATAAAAACTGTTTGTCATAAAATATAATAAATATGTGATTTTTTTTTTTTTTCTCAACCACTACTCAGGCCGGAATAACTAGTCACTTTACCATTGAGGCAAGTAATTGGTGGAACAGCGTTGCCTCCTATAACTTGCGTATATAAAGGATGGACGAAATGGCCCCCAGCCCATGAGGAATAAAAACTGGACTGGCGGTGCGGTCGAATGCTTCTTCAACTTGAACACAACCCGAATAAATTGTCTAAGGTAAGAATTTGTGAGGTCCCTTACGCAATTTTTTAAATAAAAAAAATCGATTTTTAAAAATTACATTCTGTAAATTTTAATATAATTTTTTCCTCACTAGACATTTTATTTTATTTTATTTTATTTTTTTAATAATATGTCGCAATTTCTAAGTTAGTCAAAATTTATGAAACTAATGAAACATGAATCAATAATGTCATTTTATGCCACTAAATGTACCTGAAAATGACGGACTAACTGACTGACTTGCAGACAGACAGAAAAAAAAAACATATATTCAATAGGACTTTTTAAAAAATGTTCCCTGAGAAAAATCCGACATAATCTAAAACTTTGACTTACAAGTAGATATATTTTGTTGAATAGCCATCTATCATGCTACACATTTGATTGATTTCACTTTAGCTGTTTTCACGTGATAGGCGAATAAAAGTCTATAATACAATTTCTTTTAAATTTCAAGAGTTATTAAAAATTTCAAAATAATTAGAAGTATTCAATAGTTTCGGATAACCACCTATCACGCAACCCAATTTCATTTCTTTCGACTCAGCCCCCTTTTCAAGCGATGCACGGGGAAAAAGCATCACAGACAGATAGACTTTTTTTTATGTTACATTTTAAAACAAAGTTTTCCTGCAAAACATCCCACAGTTTCATAAGTACATAATTGTAGTGTCCTAATTAAAATCAAAATATTTTTATTTAATTTTTCCTTCATAAATTACATAAATATTTCTCGAAACAATAAAAAAATTATCTGTAGCTTTTACTTGATTGAAATCATTTACCTCACACTGCGACTCCAAAAGTAAACTTTTAGCGCCTTCACCTTACTAACACAATTCGAAAGGGAAAAACGTATGTACAGGCAAAGGCAGAAAAATATGTATAACTCATTTCGTTCGATTTTTTAAAATAAAATTTCAGTACATTTCGTTCTACAAATATTACCAAGTTTCAAGTTTAAATTTACTACTTATAATAATTAATATACAAAAGTATTAATAAAATAAAAATTTTAAATGTTGATTCAGTTATAAAATAAATGTATGATCTGAGGTCGGTATCTCTAGAAAGATGCAATTGCTTTGTGTGGAAGACGATGACTAAATGTAGTACTGCAGAAATTTGTATTCTACGCAAATACTACACTTCCAGAAACATATCAAGACGCTAAATTTTAATAACCTATAATCTAATAATTTTTTAAAATGACATTGAAAATTACTGGATTGATCTTGCATGGTTAATTTTTATTGCGCCTTGTATCCGTTTTGAATATTCAGTTCTTTTTTATTAATTTAGAGTTGCTTGAAAATTAAACAAATTTCGAACCCACCCTTGCTAAAAAAGGGTGGGAATATGTCAAATTTTCTATGCAGACTTTAGAACAATTAATTAGTTTTTCGCAAAACACGTTTCTGTTCGTTTGTTTTATTTTGTGTTATGACAAGCCTACACGTGAGGCATCTGTCTGCGACGGGAGGGGGGTTACCTTACATCTGGAGAAAACCTACTAAAAATCTAAGCCATAAGATCGACATCCGCGCGACCGGCTCGAACGCCAAACCTTTTAACTTTAGCTGTCTACCATATTCAGTGCCTTATTCACTCGGCTATGATGGGGTCTAAACGTTTTTACAGAAATTTCATTAATTGTGTTTTACTTTAAATGAGGTTCTCATTTCCTCTTTTTTTAATAAAATAACGAAATTCTATTTTATCTATTCATTTATTTTTGGAAGATCAATATAAAGAACATTTGATTCATTTTAGAAGATTTACCAGCGAAAACTTCAAAAATTTGCTTTGTTCAACGTATCTAGTCAAACTAATTCCATAGATCAGGATTTTTTATTTGAATCATCTCATCACACGGCATATGGAAGTTTTCGGAACCACTCCACGTTGTAGACTGAATGAAAGCTACTGTATATACTATATATTTTGAGAAAACACCTCGAAGTTCTCATGTACTTGATATCACTTAGATACTGTTGACATCAGCTTATGATATAGCTTATGCTTGAATTCAGGATGTTTATCACAAGGACAGTACCTACCTTGTTTACTCGCGTAATAGCCGGCCTTTTTCTCCAGTTTTTCCTGGGGAAAGTCTAGAGGAAACTATTATGCGGAGAAACCTACTACCCAATATTGTACTCTGTATTCTTGAAGTATTACTGGTACTTTATAAAAAAATTACTGATTTACCAAATGTTCCCAGACTATCTGCCGTATATTAAGTAATATTTTCTTCAGATGCACTCAAATAAGAGGCATTTTTCTTTTTATAGTAATATTTTATAGACATAAATGAAGGTCAAATACGTGACTGTGGCTTTTATGTGGGGAAAATATTTTGACGATTTTTTCTGCTTTAACGGTGTAGTTCGAAAAAAATCATGCAATTTTAGTACATAAGTACAAATAAACTAATTATGTCAGGCACTTCAAAATTTTGAGACTGTCTCTTTCCAAACTTTACTTCATACTGTAGTAAATGATAAACCTGCATCAGTTACAAAACTTTTAGGAGAAATTCTTAAAAATCGAAAATTTTGCAAAACGTATAACCTTTAGAAAAATTTTGCAGTGCAGTTCCATATTTAAGATTTTTTTCTAAAAGTTTAGCAAAAGGCGCCGTTTCTTCGCTTATCGCAGTGTGTAATGCAACATATGAACAATAATCATGAACTTTTTCAAGACCCTGGTGCAGTTAGTTTATTTCAATTTGTGTACCAATACCAAAAACGACTATTATGCTATGCGAGGACGGCTATTACGCGAATAAACATGGTATTCTCAAAATAAAATAAGGCTTACGCTGTGGTGCAGTTTTCAGTCATTGATAGATACGATTTTCTACGAGTTAGATTCGATTTCTTCTTCCTTAAATTTTAATGTACAAAAGCTTAAGTATAATAATTTCAATCTAGCTATGGAAATAGCTCCGAAATTAACCTCTGAAGTGTAATGTTAACTGTGATGTCATTCAAAATTTTGCCAGTTCCACTGGAAGATCCAGAAAGGGGGTCACAGGGACACGTGTCCCGTCCAGACGAACGCAGTTTAGGCTACAAAAAAAAAAAAAAAAAGAAGAAGAAGAAGAAGAAAAAAACGGAAATATTTTGTAAATTCAAATGCATTTATATAAGAAAGAAACCATAAAAGTATTATTCCTCTCCCAGAATTTTTTTTCTGTGTCCGCCATTAGCCTGTATCACAGGCTGTTTTCAGATTTCAGCCAGAACCGCTGCACGTGAAGTTCAACGAAATTTCATCTTGTCGAAATTAATTCAAACTCTTCGATCCTACAGACCGAATGAAGTACACAACATTTTTTTTTTTTTTTTCGAGGACAACAATAAAATAAAATAGGCAGTAGTCGGGTGCTTTTGACTTCAGATAGGCAGCAAATAATTGGAGGATTTTCGTCGCTTTTCATGAGAGCCAGAACCTAATCTAAACTCAAAGGGTGCCGGGAGAAGGATTATAGGGGGATCTATGTACAGATGGTCTAGGGCTTAGCCCCCCCCCCCCTATACCCTCCTTTACAATCGAAGAGGGTGTTTTTCATGTCTCAAAATGCTCCGGTAGGCGAACACAGTGGTTTAATCCTCTGTTATTTCCTTGCTCGTCTTTTTCTGCTGCCCAGGATTAGGTTGGTTTGTGAACAGCCATTCTCGTGGTGAAGTTGTTGCTTTTTCATCGAATATATTCGTTTATGCAGGGTTTATTGACTCGTTTAATGTACATTTATGCCTTTGAAAGAGCATGGGAAATCACGCCAAACAGAATTTTCTGGGGTTACAAAAATTACTGATTGAATATTTTCTTCAGAGACCTTCTCAAGAGAAGTATTTGTACATGAGTCAAATGCCATAACTAGACGTTCTCAATTAACTTCTTTTTCTGAAAATGCTTATTTTGAAAGAACAAATCGTATTTTAACCCTTTGAGGCGCAACCCTTTCCCAATGCTGAAAAAAGGGCAGCCGTTGCCATCGCTCGACTTAACTACTAGCAAGATGGCGAACGATCGAAACGTTCATCGCGTGCCACGAAATGGGCTGGCTGTGCAGCTGCACAGCCAGCTGTCGTCAAAAAAGGGTCTCTAGATCTGTGGCACGCGATGAACGTTTTGATCGTCCGCCATCTTGCTGGTAGTTAAGTCGAGCGATGGCAACGGCTGCCCTTTTTTCAGCATTGGGCAATCTATCTCAGCTGTTCTCGCATTCTTCCATTTTTCTGCAGATGTCAGTGCTGTTAAAAATAATCGTGACAATTTTTTTAGGGGAAATGACATGCTGAAAAGTAAAGGATTCTCGTGGAGCTGTGTCACCCGCAACTATTTTTATAGAAATGAAATCTATTCTTCGTGACTAGAAGCAGTCAGAACGTCAGAGTTTGGTGTTCCCAGAGTGGGAACACTGCGCGTTAAAAGGTTTATTGAACCTTTAAAATTTGTCTTGGAAGAGGGCTATGCTGTAAAATATTATACCCTGCATTTCAGTTACGCACATATACAGAAAAACCTCCGAAAACTGGACACATACAATTTGCTTAAAAAAAATCTCCGACCTATAGAGGTATATTTTAATATTACGGCCAAGTTGCGTTTTCCAGAAAGGGGTCTAACTTAACGAGATTTCACGTTTAAAGACTCGTCCGTAGCCTCAGTGGCGTGGCGATAGCGTAGGACTTAGTTTTTTACAGGGGTTTTCTTTGCGTTTTTCTTTTTAGGGAGGGGGTGGTTAAAGCAAATTTACACGAGGGCTATCCGTCTAAGGGGAAGCATGCTTGGGGCAGAAGACTTCATTTAAAATTTTATGTAACTTTGTGTAAAAATAGAAATGGAAATATCGCGTTTCGATCTTCAAAGAACAATGTTCTCTCCACCTTCTGAGTCAGACTTTTGTTTTTAAGTGGATAATTACTATGTATTGAAAAGTGTTATATGATTTGTTTGAAAAATGCAAGCGACCACGTGAACAGTCAGCCAAACAAATTTAATTTCCGTTTTGCAGCACTTCAATAACTGAAGTGTTTTACAAAAGACCTGAGGATACATTTAGAAAGACTAATACTCATGATAGGAAAAACAAAAACAAAACTGAGACGTTTGATTACGGGAGTTTTTATTTGTTTTAATCTTCAAAAAAAAAATAATAATAATAATAATAATAATAACATGTTATTCAAAAGTTTATTTATAATCTGACATCTTTTTTGTCGAGCTTGTTAAGTAGATATATTAGGTATATCGGAAATTTACGTTTTTTTTTTCATTAAATTCAACCAAATAAATTTTTAATACAATTTTAATGACAAAGGAGTTGTGTCTAAACAGTGGATTCACATTTGTTACAGTTTAAAGCAAGAATTTAGCAGATAATCGTTTTTTTCTTTCAAGAAAGAGAAAGATATCTGGTGAAAAGGGAGTGTGTGAATTTCAAAATGTCTTGAAATAGATTTTCAGATATTGGAGTATATGTTACATGTTGCAGCAAGAATTTTATGAAAATCTCTTTTTTTTTTTGAGATAAAGAAGGATATATGAAAAGATCGTTTTAGAAACGTACTCCCCATAGGTTATGAATTGTGGAAAATTCTCCCTGTTGATACGTTACTAACCTCACATACATGCCAAATTCATTAATATTAGCTTTAGTAATTTCCGCTGGGCTGAATGTTGACGTACGGAAAAGTGACATTACTTTCCGGTCCTCTCGTGCAAGCTTAATTACGGATTACAAAAAATATTGAATAAATAATAAGCGCATAAAATGACGGAATTTTGTAAACTGATAAGAGTTAGAATTAAATTGACGATAGAGAATCGTAGTATGTTAGTATATAGGGTTGATTTATCATAGCCTATATAACATTTACACGATCCCTAGTTTGACCGCCTGGTATATGGAATGACTAAGATAGTACTGAGGTGATCATGATTAGGGTTCATTTCCTATCGCATGACCGGTTGGGATCTATTACCTCGTGAGTGACAAACAGTTCGGCCAGTTAACTGATTATATATTGCAGGAGTAGCATATGCTGCACACCTGATACAAATTCGATAGAGCTTTGATAGCTAAGCATTAATTTGCGCTGATAGAATATTTTGGTGCTGCACTGATGCTATTTTATATCTGACCAGTGGCGGATTTCCCAATAGGCGCATGAGGCGCGCGCCTCGGGCCTCATATTTCTAAGGGGCCTCCAAATTCGGTTTTCAGAAAGAAAAAAGCTATATGTAAATATCTGTTCAAGAGACATAAACTTTGTTCATAGTTTCAGGATTGCTTCTATAGTAGAAAGCGCTTTTGAACAATCTTTTCTTTGGTGACTCCCTTTCCTCTTCACAGCATTGGACCATAATCTAAACTAATACTTTAATACGAATACTTTTAGTTTATAAGTAATTGATGCTTTAATTCCGTATTTCACTGTAAAAATATCCAGAAACGTTCCTTGGAAATAAGGATAAGTTAGACTTACAAATACTGTACAGAAAGTATACATTTCCCTTTGAAAACTTTACTGTTTCGTTCAACCCGTCACTTAACCGAATAGTGGTCTCACGACCTTAAGAAACAGGCAGTTCACTTAAAAATGACTAGAATTGTAAAAAAATATTCCCGTAGTGTTTCTTGAAAATAATAGGCAGCTTAGGTGCCCTAAATTCCAAGGAAAGTTGCCCGAAAATACCAAGAACTTTACTGAACAAATATTCAATTCAGTGGATCTTTCCTGAGCTGTTCAATAAAGTTCCTGGTATTTTCATGCAACATTCCTTGGAATTTTAGGGTTCTCAACTGTCCATTATTTCCAAGAAAAATTCCTAGATTTTTTTGCATTGTTTTAATTTGCTCACTATATTTTATCTCAAAAAATACAGGTGCAGAGGGTCCCTATGCCTTTTTCCTATCCGGAATCAATTAGTTGGGTTGGGTTGGGGGATTACGGCCAATTATGTACAAGTGGGATCTATGCCGATGGGTGTGGGTGCTCCCCTTGGGGGTCTTTCTAAGGGATTCTAACCCCTATTTACGCTAAGTTTTGGAGGAAACCACGGAAAATTCCAAACGATTAGGTTGGCGGACGCGACCTGGTTTTGAACCAGGCACCTTCCGTCTCCCAGTTCAGAGTGCTATGCGCTCAGCCACTGGTTGGGCCGCACTGAATCAGATTGCGGCTCAGTAGCATTGCAGTAGGACATTCAAATACACCTGCTTTATAGATTGCCGCCGCCCCCCCCCCAAATACAAAAGTGTACAGTCTGATAAGAATATTTCTCATTTTAAAAGAGGAAAGCCTGAACCGGTTTATTCTACAGCTTGAGATTGAAAAATTTGTCAAAAATTAAATATTTTATATTTTTCAGCCGTTCTTCATTTAAATGATTTAGGAAAGGACACTCTGTATTCAGTGAAATTTTCAAATATACCTAGACTATATAATTGTTGTTGGTTGTCACGATGTAAAAGAAATTGGAAACAATAATTTATCTTCTTTCGAAAAATCACTAAAAACTAAAAATTTAAGCTAGGGATAACCGATTTTTATCTTTTTTCGGAATCGAAACTTTCCGAGTATGCAATGTTAAAATATTGCTGACCAATAATTAAAAAGATATGAGCTGATACATGTGTGATAACACTTTTTTGGGGGGATTGGGGGAAGATATTTGATAGTTTAAAAAAAGTATTGAAAAATTAAAGAAAGCAATACTTAGCGTCACCGAAATTACACGTGCATGCAAAGTTTCAGCTCGATCGGATGATAGTGGGTTAAAATTCATAGACAAATTTTGAACTGGAATGTCATACACAGTTAATTAAAAACTTAAGAAACAAATGATGATTAATTTAATTTTTTGTTTTCAACTAAAAAATATTTATGATAACTATATTACAAATACGGCATGTATTTTATAGTCGCAGATGAAAATGCTAAACATTAATAATAAACCTAGGACCGAAGCTTAGAGTATACCCATTTACCCATTATAAAGTGGAATTTATTTTTAAGTCAACAATATTTTTTGTACTTTAACTACTTAAAGTATTGGTTTTTTTTTTTTTAAATTTCTCTTGTAGTTTTTTTCATTCTATTTAAAATATAGAATAATGTGTGTGTGTGTGTGTGTGTGTGTGTGTGTGTGTGTATATTATTCATACCTATATAATTACTCAATTAATAGTCCTAAACTTAATGACAGTTTTTGAATAAACACAAAAATTAGACTAAACAGAAAGTTTACTTTTACTATTAAACTGCTTAGTTTTGCAGTTCCAAACGGGAAATTTATGAATATATTTAAATATTTATAAATATATGTTCTAGAAGGAATGTTAAATTTTTGGTTCATTTTATCCAAGTAAAGAATTCTTCTGAACTTTGTGATGCAAGTCATGTTTCTGATCAAGTTTCCCTTGTTCTGACCTTCAAAAGTACCTGTTAAGTAGTCAAAATTTTCATAACTGAAACAAGACATATGCCAGTGGTCCACAAAAAGTAATTCGACGTAATTAAGTAACAGTGAAAAATAATTAATATAAAACTGCAGTTGCTGGGTTATACTTAGAGGTATGCTGATGTTTATTTAGTGTTAATCATGAAAAGTGAAACGTCATACAAAAATTATTGAGATAAAAAATGTTTTTTAAGATGAACAAATCTATAAACATAAAAATTATTTTAAAATTTTAATACTCCTTTTGTAGAAGGCCCTGACGATCGGACGGACACTTGGTGCACGTGCCCTGGGCGCACATGGAGAAATAAGCCAAAAAATTGAGTTTAACACGATATACATGGGGCACAAAGCTTGAGCCAGCTAAAGGACACAAAATCTGAAAAGTGCCCTGGGCACAAAAGTGTTATAGTGAAAGTCAGGCCCTGGTTTGTAGACATAAACTAGATATAAAAGGAATTAAAACATTTTAAAATAATTAACAATAATGTAAAGGAGTTAGAGTTAGTGATTTTTTTTTTTTTTTTTTTTGAGGAGGGGGGCCTCAAAATTGAGTTGCGCCTCGGGCCTCTCAGGAGCAAAATCCGCTACTGTATCTGACGAAGAAACCAATTATAATCAAAAGTTGGGGGAAAGTAATTGTCTGTATAAAATCTAAAAGAAAAATTATTTGATTGTATGTCTCGATTATAGATAATTTTATTAAAAAGATCAAAAATTTATTTATGCTTAGGCTTATTCATTGATTTTTACTGATTACATCGCCAATATTATCCTCATCAGTAGTAACAGTATTAAGACTATTTGTTTAAGCTGTAACACAAACATTATAATACCTTCTTGATGATTACAAAAAGAAATAAAAGTGCTGTTCCAGGAACACTTCCATTTTGACATTATTTTTCAGTAAATTTTTTAATAAGACTGAATTTTAATTCTTTTCTCTATGTGCCATTAACCCTTTGGGAACACAAAACTCAGAGGTTTTGACTGTTGCCAGTCACGAAGAATAGATTTGATTTCTATAAAAATAGTTGCGGGTAACATAGTTCAACGAGAATCCTTTACTTTTTAGCACGTCATTTCCCGTAAAAAAATTGTCACGATTATTTTTAACAGCACTGAAATCTGCTGAAAAATGGAAGAATGCGAGACCAGCTGGATAGATTGCCCAATGCTGAAAAAAGGGCAGCCGTTGCCATCGCTCGACTCAACTACCAGCAAGATGGCGGACGATCGAAACGTTCATCGCATGCCACAGATCTAGATCGTCCGCCATCTTGCTGGTAGTTAAGTCAAGCAATGGCAACGGCTGCTCTTTTTTCAGCATTGGGAAATGGTTGCGCCTCAAAGGGTTAAGGATTTCGGTTTTAAATGCGTGTAGTACAGTAAGTAACGAGACATCCCCTCGTACTTGTGTAAAAAAATATCTTTCTCAATGTGGTGATAGTCGCCATCATGGCCGAGTGGATAAGACACTGAACATGGTAGATGGCTGAAATGTGAAGGTCACGGGTTCGAGCCTATCGCGTGGCTGTCGATCTAACGGTCTGCAGTTCTGATCGGTTTTCTCCAGACGTAACGCGAATGCACGTCAGACCCTCTTAAAAAGTTCTCGGTAGAAGGAATTCGCTCCTCCCCCCCCCCCTCAAGGCAGATGCACATCGTATAGGTTTGCCATAACACACAATGTGGTGATGCAATTATTACTAATTATTATCTTTTGAGAAAATTCATTTTTTTAAAAATCTTAGCTTATTTTTTAAATACCATGCAAACTTTATTAGAACCATGCTCATGTATACCATGCCTCATTTGAATAGAAAGTCATCTGAAGTAACAAGATATCCACGAATACCCGAGTACCTTATTTTATAACTGTGCCACTATATAATAAAACATCACTAACCAAACGGCTTTTATTCAAAGCGCAGAGAGTAAAAACTTGCATTTCACTAAGAGGCAATCCATACGGTTATTTTTCGAGAGTATATGTTTACAAGTCGAATGTGGAGACAGTTTTTCGGGACACTTGGCGCCACTGCTCTTACCTGCACAAAAATTCTCTTGGAGGGTCGCGGAATGTTTACGACCTTCCCGTATGCGTGGTATAAAGTGACTTCCATTTTTTACGGGCCAGTTTACAACAATGTATATGCCAAATTCTTGGGAGTTCCGAATACCCAAGGAATGCGGCAGTGAGGCTCGACTTCCATTTATTTATTTTTGTGTGTTTGGTTTGTGGCATTTTGCTAAACACTGCTTTTTCGTCTTTTCTCCCCTTCGTCAAATGTATGGAAAAAAAGTTTTTACTCGTCTTTACGTTGCTATATCATCATAATAGTATTCACAATGGAGCAGTGGCGCATTCTTTTTTGTTTCTTGAAGTGAAATGAAATAAAACAATCAGAATGTGGTGAATGATTTTTATAAAGGTCGCAAAACAGATTTTTACAAGGCATTTCGGAACAACTTCGATATTTGCTGCCATGGCGACTGTTTTACTCTTCAGCTATTTACACATGCGCACAGTCGGAAATCATTTCCTATTCAGATTTTCATAAAAATAGTTCCTTATATTAATATATTCTTATTCATAATACTTTTCAGACTGTCGCATTTAGCACCGCAGAATATCTCATCTCGCAGTTGGTGGTAAATACTCAAGCTGTATCGACCTTCTTCGAATGGACGGTGTCGCAATTTATGCAAGCGGTATACTCCTAAAATGAAAATCTTGTGTGTGCTCTTATCAGGCCCTGATTTACGCACACGCCAACTAGGCCTCGGTCTTGGAGCCTCAAGTTTTAGGACGCCCAAAGATTAAAGTAGTTTTAAGCTCTTAAAAATATTAGCACAAAAACATGAATGACAATAAATAAATCGATGCAATTTTACAACGCAGTCCGCTGTGATAAAGTGCTTGGTTACACTGTATTCAGGGATGGAAGAAATGTCATGTTAAGGTCCAAAGCATTCTACAATGGAGTATTCAGAGGGACGCTACCTCATCTGACAGCATAACTTCTGAGCATTTGAATATTATGGACTTTAAGTTCAAAATTTATTGAACAAAGGGGCCTCTTCCTTATTTAAAACAAAAATTTGTACCCTCTGACAATATGTATCAACAAAGATATGACAGTATAGCGATCCCCAAAGAGTGCTTGGCCTGGGGCCTAGCTATATACAATAATAAGTCCAATGTATATATAAAGATCTACTCTTTTTTAATGTTAACTTTTTTAAACTATGTTAATATTAATTTTGCATAGCTTACTATGTACGGTGTACGAAGTAAAAAAAAAAAAATCACGTTTAAATTGTTTATTTTGGATTCACTTTAACGGACAGATTTCGAACTTATTTTATAACTTTTGAAATAAAATGGAATGAAAAGAAAAAAATCTATGTTCACAAAATGAAATCTGCATTTGTTAATAATCGGAATTGTTTGTTACCAAGACATTTCACAATTAGGTGGGTGCTACGTTCAGGGTGAAGCCATATTTATTGTGAGTAAAAATCCTTTCAAACACGTTTGTGCAATGAAAGTCAAATTTTATCGCATATAAATCTTTGCAAGTAGGGCTGACAAAGAAATCCAGAGACTGGAATAAAGGACGACTGCCTTTCCATCTTTCGACAGACCGTTTATGCATACAGTGTCTCGCCACTGGGAAAAGACCATTAATCAACGAAGAAACTTCTGCCCGACTTCCGAAGCGAATATATCGTGGTATTATTTTCGATATCCGATTACACGCGGATGTTTTTGGAAGTTATTAATTTGTCACCCTGTGAGCTGTTTGGTGTGTGCCAGACTTGACAGACACAAACCTGATAATTAATTCTACCCCCCTTTTTTCCTCGATTAAGAATCATTATTGAGGACGGCAGCTGAATACGCGAGAAGATCAGACGGACGGCGAGATTCTGATTTGTCAAATGCTATGCATTTTCAGGTTTTCCATTAAAGTAACAGAACTTATTTATATTCGTACCACTATATTTTTATTTATAATTTTTTCCTTCCAGAAGACTCAAAAAGTAGTGCGGAACACTCTTTTTTTAGTTGTGAATTTCAATAATAGAAAGAAGTAAACTTTTAAAATTAAAATACGCATAAACTTTTATGGAAAGAAAATAATTTAAAATTTTAAGAACTCTTTTTTCTTGGAGGGGGGGGAGGGGAGGAGAAGGAGAAGAAAGTGCTGCATAAAAAATTAAAGAAATTGACATAAAAGATTTCAGAATATCTGTGTTATTGGTCATTTGACCTGATGATTGGTATGGTGACCAAGACTGAGGTGACAGCATGTACCAAAGACCGGGAGCGGATTTCCTACATGGCATTCCGTGCAAGCTCTCGCACCTGCAACAAAAAGGGAGACCCGAAAAAGTGCCCTTTAAAAATTTGCACATTTTGATTTTAATTTAAAATATAAACACTGTCTCTTATTTTAAATTAAAATCCCATTTTTCATAAAATTAGGAGGAGAAACACTATCGAACTATTGCATTTCGCTTTGCATCTTGATTTAGTAATCATTTTTACGCTTTTATGACTTCCTTCTTTGTATGGTGTGATATGAAAGTTGCTTCGTGTGGCAATAAGAAAGTTCTCGTAAAAGGAGATCCCATTGAAGTCCTGAGCCTTCATTTCTGGAAATCGGTCCTTGTCAAAGAAATGTGGAGGGGGAAGAATCATTTTTAGGGAAATATACTTGTTTTAATAGACTTTACTTTTTTCTTGCACTGATCTGTTTGCAGCAAGGTAGTTTTTCCCCTACGCGGATACCTTAAAATACTAATAAACATTACACCATTGTTCTCAGTTCTTAGAAATATTTTTGTAAAGAGTCATTCAATTTTAAGTGAGTTAGTTTAATTTAGTAATTAATTATCTTAATATTATTTTAATATTCATGAAGTTACTGTAAAACCAAAATATGCATTAAATTTAAGAGATACATTACAAACTTTAAAAAAGAAACCTTTTTTTAAACTAAGAGCGTGAAAACTTTTTTCGAAAGCTTTAAAAACAAACCAAAGATATTGAACACTCGTAAAAATTAAAACTTCTTCTTTACAAGCTGTACTATGCACTTTTATTAATAATAAACCAATGTCTCATACAACCTTCAGATAAAATTCTTAAGCACGAAAATCATCTTTCAAATTGAGCTGAGACGCTATTCGTGTTCTTGATATATATATATTTTTTGATTCTTTGAAAATATTTTTTTTTTTTTTTTGGTAAAGATATTTATTTTGTTCTTTGTGCTGTATAAACCTTATTTAAAAAAAAAAAAGCTGAGTGGCTTGTTCTCAAATGAAGCATTATTTTCAAATTTTAAAAATAAAAGAATACGAGTACCCCAAAATATCTATTGCTTAAAAGTCAAAATCAATAAAGAGCTTTGCAATTAACTCAATTATAGAAGCTTTTACACGTCACTGTTTAGAAAATTTTAACTACAAGTGTGAGCATACACGCACACACAAAGAATATTTTATAAGTTTATAATTACTTATATAAATAATAGCTTTGCACACTTATATAATTAGTTAATAAAGTAAAACAATATAACTAGCTGTTCTATATATTAAAACTTTTTTTAAATATTCTTTTTAAGCATTACTGGAATCGATTTTACAGAAAAAAATATCCGTTTAGTTTTTTGTTTTTTATCGGCAATCTTTAATTGGTCTTTTATTTAAAAAAAAAATTCTTTCACATCTTCAATGCTTTTAATAAAACGACGAAACGTTTCTAGTATTATTAAAGCATCCGGAAAACTAAGAAATTCCACAACATCTTATTCAGTTTCATTCATTTATTATTAATTTTCTGTAACCTCACAAATTTCATCCACTGTTAGCATTTCACTGTCCAACACAATCTTTTTCAGTCCTAAACATTTATTTTTACAAACAGTAATAAAAAATTGAAAAAAAAAAAACCGAAAGGCACTTGCAAATATACTCTCATAAAGTAAACTTAGAAGAGAAAAATAACTTTTTAAGCGGGAAAGTGTTTGGAAAGAAACTTTTTAAACGAATTGCTTGAACATTGTAAGAACAGGAAAAAATTTGGAATCGCAAGTAAGAACTTTTTAAGCGGGAAAACATCTTAAGCGGGAACTTCTTAAACGGGTTCTACTGTATTTGGATAAAAGCAACTGCAATAAATAAAAAACCGTTTCTAGTACTTTCAAACTTCAAAGTTAAACGATAACTTATTGTAAAGTATCATTTATACGTTTCGCATTTATACGACTTTTGCGTTTATGCTTCGTTTAGGTGAACATCCGATTCATTTCTATTCAATTTAATGCAAAAGTGCTTTTATAGCGTGCAATATTTTTCATACGTCGTTTTTCACTTCATTAAATTTTCTTAATCATTAACAGTTATTACATATTCAGGGAGAAACGCTTCTCAGATAGAAGATCCAAAAAAGTATGCAGGTGTAGGGAGTGTTTTAATTTTAACCAACTTCCTTTAAAAACGCTATCAAACGTATTGTAAAGCTTAGAACATATTTTTTTTTTTTTTTTTGTCACAACTCGAGTGAAAAAAAAACATATCGTGTATTTAATTCAGTTCATAATGTTGCAGTTAATACTAGGGGTTATCATAACACATCAGACCACTAGGAAAAATTGTTTATTTGGTGTCTGCATGAACATAAATCACATCATAATTGGCATGCAATGTATCAAGATGCAGTCAATAAGAAGTAAATACAATAAAGGCATGATTCTGTGTTGCTTGTATGATAAATGAAACTTTTCTGATGAGTAAACACTTTCATGAAAACATAAATAAAAACTTTGTGAAGAAAACACACATAAAATGTAAGTATTATTTTATGTGTGTGTTTTTCACAAAGTTTTTATTTATTTTATCATTTAACACCAGTATTTTGAATGTTTTTTTCGTACTTTCATGAAAGTTCATTTATTCTTTATAGTGTAAAAATTATTATGAAGTAATTTATTAGTACCCCTCCCCCCCCAAAAAAAAATAAATGAATGAAATTATATTTTCATAAATTTGCATTAGTAGCGTTAAACATGTAATAATTAGAAAATGTATATTAATGATTCATTTACTCGTCGTTTTAGATCTGTCTCTAGAAAGACGTACAATTGGTGCTTTACCATACATTTATTGATGCATTGCTGCAAAACTTCGATCTCGGTGAGGAAAAGACAGAATTTCACCATTTCAGCCACAGCTAGGGTTGCCAGGTCGCCAAACCTAATAGCCCGACAGACCAGCCAGTTTGGTCGGACATTTGGGTAAAAAGGCCGGACAGCTACAATATTGAGGATTTTGTCTCAGTATTAGGTACAACAAAAAAAAAGTGTATGTAAAATCAATCTTTTTTGATTATTACCAAGAATCTTGTTAAATTCTAATGAAATATAAATAATATCGAATGCCAAATCAGTTCAAGTACTTTATTACTAATCAGCCAAAGTCACCAATAAAAAGCCTAACAAAAGCCAGACACCGTTAAGTTTGGCCGGACACGCAATCAAAAAGCCTAAGTATGTCCGGCTTTATCCGGACGCCTGGCAACGCTAGCCACAGCACAGAGCGTCAAGCAAGTGCCCTTTCTCGATTTTGCTTCTACACGAAGCATGCACATTAAAATCTTGAGCCATTTGAATTTTTCGTCGCCCGTTGCAGCTGCGGGATTTTAATATTCTGAGATGACGGGGTCCTGCTGACGGCTGCCACACCTGCCGTAATGAGGTAGCGATCTGTCGTTTTGGTAAGTCGTAAAGTTTGAGGTGAATTCGCCAGTGTGGAAGAAAAATATTAGGGGAAAAAAGAACCGCGCTGTGTGGTGCATGTTTCGGGAACTGTGCTTTTGGTTGTCATGCAATAACGTTGCCACCTATTCTTGGTTTCAGCTTTAGAGCATGGAACGTGCCAGTGCAAAATCGTTTTCTTTTTAATTGTTACTCGTTTAAGTGTGACTGTTACTTGGATTTTCGAATAAAAATAATAATAATAATAATAATAATAATAAATGCGATGTTTTATAGAAATGTAAAAAGAGTTTTAATATGGCAGAGTTCAGTAACAGCTGAAATGTGGATTAAAAGCCGAATCATGTAAAAACTTTGCTTTAATGGTGAAATTCTCAAAATAAAATTATTTGCTCTACAGTAATGAAATGACGTATAATGCACGAATTTCCATAAAGCTATAACATTATTCTCAAAGCACCTATTTGCTTTGGCTTTTAAAAGAAATCCATAGAATCTAATACACGATGGTCTTAAATTTGTGAAGATAATAAGAATGTTCAAACTTAAAATTGAAGCCTCATTAATGCCCGTAATAAATTATCTATGTTTATAGGCGCACGCACTGTACCTTATCTAAATTTTATTTGCCGCAGGCAATTTGATAACAGAGCAGTAACTGTGAATAAAGTGAAGCCCAGTGGTGTAATGTTTAGCGCACCGCGCTGCCGTCCCACAGGTCCGGGGTTCGAATCCCGGGCTGGGCAAGGTCGACTCAGCCTTTCATCCCTTGAGTGGGTCGATAAAATTAGGATCAAGCTTGCTTGGGGTCAAACACTGGTGGTGCGCGTCAGGCTGACCACCTGACAGAGGCATATGCATCCGCACCCCAGAGCCTATGGTCGCGAAGGCGCGGTTGGTCAGCGCAGGCCATGGCTCCGCAGAGGGGCTGTTGCGCGGATCTTTGACTTTAACTGTGAATAAAAATGCATGCTTAAAGGCCAACGTAGACTTCAGTGCGTTTCCGTAAACTCCCGAAGACGGATTGTGGAGAAAAGTGCCCCCATTGTGTACTTGGCGTGCTTTTGTGGTTTCACGGGTTATCCTCTGTCGGCGAATCCGAACTGGCCATTAAAAACCTATAAATTCTTCGACCCTGCACTGTTTCCCCCCCATTTTACAAAGGCTGCACGTGCAAATTGACCATTAAAAAACTCCCCCCATACCCTGCAGCGTCCGGCAATTGCACTTGAGTCTACGTTAGACTTAAAAATGAGAGCGTCTGTAAAGAAAAAATTTTGTCCGAACTTCAGTCTACTTTTTTTTTTTTTTTTTTTTTTTTTTTTTCCCTAATGGCCGGCCTCGGAGGCTTTGGCCACAACATCCCGGAATTGTTGGTCTCTTTATTATGGGGGCATCAATTAGAGGACCAAGTCGCCCCATGACAACCACTCCCAGTTGGGGATCGAACCCCGGGAGTTGAAACCGAAACCAGAGTACGGTGTTTTACTCGCCGTGCAAATCGGACGGCAGTCTACTTTTCTAAGTTTCAAAATCTTAATTTTAAAGCATAACTAGCTGGAACCCGTCGAATTTGACGGTCACTTTATTGACTGTAATATTCAAAAATAAATGGGAACTATCAAGAATGTCACCAAGGTCTTGAACAAAACTAACAGGAAAAATCAAAGAGCGACGCGGACGGAACATGACTTGTGACAGAAAGTAAACAAAGGGTTTCACGCCAGTTCTTAGCAACTGTACAATGACGATGAAATGATTGAAATCTTTAAAATTTGTTTTTAACTATCTTTATTAAGTAAAAAAAAAAAAGAAGAGTAGATATTAAATGACGAATGACCAAATACAGTTACAAATTCTAATTCAGCATTTCGTTGAAGACGATATTTTGGGTAAAGTCATCGACCACGAAACGTCCAGGTGAATTCTCTGAAATGATCTTGACTGCCACAGCATTCTTTGATGTAACCATTGAAAGAGGGACATATACAACATTCCATGAGAAAATACGGGCGCAGAAAGGTAAACGCCAAAAGTATGAAGCGAAAATAGAGGAGAATTTCGGAGTTCTGCAAGAGACAAAAAAATCTAATCCGCCAAATGGCGATCGCGCGCTCCCTGCTTTATTTGCCTTTTCTCAAGCTACCCTCGATGGTAAAGATCCAGTATCAGACAGAAAACTGAAAAATTAAAGAAATAAAAGGTAAATCGCTAACTAAAGAAGGAGTTTATAACTGCCGTCAATGTCGTTAACAAACCACGATGTATTTGTATGAAGAAAAGTTTGAAAAAAATCTGAAACACTTTCATATTTTAAATACTCACTAAAGTGCTGTACATTAAAAGCGTATCTTAATGCATGCGTAGTCCCTATTTTTCTTCCTTGTTTCATTAAATTGAAAAGTGTATCATTATTCATGGCCTGCCGTATTTTTCTTCCTTGTTACACAAAACACTTCTTTGGAATCGAAATCTATAGCTGCTAAAACTGTTTTACAATCTTCGCCAAGCATATTCCAACTATACTTCACCATTTTAAATACTGTTCGGAATGAGCATCATAATCCATGAGTGTGCTATATTTGTCTTTCTCGTTGCATAAAACACATCTTTGGAATTAATATCTATATTAAATTTGCCTACTAAAGCTATTTACAACCATCGCCAGGCATGGTTCGTTTTTTAAGTTTTTTAGCACCAGAGTGCTATTAATTTCAACCTTGCTTTTTGTGTAGAAACGATTTTTAGCACCAGAGTGCTATTAATTTCAACCTTGCTTTTTGTGTAGACACGATTTTGGTAAAATTAGCGAGTCGAGTCACTTTTCAAATATGTTTGCCAAGATAACGTGGAGGGAGGGGGGGGGAGGCGTTAATAAAATGTTGAAAGTCGCACAAGGTTTGCAATTTTTGATAAATGATCGCTAAACTGGGTGCCAAAACGCGACAATTTATTATAAATATATTTTGAGTATAGTTAGAAAACGCCTGGCGAATATTGTAAAATAGTTTTAGTAGGCGATTTAAATATAGATTTTAATTCCGAAGAAGTGTTTTATAGAACAGTGAAGACAAATACGGCACGCTCATAGATTATGATACACTTTCCAAATGGTATTTATAAAGGTGAAGTGTAGTTTGACTATGCCTGTCGAAAATTGTTAAACAGTTTTGGTAGGCGATTTTAATATAGATTTCTATTCCGAAGAAGTGTTTTATAGAACAAAGAAGGAAAACAGGATACACTCATGGATTATGATGCTCATTCCAAACAGTATTTAAAATGTCTACGAGATATAGTTCGAATATGTCTGGTGAAGATTTTAAAACAGTATCAGTAGGCGATTTTAAGATGGATTCAGATTCCAAAGATGTGCTTTATGGTTCAAGAAAGAGTTGATTCTATTTTAACGCCCCTACTTTCGCCAACCTACAATTCCCCATACTTTGGCAAGCTTTGAAGTCATGGGTTTCTAGGAGTTATGCACAAGTTTCAACGCTCCCTAAACAACTATATGAAAACTAAAGTAAACAAATTAGTGATAAACGCACTAGTTAAGGAATTTGAAGACACTTAATTATTAAAACTACATTAATTGGCAACCCAAAATAAATAAAAATATAACGGAATGCTGTATTTACAGGTTGTTCCAAATCGCCATTTTAATTCTAAATTACAATTGCCACATAAATACAAAAAGTTGTCATGGTTGCTGTATATGTTTAATGATCGTCACCTTGGCGAGAGTTGGGGCGTTAAAGTACAAATCAACCCAAGAAAGACAAACATGGCGCACTCATGGATTATGATGCACATTCGAAACAATATTTAAAACTGTGAAGTATAGTTGTAATATACTTGGCGAAGATTGCAAAATAGTTTTAGTAGGCAATTTCAAGATAAATTTCGATTCCAAAGATAGGTTTTATAAAACAAGGAAGAAAAATACTGCTCACTCATGAATAATGATACACTTTCCAACCTTATGGAATAAGGAAGAAAATAGGGACGATGCAAAAATTATGATAGGCTTTTGATATATAGCACTTTGGTGCGTATTTAAAATATGAAAGGGTTTCAGATTTTTTTTTTTTTTTTTCCGCAAACTTGGCGATCAACTATCAAAAATCGCAAACCTTGTCAGACTTATTCTCCCCCCCCCCCTCTTCCGAGTTATGTGGCAAACACATTTAAAAAGATTTCAACCTTCCCAGTTCATCTCTACAAAACCTGTCTACAAATCATATCGACTATTTAAGTTACATCTGGAAAAAGTCAACTAAAACTCCATGCCGTTAAATCGACAGCCGCGTGGTAGGCTTGAACCTGGGACCTTCAGCCTATAGCAATTTTATTGCAGCTATAGTACAGCATACTGACACTGGGGGGGGGGTATGTTTTATTCATTATAAAATATATGTATATCTACAAAGCCGTGATCCCCTCCACCCCCGAAATCTTTGTCAATGGATTAGTAGTTTTTTATTTGCAGAATCGAGTAGACAAAGTCTGGGCGTGAACGAAATAGCACCCTAGTGCTAATAAGCGATAAAGCGCTAAAATGAAGAAGGCTTTTTATGACAGCAAAATGTATTTAATAAACCACAATGTTATTTCTATGGCCAAAAATTGCACATTTGAAGTTCCGCTACGCCTGATCCCTTCGACTTTAAAAATTT
Source organism: Cheiracanthium punctorium (assembly GCA_038373885.1). Taxonomy (NCBI): domain Eukaryota; kingdom Metazoa; phylum Arthropoda; class Arachnida; order Araneae; family Cheiracanthiidae; genus Cheiracanthium; species Cheiracanthium punctorium. The sequence goes on along the minus strand of JAWZYV010017120.1, from coordinate 607,507 downwards.
TTCTCTTTAGATGACACATCTACGGACCAAGACCTTTTTTTAGACCTCTCAACCAAATTTTTACACACAGCTGTTCTTTCAATTTAGTGGATACCGGAAAAACATGTTTCAAATTAATATATAGAAAAAAATTATGGAAATAATCGATAAAGCGCCAAAATAAAGAAAGCTTTTATGATTTCCAGATGTATTTAATAAACCACAATGTTATTTCTATGGCGAAAAATTGCACATTTGGCGTTCCGCCATGTTTGATCTGTTCGACTTTTTCTATTTCTCTCTTTTGATCACACATCTACAGGCTAAGGACTTTTTTAGACACTTTAAAAATTCTCTTACACCTAGACGTTCTCTAAGTTAGTGGATACAGTAAAAACACGTTCCAGATTAACAGATAAGCGATAAAGCGTCAAAATTAAGAAGGCATTTTTAGCTGCCAACAATGAGTTTTAATAAACCACAATGTTATTTCTATGGCGAAATATTACCAGTTTTGGCGAGTTATCGCCAAGTTTGTCATCAAAAAATAAGTCTCCAAGGCTGAATTCAATTTGGCAATATCTGCTATACTTCGTGAGAATTTGGCCAAAGCCTTTTAATTTAGAATGTGATTATTTTTTCTTTATGGTGAAGTAATGCGAAGTCTGTTTTCATTTCTTTTTTTAAAATCATACTTGCTCTTATTCTAATCAGAATTTAGAACAACACATTTATTATCACTACACACTGTTGCCACACAACATTTACAAACGGATGCAATTTCTAACAAATATTTTTCCAAATAAATCAAACCTTACAGAGCTTACGCATATCAATCGTCTGCCAACAATGGGGGTTAATAAGCAAAAATGTTATTTCTATGGCGAAAATTTGCACCTTTGCCGTTCCGCCACGCCTAAACCGTTCGACTTTTTCTGATTTTCTCTTTTGATGGCACATTTACGGGCCAGGGTCTTTCTTCAGACACCTCAACCGAGTTTTTACACCCAGCCGTTCTCTCAATTTAGTTACCGAAAGAAAAACATGTTTCAAAATATAGATTTGTAGGCATAAAAAACATTTTTCACAAGTAAAAAGTTATTTAAAAAGTATTAGTATTTAATGGCATGTAAAAATTCACTTGCGAATGAAAAAAAATGATGCATAAAAAATTTTCATATTTTATTGGATCTATGATCACCTTAGCTCATTCATATCAGTTTATTGGATATCACTCCAACTGTGTAATATGCACTTAGTAAGATCCATATAGAAGTTAAAATCTCGTATTATTTCATTTTGAATATACATTTATAAGAAGAAAAAAATATATGAAATGAAATCTCTAGAACGATATTAAGAGCGAGTATTATGTCAAAAAATAAAACACTCAAAAGATACTGTTATTATAGCGAGGGTTGACGTTAAATTTAATCAGGGAATTCAGTACGGGAATATGAAAAACATGTCGTAGTGCAGAGAGAAATATCAAAGAGGTATCAGTCATTGTAGAGAGTCATCCCCGTAGAAGATCATCATTTCGTCTAGACCAGCGGTGCGCAAACCGTGGGTCGCGACCCCTGGAGGGGTCGCGAGAAAATTTTTGGGGGTCGCCAAATTCAAAGAGATTCAAATTTATGAAAAATCTACAGTTATTCATTTCAAAGAACTGAAATAATACAAGAGAAGAAACTAACAATTATTATTTTACGAGCGCGATATTCGCGATCGCTATCACGGGTCTTCAAAACCACATTATCATGCATAGTGATCTGCAAATTGATCATGCATAGTGATCATACATAGTGATCTTCAAAATTATTTTCCATTAAAATAAAACATCGATCTCGATTGGATCCAGAGGATAACTTACGACTTGCGATTTCCAATACAGATCCGAACATAGAAGCAATCATGAGTTCTTTGCAAGCACATATTTCACATTGACTTTTTATGATGTAAAGTTTCTTTTAAGTAATTTTCATTAAAAAATATTTATATCCATATGCATATATAAAGCATTGTTTCATAAAATTATGTGTTGATTCATTAACTGATTTTTATGATGTTACAACTTTTATAACATTTTTATGGTGGTTTATAAGTTTACTAGCTGCAGTACCCGTTCTTCGCACGGGAATGAATGGACTTTTTGATATTACGATTTGTGGTGATTACTATTCATTGTAATAAACAGATATAGCAAAGTGGATATCGCGTTACATTGTGTCCAATAATCATGCATACCGAATTGCAAGGCAATCGTTTGTACGGTGCAGAAGGCCATGCGGCGTAGCGCAATCTAGTGGCGAGTTTTAGCAAAACGGATACGGCGAAAATATTTTTCGCATTCAGATATCGATGTATACGAATTTGCATGACTATCGGCTGGAGAGTCCTGAAGTTCATGTGTTGACGCGACATCGAGTGGTAAGTTATAGGAAAATGGATAGCGCCAAACTTACCCGTGTTCAAATATCTATGTATACCTATTTTCATAGCGATTATTTGCACAGTCAAGAAGTGATACACTGCAGGGCCATCTAGTGGTTCAATAAAGTAATGGTTTGCTACAGCGCCGTCAAGTGGCGAGTTATAGCAAAATGGATAACGCCAAAATATTCTCATTGTTCAAATAGCTATGTATACTGATTTTCATAGCGACCGTTTGAATGGTCAAGAATTTGGCCTGCTGCAGCGTCATTTAGTGGCGAGTTAAAATAATAATGCATTGCAGTGTCATCTAGTGGTGAGTAACATCTAAAGGAACGCAGTTAGAATATATTCTTCGTGCTCAAATGTGTAAGTATAAAAAATTTTATGCCGATCGGTCGAACGGTATAGAAGTTGATGCTTTGCAGCGCCATTTAGCGGCAAGTTACAGCAAAATGGATAGTGAAAAATATTCTCCGTGTTCTAATATTCGCGTGTACCAAATTTCATCGAAATCGGTTGGACGATATTCGCATAGACAACGGCTGAACGGAATAGAATTCAACGTTGTGCTGCGGCACTAAGTGGCAAGTTAAGGAAAACGGATAGCATAAAAATCTTCTCCATCATAAAAGACTTTGGTGAACCAAATTTCATCGTGCAACGGTGCTCAACGGTGCTGGAGTTTTTCAACCTCATAAACACATACCAACATTCATTTTTATCTATAACCAGTGTTATTATATATACCAGTCTCAAATAAAATCCAGTTTCAAATCTAAGCCTCGCCAAAGTGCCAACATACGCCATTCTGCAAGAGTTTTTTCAGGGAATCATTCGAAGCATTGACTTAGCAGCAATCAATATGGGAAATGGTTCGACCGCCAAAGAGTAGCACGCATTTATTTGAAAATTGGAATCCCTTAATACAGCCGATTTTTTTTAAATTATCAACTATAATGTGTTTTACTCATCGTTACTCCGATGTACTAAATGAGAAGATTTCAATTTTCTGAAATTTGGCGGAATTCCCCCAACTTAAATCAATGTACTCAATTGGCGAGAATTCTGAAGTTAGATCGCTTGAAATCCCTTAATAACTGCATTATTTCTTCACGGATCATTAAAATTTAACGCTGTATTCTAATAAAACCTTTGCACTTGTTTTCAAAAATCTATTTCCTTAAGCTCTCAATAAATTGCGCCAAGCCGAAAACTGTGCAAACCGCTAGAACTCACTTACTCAAAATCCATATTTCAGCCATTTTATTTTTTCGTCAAACTAAAAAAATTTACACATTAGCCTCGGAAATCTTCAATTCTTATTGTTTTGCGTGTAAAGCATTACATTCCTGCTCTGATTTCCCATGCACACGATATTATAATTTTTAAAAAAATAACCTTACGAATATAAACTAACAAAAAAAAAATCATTATTATTCTTTTATTTTTACTTTGAGAATTTAAAACATTTTATTCGACAAAATCGCCACACATGGCAACCACGATCCTTATTTCACACTTTTTTCACTACAGGGGTTACAATTACGGAAAGCTTTTTGCGTGAAGAGCATAAAAAATCTCTTAAATTCCGGGAACGGGTGGACTTTCAAAGTTTTAAAGTGGACTATGATTTATTGTATATTATTTTACATATCTGTGCTAAATTTCAGGCCGATAGGTCCATTTTTGTGGATTTGTATACGAATCAAATCCACAAACAAACAAACAAACAGAATTTCATTTTTATTTATAAGATTGCGCTGTTTTAAAAACGCGTTATTCCAATCGATGACGTCACGACACTCTTTTAAAAACACCCTGTAAGAGCAACTCCCAGAAAGAATTTCAATGTAACTTCGTTTTCAATTAAACAAAATGTCTACTGTCTATACAGGGGTCGCGACAAAATTTTACTCAAAATAGGGGGAGGGTCGCGACCAAATTTTACACAAATTAGGGGGTCGCAGATGAAAATAGTTTGCGCACCACTGGTCTAGACAAGTGAATGAAGCCATTGACGACACTAGCGGATCCAGGGGAGGGGCTAGGGGGCTTCAGCCCCCCCAAAAGCGATTGCTCAAGGGTAACATTCTGCTTTATTATACACTTTAAGTAGCTAAAATGATCATATTTTATTACTTAGCCCCTCCCAAAAGCCTAATACATTGGTTAAGACTAAAATATTGATTTGTAGTACATTTTAATTGGGTGAAATAAGCTTTTTAAAAAATTTAGCCCCTCCCAAAATAAAATCTCTGGATCCGCCACTGATTGACGATGATGTTGTCATGGTATAAAATATTAAATTACTGCCATGGAAATACATGTACGATTTGCTGACAATTATGGTCAATCTCATTGTCCACAGGTTTGATTTCTTTAGCTGAAACATAAATAGTGACTGGAATCTTTGTTGTAGGTTGTTGGGCATTTTTAAAAGTTCAGTTTCCTGTACTCTTACAATAGAAAATCTTAATTTTTCTATAATTGATCTAGATTAGCTTTTTTCTCCGCAAGATATAACTCAGTTGCACCAATCACCAGAATCACTCAAAAAGTGTCATTTCGAAGACGCAGTTGTAATAAATCGAAATATTCCAACTACTTTTTTTTAAATAAAACACCTCCCCTTCTGCCTGAAAAATACATAATTAAATAGAGCTCGTTACTGTGGGAAAAGGCAAAAGAAATAATATTCGGGCGTGCAGGCTTGCATCGAACAAGATGTAAAAGTAAATGAAATGAGATAGGTTGATAAAATTGATTCGGAAATTACAATACAATGCTTTAAGTAGAACAGAAGCAAGAAAAGGAGAGGGAGGGGTGAGGGAAGTTCTGAGTGCTCACGTTTTACAAACATCCTATTTTTAACACTTTCTAAACGAGAGTTTAAAAAAATATTACACTATGTTGGTAATAACCGACTGTTCGTTTATTTTCCCCTTCTGATATTATTTCATGAAATGTACGATCCTAAATTGACCAATCAGCAGCAATTGAAATCTTGTTTACACACGATTTCCCATTGTTAAATCTTTACCTTAGTCTACTGATTGCTCTCTTCGTAGCAAGTCTTCCCCGGGAAGGTAAAACAGGGGATGTATATTTTTTGCACGCGTTTTTTATATGCATCATTATTACCTGGCTTCATTAATTTAAACCGAAAGCAGGTGTGCAGGCCTGGTGACAACAAAATAATTTTCGCGGCCTACCATCATCTCTGTGGGGGGAATGAGGGGGGGGGGGAAGAAAAATTTTAGGAGGAAGGTAATGAATCGAAAAGAGCGAAAACTGGTTGGAAGAGAAGAAAAATTGAAGTCGTGTGCTTTTGTTATAAGTCCAATAGCTTTTATTTCTTTTTTGTTTATTGTCCTAAAATTAAGTAAAGCTTCTGAGAAGACTTTGAGCACGCGTTTTGGTATATAATGTTCGGAATGAGAGTAAAAAATAAAAAATAAAAATGAAAAAAAAAGATGACTTTCAACCTGTAATTATTAAAACAAGCAAATGCTTCTCGTCCTGCAATTATGCCCAGAAAAACAGAAAAGATCCGCATTTTTGCCGACTGATGGTAGAGGCCAGACCACCATTGTGCTGTTGTTCTCTCAACAAGGCTGGGTTTTAAACTTGGTTGTTGGAGCGAAGGGGGCAACGCATCGAGTTTCGGGTAAAGGCTCCGGCAGCCGTCGGTTGGGAACAATACGTCGTACAAACGCGGCATTGTCGCGCAAAAACGTTCGATGCTTATCTGAAGGGCCTACCTCGCCAAAAACACATGGCTTCTTTTCGGCGTTCGAAATTTCGAAATGAAAGGACGGCAGGCGTGCCGCCTCGAACAACTCTCGTTGTGTCCGGCTGAAGAGGCCCTCTCGGTCGAAACGCACATGTGGTATCGGTCTGCAGCGGCCGATACTTTTATGGAGTTTTAATTTTGTTTCAGCATTTCCGTTAATGGATGCTTGTGTCTGGAAAGCAAGGAGGAAAAAATTGACAGTGGCAAAATCAAAATTTTTAATTAGAGAACGTCATGAGAAATATTTGATTGTGAGTTTAGTGTGTGTATGTTCAAATAAGAATAATGACAGAAATATTCATATTTTAAAAATGAGGAAAAACATTGCAGAACCACCGGGGCCTCAGAGATCGCAAATATGTTCTATTAAAAAATACTGTTCTATTAAAAAAATCACTTGCTGTGCCATATTACTGTGTAGGCTAGGGGTTAGGCTATAATAGTCGCCCTCGCAGCCCTGAGTCTCACCCCGTTTTAAAGAAGAAAAAATCGCTTTAGAGTTACAATATTATGTTGTAAATTTTCCCCGCATAATAGTCGCACCTAGACTTTAACCATGAAAAAGTGGCAAAAAAAGTGTGACTATTACGTGAGTAAACACGGTATTTTCCTACTTAAGGTTACGGAGGCACGGAGATGTTTCGGTACATTTATTGCGTTAGCATTTTAAGGAAAAAGAAAAAAAAAAAAGAAGAGGAAAGAAAGAAACTTCTTATATAAAAGCCTAAATTCTAATTTCAGAACATTATTTATGTATATACTTTCAAAATTGAAAGAAAGAAAAAAATCTTCCTGAAGCCTAAATTTTTTTATCAGATGTATTTATTTGTGTTTTAAGTTTTCAAAATTACTTAAGTTTATCATTTTCAAAGCTAAATTTTATTTTCAGGTATTTACGTACTTATTTTTTTTTTAACTTTTAAAATTGTTTTCATATATGATCAGAAGTTACTAAGTACAATATTGTGAACTAAGGCTATCTGCTTTTATATTATATTGCACTGATGCATTTTACCAATTGAAAATCAAAAATTGTGTTAAAAAAAAAAAAAAAAAAAGGAAGCCACTATTTAAGAAACCCGAGCATGCAGCTGGGGTTCACCAGGGCAAGTAGGACACTTTTCAGGAACTAAAACAGGTTATAAACGAAATAGGTAGGCTATTCCTGAAGGTAGTATCCCTAGAAAAGTGTCTAATTTTGGAACCGCACAAGTTTTAAGGTTTCACTGTCTAGTTATCTTTAGCAAGTCTATTATCAATAGCTATGTGAATCTTACATTAGTAAATAAATAAAATATGATATGCATTAATAACAACAATATTTTAATATAAATTTCAATATCTATTAATTTTAACATACATACATACTCATAAATTACATATTACGGGCGTTTATACACGGGGGGAAAAATGTTTTGTTGAATTGAACAAAATTTTGTTGATTAAACAAAAAATTTGGTTGTCGCTATTTCAAAGAATAATTTTGTTGGATTTGACAAATTTTTGTAAATTAACAAACATTTCTTCGAATTAACAAAAATTTTATTTATTCAACAAAAATATTTCTTTGAAATGTAGCCAACCAAAATTTTATCGAATCAATAAAACATTTTTTTAACTGTACGTATTAGTGCGTTTAAAAAAATGTTGTTTATATATATATATATTTCAGTTCCCCTTTTTTTTTCTTTAACGGTCCGTTGAAACCCGTGTAAACCGTGCTCTCCTCCAAGAGTTGAAGTGAAGGGGAGAGGATGAAGATGAAAAATTGCCTTCTTTTGACTGTCTTCCGTACTAGCTCGCGCTATGATGAACTTCGATCTGAGTTTATTCAGATATGTTTGGAGGCGTTCCTGTATAGATTCTCCTGCTGCGAAAAATAGGGGGCGTCAGACACGCGTTCGCCCCTTTCTGTGCCTAGTTTATTTGACATAAAGTCACCCCAGGGGGTCTGAGAGATCAAGTGCTTGGGTGGTCAATGCCAGCATCTATGGCGGCAAACAGACCTTCGTTTTGGTTTTGTGTCGCGACGTACATTTTTAAATGTCTGCACCAGAGTGTTGTACATGATTCCAAAATGTAAACAAACTGCGTATTGCTTGCTAGAATAGAATGTTGTACTTCAAATTAATGAACATTTGCGAAATAAGTGGGTATAATTTTGATTGGAAATTGATTTCAATACTTTATGTAAATTTTGATTTTTATATCATAAAAGACTTACCTGTAGTTTTTATAATGTTTCATTTTATTGTAATATCATATTATTCAAATCTGTACAGTAGATATCAGTAGTTTTAACTAAGCTTTTATCATTTAAAACATAACGATTTACTTTTTAGCATTCAACTGTCGATATTAACACAGCATTTTAGAATATTAATATCATTTATGTCGTTAACAAATCTGCATAGGCACGAAAGCTTCTCTTTGCCAAAAAATTACGAAAATCCTTCCTCTGATTTGAAAAAGGGAAGCGTTACGTTCTAACCATTGTAAACTTTATGATGCTGGGAGATTGACATATAAGTATTCTTTTGAACTCCAGAGTTTGTCCGACCATAAATGCACAAAGGCTGCTACAGTGTTCCACTAGGCTTTTAAAACCGTATTTAGTTTCATCCACTCCTTTGGAAAAGGTGCACATGCTGAAAAACGTCTGGTGCTTTTGCACAAAATGCATTGTGTTGCAGCATTATGGGAGAAAAAAAAATAAATAGAAGAGGACGAACCAAAGGAAATCAAAGGGAAAAGTGAAAAAAAAAATGGGGGATAGGTGATCCCCCGCAGCAAAAAGTTGATCATTAAGCTCTTATCTGCGTCTGATAGCATCTAACTGGTAGCTGAATCAGATGTTATCGGCGCACCATCTCGGAAAAATGGTCGATGCTATCTGCTCAGCCTCTCTTTCATACCCCATGAACTGTTTTATTCGGTTTCGGGATCGTCTGTGTACATAGAGACAGAGAACATGTAACATTTTCTCCCCTCTTTTATTTATTTTTTTTCCAAATCTTCCATCCCGCCCTCTCCGATTGTCTGAGGTTTTTCTATGGTGTTCGCGTGTGTATAGGGTTACATCAAATCTGCGAAGATTATCTCTCTAAAACGTGTGAAATTTTTTTATTGTTTTACTATTTATTATTATTTTTTTTTTTTTTACTTTGATAAACATCTTTCACAAATGTTTAAGAGCTGATGAAAGATGATTACTTGAGATGTTGAGATTTTTTTTTTTTTTTTTCACCTTTCCAATCTCGAATGAAACTATGAACACATAGTATTAATTCGTAGATCGCGAAGTTGACATTCAATGACTTTCAATTAAATCTTAGATTTTTAATTGATAAACCTAAATATGTGGTGACAATGAGAATAATTATTTAATACTAACCTGTTACTGGTCCCGTAAAAAAAAAGAAAAAAAAAAGAAAAAAAAAAACCAGTCAATCATAGGACTGCACGTCAGGAGTGAAAACTTCTTGTCAAGCTTTCTAAAATTTATATTTATGCAGTTAAACAGGTTTTCACACATTATTGTATTTTTATTTTTTAAAAAATATGAACGTTTATTCACATTTTCATGCATTTGAAAATCTTTGTAAAAAAAAATAAAAAAAAAAATAAATAAATGTTTTTTCAAGGCTGTGAGGGTATCGCACATTTATTTATGATATACTCACAATTTCACATATTTTTGTACGTTTGTACATATTTTAACGCAATTTCTTATGGGTTAGCATTGGAAATTTTTCATTTTTTACTTTAATTACATTTCGATTCCCGCGCTCGATTTGTTTGCACGTTTAAAATTTAAAAAGAGAGAGGGAGTGCGCGCACAGACCAAAACGTGACATAGCTGGTATATGCATAGGGTATACATCGACGATACACATTTTTCTTCACGTGTTGGGTTTTGTTCGATTTAGTTAATTAATGTGTACGTGAATTTATTAATTATCAATAATTATGTACTTTCGTTGTAATGAACAGTAATCCTAATTATATGTAATGGATTTATGATTCCAATTCAAATTCACTGTCGTATAACACTTATAATTCAAATAATGTACAGTGTACAGTACAATTAACACTCTCCACATTATCAAATTAACTTTATTGCACAATCACTATATAACTATCCAAATTAAAAGCAGTTTTTGAAATAAATATTATAATCGGAAATTATAGCATCTAACCAGCTAAAAAAAGTCTGCCCTTTTTAAAAAAAAAAAGAAAAACAACAACAACAACAGCAAAAAGTGCATAAAAAGTGGATATTTTTGAAATTTCGGAAGTATACACTTGTTGTGTAAATTATATGCTTAAAATGGATAGAAATCCTAAATTTGTTTAAAACCAAATAGTGTACAGGAAATTCTATCTTTTATTTATTTAGATATATAAAAGTTCCCATTCCGAAACCGAAACAACAATCACTTCAAATTTCAGTCATTTCATCCCGAGTCGAATCCGTCTAGTGGTTAGAAAGCTTGCCTACCACTGCTTGAGTCCGCAGTTCGATACCAGTCGCGGAAGCTAGAAGGACATAGTTTAAAATAACATGAAATTCTTACGTATGATAACAGATGGCAGCACTAAAATTCAAACAAAGGAGGAAGAAATCTGAGCAGCCAAGAGACAGCGTAGATATGACGTCACAATCCACTTTGTTCCCATATGTATCTGAGCGTGACGGTCACGCGAATTCAGTGCTTCTTCCTTATCCCAAAAGTGTCCAACGTACCTAAAAAGTTTTCACTTGAAACAAACAAGATGCATAAACAAAGAAGCTGTTTAACATTTAATTTCGGAGCATTGAAATATGTAAATGAAAATTATGCAGAAAAAAAGGAAAAAAAGAAAATTTAGTTCCATTGAAAAATAAAAATTTCCTGAGTTGGTCTTTCCAACTGAGCCATTGACAGACCCAGATCAACAGAGTACCTTTTTCATTTTTTTAAAATAGTTTTTGCTTTCTTTTTTCCCAAGAGCTCTAAAATTACTTATAAACTATTAACTATAGAAAACAATTAACGATTTCAAATAAGTACAATTCAGCTAATATCAGTTGTCGGCTATGAAATCAAATATAATGGCCTGAGTGATTTGGCAGTTATTACATTACTGAAAGAATCGCGTATGTTTCTTGAATCAGCACAGAGACTGAAGGTGATACCTTGGTGAAGTTCTTCATATACGGAAACTAAGACTACTTATGAAAATATAAAAGCAATGTATATACAAATTTGCTAAACAAAATAGCTTAGGGCAAATCGGTATGTTTAGGGATGGACGCGAGACGAGAATCGGGGCTGTCTCGTCTCGTCTCGCAGTGGTAAACCTCTGTCTCGTCTCGTCTCGCAAACACTGTGTCTCGTCTCGCGCCTCGCAAAGAAATTGCTGTCTCGTCTCGCGCGAGACGCGAGACGTCTCGCGAGTCTCGCAAAATTAAGGACTGCGATTTCGTTACCATTTTATACTAACTTATTATTGGGATTTTATTGAAAATTAATATTAATAATAACAATTACTTACATATAGCCACATTAGTAGATATATTAATAAGTATATCAGCATATATCGGCATTTGAAGTAAAAGAAATTGAGATTTAATCCGTATATAGAATGTCACACCGAAAATATAGTATTTATTTTTATTTACTAGCTGCGTGCCCGTTCTTCGTACTGTAGTAAACGAAAATTTTCCTAACATGAGTAATTTCAATTAATTCCAGTGATGTGGCATCTAAAATAAAAGCAAAATTACTTGACTCTTGATGTAAAGTTTGCGTCATGAGTATTAACCTGGCATCATTGCAATATAATGACTCAGAAAACTACGTCAGTGTCATTCGCGATCAGAAAAGTGAAAAGCTTAGCGGTTTGCAGAGAACTCCCGACTTTCAAAATGTGTTATTTCTACATCATACTGTAGTTCTACATCATACTGTTCAAGTTGTAGCATTAAATACCTCAGAACATTAAATACTTCACATTAAATACTTCACACTACATGAAATGGACAACCGTTTGTTTTAAAATAGCTGCGCACCCGCTCTTCATACGAGAAGTAGCGAATATTTTACTAAAATCATATCTGCATAAGACAAAACAGATTTTTTTTTTTTTTAAGTTCAAGTAATCTCCTCTGTTGAAATTACTGCGGGATATATTAACACAAATTAGAATTACTTATCGTTCAGTTGGTTGTAAGATAACCCTTGAAAAATTATAAACAGAACACTTTTAGTCTTTATTAAATCTCTACTATTTACTTTAACGTCAATTTCAAGTCTCTATAAAATATGTGTAATTTTTATATTAATGAAAACAGGATTATATTAACGATAATTATAATTATTTGCCTAATATTTCCAATAACATTACCGTGTGTGCATTTTTAGATTTCATTATAATATCTCAGTTGGTTAATAAACGTCTTATTTTTTGTTTATATTTTAAATTACTGAACAGTTAATTTGTTGACGACTATCCGTTTGTACTTTTCCACAATAATTTTTAGCGATAGTACTACAGTCGTTATGTTCGCCCTGTTTACAGAAAAATTAAACCATAATCCCCCTAATGTATATCGAGTGTGGATTTTTAAAAAAAAATGAAAAGACATCTAACAGGCAAAGATAATTTTAGAATAGGAACCCAACTGCAAGATAAAATGATGCGGAGAAAGAAAAATTATAAAAGTTTTGCAAGCCGAAGGAAGGGAAAACATGATAATATAAACGAAAAGAGAAATAGTTTTTAAAAAAATTGCTTGCATTTCTTTCCGTCCGATATTAATATATAATAATAAAAAATGTCATTTTAATCTCTTTAAAATAGGCCAACAATAGGGATTTAACCGCCCCTAGAAAGTTGTTACCAGGGTGGGCGCCCCCCCCCCCTCTACGCACGCCGCAACGTGCGGGAAAGTTTGAGGATAATATCGGTACAAGGATATTTCAACGAAGGATATTCAACCATATTTCAACCTACTCAGACTAAGCATCAATGAGAATGCAAGTTGTCTGATATACCCGAGTCTCTCTCTGATATACCCGAAACCCGATTATCACAGGGGCAAGGGGGGGGGGGCGGTAGTCCGGTGCCCCTGAAAAAAAAGGGGGCCCATATATATCCCGATTATCTAAATTATAAATTCATAAGTACTGAAATAGTAATTGTGGGGAAAAAACTGAATTTCCTCTATAATATAGGTATTACCTAATTGTCTATCACTAGATCAATTTAGAGATATTTTTTTGGGGTGATAAATACGATTTGATTAAAGTACAAAAACTACAGTTAACTGAAATGCAATTTTCGAGTACAACAGCGGTCAAAACTGGGTTAAAATGCTTAAAAAAGGGGGCTCAGTAAAGGGGCTTAATGCGTAAAAAAGGGGATAGTAAGGGGGGGCCCAAACTTAATGCCCCGGGCCCCGTCTAAAAGTGGTCAGATTTGAACATACCGTACCGCCTTTCCTATTTACTTATTATTTTTCTTTCAACTCTTCTCTGTTTTCTTTTTTTTTCCGCCTCTTTCTTTATCCTCTCCTTTGTGTGTTTTGTATATCTCTCGTCTGTTCTAATTTTAAATGTTACGAGTTTGTGCGTATTGTAGAGTGCTGATAGTATACCAGGACCGAAAACGAAGGAGACGCAAGTTAAACGGTAGAGGCTTCAGGCAAATTGTCGCTTTTCAGATCGTATTTATGCGAGAATTCTCGCGAGAAATCTCGCGCGAGACAAGACTCTGTCTCGTCCCGCGACTCGTCCCGCAAAATATTTTCTTTCTCTTCTCGCGTCTCGTCTCGCAAAAAAACTGCCTGTCTCGTCTCGCGAGACAATGCGAGAACGCGAGACAATGCGAGAATTCTCGCGTCTCGCGTCCATCCCTAGTATGTTTGCTCTACATTCTATGCAGTTCTCAAACAAAAGTAATTCACGTCTGCTGTTTCAGATTATGAATAATTTGTTACATGAATGGTAAAAATAAAGTAACAAAATGGCAGTTCATATACTTACGAGACAAGACGGGCAATTTTTCACTATTTCTGCGGAGGCGAGACGAGGGAAAGTTCGCAGTTGCTACAGGATAAGAGGCAGCCCTCTTTCTCGTCTCGCAACCATCCTTAAAACTAATTAATTGCAAATCCTTGATTATTTTGAATAGAAAAAAAAAATCCTATTCTATGTCATACCTTGCGAAAAAACTATAATGTATCAAGCTCTTCCCAGCCTTACTAAGAAATAAAGCAGAAAAGAACTGGCGAATTAATGATGAAAAAATAAAAACAAAGGCTTACTTGGAATCTGCTCAGAGCTCATATACAAGTATAATTAGCCAAGCGCCATACCAAAATTCTAAGGAGTGTCACTGACTTGCTTTTACATTCTCCGATGTATTTTCATATGCAAAATTGTCGAGATGATTTACATGCAACTCCGCTCAGTTCAGTATCATCAGTGTTTTCTACCCAATTACAATGCCCAAAGAAATTCATAATTTCAAATTTTAATAATTAAGAAACGATCAAATATGCATAGTGATGAAAATTTAAAATTGGAAAATTAACAATATAAAATTTTCATCACAATATAAATTTGATCTAGACAGATCTAGATACACATTTTAGTAGACATCCAATAATGTAAATATGGATACTTCTTGATTTCAGAAATTTAAATTATTTTCTCCTATTATAAGTTTTACAATCTTTGTTTACTATCTTTGTTGGTGCTTCTCCTTTAATATATTTCCAGTTTTGAAGATTATTGAACTTCTTTTATTTGCCAATTTATTTCTTTTCAAAAATGCCCGTTCTTTTCAAAATACTCGTTCTCAACGTGAATCTGAAAGTATGGATGTGACCTCTTCAAATACTGATACTCTTTTAGTATCGGTTGTACTAGTCGTTCATTAAACTGTTGAGAGCTGAAAATTTTCTCCCTCCTTCTTTTCTGGTGATTTTAAATTTTTGTATAGTTCGGCGAGAATTCTTTCTCTGAGTTGTAAATCTGGCTTGTTCATCCTAAGCATGATCCATGGGATTTAGTTTAGAGGGAAATGCAGCCACTCATCATGCGATCAATATCTTTTTCTGACAGAATCGGACATTCTAACAGCCCTATGCGGGGAGACAATGTCAATAACCAGAAAAACTGTGGACAGGACTTCTTAGGAGAACATGACTTTAAACTCTTGCTGGCTAGAATGAATTGCTATTATAGATGTGATGTCTTCAAAATATTTTTCAATTTCGGGGAAAGAAAATAAATCGGAAATATGTTTAAGATAGATTTTTAAGTAACAAAAGCCATCAGGTTCGTATCAGATGGTTGAGATGCTGAGGCAATGACCACGTACATTTTTACGTCGTAAAATTTTTATCCAACTCGATGTACGTAAAAATCGGTGTACGGTGTAACATGGGCGGGTGCTTGTATTAGCCCGTGAATGAAGTCAAACAAGGTAATGTCAATTCTTGACTGCAAAATAAGCGCTTAGAATCGCAGCGTGAATTCCGGGGCACCCTACTGGTTACCTCCTATCAACCTAGACAGCTGTATCAGACACCACGATTGAAAAAAAAAAAAAAAAAAAAATTGCGAAGAGGGAGGAAAGGGGGGGGGGCGCAAAATCGAATATGAAAAAGATGGGGGGGGGGGCTGGATGAGCTTCCATTGTAGGAACGAAGTGAGCCGAATCACGACGGGGCGTAGAGCTTACACTAAATCATTGAAGGACCTCTATTATAAGGAGTGAGGGATCTAAATATATATACTCCTTATATAAACTCCTTCTGTGTTGGGAGCATCTACTCTCTTGTGCGCCTTTTATGGACCTCGCCGACCCCTCGCTGTTTCTTAACACCCTTTCTCTCGCCAGGGTAGGTAGCCCTCCATGCAAAAACCTCCTTTGTATAACTGTTTGTCATAAGTCAGATATTAAAAAAAAAGAAGGAATAAAATAGAAGGAAGGAATTTTCCTTCTTTATAAAAACGGGGAGAGGTGGACTTCGTGAGATTTCTTGACTTTCAGTGTTATTGTGTAGTCCTTGCATATGCATTTGGATTAGTGTATGAAATATTTGAACAGCGGTGTAACGTGGGGAGAGGGAGGGGGATTGAGGGAAAAAAAATGCCATACGTCTATATCGTGTAGCCAAACTCAATAGTATTTTGTCATTTTATGTATCTGTGTTAATACTTAACCTACTCGGGCAAAATATGTTGGATTGCGTCGAGTGAAAGTATTGAAAGAGGTGAAGGACAGATAATTATTTTGATTATTGTTGTAATCTTGATGTTTTTATTTTTAATCGACTCTTCAAGTATTTTCAGGAGGAGAAAAAAGTCTCTTTAGGTAGAAATGCTTTTAAAGTATTGCTTTTGAATTCAACGGTGCATATTATTGTCAAAGGACTTTATTTTTTTTTTATTCAAAGTAAATGGTAAATGAGAAATTTTTTTTGCCATATAGTGATTAAAATGTATCACATTATGTGAAAATAAATTTCTTGCTGTAATTTTTTTTTTTAAGTTTTTGATATATTAATTAAAAATTTATATCATTTATTTCTCTCGCAAATTTTTCTTGTTGAAGGCTTTGCTATAAGTCCGATGACTAGAGATTGTATTCGGTCAAGTAGAAACAATAAGCATTTTAAGACAAGTTTCGCTTAAAACAGATTTCACTGTACAGAGAAAATTCTCAAGTTGCACAAATTTCCGGGGAACGAAACGTGCTCATAACATTTACATACACTGGGAAATTTCCGAAAACGAACCATTTGAGGTTCCTAAATGAAGTGTCTAATTTACAGATATGTTCAACTTACGAAGATACATGTATTTGTTATTGCATTTTCAAAAAAATAATTAAACTTAGGAAGGAGCCAAAGAAGAGAGATTTCACTAATTGGACTCTTTTTGTGTTAGCCGCATGTGTCCGATAAAATGTTGTATGTATTACGTTTAATTTCAGAGAAGATTTTTTTTTTTCAATAAAGGTTGTATAGCAATTTTTTTCCCATTAAATCTTGTATTTTTAAATGAATTTTCGTTTAGCAGTAATCAAGATTAAGAAGGTCTGTTAATTCACAAATACTTCCATTTACTGGTAGTTCTTCTATAATTGAAAAACGTTGGATTAAATATTATGTGTAATAAATATGGTTTAAATGTTTGAACAAGATAGAATAAATTGAGTTCAGGACGCTTGTACACGTAATGTTTAATAATGTTTTGCACCATTTCATCAAGTTTACTTTCTCCCATTTACAATTGCAGATCATCCAAATGGGTGTCCTCACAAAATGTCTTACTTCAAAAGCAACACTTACAACACTGGTTATTATCCGTTTCACCTGCTCATCCCTTCGCATCATCTGTGACCAAAACGTATCATCTCGTCCAACGCTTTTCAGAGCGAAAGTGACACCCCCTTGTTAAACACTTTTTATTATTGTCATTATCTCTTTTGCATCGGGGACGCAATCTTTTTGCGAAAAACCAAACGGGAAAGCCAGAAATGTATCCAGAGAGCCGCGGCAAAACAGTTGTAATGATGATTAATGGCGGCACCAAGGTTGTAGTAATTCAATCTTTTTTTTTGTTGTTGTTTCTCTGCTTTGCCCCCAAAGCCATATAGCTGAAACTCATTTGAAGGCAATCAAGTGGAGAAGACCCATTAGTAAAAGTATCCGAAATGAGCCTTTCATTTGCTGGTGATTCTGTTCTCAGACTTTATTTTTAATTGAGAAGTGAACTGGCAGATGTACGTATCCGGTTCTCAAGACTTGCGAACACTGGTTACGAACACGAGCACACTGGAAGTGTACGCGTACGCTCCGAGGGCAAGTGAGGGAGAAAAAGACGCGTCTTTCATAAAAATGAGTCATTTAGTTATTATCGACTATTAGTTTTGCCATGTTTACATTCTCATTCCTTTTCCTTGCGCAGTTTCGCTTCTGACTTAATGTCAAATCGTGCTCTAAATGAATATAATGAGCTCGGAAGAATCGGCCATTTAGTTTAGACCACCGTAAGGAATACGATGCAGCTGTTTCACTTTGAAGTCTTGTGCTGTAAAATGCTATTGAAATAACGATAAATAAGTCAACAGGCATTACTCTCCCTCCATTATTTTAGTTTTCTTACACTTTCCAGCAAAGCTGAAAAGTGTGTATGATTTTGTTTCGTCATTCTGTCTGCTCTAACTGCTCTAAAAATATGTATGGGGCTTTGTTTGATGTGCATTTTAATTCACCCAAATATAAATAAAATAAATGTTATCATTGAGAATGTATATTACGCTGGATCGAAAAAATCAAATTTTGAATTATAAAATAATCGGCTAGTGCACAAAAGGTGACAGACCACAAGCTTTATTAGCAGATTAAAGTCTGGAGTCTGTGATTTAATATTTTTTTCCTCGACAAACGGCTTAAAGTTTCAAAATTTTATTAGTTTTTTATAAAAACTTGAAAATTTGCACAAAATAAAGCATTATCTTTTTTGGAATTCTTTTTCACAAAATTCTTTTTCTTTAAGCACTACATTTACTGTAAAACCACAAAAAAATTACTTACGTGTTCTTAATGTAGAATTGCAATTATTCGTACCTAAGCGAAATATGTTTAATTTTTGAAAATTTTATCAACAATGACAACATTTACTGTAGTCAGAGACAAGCATCTCGCTTTCTTTATCTCTTTACATATTAGCTAAGCTCGTTTCCTTATTAATGACTATGTTATTTTATCTCTCACCCCCTTTATTGAAAATTGTCCTAAAAATGTATGCCAAAAATACGACATAATTTTACATAGATTTAAATACTATTAGTTCACAACAGCTTTAATCTATTGTTACAGTATTTCGTAAGCTGCAGAATATGCATCACATGTATTTTTCTATAAATAGGTTACAGTCATAAAAATTTCAACATAGGGTTACCAGGCGAAGTACACGAAAGATGAGAGATAAAATGACATAGACAATTAATATCGTTTTAATATGGCAATAATGAAACTAAAAAATTAGGGGGGTTCAGGGGGTGGGGTCTCCCCCTGACGAGGCTCGAACAGCCGAGTTTTAATGACTATGCCATTTTATCTCTCACCCCCTTTTTATGTATTATTTATACATCTGAAAAAAACCCGATTTTCTGTTCACTGACATTATGTGGGTGTTCACTTTTTGCGGCTTTCCATTCGTTAGCCTAATACAAGCAAACTGGAAATGTCTTCTTACTTCGAGTTAATAAGTAATAAAAAATTACTTCGAGTTTCTCTTATATCCAATAAACGGTCCATTTCAGTCATGCATTTATAATTAAAATTTATACTCGTTTTTAGAGTTAAATGCAAGCATTCGATTCTTTAATTGAAGGTGCTTGCAATGAACTCTTCAAGGCTTTCTTGTCTACAAACCTTCTGTGAATTACTCAGAGCATGTTTGTTGACTAGTGCCAGTGTGATTGAAATTTACAATTCTGTATTTATCAGAAGCAAGGCTGATTTCGAAAATGGCATTCCTGCTACAGGGTGAAACGGAACTGTGATAAACGCAGGACAAAAGGGGGAGTAATTCGGATATTAGAGCATCGATTTGATCGTCATAAGGATGGACGCGAGAGGGAAAATAGGCGTCTAGCAAAACAGCCTAAAAGCTTTGTCTCGTCTCGCAAATCCCTATACCGTAATGTTAAAAATTCTTGTCTCGTCTGGCAAAAAAGGTGTAAATCTCTGTCTCGTCTCGCAAAAAATCTGTAAATCTCTGTCTTGTCTCGCAAAAAGTCGCCTCGCATCCATCCTTAATCGTCCAGTGGTTCATTTGTCTTGCTACATAATTTGTCAATCAGCGCACCTGTCATACACCTGTTTGACTACATTGACGGACAAGCGTCGATAATGTCTGATTGGAGAATGTCTCATCACCTTCGAGAGATTGTCGACTTCGAACCCATAAAATGTGAGCTGCTTAAATTAACGTAATCGATTTGGCTACCGATTTCAGAGGCATATTTGAAACAGTTCTAATAGACGTACATTCGAAGCAGTTGGCGGGTCGGCCGCCCGGATGCCTATCTCAATCCAGATAGTTCACAACAGACAATCGAGAACTCCGGATCTTATGTTTCGACAAAAAAATTAGTCTTCTGAATTCAATTTTGAATTTATATATGCATTACATCTCATAACATTCATAATAAAAGTTTATGGAGCTTCTGTCTGGCGCTCCCGCTCTCCTGCTGAAGACGAAAGATATAAACTCTTAGCTCGTCGATTTCATCAATTGCGATTCTTGAAGATGTTTATTAAATCAAAATTATTTCGAAGCCAATAATTACTTCAATTTCATCAACTGGTCACAAATGTCACTGAGGAAAATCACTCAATCGGCACTCTTCACTAAATTGTCCATCGAAGAAACTCTACGCAACAATGTAATGTGTTGCGATTTTTTTTCCCTTTCCAGAAGCTTCCATCTCATGCATAAGCCGTGAGACGAGCGATCAAGCTAGTGACGGATACTTCTTACAGAAGATTTGTAAGACAAAAAAAAAAACGTTAACACTTCAACGCGAGCACCTTTCAATTAATGAATAGAATTTCCACATACATTTTGGGTCCGAGTTTGATTACCGGTATGGGCTTGGGTGTTTATGCTGTTCTTTTTAGGGATAATGATGACCGCCGATTTTGTTACCAATTCAAGGCGACCTACCGGGAAAGACTGCATGTAGGGATGGACGCGAGACGAGACAGAATTTTTAACATTACGATATAGGAATTTTAGGGGACGAGACAAAGCTTTTAGGCTTTTTTGCGAGACGCCAATTTTCCGTCTCGCTTCCATCCCTAAAAAAAACAGCCTTTCAAAATGAGTGCCAAGTTTGATTACAAATCCAAGCACACACACACATAAAATGGACTTCATTGGATCTCGATATTAAAAGGAGCTCGAAGTATGGCCATTTCCACGGGGCACCACATTGTTTGTAGGGGTACACGCAATAAAATTTTTGTGATTTTGCAGTAAATGTGATGTAGTGCTTAAAGAAGAAGAGCTCCGTGTAAAATATCACAGAAAAGTTAATGCTTTATTTTGTGAAAAATTTTAATTTTTATTAGAAACTAATAAAATTTGGAAACTTCAAACCGTTTGAGAAGAATAAATAATCAGATTTTAACATTTTTACTCCAGATTTTCACCTGTTAATAAGTTTGTGGTCGGTCACAGTATGTGTCCTAGCCGATTTTGAGATTCGAAAATTCGATTTTTTCGATCCACCCTAATGTATATGTAGATAAAGGTACACATTTAAGTTTAAATTAAATATATGGCACAAAATATATAGAGGCACAAAATTTGAAAAATGCCCAGAACAACCCAGTGCCATATTCAGACCCTGATTCAGATGTATAAATGATGGATGTATAACACCATGCAATCAGGTTGCTAACAAAAGCGGAAGAACTTTTTTACTTCTTTTCAAGGGGATGTTTTATTTGGTCCTTTTTTTCATTTTTGTAGCTCATTGACTTTAAGTTGAAAGCTAATGAAAATATTTATTTCGGCTTCTTTTTGGTATGCGCGGCATTTAAATATAAAGCGAAAAGATAGACGTTGCTATTGAGGTCTATTTAATATGCACCATCTATGACAAAGTTCACGGTACGCAATTGTTGTGAGTACTTATCGTCGTAAAATGAGGCTTTTATTTAGTCTGTACACATAAGAGTAACGTGACCGATTTTTTTTTTTTTTCATGGAAGGGGCACATATTATATTCAAGATTAAAAAGAGCGTAGGTTCTCTTTAGACCAATATACCTACGTTTCTGTATAAGGTTAAAAACAGTTTTTTTTTTTTGTTAATGATTTTCAAAATGAAATCGTGCAGGGGGGAGGTGGCACGTGACCAACGCTTCTTAGATATAGAAAGCCTCAAAACTCCTACGTCACCAAACTTTGACGTCATCATTAGGCCTACATTTAAAAGTTTATTTTCATAAAATAAAACTTTCTGTGGAATTTACCCATGAATAGCAATACTTTAACAATTTGAGATAAAAAGTATAATTTCACTACAAATGTCAGTTTTTAACCATGACTAATTAGATAATATGATAAGGAAATAGAACATAGTGAATAATTTTGTTTGAGAATTGCATTTTAATTTTAATGTTTAATCTAAGATGTTTTCTAATATTTATAGGATTCAGCAGAAATTTTAAATAGTTTTAGTTTGTGAAATTAAAACTGGGATGACGTCACTTTCGTAGGCCAAATGATGATGTCAAAGCTTGGTGACGTAGGATTTGTAAGGCTTTCTATATCTAGGAGGTGTTGACGCGACCCTTGAGCATCTCTCGACTCTACGCTAATAACCATACGTCAGTGATAACAAAAGAAGAAACGTTTCTCGTTTTCCGGTATTTTTAAGAAAAGTTATTCGCTTACTTTTTATTAATAGAAAAGAGAATGAGTGTGTGAGAAAGAGAGATATACATGTACAAATTCTTTACATTCATCATGCAGAAACCTTCGAAACTCTTCATCAAGACTTTAACTTTATTATCCACACACAATCAAAAACAGCTGTTAAATTTTAGTTTTCATGCAAGCAAATTTATCATTAAATATAATGAGTCTTTGGTATTTTTGACTATTTGTATTTAATACCTGTAATTGTATGAGTATTGCATTCACGGACGCTTTATCGGCCATTTTTCTTTTTTCTGTTTAGTTTTTCCCCTGAATTTACTTCATCGAATATCACCATAGGCATGACTCTGCAAACCTGTCGCGATTCAATCAGCGAAATGCTTATGCCGATTGGTGCATGTACCATTGAAAAGCTTTTGCTTTTGCATCCGACAATTTTAATCTCTGCTTTGTCTGACACGGTTTCTTTGTCACCGGGAAAGAGATCGTACATTGATATAGGCCTCAGACCGATTTATTTTATCGAGCCCTATCGGTATGTCAGCTATCATGCTATAATTGCATTTTATTTGCGAAAGGAAGAGATTTCTTCGTTAAATCTGTTCTTAATAATAGATTGCAAATTCCAGCAGCAGTTACAATATCACGCAAGATCAAGATTGAGCACCGGATTTTTTTGAACCGAAAAATGCGATGGCAGCATACTATGAACAAAAACATCGACTATCGCATAAGAGTGCTCATGCTGATCTGCTAGGTCTATTTTCCATTAAAATCAAACACTAACAACTCTAATTCTCGAGGATTATCTAGGAAAAAAGAAAATGATTTCCTCTCTATTATAAATTTAAGACGAATTCCTTATCACATCACAAATATGCTATCTCGGTACTGAAATTTGAGATCTTGCAATGAATTTATTAGTTTTGTTGTTCAGAGGATGAGGAGGTATTTTTGCCCTTTCAGACCTACTAATAAGGCTTTTGGGTGAAAAAAATATATATAAGATATGGTTTTAAGTAGATAATAGTTTTCTAATCAAAGGCAACATAAAAGTAGTTTAAATAGTTTTAGCTAGTAGTTTATATAGTTAGATGTAAAATCCACTTCAAGTTTATTGTTTGTATTCGTTGTGCCATAGAGTTTTTCAGTCTAGTGTTTGCGCTATAGATTTTTTTTTTTTTTATGAGATTATTACATTAAGAGATACAAAACTTTTTCCGTAGGTGATTTAAGTAATTACTACAAAGCAACAGTTTAGAACGAATCTCCATGCATTAATAATTGGATTAATTATGCAGCTCATTTGTTTGTAGCTCTTTAAAGGAACTCAAATTAATCAAATTTTAAGTTTTTCTTAAGTAAAATATACATATAAGTTTAATTATAAATATACTGTGTGTAAACATACATTCGAGTATACTATTACACTTTCAACATCATAATAAAATCTCCCAAAACAATTAATGCTTTCGATTTTTTCTTATTGGAGCATTCTTTTAAAAATGTGTCATTATTCTATAGAAATTTTATTAAAACAAGAAACTGAGATTTATCATTCTGCTAAATGTTGAAATTTTAATTATTTATTGATATTCATAAAATACTATGCAATCAAATACTCTCCAGATGGAAGATAACAAAATTTTTGGGGATTTTCATTTGAAATAAGTGCAAACTGTGATTATAGGCTATGAACTTTTACAAATTCGAAAGATAGAACATTTGAAAAAATAAAAATTGAGAAAATTATTGCACTTTAACTAAAGGTGATAAAATGATAAAAATTGCTGCAAAAAAAAATATATATATATTAGACAGGACACTAAAATCTGGAAAAAGAATGCATTACTTTTATCTAAACTTTCAGAAAGTAGACCATTATGTATTACCGATTAGTGTCATCACTTCTGTTTTGAATTTAATAGATTATTTTTTAAATGAAGAATGAGCAAAACCATTTATTAATAAAGTATTTTATAAAACAATAATAAATGAATAAAATCTTTATCTGAGTATGCGTTATTCGACAACAAAAACCAGGAGAAAGAAACTTTGGTTATCCGTTTTAGAAAATTTAAACTTCTTTAGTAATGCTTTTGAGTTCACATTCTTAACTTCTCACATTAAACTAAAATTGAAAAAAATGGAAGATCCTCACTCTAAAAAATTTTTATGGCATAATTTTCTTAATTATCTTTTCTTTTGTATTCGAATAAACCTAAACTCTGTTTTCATCGTCATATAGTTGAAGCAAAATTTTGTCAATTTTTTCTTCTCTTCTTTATATTTTCTTTTTTCTCTCTCTGAGACTCTGAGGTTTGTAATACGATATAAATGACAATAAGAATCCGGTATGGTGAGGTAAAACGGGTACAGAAACCTTCATTTTTGTTGTTCATGGGCTGTTATTCATAACGTTAACCATTCAACTTTGTTTAATGCAATACGAATGCATTTGTCCCCTTCACACCTGGAAAAAAATTAAATACCAGCTCGAATAGTTTTAAATGCAAAAATTTTAATTTTATTAAGAGCTGCTTTTTCATAAAGGTGTAGTACAATGGATAATAGTTTTTTTTATTTCCTAGAATAATTTACAAATTATTCAAATTTAAAAACATTATAATATGACCAGAGCTGAGACCTAAGCTTTGGATAAATACTGTATTTCGACATCTCACTGTTGAGTTGAAAAGGTTTAGTAAAATGTGTAGGCATTTCTTTTTGATGAAAAATATATAAACAATTTAGAAAATTCGTTTATTTATTTTTCATTATTTTAAGTGATTTTTCATCCTGTATTTTCAGACACTACTAGGCAAAATTTCTGCGCATTAAAAATTTATTAGGAGTATTTAGAAACATATTAACCCCTTAACAGTCGTGTTATTTTCAAGAAAACGGTCATAAACGTGTCTATTTTTTATTCCAAAAAATTGCATAAAAATATGTATTCATTTTAAAGTTTTGGCTATTTTCTTAGTGCGAAAGAAAAAAAAAATAAATTTCTTGGAAAAGCCAGCGTTCAGGGTTATTGTGACTGAATGTGTGTACACTCTAAAAAATAAAGGAACAATTACTGGAAACTTTCCGTACAATTTTACGGAAATTCTCCGTTCATATTTGAATACAGTACAACACCAAGGGTGCGTACACCAAGGGTCAACGCCTCTCTGAAACAGAATTTCTACTGGAGTTTACAGGAATAAAATTCCGTAAATATACCGAAATAGTACTGGCGCTGCCAGTACTTTTTCCGTATTTTCACGGAAATTATTTTTACAGTGTAATGTACTAAGCAGGGAATCATTAAAAATGTATGTTTTAAACACCAAAGTAGAATTTTATTAAGCTTACCTCGTAAAATAAACACATATTTGCAAAGTTTTCTTTGAACATAAGTAAAAAAGGTGAGCTAAGATTGCACAATGCTATCCCAAATATACATATTTGAGTCCTGCTACCATCTAGTTAAAAATAAACAAGTTAAAAATAGTCTGCTATTGTCATTTGCTGTGTAAAATGAGATATAAAAATATCCGTGGTTAAGAACTGAAATGCTCTTATCTTTTGGCGCATAACATTTGAATACTATTGCCCGGAAATATGATGGGCTCTAGAAATAGAGGGAGAAAGCTTAGCCCGTGCTTTGACGAGGCGAGGCTTAAGGGGTTAACAGCCCAACTGCATTCACATCCCCCTCCTCCCATCATACTATAAATTATAAGAAAAAGTTTAAAAAAAAAATTACTTTTTTTTAGTAAGCTGTTTAGACCTTTCCTATGCATTGAAAGTAGCAGAACTTTTCAATTTTTCAGGAATGCATTAGTTTCTTGCAAGCTTTTTCAAGACATAAGAAAATAACACCATAAGTAGATAAAAGCTAATATTTTGTTCCTAAATACAATTAAGGAACTTTTTAAGGATATAAATCTGGCCAACTAATATCTGAAAGAGTAGGCTGAAAAAGAAGTATAATTTAAAAACAACTTTTTTTTTTGTTTGTCATAAAAAAGAAATGGCTATCCATTTTACCTCTCCACAACCTATTAAACAATTGGTGCTAAATGGTTATAACAAATCAAAAGCTCTATCGCTCTCTTACTCTCTGATTTGTGGAAGGTGGGAATTTTTACAGATGAAGAAGAATGGAGTCTTTGTACCCACCCGAAATGGTCCTCATTGTTTTATTTTATATGTATGTGTTCTATATGCAATGTTCTTTGTAATTGTATTAAGTATGCTATATGGTTTGTAGTATGTAAGTACGGTAGTTATTTCTAACCGTATGAATATGTCATTTTACGTTTAAATGTTTTGCAATATTAATTTTAAAAATGAAATTAAAAAGTTTTTTTTTTTTCATTTTCATCATTTAATTAGGTAAATAAATGCACACCTTTAATGGTAGTAAAAAATAAAACTTACAAAAGGCTTTTAATGTATAAAAATAATTAAACATTTTAATATTAAAACCATATTTCAGATTAATTTACAAGTGATATTTTTTAAAAAGCTAAAACCGTGCAAAAGTAGGAACCCTAATTTTGGTGTTAAACGTTTTTCATAGACCAGAAGGAGTACTGTCTAGATACTAAGTAGCAGGGGTAAAAATTTTCAAGAACATATAATATTATGAACAAAAATTTTATTAAATTATTTTTATATAATGCCAAAGACCAATGTTGAAAAGTACTTTAAAAGCATTTAAACAGGTAAAACAAAAAAAGAATAAAGATTTTTTATACAGATTCCGTAATAAAAATATTCTAAAATCACAGAGGATGAACATTGAACAGGTGAATAATTTCACTTCTCAGTACTTCGTATTGTTATGAGTCTTTGTATTAGTGATTAAGTTTATTAAAGATAAGCATCGGACATCGGTCTATTTAAATCGATCAGTATTGCACTGAGCTTGTGTGAGCTGCTCTAAGAAATCATGAGCCAAATTTTCGGCAACTAACGACTGATACAGATAACATTCGTAAAGCATCCATTAGCAAATCTATTTTTTTTCCCTTTAAAGATTTGTTTTATAAATTTCTTTAATATATTTAGTATCTATGTTCTTTTGTTTTTGAGAAACATTGTTATGTTTCTTAACTTAAAAGATATTAAATCAATTAATTACCGTGTTTACTAGCGTAATAATAGCCTTTGCATATAGTAGTCGCACCCCCGTCCCCGTTTTGAAGCAGAAAAAATGTCAAAATATTTTCTCTGCATAAAAGTCGCTGTCGTGTATTTGACCTTCATCTAAAAAACAGAAAATTATCAGCTGTACTCTTCCCATAACTTGTACTCATAATGGATTCATCTGACAGCTTCAGTTAAAGATGATTCACTACAAACTGTGTATTATGTTGTTTTTTTGTCAAAATTTCTATAAAGATTATTAGTGAATATAAAAACATAACCATCAAAAGAAAAATGCCTCTTTTTTGTGTGTTACTGATGTAAAGACTGCTTAATAAACAGTAGTAGATTTCCCCGCATAAGAGTCGCACCTTGACTTTCACAATGAAAAATTGGCAAGAAAAGTGCGACTATTACGCGAGTAAACACGGTATTTCAGGGCATTGAGTAGTTTCAGTCTAACCCTGATATACAGTAATAAGGACTATAGTAATGATAAGCAAATAAAATTACTAAAATATTCACTAATAATTAATTTTATTCGATGTTTTAAATTCAATGTTCTGTTTGTTATTACATGTTAGAATCGCTGATACTTGAGTTTGAAAAATTAAGGGCTATTTCAAAAAAAAAAAAGGAATTAATATGACATTTACCCGGTTTTGCTGTGTCAAGAATTTCATTTTTCATATCCACTTTCATTTTTCATACGATAGGTGAATTAACAATGCAAGTGAAAATTTTCAGTTGATAAATAATTAATTGAAATGGGAAAAAAAAAAAAAATTGGGCGATCGTTTGTGAAATCGATCGGGGGTTTTGTGAAATTCATAATACTTTTTACTTAATTGCTTTTAATTTCTAATTATTGCATAAGAAGTGTTATTTTTTTTTATTGCATCAATTTTGTGATGACATAAATAGCTCTTTAAAAGAGGTGCTTTTCTTGAGTAAATAATTTAAATAGGAATCAGCCTTTAAATAAATTTTTAAAAAAGTAAAATCAGACATTCTTATTTTTGATTTTTTCCCTTTGGTATTCTGAAGAAAGAATAAGGCTTACCTTTGTTTGTTACAGTTCAGAGAATGAATTTGGTGTTATTGCATGACTAATCCAATTATTTGCATAAAATGCTGTGTGATTTTTTTTTTTTTTAATCGTGGCAAAAAATATCTTGTGTTAGTTTCTTTTGTTTAGATTTCCATTGAAAAATCTATATAAATTTATATCCGGATTTGAGGCTCGAAATAAGATTTTCTCAGAATACGCAGAATTTATCCCACAATCTTCAATGGTTCATATGACAAGAAAGTGATTCTCAACAAGAGATAGCAATGGCTGCCGATTCAAGGACTTAATCTTTTTATTATTATTATTATCATTACGATAACCAACCTATGACAAAGAAATCTTCTGGGTATAGGTACCATATTCCTGGAAGAGAAATATTTAGGTGGCGACTGCTGAGAAGAAACAGGGATTTTGTTAAGGCATTACATGAAGCATGGATATACTTTTTTTTCTGAAGTGTGTGTATGTGTGTATGTGGGGGGGGGGGAAGGACAAGAAAATTGAATATGGTAAAACTAATATCTAAATTTATCCTTTTAAAAGTGTCTTGATACTTTGTAGTATTCAGATTTACATTAATGAGACTAGAGTTGCAGTTGCATTTATTCAGTTTCATGTTGTATTTTTCAATACGCAACAGGTCTTTTTAGCATTTTCCAACAAAATTGAAAAATTTGGTTTGTACGTCTGCTTGTAAGCTCTTATTTTGCCGTAAATGTATGTGGAGTGCTGCAAAATTTACATATTTTATTCAAGTGTACTGTACAAATGTACCCTATTTAAAATACCGCATAAAGTATATAAGTTTTTTTACAGAAGCGCACAAAGAATATTCAGTATAGTAGGCTGCATAAAAAAGTCAGTGTTTAAAGTGTAAATTAGAGACGTTAATATTTTTTAAACAGAAAAATTTAATAAATGTTATTAAAATTTATAAAATGAAGCTCTTACCTAGAAAGTGTATCATAATTCTTTTAAAGGAACACATAAAAATAATTTCAATATAATACTGTTTCTGGTGATTTAGAGGCGTCAATCAGTTTTAAGAGCAATGAAATATCAATACTACTAAATTCTTATTACAGCTTAGTGCCCATCAAAAAAGATACGGGCATAACATGCCTGTAAATCCTTTCACAGGGTCTTGCAAAATTACATGAATTTTGGTATAATGTTATTCAAAATCGGCAAGTTTTTTTAGGACTTGCCGATTAATTTCGTCAAATAGTCTTTCTTTTTTTCCCTCTTTTAACTGGGTTAACTGAGGACCAAAAATAATTACATAACTTTTAATGTACAAATAAACATTTTATGGCTTTGGGCTGCCTAAGTGTTGAAGAAGTAATATTGTTTCGCTTCTAAAACATTCATAAAATCATAAATCGGATAAAATTTTCATTGAAGTCCTGTTTCTGACAGTTAATGGGTTATATGTTTTGCCTCTGTAAAAAAAAGAATACTGAAAATTATTTTTAAAAAAATCAAATAAAATAAATGTACACAAACTTTTAAAGCAGTTGATCCGCCATGATTTCTCACCAGGGGATCCTATACTATGATTATCCTTTTTTAACCAGAAGTGAGATTGATGCTATTTTATATCACGATTTTAAAATTTCATTATATTACCAACCTAGGTTAACAAACTGAGATTCAGAAGTAACGTGACATGCAAAGTAGTTCCTAGATTTTTTAAAATTCTTGATAACCGGAATGCAAATAACCGGCTCTTGTTAATTTTCTTTTCAAATACTCAGCGTCGCATAATATTTTATATTGACATTTATAATACGTTTCTCTCGTGTGATATTTCTTCCAAGATTGTCTCGTCTCGCATTTTTTTTTTATAATAGGTGCTGAGCTCGGCATTTTCCGGGTACATTAGGTGTTAAGACATAAATCTTCGAAAAATATTGTTTTCAGATGTCAATTATTGACGTACTGATCTGTTTTGTTTGTCATAAATATACGTATTTTTAATATCTATGCGTTGTCTCCATTTCTACCTATGTAATTTAGTTGTATATTCTTATGTTTGCTTAAGCATTTTGAGTTAGCTTAATCGTTCAATAACATTATACCAATCACAGTATAGTTATATATTTATATATTTTATTTACCGCTGCTCCGCCAGCGAGATATTCGATTTTACATCATACTTTGGCATGCCAAACATTTTAGAAAGGCACGAAAAACATAGGAACAGTATCCCCTCCTCCCTCCCAGAATAAAAAGTAGCCTGTGCGTTAATTCAGGGTATAACCAATCTCCATTCCGAATTCCATCCAAATCAAATCCGTCCAGTTGTTTCAGCATGAAAGAGCAATAAACTTTCGCATTTGTAATAATATGTTAGTATTTTTTTTTTCCTTCGAGGATAGCAGTGGTGACTTTTCTCTACTTTTTCATAGGGACTTATACGCCACCATCTTTTAATTTTCAATGAGGAGGCTTATTTTGTACGTTCTTAGTGAAATTTTTTTAACACATAATTTCTATTTTGCGTCTTACTGCGACGGAATGGAAACAGAAACGAGTCTTTTACACTCATGTCCATAAATTGAGGATAATGAAGTTCAGGCAAAGAAAGAGAAAGAAGCAAAACAAATTTGACTTATTTGTAAAGTCTATTTATTAAACAAAAAGTAAAGAGCAAAAAAGATGCTATATGTTTGACATAATTAATAAAAATTGCAAGTTTTACTCGCTTGACCAAATTTCAAAAAAGAACCTATTTACAAAAAACAGTATAACATGGTTAGTAGGATGGTTAATACGGAGTATGTCTCCCGGACGATGCAATACAGGCCTGACAACGCCTAGGCATGCTGAGTATCAAATGATCAATCTGATCTTGGAGAATATTACACCACTCATCAAGCAATGCACTCCGAAGTTCCGGTAGACAGGTGGGAGGGGGTTGACGGGCTGCAATTCGTCGGCCAAGCATATCCCACACATGCTCTATTGGATTCAAGTCCGGTGAGTATGCTGGCCAATGCATACGGATGATATCCTCCGATTGAAGGCATTCGTCTACAATGTTTGCACGGTGAGGACGGGCGTTGTCATCCATAAACACAAATTCAGAACCCATGGCGCCCCGAAACAAACGTACATGTTGTTCCAGAATGACATCCCGATAGATGTGGCCTGTCATCGTTACACTCTGAACATGCAGGTCAGTTCTGGAACCAAGAATAATTCCTCCCCAAACGAGCCATCCTGCACCACCGTAACGGTGTCTTTCAATGGTGTTCTCTTGGTGGTAACGGGTACCTGGCGCTCTTCAGATGAATATCCGGCGAGAATCAGACTCCAAACTAAACCTGGACTCGTCGGAAAACATCACACAAGACCACTGTTGCGGTGTCCACAATGCATGCTCTCTACTCCAGGTTAATCGCAGGCGACAGTGAGTTGCGGTAAGTGGAACACATCTGACAGGCCTACGAGCATATAGACCAATGTGCCCTATGCGTCTGTACACGGTCTGCCTTGAAACTGTCGTACCGGTAGCTGAAGAGAGCTAACGAGACAGGTCTGATGCTGTACTCCGTCTGTTTCTTTTGGCAGTAACTGCCAAATAGCGGTCCTCATTCGGCGTTGTAACTCGGGGGCGACCTGTGCTGTAACGTCTACTCACATTACCATCATCTTGGAATCGTTGCCAAAGCCTGGAGATGACACTCTGGGCGATTCCAAGTTCCTCGGATACTTCCAGCTGGGTACGTCCACATTCCAGTCGTCCGATAATTCTGCCACGTAAAACATCATCCAAATGCCTCCTTTGTGTCATAACTATGCGATTTTTGCACTGAAAGGCTTTCACAGCGCTTGTGAACAATTTTACTTCTTTGCCACCATTCCTTATATACCCCTCTCTTACACTCTCGTCATTGTGACGTACCATCGACGCCATCTGGTGGTTTCCTGTAATTTGCATATTCTTCTTCAAGATGTGTGTGATCATTCCACAGGTGAAATTTTTATTTTAGAGATCAATTTCTGTGTGATTCTGAATTATCCTTAATTTATGGACATGAGTGTAGATTACGGAATCCTACAGATTATAGGAAAAATAATAATAAAATCAGTATTTTAAAAAAGTTTAATAATCTGATACAATAAAATGCAGCTTAGATTACCTAATCCTTCAGATTATAGAAAAAGAAATAATAAAATCAGTATTCTAATAATATTTAATAATCTGATACAATAAAATACAGCTTAGATTACCTAATCCTGCAGTTTATAGGGGGAAAAAATCAGTTTTCTAATAATATTTAATAATATGATACACCAGAACCGTATCCAGAAAAAAAATTTGGGGAGGGTCCAAAAAATTCGGAGGGTGACCAGACAATGAAAAAGGCTGAATTTTCCCCAAAAAGACTTCATCATTATTACTTTGTCAAAAAAAAAAAAAAAAATTAAATTTCGGGGAGGGGACCGGATCCCCTGTTCCACACCCCTGGGTACGGCCTTGTGATACACCAAAATACATACTAATGCATCGTGAAATACAGCAACATAATTTTGTAAAACAAAAAGACACACTAGATGAGAACGAACAGTTACTCCGCTAGACGCGAGAGGAGACAGGGGTTAGCAAGTTCGAGACGAGATGAGATAGGCCCGCGTTTGATCTCGTCTCTTTTCTATTCATCTCTATGTACAGAAGCCATAAAAGTAGCGGGAAAGGGAAAGTACAGTTTTTCCGTATGAATTGAAATACGTTTTAGGAAGTCTGAAAATGTGTCATATTTAGACCTTGCTATCGCTTTATTATTTTTTATTTTTCATGTATAAACTTTGTGGTTAATTTAAAATGAATTTTTCGGTGCGAGGTGTAAAAAATAGTATATTTTACTGATATGAATTTTGTTTAAGTAACTTAAAAAAAAAACAGTTTAGTTACTTTTAATATAAATAAAACTAAATTTTTTTTTTTAAACAATTGATTTAGTCATTCTCCCCTTCCTGTCAACGACGGATGATAATAAAAATCATCTAATTAATCATCTTCCTGTTCGACATTCTTAAAAAAATTGCCCCAGCAGTCATTGTGTTTTTAAAGCGTCTTCGACAAGAAATTGCTGTCTCCTGTTTTGAGATTGCCGGAAACGCGGAACGGAAACAAAGCATCAAAACTTCGAAGCAATTGTTTTCTACTACTAGTAGTACTTTTTTTTGTCTACTTCTTTCTTTTCTTTCTTCCTCGATCATTATTTTTCTTTTTCATGACAAATTTTAAAATTAGCGTGGTAAATAAGAGTGAGAAGCAAAGCTTCATAACAAATCAAGAAAAAAAAGGGGGGGAGGTTGAAAGAAAATGGCTTCGAATATATGTAAACGACAATGAGTGACGAGCAAAATAAGGGAGGGTGCTCAAACCTTATAGCTGAAGAGGTTAGAAGGAGGACCAGAACACGATGTTCTTTTTGCGAGTTTATTTTTTTAAATTTATTTTATTTACTTATTTTTTTGGAAAGAGAAAGGCTCATCCAGTTCATCGTCTTGGAGGAAGTTCTGTCACGATTTCATTAAGGTGTCAGGATTTGAAATGGAAAATGCCAAACAGGCAAAGTGAGGGGGTTGAATTAAAAGCTACTGGATATTTTACGGCGGCAAATGAAGGATGAAAGGGGTAATTCGCATCGTGTAAGAATGATTGCAATAGCGGAGGGCGAGACAATTGTAGGCAATTACAAATTTCATCCGTCATTAGCACGATCTCAAATATGAAACGAACAAAAAAACAGCTTTAGATTTTTGAAGCATTTAAATAGCTTGGTGAAAGTGTTCCGGAGGAGATCTGCTGAGGGGACGTTGAGTTCAACCGTTCATGATGATAGATCACCAAACCGATCTGCCCTTACGTAATAACAGAGAAGATGGTGGTCGTCTCGTTATCATGGTGTCTGTCTGACGTGTTTTTACACAAAACGATTACTGTGATTACTCGTGAAGGTGAAACTCACTGAGACGTTGCGGAGGGAAAAAGCGTTAAGATCCGTTTCGGGGTATTTGCTGGAAGTTTTAGATTATAATACCATTTTTATATGTAGATTCCAACGGCTCAAAGTCCATCCCAAATTATCTAAAAAAATACACAGAGTTTTCTTGGCAATTGTCGTGGTAGGAGAAATGTAGCTTCGACAGGAAACACTTATCTGTGACAAACCCAAACCCCTCCATCCACCTTGAGCTCATTTAAACTTAAAATCCTTCATTAAAAACTTTTTCCTATTATACCAGCTGTGTAGTAATATTCTCAAACTATTAAACATTTATACAAAGGGGGGGAAATTGTTTTGTAGATAATGATCCCTCTGAGAGTCTTCAAAAAGCGCACAAATATAAGCTTTTTTTAATTCCACAAGTCTAGCAACAAGCTGAGTAAGTAACAGTTGAGACGGTAGGGTAGTGTTCAAGTAGTAGAGAGTTTAATCCACAACTTAATTAATGTTTAACCTGTTTACTCTCATCACTAAAAGAGTTAATATACCCCTTCTGCAACTAATTTTGTTTCACAGCATGGGACTGTTGCTGCAGTTGTATACATACACAAAATGATATTGTGTTGAAAAGGGTTTTAAAGTAGATA
The DNA here is from genome assembly GCA_038373885.1 of Cheiracanthium punctorium. Classification (NCBI taxonomy): domain Eukaryota; kingdom Metazoa; phylum Arthropoda; class Arachnida; order Araneae; family Cheiracanthiidae; genus Cheiracanthium; species Cheiracanthium punctorium. The sequence continues at coordinate 572,013 of JAWZYV010017120.1, read as the reverse complement.
CGTTTGGTATCAGTAATATTCTGTGTTTTAACGTTAATATGAGATTGCGGGTTACTCCATAAATTCAACGGGATGATCCGGAAGTCACTTTTTCTTAAGGCAATGGTGTGAAAATTAATCGAGATTTGATAGGAGTGTCATCTTTGTGACCCAACACGATCACGACAGCCATTGCGAATGTTCTCTTTTTACGATACATCATCCACATTGACAATAATAACATAACGATCACCACCAGTTCATCAATATTTCATAAGGAGGATGTGATTAATTGCCTCCCCCCTCCCCTTCTTCAACGTTCCGTCCTCGTGTCGCGATTACGATCAGGAAAGAAATTGTCACACAGATGATGATTGGGTAGGTACTGAGAAACTTATTTTTGTTGTTGAATATTGGCTACCGAGAACACCTTTCTATATCTATGAAGCCGTTACCAAGTTCGATATTCGGGCGAGGCCGAGAGAGCATCTAAAGAAAAGCAGAACGATCTCGGGAACCTTTAATAATTCTCTGTATTCATTACGCTTCTCCAGCGAACATTAAATTTTGTGCAATACATATACATATCATAAAGGGCAATTCTTTAAACAAGCAGTTGTATTTAATCAACAATTTTTAACACTTGAAAGCAAGCTGAAATATATTTGTAATTTCGACTTTTCTGTCACGTAGTTCTAAACCCTAATGCGGTCTTATTTTATGAATAAAATTATTTCCTTTCACCTCATTTTCGGATAATAAAATATATAAAAGACATTAAAAGGGCCTAAATGACATTTCTAGTATGCCACGCTAGACATCTATGAAGATTATTCTGGCATACTGAGAGAAAAAAATTAAATTATTGTATTCGGATTTTTAAAAATATGATAAAAATAACTGGCATATTGGTTAGGCCACACATATATGGACCATGTCAGTTTCATTTTAAGCTTAATAAGGCATACGTACATTATGCACTTTTCCAAGTGACAAATATAATTAGGATAGTTTCTGGGTAATAAGGTTTCGCAGTTTCATGGAGGACGGAAAGTCGACTAGTTGGTTTGCGACTAAGAAATTCAGCCTCCAAGATGAACTGGCTTTATGATTTGACAGTTACAATTGAAGGGTGTAGATGTAAAACTCACACTTTCCACTTTTCAAATTCTTAGAAAAATGCAAAAAAATTATTATTCTCAACAAACAATATATATTTATTATTATTTATTATTATTATTATTTTATTTATTTATTTACTTTAGTGCGCGTGTGATATATATTTGGTGCTATAACAACTACTTGCACATAGTCCTAAACCTGTAATAATTCTCGTGAAGCTAGAATTTAAATTTAATCATGGAAAAGATGAGTTTTCTAGCAAACTTTTATGGGTAATGTTAATTATAAGCCACAATAGTTAGGAATTTAAAACAAAAAGAATAAAAAATATCAGAGCATTAGTTTTCATTGTGCTATTTTAGGTGGTAATAAACAACAAAAACCAACACTCAAAAAATACTTATTAAAGAAGCTTCTTGGCTATCCTTTTAAAACATCGACATAGGTAAAAAAAAACATCACACGATCCTTTGCGAGCCACCCTAGTTGATTGAATTTGGAGATTGGGAGTTTTGCAAGTCAGTTGTTTGATAATGTGAGTTATGCATCAAAACGAGATTTTCAGTATTTTTTTTAGTCTCAATGTGCTCATTATAGCCTGAATCACTGTTATAGTCCGATTCACCTTATAAAAACGAACATGGCGATATGAATAATTCAATACCTTAAAAAGTGGAAAGTGTAACTTTTACATCTACACCTTCAATGGTTGAATTTATGTTACTTTGTGTTTGTGTTCACATTAACCTTATGAAAACAGAAGAGATTGCAATTCCAGTCAAGCAGCACAACCCATTTGTGAAAAATTCATAGCAAAGATTTAATTTTTTTTTTTTTATCACTTCAGTGATGTCCCAATATGGCTATTCTAGGCTATTGTCGCACTCTGGGGTAGTGACCTGTCCAATGTTCGAAAGAATGACCTAAAATAGAATGGAATGGTTTTTTTTTCTGCATATGATATGCAAAAGATTGGCCATCCCTGTTATAGAGCGTCAAACTCCATGTAAAATGAGTATCTTTTAATAATATTTTGTTCCAGGGGCGGATCCAGAAATTACTCAAGGAGTTGGCGATTTTGTACCTGAAACAGGGGGGGGGGGCAGAATACGCAAAATCAATTTATAATTAATGAATATAATTATACCAATTAATGTAACTAAGTATATTATTGATAAAATGTATATATGAGCTATGATTAAAAAGGACAGGGAGTAGTACCCGCCATACATCCCTTAGAAAAAGGCTACTTGATTTTCATTATACTTTCATAATATATTTTAACAGATTATAACAGAGTTTTGGACTTCACCCAGGAGGGGGCGATCGCCCTCACCGCCCTCCCCTTGGATCCGCGCCTGTTTTGCTCCGTTTTCAACTGACGGAATGCTGTCAAAATCTTCCGCGTAGCGGGAATCAAAGACGCTGCTGAGGATTGACATTTACGACAAAACACTTTCCAACCCAATTTTATTTCACAATAATATGAAAAACTTTATATGTTTGGAAGTTTATCAATACCAAAATACACATTTAGTAGTGACTGAATATACATCTTAACTCTTTTAGACTCTGTGTCCACACTAGGACACAAAAATTATCTTACATGCTCTACACGACGGATGTCCTCATTTGTGCACATTTAAAAAAAAGAAGGGGAAAAACAATCACTTTTCCTCAAAAGTTTTGTATCCAGGATTTTTTATTTTATATTTTTAATTGCAAATTTAATCTCTATTATTAAAAGAAAACTTATTTTATTCAAAGATAAATCATTTAATCAGATCTGAAAGGGTTAATTCATCGAGTTCTTACTTATGCTTTCTATAAATAAACTCTTCATGCTATATTCAAGCTCTACAGTAGATTACCTAAGAATAATATTTAGAATTTTAGGATTTGTCACATGATCCTCGTGTATTTTGATCTTTATTAGGGTAAGGTATATTCACTAAATTGTCAGTCTACAATATAATCTCCAAGTCGCCATCTTAACACATTATCTCCCGGCGGGCTTTTTTCACCACATTTTCCCGATGCCTGAAATGATTAATAAATTTCCGACATTTCTGGGTAATGAAGAATTTATTTCTCTAAAAAAAAAGGCATGAATGAAAGCAGTGAAAGATTTACATTTTACTTGTTATTTGTGTATTTTGTGGAAATCAAATTTATAAGTCGATAAATGTAAATAAGTTAATTCTTATGTACTTTCGCGACCAACATCAAAAAAAGATGCTAGACATTATTGGATTAGTTTGCCCGATGCTCAATTTTTTTTTCACCTTAATAGGGCCGTCTTTTTTTTTTTCAATCAAAAGCTCAGTAATATCGTAGCATACTCATCCTCAGCAGAAATATCTTCTTCTTCTGCTTTGGTAAGAGCAATCGTGCATGAACTCTATCTTAAATTCGAGCAGTTTATGAGTCCGATTTTTTAACAATTACAAGCCGATTTACACCCTTCGGCGTATTTACACATTATTTGTGTTATTAGCAGAAATAGTGCAGGTTGGATGGAAACAGCTGTCAGGCCATACTTGGTAGTTCGCCACACTAGTTCACACTAATTTTCAGTCATTACCCAAGTGCTAGAAACTTAGCAAATATTCTCACGCATTTTAAATAGGGATCCAAATTGAAACTTTTTCTGACAAAAGGTTTTTGAAAAATCAAAGAACTTGTTTAGTGCATCCTCATTTTTATCTCCATGAAGTGTCACCAAGAATTTTTGGCAAGCATTTGCAGTAACTAAAAACTCATCTTATTCTTTGCTCATAAACAAGTTTTCAAAGCTTGCTCATTCTGCAAAGTCACCTTAAGAAATTTTACATTTCTTTGTTTATAAAGTAATGAAATATAATGCTGCAAACGCAGAAGATGTGGAAGGACAGAAGATCATCTTTAAATGAACCGGAATATTTTAACTTTTCAGAGAGAACAGGTTATTTACTGATTTTTTTTCCCCTTGGTCTCATGAAGAAAATTTTGGGTAATCTTTTATTTCATAAATGTTAATTAATTTCAAGCAAAACAAAGTTCTTATACTTCCAGGTAAGTAAAACTAGTGAAATGGTGTTTTGTAATAGATTCTTTTCAATCGAAAGTCAAATTCCACATGGCTCAAGTGTGATGATAGGGCATAGCTTGTAATGCTAGCGTGTTTAGACTGAGAAGAGAAGTAATTGTTTGCTGTGTCTTTGATTTCTGTTATACGAGAATAAAAAACGATCGGAAAGAAGATACAAATTTTCCACTACAAAAAAGACCGAATTTCGATCGTTTGGTTTAAGCCTGCAATTTGCTGGTTCGAAGATGAATTTTAAAACCGCAAAACTATTCCATTTCAGGTCTCTTTTTGAACACAGGAGCCGATGTTCACATGGGCATGGGGATAGTCATATATGGACATAACTGAAGTGACTAAAATATTAAAACATTTGGTATGAATTATTTCAGAACTAAGCTTCTTCTTTTTGCCAGCAACTGGCCTAAAATGATTTATGAACATTTCAAATAAATAAATAAATGAAACAAAATAAAATAAATAAGCGAAGAAACCCATTGAAGTAATTTTTTAATCTCTGGAGCAATGTATTATCAATATTACTATTTTGAATGCTTTATAAAGTTCTGCAATGCCTTACATGCTTAAGATTTTTATTTTAAATGTTTTCTAAATTTGATCGCTTTATTGTTTATTAGAAAGTATTATACAGTTTATAAAGAGACTTCATATTTTTTTTTTGCAAGTGCCTGGCGCAACTTATTCATATAAATTGCATGTTTTTTTTTTGTTTTTTTTTTTAATTTCTTTCTTTTTAAAGAGCATCCTTAAATAAACTGTGATCTAATATTCCATTAGTTCAATCTACGGTTTATCTTCTCAAAATTTAATCATAAGCCTTTTCTCATTGTTATTTTCTTGCATAACTTTTATCCGCGCGTGAAGGTGTCCATAGCCGAGCAGCGTATCATGATATCCATAAATCAGGATAGTAATTGGTTTTTATGCATTCTTTTTACCACCGCTTAATACCCTGCAAGTCGTGATGCAGGAAGAAATCAGCCTTCCCCTATCCCCTCTCATAATCTCTCAGTGCTTTAAGTTATATTGAGATATTAGCACCTTCATCCATTCTTGCTGTTTGCTGTGCTGGCCACTTTCACGAACTTATCGCTTGGCCCGATGACGGGATGGCTTTTTTGCCAGGCACATCAAGTGATCGGTCACGTTTTCCCGGTTTCTGTGCATTCTCATGCAAGATGGGCATTTTCGGAGCTTTCTTGCTTCCTTCTTGAAAACGCGCTCTGTAATATTTAGCGTCGGGTACACACACACACTTGCCCCGTAATGCATTTTAAATGGATCCTGTGCAGGTGATAATCGGCGTCTTATCTTGCGTGTTGTAACGACGTAAGACAAGAGTCATTTAGAAACAGTAAATCATAACAAAGGGGAGGGGGGTCCATTTACGCATCCTGGTTTTTACATCTTTCGCACTGTATTACCAAGATCACTAAGAACGCCTTTATATTTTAACCCTTTAATGCGCAGTGTTCCCGCCTGAGAACACCAAACTCTGACGTTTTGACTGTTGCCAGTCACGAAGGATAAATTTGATTTCTATAAAAATAGTTCGGGTGACATAACTTCACGAGAGTCCTTTACTTTTTAAACACGTCATTTCCCGTAAAAAAATTGTCACTACTCTTTTTAACAGCACTGACATCTGCTGAAAAATGGAATGCGAGAACAGCTGGATAGATTGCCCAATGCTGAAAAAAGGGCAGCCGTTGCCATCGCTCGACTTAACTACCAGCAAGATGGCGGACGATCGAAACGTTCATCGCGTGCCGCAGATCTAGAGATCCTTTTTTGACGCAGCTGGCTGTGCCGGCACAGCCAGCTGTCGTAATAGTTTTAAAAATTTTCAAAAAGAACTTCATTCATGGAACGGAAAACGAAGCCTACGAAAATTCAGGGGCCCAAGGCTCTCAAAAAGTAAATAAGAGCCTAATGTCTTAATTTCAAATTTAATTAGAAAATTTTGAGATATTTAACCATTTTTTTATGACATTCTTTTCTAACCTCCTTTTGTTGTCAATGAAGTAGAATGAAAGAACTGTGTGTTACTTGTACAGATGGTCGTGTCCACGAGTGCTGACACTGACTTATCAAAAATTCAGAAGGAAAGACGCAATAGGCTAACGACAGGTTTGTAAAGAAAGATAAGTTGGTTCTAGAACAACGAATAGTAAGAGGTTCTCCATACTTACTAATTTTAAAAGATTAACTAATTTCATCACTAGTTATGATCCATTTTTTTTCCAGTTATATCCCCAAATATAGTTGGGGAGTTGTTGGTGTCCGGAATCAGTTGTTGGTCATGGATAAGGTGCCTCAGCGTATCTTAAAAACGGGCTTTGAGCTTACTGCTTTGGAGTTTCAAGATTTTCGTTTACACTATTGTCTAAACTCTCTAAGCTTTTTCTAGCTATGCCTTTGACCCTTTTTATAATCTTCTGTCGTGATCAGCAATAACGTCACTATCTGATATGCTTTTAAAGTTGTGGAGACAGGTAAACGGTTGTTAAAAAATCTGTAACCATTTTGGAAGTATGATCTCTATTTTTACGAACGCTTTTATGAGATACTGTGACGTTACATGATATTTAGTGAAATTAGCATGTGACGCATTGCAACGAGGTGGCAACAAATAAATAAATATTTATTGGCGCCAATAATGTGTTATGTCACTAGGAAACCCACAGACTGTTTGGAAGATTACTGTGTGAAATAGGTTATGCTACTAAATTACCATAGATTAGGCATTGTTTAAAACTCCGTTTAATTTATTCGTATAACTTTAATGAAAGTCCTCCTACCGAGGTACCCGCCCACCATTAGTTGATCACCCTAGTGTAGAGTTGCTATAATCACACACAACCAACCGTATAACTTTAATAGCTGTTGCAAAAATATATGAAATGTATTACGATAAGTGCCTGCTTTTTCATGACATGACATAAAAGTTTTGTGCATAAATTACAAATAAATGGAAATATAATGATTGCCTGAAGGAAAATTAGACGTATATGACACTGTTAGAAATACAGAAGCGATAGCAGCGCCACCATTCAGGTATTCAGGAATATAAAAGAAGGTTGAAGGAGTGCACTGCATATTTCGTATAAATTTCAACTATACTAATCTTTATAAAACTGTAAAAATGTCCTTGGACGTGAAAAAAGAAAAAAAAAATCTGATGTGGACACCACATGACTTCCTTGTACGTCTATTAAATCATGGATATTTTCGGTGCACTTCATCTAAAGTTATTTTGCTTGAGACAGATAAAATGCTGCAATAATATTAATGTTGAGATATTTCAAGTCAAATATTTGAGATATCGCCAAGCTGGATTCAATTTGAAAGAATTGTTTTTGACACTTAATTTTGCGATATTTCGCAAAAAGCCGACAAGCTTGAGATAGTTTGCAAGATTTTGAGGATTGTCAAAGTAGCAATTGACCACAGACATTCAATGAATTGAATGTATCCATTCCATACCCCTTAAAGTATTTAAAGTCTTTTGGTTGACCCTGTCAATAAATTACCCAGTCGATTGCATCAAAAAAGAGTTGTACAATCGTATGTTACAATACAATCCGAAGTCTCATCCATTGTTTCAACATTCTACGATTTGAGTTATGCGAGATATGTAATTATTTTTGATACCAAATTTGTCGGTATTTCGGAAAAATCGCCAGAGATTTTGGGCATAGTCCAAACAAGGCTGCCTTATTGAAGCTCTTTTGGGTGGTCCAGTAAATAAACTCACCAGTAGGTTGGAGCCAAAAATCGAGGTGCACAATTAGATGTTACAACAATCTTACATATTAAATTTCAACAATCTACGACTCACAGTTATTGAGATATGCGTAGGGATGGACGCGAGACGACTTTTTGCGAGACGAGACAGAGATTTACAGCTTTTTTGCAAGACGAGACAAACATTTTTAACATTATGATATAGGGATTTTTGCGAGACGAGACAAGCTTTTGGGATGTTTTGCGAGACGCGAGACACCAATTTTTCGTCTCGCGTCCATCCCTAGATATGCGAGTTACATACATATGTATATCAAAAGGCGCCAAGTTTGGTGACGTGTGGATCAATTTTTGAGGAAGGGACATGACCATCGCTGGACCATTACCTAATTACATGGTAGGATAGGATGGTATTGTCCTTGTATAATGGATAAATGCCTCAAAAAACTGTAATGTGTTGGAATTCTTTTGAGTGTTCACATAGAAGAATTATAAATGATACAGACACTATTTTCGATGGAGAGATTCATTTTGTAATCCTTAACAACATATCTCACTTTTGAGTAGTTGGAAATGACCTAATACGGCTACAATACACTCAGCGAATTTCTGTGCATATGCTTAATGTATTTGAAATCTTTTGGGTGGCTTTGTAAATAAACTATCCCTTCCATTGGAACCAAAAAGAGAGGTGCACAACTAGATATTTCAAAAATCCAAACTATAAAATTTCAACATTCTACGACTAGTAGTTTTTGAGATACGCTGTAGGGGGGAGCGTGCGGCAAGAGCTGGGTTTGAACCCATTGACTTATGGGTGGTAGATTGTGTTAATTAATTGTGTGTTATTATGGCAACGCAACACAAGGGCGATCTGCCAATGGGGGGTGCCTTGGTAGGAGGACTTTCTAAGGGGTTCTAACGCGTATTCACACGCGTATGGGTGGTAGAATGAGGCGCAATCCGACTCGGCCAAAAGGTACCCATTCGACCGGCCTTCAATTGCCAGGTGTTGTGTGCGCGGAGGTGCTCTCGTGCCGCCACAACGCGAGTTACGTACGTACGTGCATAAATCATTGAAAAACTGGTCAAAATGGGCTTGCGAACGGTCAAAATGGATTGTATATGCACTTACATAAACATACATAGATGCGTACGAGATGTCTCACAAAACCTCTAAAAAGTATATTTAGAGGTGGTCAAAATCGATTTTTTCGTCAAAATCTGGATACCGAATGTAATCTGGATGTGGTCGCGATCACATTACTTCCTTATACTTCTCACAAGGAAGCAATAATATGAGTAGTAAGAAGTTGCTAACTCTAAAACACAATAAAAAATGTTTTATCTTAGTGTATACTTAATACGTTTAACTCATCGGACAAAAAGTTGGTTCTCTTCCTGTTTTCAGGGATTCTCTCTCTCTCTCTCTCTCTTTTTTTTTTTTCCTTTTTTTTTTTTTGTGTGTGTGTGGGGGGAGAGTAACTGGATGTTTCAATATATAAATAAACAGCGCTGGTTATTCTTTGTGAAATTTGAATGTTGTCTTTTTTTTTCTTGTTTCTCGCATGCACAAAAGGCTCTTGGCCTAAACACCGGGCAAGCAGTCACGTTTTCAGAGTAGGTGAGTGAATGCACTTCGACATTCTCACATTCACTAACGAGACTGTAATGCCTGTGCAAGCGTTGGATAAATGGTGGTTTGTTGCTGTTTTTTTCTTCTTCACACCTTTCCTAAATGGAATCGGTCGTGCTGCTTATGGCGTTTAATGGATTCGGCAAGAGAGTGCGTAAAAGAATATAAGTAAAAGTGAGAAAGAATGTATCATACGAGAGACGACTTCTTTTCTCCGAGAAAGGATTCTTTGTATCAGACTCGCGGAAGAAAGGAGATGAGGAATTGGACGATCTATTTTGTCTTCTTGAAGATTGTGATAGAGACATGCATGCTGAGCAACGGTAACCTGGTTTCTTTCTTTAATCGAAAGCTGAAAAAAGGGGAAGATAACAAACAGTAATCCGACATAAAACATGTCTTTGAATTTAAGTTAAATAGGGAGAAACTTATTTTATATAAAATTGATGAGAAAGGACAGTCTCAGTTTTGAATTACATAAAAAGATGACTGTATGCAGAAAACATATAAGCCTGAGTAATTCTTGATGAAAGACTATTAAAGAAGAACTGGCTCGTGTTGAAATAAATTTGAATAAAGAAGCATATGTAATGTATTTGCATTATTCATTGAATTCTAGAAATGATCACATGATTTATCTTTATGTCATATTTTTTTTTTCTTCACTCGTCATTTCTTACAGTATTTAATGCAATTACAGTATTCAGTATTTTTATTCAGTTGAAGACGCCATGCAACTTTTTAAATTGCAGGTAAAATATAGTTATACGATTAAGGCTGCTATATACTATTCTTTCTGAGTAAGATTTAAAAACATGTCTTCTTTCGTATTTTTATCTTTACTAGACACTACAAACGATACAGTATTTTTCAAAGCAAAAGTTCTCAATAAAAAGTGATAGAACAATTTTGAAGATTAGCGCAACCTTCTGTTATACACTCTATAACAAATAAATCGACGCACCAAGAAGGAGGTGTCCGATTGAGACGAAAATTGGTGGATAGGAAGACAATGTACACAATAGTAAATGATTAAAATTTCAGAACAATTGAATAATTTATTTCAGAGTTACAGTAACAAGTTCAATAAGGTGTTGACCCGCCGCTAGCCTGGATACAAGCTGCCACACGGCATGGCATAGACCGATAAAGCTCCCGGATGGTCTCCTGCGGTATTTCCTGCCAAATTCGCTCCAATTGTCGAACGAGGTCATCAACAGTCCTTGCCAGATGCAATTGCCTTCCCATCATATCCCAGACATGCTCGATGGGAGAGAGATCTGGCGATCTGGCAGGCCAAGGAAGAGTTTGACAAGCTTGCAGACAGTTTAGAGCAACACGAGCCGTATGTGGTCTGGCATTGTCCTGCTGAAAAACCAGCCCTGGGCACTGCGAAAGGAACGGTAGCAAAACAGGTCTTAGGATTTCGCCTACGTACCGCTGTGCAGTAAGTGTACCTCTAATGACGACCAAAGGGGTCCGGCTGTCAAAGGAAATGGCACCCCAGACCATAATGCCTTGTTGAGGGCCGGTGTGGCGTGCAATAGTGAAAGCAGGATCCCCCCCCCCTCTGCCCTGTGCGTCTCCAAACACGTCTTCGATGATCGTCCGGACGCAGTTGGAAGCGGGATTCGTCGCTAAAGACTATGCGTCCCCAGTCGTCATCATTCCAACCTGATCGAGCCCTGCTCGATCACTGCACCCCTGTACCACTAGGCCCGTTTACATGTGAAAATGGAAAATCCCGGGTTAAAGCGGAGTACAGGGAAAAAGTCGCAATGCATCATGGGAAAGCGGGGTTGACTCTGCATTAACCCTCCTTTCGACTAGGAATCTTTCTACCCCGCATTTTTTTCCCTAAGTAGGGGAAGCAGGGTAGAAAGCAGTTAAGTCCCGGGATTTACTCGGCATTTTTGCACATGTAAACGGGCCCACTGTAATCTGGCTCGGCAGTATGGAGGCATGAGTGGCAGGTGGCGTAACGGTCGGCGCAAGCGTAGATTTCGCTCTCTCAACCGTCTGTGAATGGTCATGATGGACACTGGTGTTTGGGTTGAACGTCTGATGGCTGATAGAGATGAAGAAGGCGCTGTGACAGCTGATCGGACCATCACTCTGTCCTCACGATCTGTTGTAGCCCTAGGTCGACCGCTACCATCCTGACGCTGCACTCTGCCATTTTCCACCCATCCTAGCCAGCATCTTCGAATCGTCTCATCGCTTCGACTCAAATGACGAGCGATTCTCCGATTAGTCCAACCAGCCTCTTTCAATCCAATGATACGACCTCTGCCAAACTCTGACAGTTGCTCGTAATGAGCACGAATCCTGCAGCGAGGCATTTTTTAAGTTGTTGAAAGGTCATCTGAATCGCAATTAAACCGAAAGTTTTAACAACCGATGAAGAGCTGCTCCTTATATACGTCTGCTGGATGCGCAGTTCCGATGCGCTAGAGATCAAACTATTCATTCATTGGACACCAAATTTGAATCAATTGCATATCTGTTCAAAAAATTCATGCATACGAAATTTCAAAGCAATCGGATGATTGTTTCTTGGTGCGTCGATTTTTTTGTTATAGAGTGTATTTTCATTTCTTCTAGCTGAAATACGACCATCCATTCGTTACTATAAGACTACATACTTCATTAGGAATTTGAATGGACAATTTTCTTTTTAATCAATGCATAGTGTATGTTTTACCATCCTTCCAGATAACCTCAATGATTGTATCTACGATAAGGAACCCATACATTTCCTCTATCAGATCATGCATCGGAAACGGAAGCTTTTGTAAGACACATCACCCCAGACCGAGGGTCACTGCCAAAACAGTTACAAAATGTGTCTCTGAAATTAGCAATCGTGATTCTATCACGTCGGATATCAAAGTTTGCCCAATGTGGAACCTTCACAAAAGTGCGTCATGATTTTTTTCCCAATGTCAAGGGCATTAGATGCCATAGTTTGGTTTCAAGGTGGCGTTAAATCTAATGATTAACACGTTTAACATGAGCTTTCTGTTCCGCCGCTATTATGTGTAATGACATATTTTAATGAACTTTTATGCAATTTGAATGTTCTATTCAGCAATTAATTTACGCTGTTAATAATTCGACTTTTTACCAACTATTTAGCGAATTCATTGGGTTAAAGGCAGCTGCATCATAGTTCCATCAAGTTTGTGGAGCAATTAAATATATTAGAGGAAAATGAATATCGATTTCATGGCTTAGTACATAGTTGAAAGTTTTGACAAATTTCGAAAGTGGAAAGTGACTAAATTGCAATCAATACTTAAGTATTCATAATAACAGAATATACATTAATGATCACATTCTATATTATTGAACACGTAACCTCGAGGAAGTTTCAATAACGTAACAATTCAAGAGAAAAATATAGCAAGTAAAAGCTATTCAGCACTGTACTCTTCAATTTCAATAATAGCAGAACGCAATAGTGTATTTAAATGCTAATACTACCACGCTTATTCTAAACATATTTGCATTGTTGTAAATTTTTCAGTAAAGAGCAACGTTAAAGCTTTGTATTTTAATCAGACATAAAACAACGATTAGTATTTGCACGACATATGATGGATGACTTGAGATTACAAATGACTACTGATGGTTTCTTATGAAAAACTTTCGAATCCCCTCAACGGAACTCACCCACAAAATGCAGCGAATTTAATTCAGTCATAAGTATATACTTTAAGAAACTTAATGAGTGAAAATTAGCAGCTATCTCCTCAGATTAACGCTAAAAATAATTAATAAAAGATGAGTTTTGATGGACAGAATTTTCTTTTTATCATCATTTGACACTTTCTAATTCCTTTCATAAATACTTTTTAAAAACGCTTGTAATAATCATTCTTCATTTGCTACCGAAACTGCTGTGTTTACTTTCCCATACTTCTAAAAAACTTCGGCAATTCGATTTTCGAGACATATCTATTTCTTCTTCTGCGTATCAATGTGATATTTTTAGAGATAAATTTCTGTTAAAGCATGACTTTAAAGAACATTAAATGTATTTATCGTTTGCTTCATTATAGCTTGCAATGTGACTATACAAATAAAAAGAAATTGCTTTTTTTTTTTTAAACTTTCAGAAATAAAATAGAAAGTATATAAAACTCTAATTTAACCAGTAGAAAAACATAAGATTTGGTAGCTACATTAAAATCCAGTAGTACATTGAAATCTAACATCTTAAAGCAAATACTGCACAAATATTTCGAATACGTAACCCGCGTGAGCTTTACAACTTTTTCCTAGCTCTGTCACCAAATACTAACCAAAGGGTTACAGTTCGTGCGATTTTAACTACTTTTTAGCATTTAATTTCTCAATTTCTATAAGGAAATGGTTACTAATTTTCACACATGAGGTTTCTTTAAGTATGTTCTTGTGTCTGAATTAAATTCGTTACATTTCGTCAGTGAGCTCCTGGGAGGTTTTCTTGTCATGTCTGGAAGTATTGTTCGCCAGCTTGACGCATTACTTGACATGAGAGAAAGAATTTTTTTCAAAATGTGAAATGCGAGCTCATCCGTTTGGTTATTGCTAACTTTTTAGAAAAATAAATTTGGAAACATACTAACGATTTATATTGATCATGTTTTTTCATTTGCTATGCATTTAGCAGACAATACATCGATTTAATTACAAGATAATGTGAATATTCAAATAGGTCATAGTACAAATTTTTGAATCCGTTTTGAAACTTTTAGAATACCGCTGAAAAGTAAAAACTTGTTGGTTAAACTAACATGACCATAAGATAACACATTTTTTCTTGACTGAAAAACTGAAAGCAACCGTTTGAAAATAAATGAATCAAAACCAAACCTAAACCGTATATTTTTCGATGGATAGGCAGGTATGAGCAGAATGGGAATAAGACGTTCATAAGCTACTTAAAATTTTATTCTCGTTTCTTTTATGAAATTATTGTAACTGGCCTTAGGATTTTTCACGCGGGCTTAAATGGACTATTTTTGTACATGCTTATTATAATTTATTGCTATTAGATTACAGAAAAATAACATTTGTCATTCATCTTATTATTTTTCAAACTTAATAACAGCGTACTTTAAATATTAAAGTTTTTACATGAACTGTAAAGTTGTATAAAAATGAATTACGTTTTTTGGTTCCAAATACTATAAACATTTTAGTGCACGGACAAATTTTTCCAGCGCAGAAGCAGGCAGGTATTATCAATCCCTTAACCCATTTATGCCTAGTGTCCCCTTTTATTTTTATTTTTATTTATTTTTTAATTTTTTTGAGACGGCATTTTCACTATCAGTCGAAAACGTTACTTATTTTTCCTAGCCTTTATTCATGAGTATTGAACCTCAACTGCACAAAATATTTTAACATGACCAAGTAGGATGTTGACTTTCAATTCTTATGCATAATGATTTTAAAAGAAATCAACCCTTTATCAATATGTTGACACCACAAATTTATCTTTTATTGCTGGTATTAGCAAAAATCCTAGAAAGTCGCAAAAATATCTGAGCACAAATGGGTTAATGCTTAATATGCAGGTAATTTTGGGTTTGGATCTCAGTTCCTCCTCAATAATAATGAAGGCTTTGCACACGTGTTATATAGACTTGTCTGAGCTCACTCTGTTAGGGAAATAAATAGTATGTATTTTCTGACGGAATCTCCACCGTTAGCCAATAGAAGAAACTTGAATTTCGCAGTATGTTATGCGTGAAAAGTTTTGTCAAATCCACGCACAAAGGCTTTGTATAAGCCCTTTCTCTTGTCCAGAGAGGCTGAATACTTAGCAACCTTGCATAAATCACAGACATTAACGATGACGAATTTGAAGACAATGCACTTCGCCTCCGGTTAAGAAAAAGATAAAACAATTTTCGGTTGTATTATTATTTTGCCCGCACACATACGGTCGTTGCGAATGCTGCTCACGCAGGGCAAAGGGTGTGAGGTGTTGATGAGGGTTCGAATCTGGAGGAAAATTGCCCTATTAGCGAATGGCAGAGGCGTGATGGTCCCGAAAAATTCATTATCTGGTTAGGTGCGTAGCCTTGTTCGGCTATGTGATGAAATAATATTTCACCGTTGAATCAATTTGGACCGGTTGGCCGACCCCGACCCGGCTGGAGTTTGTTTCTCGGCTGAAAATTTACAGCATGCATTTCAGATCGGCCTTTTCCCAATGGGATGATGCAACCAATACCTTCTGGCAATGCTGAAAAGCGTTTCGTCGAAAAGTACATGTAATCACGGAAAAGAATACTTTAGGATAAAACAATTTTAGATGGAGTTGGCACTTTTGCACTTTTGTCTCCTTAAAAAAAGAAGAATTCAATTTTGCTGAAAAAGTGCTTGAATTTAATAATTTTTGAAAATCAATTTTTTTATTTGTAGAGGGCTTTAGACGTCTGTTTTAGATAAACTGAAAATCAGTAAAAAATTAAGTTAAAAAATGATGGTTATTTCTAAAGAAATTTTCATGTTTATGAAAACAGAGAGCATGACCTTTCTTTGCCACTGAAGGAAAATGCTAGTTTCGACTAATGTTGTCAGAGAAAACACTGGAATTGTTGAACTTACATTAGTGCAGATGCAAAATTTTGCACCTTAATAAATCTTTAGTTTCGTGTTATGCCATTTTCTTATGAATAAATTCTTTAGAGAATTGCATTTTCTTCTTCTTTTCTTTATTGTCCCATTAATATATACACTGGCCTCCAAAAGTTAAGGAACAACCGGTTTTTTATGCCTAATTTGCAAATGAATAAATGTAGAAACCCCAAAGTTTAGATGACACGTGCACAAAACAGTTATGTTTTGACTGCAACATAGAAGTTTACAAAAGAAAAACGCAAAAGTGATACGCAACAACAACAACAAAAAAAAAAGCAATCTCGCTGGAAAAGTCCATTCTTGATAAAAATATATATCACAGTTTTATGTGGTAAAATGTCATAAAAACATTTTAAAAAATGAGTTAATAATTCATATTCCCGCCCCTAGCTTGAATGCACTGGCGGCAACGACCTTCCATGCTGTCAATAAAGTTGTCGGTTACCGGAATGGGAAGCGAAGACCAGTCACGGAGTAAGCTTTGTTCCCGCTCTTCTAAAGATTTTGGAGGTGGACTTAAAGCAGCAACCTGTCTATCAAGATATTCCCAAAGATGCTCTATCGGATTCAGGTCTGGAGATTGAGCTGGCCATTCCATTCGCTCTAAACCAAGACCCTCAAGATATTCCTCAACAAATACAGTTTGATGAGATCGTGCATTATCTACCAGAATATGGGCGGACATATGAATCAAGGATCTCATCCCTATACCTCACACCAGTCAGAGTTCCTCCCTGGAACACATGCAGATCAATGTGACCACCGAGTGACATCACTGCCCAAACCATTATTCATCACCACGGTAACCGTGTCTTTCAACAGTGTTGGATTGATGGTATCTGGTGCTTTGTTCCCTCTAGATCAGCAGACGTCCTGAATCATTCTCCAGAGTGAATCTGGACTCGTCTGTAAAGAGTAGAAGCCCATTGCTGTCTGGTTCGGGAAACTTGTTCTCTTGCCCAAGATAAGTACAAATGGTCGCCTTGCATAGAGACCTGCATTGTGAAGACGCCTTCGCACCGTACTAGTGGATATTCTTCTCCCTGATGCTACAGAGTAGTCTGCACAGAACAACAGTAGCCGCACAAGTTGCAACACAGAAATGCTTCTTCTCCTTCGGGCCGAAAGAGCTATAAAATGGTCTTCTGCAACTGTTGCAGCTCGTGCTCGGCCTGGAACATGTCTTCTGGACACAGAAGCGTCGGTTTGATATTGATTCCAGAGACGGTGGACCAGACTGTGAGATACATTAAGACGACTATCAGCATCAGGCTGTGACAATCCCATTTACATCCCATTACAATCCCATACAATTTTTTTCATCAGTCATAAGTCAAATTCAACATAACAAAATTGCCGTTACAAATCGCGTTCACAAAAATTAAAGAATATGAAATGGAAACTTAGAAATTTGTATACACTACCTATCTCATTAGGAGCCACTAGTAATGAATAAAAGAAAAAATAACAAGGTTTCAGTTATAGGAAGTAAAAGATAAAATATACTACCTCGGACCATGATCATGATAAAGAAAAAAGGTGGGAAAATGACTCGGCAGCAGGAAGAAATCCATAAATCTGTTCCTAATTCAAAATTTCAAAATAATATGTGGCATAGCAGATGCGAAAATAAAGAAATCGTAAATTATATATCGTTAATTCCCCAAATAATTTGAAGTTTGAAATTTCTTTGACATATCCAGACTAGATGACGATGACAATACTGAAAATGGTGTAATCATTTTAAGGAAAATACAAAGGAATTTCAACACACTATAATCTATGGACTGGTAAGAAATTGCATTTGAGAGACACCCATTGGTTAGTTTCCCTTTAAAACAGGGGAAAAGCAAGGAAATGCATGTGTTCCAATACTGTTTTACTGATCTTTATACTACCATTGGATAACATGCCAGGATGTCGGTTCTCTGATAAAATGGAATGAATTTTAATTTTATTTTACTAAATTTTAAATAAAAGTGCTTAATTAAAATTTTTTTACTAATAACTTAATAATAAAAAATATACTATATAATACAAAAGAATATTATAATTATAATTAATAAAAAAAAGAAAAGAAAAGAAAGCTAAGTTATAAATAATAAGATGTTCGCTCTTCTTAAAAACGAAATTTCTTCTTCTAATACAGATTCGTAGGATCGAGTGCAATAAATAATATTATACATAATAAATAGATACAAAATAAATAATATTGATTCATCCTCGCTCATGAATGTGAAACAAGCTTCGATTACAACACGATTCCGTGATTACCCAATTTCAAACTGATGTTGTTGAATTGTTCTCTGAACTTCGTTGTTGATTCCTGAATATGTAAGAACATATATTTCACATTTTTTATTTTGTGAAGTATTCGTTCGCAAAGTACTACTGCAAACATGGTTTGCATAATTTGAAGCTGTTTTTCACTGTCAGTGTACGAGAATATCATGGTAGAAGTGTTACAAGTTTTTCCTGATAACACATTCGTCAATCAGCATGTTGATAATCTTCATGTAAAAAAAATGAAACAGAAAATTTTAATTCCAGGATCAAGCATATGGATAAATGTATTTCAAGAACTTCAGAGTTAATTTGCTGTTTATAGTGTATACTATTACATAGTATATGACAATTAGCATATTTAAAATTTATTATTATTGCTGAAGCTGATGAGAACTAGCAGCATGATTATGATTCTGAAAGTAAACTAGCATGAATAATCATTCAGTGCTATCACACAGTTGAAGTTTTTGAATACCGACATACTGTACAGGGTATTATTTTCTTAAACTCGTGATAGATACGTTAGAGAATGATGGACGTACTGGACTTGTACGTAGCACCATATAGAGCAGGTAGGGGCAACTTTTGAAAAGTTGTGAGCCAAAATTTAGGATGTTAGCGAAGACGCGGGCCAAACTTCAGGATGTTGGCAAAGTCGAGGGCCATATAATTGGGATTTATATGGGATTTTGAATGGTTTATTTGAGTTTTATACAATGTTTTGATACGTTCCACGGGCCGGATCGAAAGCCGTTACGGACCTCATCCGGCTCGCAGTCCTGAGTTCGCCCATATGTGCTATAGAACATGGTTAAAGCTTCAGTTTAGGGAGTAAATTTGCGGAATGTTTTCGGATTGCGATGTTGCGATGTTCTTAGAAGGTTCGAAGTGAACGCAATGGAAACGGTTATATCTCCACTTTCTGCGGAAAACTAGAGCAGAATTTAGGAGCCAAATATACCCAAAGTCCGAGCTGCCAGAGAACCAGCAGTTCGGCTTCTAATGAAGGAACTCTCAACGGTACGTGAGTACGGGAAAGTTCGAATTAGAACGAGAGATTCCACACTATTCTGTTCAGATCGGCTAAAGGCTCAGCGATCATGAGTAGATGTACCAGAAACTGACGCTTCCGATCTGCGGATAACGAGATTGGTGCGTATACGACTCAGGAGAAGTTAGAGATGCACTGCATGCAAGAGGTTGTAAAACAAGGCAAGCTGCTAGATTGGGCCAAAAATATGTTTCCAGCAACAAGACTCGTCTAAGATACGGGAACCTTTCAAAAATTGCTCCATCTTGTTCGAAAGAGGATCCTTTTCATGTTTCATATTATGAAAGGAGTATAAAAACGGCAATCTTAACGAAACATTTTTTGTAGCATATAAGAAAGCATTCTCGGTGTAGCACATGAGCATTATTGCAAGGCGTTAATGTGTTCCATCAGTCGATATGGTGAGAATATCGCGAGAAATGATCACATAATTACCACGGGCGAAGAGTTCAAGAACTTTCAAATGTCCGCTCCATGTCACATTTGTCAAGTGTTTAATGTAACAGATTGCTGTGGATCGGGATTTTTCAGTACTTGTTCTTCTGTGAGAAATGTATGTTCAAACGACAAGAGATATCGATTATTATGTCTAGGAAAGTGAGAAATCGCCATTATAACGAGTCCAGTGTCGTTGTAGGGATATTTAAGATTAAATGTTTGGGTTCACCACCATGATTCCTGCACACTTCTGCCAAGTGGCCAGATGAATATTTATATCTTGGGTATTATTTCCAGTACAAGAAATTAATGTAAAAGATCCTATTTTACTTCCATAAAATGGATGCATATGTCAATCTTCTAACTAACCCCCCCCCCGACAAACTTGCATTAATCCGCCACTGGAGGAATCACACATTAAATATTACCAGAAATCATCAATGTTAGGTTTATCTTCTTCCATACTGGACTCTGCAAATTCCGGGAATGAGTTTCCAGATTTTTTCCGGATTTCAATGTTCTGGCAACAATCACTCTTGTGTTTTTCGAAAAAGGTGCTACCCGAACTACTGCACCTTGTCCCTACGAAGATCTAAATACTAGACTCCTGTCGTTCTGATATGACAGGGCACCAGCCTATTGGGACATGAATGTGCAGAAAGAATTGGAAAGCCTGGTATCGGAAATAATGTCTTGGATGGTCTTGAGTCTAGGAGGCCTCGATAGTCGCTAACTCTATCCCACTTATGTAGAGATTACTTTCCTCTAAAGTGTAGAAACATCGTTTATGAAGGAAATTCTTTCGATTTTGGTGAATAACTCGTTGGTCGTGTTGGAATCATTTGAGAAGTGGTTGGTGTGTAATAACTGGCAGTTAATAGATGTTCATAAATGCAGGGGTCGCGCTGTCGATCGTCAATGTCGCAAATTGCGAAAATAAAATTAGTTTGACTAAAGGAAATAAGTTTTGGCTAAAATGTTGCCATTGTACTTCTTAATGTCGTCCGGCAAAATAAAATTTTGCAAATGATTTGGCGAAAGTTTTAAAAAGGCCAGCGCAACCCCTGTAAATGCAATAGTCTAATATACCGAAATTCATTTTATTTGGCAAGGGCAGATCACTTTTTGGTTACTATCGGAATTTAAGAACTTTTCTAAGATAGCTGGACAAATGGCAGTTCGTTGGTAACGATGCCGTCTTCTTTCATTACAGTGCATATTTAACAATACTAATACTATGCAATTACATTTAACACAATTACGTTTAACAAAACTAATGTGCTTAATTTTCTAAGGCATTCGAATAAAACAACATTTTCAGTCAAGAGAGGCTTCTCTTACCTGATCAAACTCTAGTTTCTGAGTTTTTCCCATTAATTTTATCTTTCTTTCACCACTGATACCATGTCAGAATCCTAGATTGTTAGA
The DNA here is from genome assembly GCA_038373885.1 of Cheiracanthium punctorium. Taxonomy (NCBI): domain Eukaryota; kingdom Metazoa; phylum Arthropoda; class Arachnida; order Araneae; family Cheiracanthiidae; genus Cheiracanthium; species Cheiracanthium punctorium. Next base: position 550,599 of record JAWZYV010017120.1, on the reverse strand, counting down.
AAATTGTAGGGGTTAAAAAACACTGCTATTAACACTGCATTTTTATATAATTTAAATGCAACAACTGCTTTAGCAACAAATGCAATACAAAGTTTCAGTCAAATATTCCTCCACAGATTAATATTTACTACAGAAGACTCTTAAGTAATACTAGAAATATATTTCCTTGAAATAATATTCTGGATTACAGAAAATTCGAATTTAAATTTGCTAAGCATCACAGATTTGACGGGCATTAAATTTCTTGGGAAGCACAGTTAATTTAGACACGTGAGACACTCAATGATAAGTTTCATGGCCAAAGCCGTGCAAAACTATCAAAGCCCATAATTTTACTACAGCTGACTGCCGGTTTGGGTGTAAACATCAGAGAGTTTAACCTTCACCTAGAGTCATTTTCTTAACCTGAAAAAAAATCTTCCCATTCCAGCCCGGAACTCTTTTAGGCACAGAAATCACCAAGTAGTTCTCCAGAGGACGATGGGCCTAAATGCACGTCTCAGAGAGAGAGAGAGAGAGAGAGAGAAACACTTAGGGAATTGAATTGTTTTCACTCGCCTCTCCCTTCTCCCTGTAACGAAGTGTAAATGTATTCGTGTTCCGACCCACCCTCTCGTGCAGCAAGAAAGAGACCGCATCCAAAATGTATCCCCGTAACGACACCTAATAACGGGTTGAATATCACTTTGCGTGGCGAGAAATTGCAGTCCCAAAGTGAGAAACGACAATCAGCCCGAACGGCAAGTGGGGAGGCTGGACTCAAAACACTTCGTTTGTGTCCGAATATCTAGAGCTCGCAGGTCTCGCCACCCCCCTCCATCTCATGGTTTATTTTTATTTTTAGTTTTTTGCCACAACTTTTTGGTACTGTTTGTTATTTAATCGTTTTCTGAGCTTTTTGTGTGTGCTCGCCCTTAATGACTGATTTATTACATGGTTCGGCGTTCTCCAAGAGAACTCGGAAGACAAAAAAGGATCTGCCACTTGTTGGTGATGGGAAAACAGGATTTTTTTTCTGTTTTTGCCTTTGTAGAACATTTAAGAGGTCACTAACTGGCTGAGTTCTTTTAAACGATCGAATGCGGTTTGATGATAATGCATTCGATTACAGGCTCAAATACATAGATTCGAGTTTCACCATATTGAACGAATCATTGTCTTCATAATAATGGAGAATAATAGGATGTGATAACTCGGGAGCTATTAAATAATAATCAGTTTGAAAAAACGAAATTTTCTGGACTCTATTCTAATAGAGTGAATTATAATTCTAAAGATAGATATTCTAAATAAAGTCACGTTCCAAATATTTTATACTGTTCAAATTTCTTGCTATGTACATACGTAGAAATAAATTTTTGGATGTGTGCCAACAAAATTCAAATTATGTACTGCAAAAGATTTCAAATATAATAGCTAAAAAATCAAAAAAGATTGACAGTTATTGGATGTAAAATCTGTTCAAAATCCTATGGAACAATGAATGACAAAATGAACATAATGACATGTTACTATGGTGGATTAAAGAGAAACATTATGCTTAATTCTTTTTAAGTAGTGAAAATATTTCAATGAATAAACAATATCTGTTGTAAATATTAAACAGAATTTCACCCTAAACATGTTTGTTAAACAATATTATAAAATACTTACTTGATGGGCATCGCATCTTTACCTTTGATGTAAGGATAGCTTCTAGAGTGTGCACCATACTGATTGGTGGTAAATATTTGCCATATTGGTCACTGATGTTGAAAAGCATTTTCATTTTTTAAAAGCGTCGTTTATAATTCCTTTAGAAGAATTTCTGGCCCTTTTAGTTCAAAGAAGAAACCACTCTGTGCATCAGTTTATTGCAAATTTTGTTGCATTAAGAACTGTTTCTATTATACAATATTATTATATATTTGGTGTGGTTAAGTAAAGAGTCTTGATAAGTGTCTTTATTGTCTTCTCAGAAAGAACAGATAAAGTAATCTAGACTACCGAAAGAAAGCAGGTAGCCTGGATTAGAAGGTTGTGGAAGTGTGTGGTCAAAGAATTCAGGTTCGGTTTTCAGAGTAATTCAAATGATCTTCTCACTGACGAAAAACAAAGTAAATGCTATTATGTCATGTGTTGATAAAAAATGCAAATAGTAGAAGAGTTATAAAGACGATTCCACCAAACCATGATGCCACCACTTCTGTAACTGTATCTTTCGACAACGTTGGAGGAATTGTATCTGTTGCATACATCCTTCCAGATTAGCAGACGATCTAAATCGCTCTCCAGTGTGAACCTGGTCTCGTCTGTAAAGAGTAACAGACAGGCCCGGATGCACCCGCCGGGAACCCGGGAATTACCGATGAGCCGGTTACTTTAATATATAATATAACGTGTATGTGTGCTTAGAATAAAATGTAGTGGGCCGCCGTTTACAATTATTTTCTGGGCCCATGTGCTGAGTTGTATCCGTCCCTGGTAACAGAAGCCTATTGCTCTCTGGTGCAGAAAACATGTTTTGTCAACGTAATGGACACTTGTCTGTTCGCAATTCAAGAGGACATACACAACTGGCTATCTTGCATAAGACCTGCATAGTGCAGGTGTCTTAACACCGAAGTAGCGAATATTCCTGTTAGTAAAACTACAAAGTAATTTGCAACGAGCTGAGGTACAGTAGTCCTTCTTCTACGTTTTGCCGAAACGGATAGAAAACAATCTCTTGCAGTGTGCCTGGCCTGGAACATGCCTTCTAGACACAGAATCTTCAAACTAAAACTGATATCACAGCCGTCATGTCACTCTGCGGGACATATTGAAACGTCTCGCAGTATTAGCTTGTGACAATACCATTTTCATCCATCCATTTGAATGGCACTTTAACGAATCGAGTAGACGACTCCTGCTGGACACTGATATACTCTTTTGTATATTTTCAACGAAAGTACCAACAAAAATTCTTGAAATTTATCCGCAAAACGTACACACGAAGTTACAAAAGTTTAATTTTTCCATTTTTTCTTCCGCTCCTCTAAGAGTCGATTTCTTGAAACTGAAAAGGATGGTTTTTCGGAATACTGTCACCAGAACCGTCAAAGAGTTGCTAACTTTTACGGAATATAACTTACTTCTTTCTGTGAACAATAATTTTTGACTTAGAATATGAAAAAAGAAAAAAAAAGTTAAAACGTGTGAGTTTGTTAGCATATTGGAAAAATATTAAAATACAATACTGTTTCCGAAAAGTGGTTAATTATATTTCGCAAATATTGGCAACTTTTCACATGCATAGGCTCAACTTCGTTGGACCAGTTCCTTTGAAATTTGATGATAAAGATCTTCTTTTCGTATTCACTTATGATGAAAATGGGTTAAAGCAACATTATTATCATTCATATAAATCATGACTTTTATTGTTATTGCCAGTTTTTGAGTGACGAGCTTTGAAAAAGCATGCTACACCTTAACTTTTGGTGGGTAATGTATAAATAATTGTATGACAAATTAACTTGACGTAAATTTGGCCACCATATGCTTGTTCGCGTAGATAACTTTTTTTTAAAGTCGTAAATTTTTACAATCAGTTTATATATATCTTTTCAAATTACATTTCAGATAGTTGCCTGAATTACCAACAGAGGGAACGTTTCAACTTCTGTTATACATGGATAATATATATACATATCAGTGGCGCAGCGAGAAATTTTTCATAGTGGGGGGGGGGGTACGACTACTGCAACTCTAATATATATATTGTGTGAAGAAAATATGGATTTCAAAAAAATTTCTCATGAGGACAGGGTTACAACCCACCTAACCTCCCCCCGTAGCTACGCCACTGATATATGTATAAATTACATACAGGATATATTTATTTTACTAAATACTAATTACTTGTTTGCAAAGATAAATTAAAGACACATGTGCAAGTTCCCTAATCTGAATAATATAATGATAAACGATGCATATATTGTTCTACACGGTTGCGTCAAGCCATTACAACAAGCTATACCGCATAAATTTGCACTGCACACTTAAACGTGAAACACGATTTACTTCTTTGAAACTTAGCTGTAAGATCGAATTGAAAACAAACCAAAATATTTTTGGAACGAATACAACCCGAATTTGAAAAATAAAATAAAATAAAGGCATATAATAAAGCTGATGTAAAACAAATATGGTTATAAATAATTAATCATACACATTCAAAAATTAATATAAAAAAATGGGGGTAACCGAAGACATTTCTGGATGTCTAACTAGAGGAGGATGAGTTAAGTTGTCTCACTTTTTCTATGTTTATAAAAAAAACTCTACTTGCAACAGTACCATTTAAATAAAATTTGCAGTATATAAAGTGGTCATATGTTGTATCATATTCACGTTAACATGAAAAACAAGGAAATACTTTTTTCAAGTTGAGAATCATCGTTTTTTATTCAAACTCGGGATGAGACAACCTACCCCATAGCAGGCGTTTTCTAGTGGTGTGCAAGTGGAGTGTCAACGCCCAGTGAAAAACTGAAAAAAAACTATGCATTCTAATCAAATGGATTGTCAGAATCAGAATCGCAATGTTTCTTGCTCAGATGAGACAGATATTGAAGTGTAGCGGTGGCAAATCACTCCGCCTCAAGCAATCGAGAAGGTCAAAAGCGTTACAACGACTTGACTTCATTCTCACTATGTAAGATGGAGCATGCGCTTCATTCATTCCACCTTCAGTTTACGCGAGCCAAGTCGTTGTTCCTAATTTCAATGACTTCAATAAGAAATTCTCTCCTTCTCCCTCGGGTGTTCAGGAGATTAACCTAGCCATCCCTATGCTTTTCTCCTTCATAAAACTTGATACTCTTCTTCCTGGACTTCAAGCAAATCTGATCTGATCGAGATTTTTGACTTCTGATAGATTTTAAGTTGACCTAATCTAATACTAGTGTTTTTAAACACTACTGTAGTTGGTGGGTTATAGGGGACCCATAGTAAAGTAAAATGCTAAAATATTAGCTGCCGACACTCGCTTATTTTCGAGAAAATTCCATTTAAACATTTGGCACATTGTTATATACTAATTATTTGACCGTACGTCTGTGTTGCCTGTGGCGCCGTGGTTCCGTACGGAGACAGAGATCAGAAGGTTCCTCGATCCAATCCAATTCAGTGCTATCGAATTTTCATTTTTTTTCTTTCTCCCTTAAAAATTCATATAATACAGTTTATAATGATTAGAAAATTGACGTGATTTATTGAAATAACATTATTTCTATAAAATAGAATTGAATAACCGCAAATGAAAGTGACGAAAATGAGAAACAATATTTATGAATCGCATTTCGAAAAATATTTTGCTACTTTTCAGATGAGTAAGGGTGACATTTGTTCCTACTTGAGGAAGGGTGATATTTGTCCTGAAAACATGCAAAACAAAATGTCTGGACATTTGTTACAACATGTGAAATAAATATTTTTGTGTTCACATGGTATTTTCATTTCTGCTTGAGGGAAAAACTTATTTCTGCTTCCATCAGAAAATTTTGTTGATGTCAGAAAATAATGGTGGGGATAGCAGAAAATACATGACTTAAAATGAATTTTGATTGCATCTTCTCAGGTTTCTATTTCCCGTTCATTTAGCATATCAATATGGAGAATTTTGTAACTTTTAATTAATTTGTTGTTGTTGTTGGGGTGGAGTCAGTGAAATTACACATCACAGGGTTGACAAAGCGATGTACATTTAGGTGGAATTACTTTTAGGGGCAAGGTCAGGGGCGTAGCCAAGGGGGGGGGTTAAGGGGTCGTAACTCCCCCTCCATGAGGAATTTTTTGCTATACAAAATGTATATTCTTCACTCCTTTATCACACACATGTATGCATATATGTGAGTTGCAGTAGTCGTAACCCCCCCCCCATGAAAAATTTCTCGCTACGCCCCTGGGCAAGGTGAATTACTTTCATCGTCATACAAGTATTTTGTAACGAATTTCTGGATTATTATTATTAATAATTTCGTTATCTACTTCTAACGAAGTTTGATAAATTTAAAATTAAATGCATTTTACATTCTACATCAAATCATAAATTTTTTAATCATATAAAAAATTTCACTTACCGTTTATATCGAATATTGGATCTCTAATTTTAATTACTAGTGTGAAACACGTTTTAGCTAAATGAAAAACTTAAAACAATAATTGAATCATTCAAAAGGAAGAAAGAGGCGAATCCTTATCATTCCTTGCGCCCTAAATAAAAGTACTGGTAAATTATCAACTATATGCACAAAAATCAACTTTTTAACTGCAGTTTTAGAAAATAATTCTCAATATATTTCTTATATAATCACTTTAAACTATATTATGTATTTTTAAAGAGAAATAAATGTAGAGCACCGACTTGGATTCTAAACTGGGACCTTCTGATCTCCGTTCTCCTTACGGAACCACGGCGCCACAAAGAACACGAAAGATTTGCCAAATAATTAGTATTTAACAATGCGTCAAATGTTTAAATAGAATTTTCTCGAAAATAAGGGAGAGTTGGCGGCTGATATTTTGGCATTTTACTTTACTATGGTTCCCCTATAACCCACCAACATTTCATCAAATTCGGTGACCCCAATGTCTGAGCCTCCCCTTGTTAGTTATAGATACAGAATTTTTTAAGCTGAAAGCTCATTCTTTTTCATTTTAAATCCTGCAATCCAGTTTAACATGTTCGCTGCCAAAGGCACAACGGTAATGTTTTATTTCTGTGCCCAGCGTTGTTTCTTAGTATAGATCTTTAAATGCCCAATAAGCGAATAAATGGATCCCAACTTGCACAAAAGGGAAGTTATCATTGTGTCTTTGCAAAGATGGAAATGAACAGGTTAATCCTGAAAAGCGGAAGTTGAGCTAGATGATATTCCCCTCCCCTTTCATATTCAACTTGATTGTAGAGTGAAAAGAATTTTATAGTCTTTCACCGCCCTGAGCTTGAAATCATAAGACGCCGCTGGTGACAACCTACCCCCATTGCACATATATGCTTATATTCATTACATAGGTCTAACAAACACTACCTGAGTTCCTGTGAAATCACTTAATATTCGCAAGGTATGAAACTACAAGACAGTGTAAAAGTATCACTTCGTATTCTACAATCCATAAATATTACTTAGAGTGCTGAAAATGAAAGTTTTTACATAATAAATAACAATTTAAAATATCTCCTACTTTTCCAATCGCAGCTTCGCTGTTTTGGTGCTAAGATAAATATTTCATTCATTTTAAAGTTTAACCCTTTAACGCGCAGTGTTGCCGCTCTGGCAACGCCAAACTCTGACGTTTTGACTGTTGCCAATCACGAAGAATAGATTTGATTTCTATAAAAATAGTTGCGGGTGACCTAGCTCCTTTACTTTTTAGCACGTCATTTCCGTAAAAAAATTGTCACGATTATTTTTAACAACACTGACATCTGCCGAAAAATGGAAGAACGCGAGAACAGCTGGATCGATTGCCCAATGCTGGAAAAAGAGCAGCCGTTGCCATCGCTCGACTTAACTACCAGCAAGATGGCGGACGATCGAAACGTTCATCGCGTGCCACAGATCTAGAGACCCTTTTTTGCGTCAAAAAAAGGGTCTCTAGATCTGTGGCACGCGATGAACGTTTCGATCGTCCGCCATCTTGCTGGTAGTTAAGTCGAGCGATGGCAACGGCTGCCCTTTTTTCACCATTGGGAAAGGATTGCGCCTCAAAGGGTTAAAGATTTGGTATAGGATGGATGCTGTCTACTGAAGTCAATATTTATCAATGTATATATTCCTAAAAAGTACAGGGGAAGACCTAGCTTTCAGACAACCTACCGCATCTTTCCCTAAATGCAAGGTAAACAGGTAGACGGATATAGCAAAAGTGAATGCGACAGACAAGACCGAGTTTTGAAGAGTTAATATAGATGTGGACAAATCCCATCAGCATACCGAGCAATTCGAAATCCGGACCATTGTACTGCAAGGTCCCTTCATTCGGTAACCACACCTCGGGACTTGAATGCAAATATAACGAGATTTTTCTAATTGCACGTTTATGCGGGGATAGAGAGCGTAGAAAAGTGCTTGGCCGAAAAATATCCGGGTGTGGTTAGCTAGCAACCCTTTATTTTTATTTTTATTTTTTTCTAGAATCCTATTTTTCATTCCTCCATACTTATCCTCATTGTATTTGCGAGTTCTCCTAAACCAGTAAACATCAACTCCCCCCCCCCCTCCATCTCACCCTTTTTCCGAATGCAATTGGAATGACAGAAGTAAATGCGTGCACCCTTTGCTACTCCAGGATATTAAATGCTTTTCAAGCTTTTCTGTTTCAATGAAAGGCGGAAATAAGATCACGACTAATTATGGATGTGTAAGAAATTATGGGTTTTTTTTTTCTTTCTTCTGTGCATGATATATGGTTTGTTAACTGTTGTTCGAAGACAATGCTCTGATAATAATAATAATAAGAAGAATAGTAATAATAATAATAATAATAAAAGCAGGCATAAAAAACTCTTTTATTATCGATAATCTACATTTAAATGCCGTAACAAAGCCTCTATGAAATATATGAGAACTTTTTTTTTTTTATAATTGTGCAACTCTGAATTTTAATTTACGCTACCAAACCTCTTTGCTCTGATATATACGTTTCGTTTTACATAACTCTGGTTTTCTTCGTAATTCACCAGTAAAGCTTAAAAAGGAAAACGACCGAAAGGAGTCGGTCATTTGTTTTGCTTTATGAATAACTTAATAATGCTTAAGTATTGACTTGCGGAAACCTTCTTTTCTAAACGTTTAATTAAAAGATTTAAAAAGAGAGAGAAATTAATTATTATGGGTTGAAGATTAAATAAGTCATTTCCAGTCACAAAAATTGCATTTTCTTCCTCTAATTTTCTAAAAGTGTTATTTCCCTAATTTTAATTTATTTAAAGTTTATAGTTCTAAGTATTATTTCCGTGCTCAAAATTCTATAAAATATGAAGACTATAATTAACTGTCGAGTATTCGTTAAAATTAATGAAGTTCCCATTTTAATTTTTTTTTAGCATGCTGAATTCAAATTAGACGGTAAAAGATATAGTTCATTAAATTTTCGAAACTTGGTTTTGTTTTAATACGAAGAGTAACCCTTTCTGCCAGCAGAATTAAATTTAATACGCGCAGAATAGTTGAGAATATTCAGCGAAATGAAAATTTATCTCATTTTCTCTGTGAAGTAAACTGAAATAGAAGCAGTAGCTTGAATTCAGATTTTTTTTTTCAGATCAGATTTTTTGGAGAAAATGGGTTTCCTTCCTGGACTCTACCCTTAAACTTCTGTTCACCCGAAATAAAAATTTACATACGATTTAATGCATACCTTGTGAGTAAAATTCTTATTTGCGTATGAGTGAAGTAAAAGTTAGAATGAAAACTTAGACACAATCAAGAGTATAAGAACTACATGTATCTTGAACCTAAGCGATCACAATTCGTATTAAAGTATTAAGAAAGAGATACTAATAATTATGTTCACATGATTGAATGCAATACCAACATTTATGTAAGATGATTATTTAAGTTCATTAAATCATTGACTAATTAATATGCGTTAAAGCTTAATCTGAGTAAGAATAATTAAATAGCATTTCGGAATATTATAAAAGTTCAGATTTTTGTTATTCACAGCTTCCATTTAACTAAAGTTTTCACATGCAGAGCGACCACGCACAGCTTTACACAAAAAAGATTTCATCATTGTCATTTTGTTAACAAAAATCGAAATTTCTGTGTGTGTAGGGGGAATGTTCTGGTCTGCTGGACTACTTCTCTGGGTACGACTCCTTTATCTGTCTGCCTTCACAAGTTTTTTTTTATTTTTCAGAGTTAGGAAATTTAATTTTAAATACAGTTGAGCTAAATAAAAATTAGCATTTCATAGTTCAACGTTTAAAATTATTTTCAGTTTATTTTTCTATTAAATTGAAGAAAGCATTCAAGGGAAAAATGTGAAATAATTTAAAAATAAATTGATGAAAAGCCTTTGAAGGAAGGAAAGAATGTCTCATCTTAACCATGCCCACTAAAAGAAATTTAATTCATAAAATACACATTAACAGGGTCCGTACGGGTCCTAGAAAAGTGTTTCTATTGATTAATTTATTTATTTTCTTCTTTTTTTTTTGTAAAATACAGAAACAAGAGTTCTATAACCTCTCAAATTTGGGAGAACCTGACGGATTTTGTGACAATTTTTCAAGAATTCGAAATTTTAGCAAATTACGAAAACTAGTACGAAACCTGATTTAGATATACTTTTAGCTATTAAAATTTTAATTACATTGAAACTGGTTTCATACATGGGCACTATGCATTATTGATTACAGCGCCACCTGGAGATAAAATGTCAGTTACACATTTGTAGAACCTCTTCGATTTTGTACGACACCTTATTAACCTATAGCAAATACATAATGCTCGGAATAAAAAGTGTAAAAAGCGTTTCTTTAGTCACAATTTTCCCAATGAAAGGAAAGGGGGGGAAAATATAATACCTTCACAAAAAACTAGTTGAAGAGGTGATTTACTCCCCAAAGAAAAGCAGTGTCTAACGGAGACATTCCAGCATCAAATCATCGGGTGTTCGTGGTTACGTAGACTGGTTCTGTGAATGTCTATAAACTTTCGGAGAGCATTAAAGAACATTTTTTGAGCATAAGTAGACGTTCAATGATCTTGTTCTGCTGCCTGACGTAGACTTTTTTTCTGTGCAGACACCTGAAATAGCCTTGCATATGACCCCTCCTAGAACACTGCAGGACCTCAAACGACCTGTTTCCATAGTGCATGTCACCCTCACCTGATATGCTACGTGCAGCATGAAATCATAAAAAAAAATTGGTATGTACATTGTAGTTGACAGAAAGAATACTGAAGAACGAAAATAAAGGTGTCTGCTGGTGATAACAAGTTGAACTTTTATCATTCTAATGCTTTTTGTAGCGTAAGGGTTCTCAAACTTACGAACAAACTATCTTGCTTTGACTCGTATTCTTTGTATTATTGTGGGCAAATTATCTTTTCGTATTAATTCAAAGAGGTTCTACAATTTCGTAAATTTTCCTTGCACCGTTCACTGTTTTTAGGGATAGGAATGATAAATTTTCTGTTTGTTGCTAGGTGGCGCTATAACCGATTTCATCATATAGCACACTAGCACTTAATTATAATTAGTCAGTATATTTAAAGCAATAACTGTGGCCGTACTGAATTATAAAATGAGGACAGGACTTTAATTGACACCCTATATACATGAAGAAACAGCATACAATAACATTTCTTTTCTACTGTTCATATCATTGCTGATTAAATGCTATATACTACAATCACTTAATCACCTGCTAGATAAAGCTCACAGTTAAGTGCCTTTTCCAATAGTTTGTAGTTTAATTATGTTGTAAAGAAGTTTTCATATTTAGCTCTTTTAGCACGTCTTCAAGATGCACTAAATTTCTATCATTCATCGTTTTTAAATCGTTATCTTTCAACTGCTTACAAATAAATTCACACTTTCGAAGAATTTCTCGCAAATAAAAATCAACAGAAGTTTTTTTTTTAATTAACTTAACATTGTGACTGAAAAAAAAAAGATCGTAAAATCGATAGCACCACCAGTCTCTAAACATTATTATACATTTTTCTCAAGCTATTCCATCATCCCAATCTTAAATGAATGACTAGCTTTAATAACTGGTAATTTTATAGTCTGAAGCTTGCCACTTGTCGTAATTGGATTGTAATTACCTAAGGTGGATGGATTCATTGTGTGTGCTACCAAATGTCTGATTTAAATCAGTGTGTAGCGCTTTGCTTGCCAGTTATGAGTCTTATTTTGGAAGGAGTAATGAATCTCAGATGTATGGTGTACCACCTAATGTCTTCATCTGAGTCATTGGCCACCGTATTATGATCCGGATCACGGCCACCCAGGGATACTTATTCATTCTCGGCAAACCAATGTTCAGATTGTTTATGCAAAAAGATCTTTTTCCGATAAGAATGCAACTGTCAGGCAGAGTAAGGTACTTCGTGTACTTTTCAGAAAGTTTATTTTTATGTTATTATTCTTTTTTTTTTACGAGAGAGGGAGGCACAATTATACAAACGCGTAAGACTTCATTGTCTTTGCCCCCATCTACAGATGTAGAAACTCCGCCCCATCGATTATAAGTCCAGACTTCATTTGTTTTGTCTGCGGATGTAATGGGGTGTTATGTCTTAATCGTGATTGGACCGATGATTTATGGCGGATTCATGCCTCGGCCCCACACACAAAAAGTAGATGAGATCTCCGAGAGCCCGGGAAGATCCGTGAGCCTCATCCCTCTTCGGATTGCAAGCAAAAGTTACAAAGAAATTATAGTTGGCCCATTAAGTGATTATGAACCCGCGTTACTTTCTTGCTGTTGATTCCATGATGTATCGGGTTTCCCCCCTGACAGCCATGAGCGCGGTTCCTAATGAACGTAATGCGCATTAATTGCCGTAATTCTTATATGGTGGTGGCTAGCTCCCATCGATTAAAGCCATGACAGAATGCCCCCTTTTTACTGTGAGCTTGCTTTGCGAAGCGAAATTCGTTGGCGCCGTCATAAATTGCGACGTACGAAAATTCGATCGTTTTTTAATTTGAACGTTATAAAAATGCTTATGGAATTATTTATAAGAAATGTTTTGTAACCTTGATGTAACGGCATGCAACCGTTGAGCATTCGGTGCTCTACATGTATCTTATATGATAAAATCTGAAGAGTAAACAAAGTTTGTAGCGGACTGGCTGGCTGGATGGATGGTTGAGGACAAGTATGATGTAGGAGGTCAAAAATTTATTGCATTTGCTACAGGTAAGAGCATAGTGTGCATGTGCAGCTTCGGGTAAATTGAAAAGTTTGTTGCCAGACGTACGAAGGAAAAACTGTAGAATAACTGCAGTAGCAGTAGCATTAAGAATCGAAGAATTTAAAAAACTGTATAATGATGTTTATTTTTTTAATAATATGTATTTTCATTTTCCCAAACTAAGAACTCTAAAAATTAGCTTAGTTTTCATTTCATTGGTGAATTTGGCAGCTTAAGTGGCAGTCATGGACAGGGCCGTCAAAAACTGAAAATTTGCTCCCCCCATTCATTAAATATGTCCTTTGTTAGTGGATTCTGTTACTATGGTAACTATTATGATAAATATGAAATTTGTTTTTTTGTTTTTCATAGTCATGAAATTTGTTTTTCATAGTCAGGTATCGGAAAGCTTTCTGTGTGGAAAACAAAGAAATCCCTTAATTTCCGGAAACGGGTGGACTTTCAAAGTTTTAAAGGGGACTATCATTTATTCTATATTATTCTACACATCTGTGCAAAATTTCAGGCTGATAGGTCCATTTTTATGGATTTGTATATGGTCTAAACAAACCCACGAACAGAATTTCATTTTTATTTATAAGGATTAGTAGGATAGGATGATATGCTTGCTGTTGCCAAATGTGAACTTAAAACGAAAAAATAATAGGAGCTCTTTTTGCTAAAAGAACGCAGTCAGACTGTTTTATTATTTTTTTTAAAGAAAAACTGCATTTTTTTCAAGAACTTGTCATTTCTTTTCTGTATATTTTGAAGCGGAATCTAACTAATAAAAGTCCTGAATATCACGGTGCCGGGATCGACTCATCGCTCCCGGTGCATCTGGCGGCCATGTTGAAATTTTGATAAAAGCGACATTTTTATCTCTAATTAAAAGGAAAAACTTTTTGTACACTTCGAAAGATCTCTAAAAAATGAACCTTTTCCAAAGTTGCAGGTAATTTCAACTCTAAATATCTAGCGAGATATCACGACTTAAAAAAGTAAACACAAGCGAAGCAAAGATCGATGAACGAGATCAACGAGAGGTGGCGACATCTATGAATTATATTGTTAACTCAGTCGCGAAGCGGTGGAATCATTCCTAGATTCTTTGAAAAAAAATATCACGGAACATAATCCCTGGCGTAGATCGATTAGATGACGTCATATACTGGCGAAAATACTCCTTTTGCGTGACAAGCAATGCAAGGAGAGTTTTATTTGAAATCGGTGGTGTAGATCGATTAGATGACGTCATATGCTGACGAAAATACTCCTTTTGCGTGACAAGCAATGGAAGGACAGTTTTATGTAAGTTCTTCGGGGGCAGTCCCCAATTTCTGTGTTTTTTTGCGATTTGTTCCCACAATGTAAAAAAAGCAGTTGGGGACAATTTTTAATTAGATTACTGTTAATTATTTCATTAGTTAGAAAATGTCCCCAATTGTGTTTCAAATTCGGGGACATGTCCTCAATTTTACGTTAAAAAATATGGTCACCTTAATTTAACAAGAAAATTTGATAGATTTTGGGCAAATTAATTGAGAATGTGTGAAATTTTGTCTGCACAAAACTTAAACACCTATTTGTAGGAATTCTTTTTTAGAAATTGGCAGCACGCTTTGAGATGAGAAAAACGTATTTGTGTTGTTTGTGGAAGTCATGGTTTTTATTTTTTTTTTCATTGATCTCAGCCGAGTGTTTTTAAACGTTAACGGCGTGACATTTGTGAAATCCTATTTTAAAAGTGTTTGAGTGTTTTAGATTGCTTTGGTGACAGCGTTTGTTTGATTTTGAATTCATTTACACAGATGCATTTTGATTTCAACGTTGTTGGATCGTAACTTTTATTTCGATTGTTTTTGGACATTTGTTTTATTTTTGTCATAAATCCATAAGCGTCTGTTTAATCGAGTGTTTTAGATTGTTTTTGGTGACATATGTGTTTGTTTAATTTTGAATTCGTTTAACCAGATGGATTTTGATTTCAACGCTGTTGGATATCATAATTTTATTTAGGTTAATTTGGTGTCGTTTATTTCGTTTTTGTCGTAAATCTATAATTACTAGCCGGCGGACGACCCGCAGGTTGAAAATTTCTGTTGCGAAGAGGAACGTGTGCCGTAGGTTGCACAAGCCAGTCGTGGAGCGGCCAGTGTACTCTAGGTTGCACATTTTGGCCACTAAGTGGCCATCGACGGCCAAAACTGGTCCCCGAAGACAGCTAGTCACACAGATTAAGGAAAAAACACTGAAAATACTGGTGTTAAGCGATAAAATAAATACAAACTTTGTGAAAAAACACGCAAAAATGTTACTTTTAAAGCGATACGATCGTTTCGACCGAAAATTCATTTACCGTGTTTACCCGCGTAATAGTCGCCCTCGCATAATAGTCGCACCTCCCGTTTTCAAGCAGAAAAAATCATCAAAATATTTTCCCCGCATAAGAGTCACAACCACGTATTTGACCTTTATTTATGACCTTATTACCTTATAAAAATATTACTATAAAAAGAAAAAAGCCTCTTTTTTGTGTGCAACAGACGAAAACGTTATTTAATATACGGCAGATATTCTGGAAACCGTTGGCAACTTAGTAATTTTATAATAATACTAGAAATGTTTTAGCATTAGAACATATGCAATATTATGCACTAGATTTCTTCGCATGATAGTCGCACCTAGACTTTCACCATGAAAAATTGGGGGAAAAGTACGACTAGCGAGTAAACTCGGTAATTTAATTTAATTTAATAATGAATGTATTTTTCCTCTAATTGTAAAGTACGATACAAAAATTTCAGTTTTGAAAACAAATTTTTCAATTAGTTAACTTTTTAAAGGGACTGCTGCAAGGTCGAGTGGTGTAACGCTAACACATTTTCTATTAACCAGTTGATCCAGGTTCGTATCTCTCGGCAGGATTTGGAATTCCTGGAAAAGTTTCGGATACTTTCGTTACGAGTAAGTTTCGGATATTCAAGTTAGATGGCAGCACTACATTTTTTCTTCTTATTAGATTCACATTTTCCTCCCTACCGGGTCACTATGTTGTCTCCTTGTGACCCCGCAATATGGTCACAAGGTGACCATCACGAGCGTAGGACATATCAATCGAACGGTCATTACGCAGCGAAGTCCCCTTTACTACTCGTGACCGGATTATGACTTTTATTTAAGTGTCACCTGGAGGTCACCATGCTTCCAGGGTTACGAAAGAAATCCCCAACGGTATTAAGGCATTATTTCTATAAATTTCAGAGACCTCTTTTCAAATCAGAGCAACCTGTTATGTCATCCAGAAGTTTGAATTATAATGGTATTCACGAGCCTCAATAGTATGAAAGCTACAAAGGATTATCTTCATGCTTTTTTTGAAAACCAACAATTAAAAGTAAATTTTTAACGTATTGCTTGAAGAGATAAACGGATGTTTCATCGACGCGAATTCCACGCTTCATGGAGCGTGTCTGCGGTACGATTTACAGTTTCATTATGATGTAAATGACAAAATGAAACTTTAGGAGACGTGTGTTATCCTTTAAGAGAAGTGCTGGATGTTCAGATCCAGTTGAGTGGAGGAAAAAAACCCTAGGAACACTGAAAAAAACACATTTCGACTGCCAGATGCCCGATTTATGCCTAATGGACAACTTTATTTCTCACAGAGGCACACCACGGGAGTTCGTTCGCATAAACTCGGCATCACACGTACTCTTCGGATAATTTAACCGATTCCGTCCCATTCATACGCCGAATATTTATTGCCCGAGAGACGAAATCACAGACGCATAATGGGGCTGTAATTTATTTTAGCGTAATTCTCGCTGGCCACTTTCGTTTCTTCTGTTGGTGAAAAGGTGCCTTCTCTCTCCCACACCCTTCCCTCATCTTGCGACTCTTTTGTTTCTCTCGGCGTCTCAGGCGAGTGATTTTTCGCACGTGCTTGGAAGTCCTCAAGCAAGAGGACTCTCCCCCCCCTCCCAAGTCCCCCCTTCTTTTTCCATTCCTTTCTGAAAGTAGCGGATCGAAAGAACATAAAAATAATAACTGGCGATCTTTGAATTAAAAAGGAGAAAAAGAGGAGGATTCGTTAGTATCCTTTGAGGCGTGACATCACGCAATCTTGGCATAAAGGGATATTAGAACCGCTTTTTCTCGCGATGTGACTACCGCACCATGATGACCAAGTCCTGAAAAGCACAAAAGTGTGAGTCTGAGGTCATGCCCCACCCTTCAGTACTTCCTACCCTCCCCCCCCCCCTTTTCTCTATTTCTTTCTTTTTTTTAACCCTTCCCAGTAACATGCAAAGGTAATTTTTTGAACCATTTATGATTTCCTAAAGGTTCGAATGAGCCAACAATGGTCCATAATGCTCAACGCCAGACAATGCACATTTTTTTTCTTTCTTTCTGGCTTCTTTTTTTACTTCTTTCTTTTGTCGTGGGCATTTTATTTCACTTTATTACCTGTTGAAGATTGGTAACACGCACTGAGGTTTCTGTTAACAATTTATTTTGTATCTTTTGTGAATGCAGCTCATTCGTGTTTTACTTTTTATTTTATTTTTCTCAAGACTTCGCTGTTTCTACTGTTGAGTAAGTATTCAAGGACTTTTTTGGGTGGCATTTTGTTGGTTACGCGAAGTGTTTTTACCCCTTTGCGTGCTTAGGGCAATTCAAGTTCAAGTTTGATGGCGCTTTGTTTCACGGTAAAATGCTTCCATTTTACTCCGTTTTTAATGTCTGCACTGTTAACACACTAATACCGATGTTTTCATCCAAAACAATACGTATTATTCTTTTACTGTTCATAAAAAGTACGGCTTGCTTCCAGCTTCCCGTGAAAATTTTTATAATTAAAAAAAGAGTCAATATTTGCTTAAAAAAGCGTTTTGGTAGTACCTCAAAATGAGGACATAGCCCGTTACATTGAGCATTTTCGGTGTCTACTCCACATTAGACATGCTAATTTTAATTTTGATGATTACTTTTCAACACCTCCAGAATGATTGTAAACCCAAGTTAAAGAAATTTTAAATAAATACTAGATCGATTGTTTTTTAAAAAAGGAAAACTTTCCTTGGAATTTTTTTTAGACGTAATGCATTAAAAAGTGATAAAGGAAATAGAATAGTAAAGTGTAATGATTTAATTTTTTATTCGCTTATCACTTATATGATGGTGAAAATTCACAGGGTCGATCCTGAATCGATTCACTGTCTTTATGTTTTTTGCGAAGTTTGTGGATTATGGTAAATTTACTTAACGGTGATATCTTTTTTCGCTTTGTCCTTATCTGCACTCCAAAATAAAAATAACTTTTAATCACTCTAAGGTTTAAAGCATCTAACCTCTAAAGCAAGCAAGTTTAGAATAATACGTGCACTAGATACCTGAAAGTGTAAAAAGTGTAGGAAGAGGTAATATTCACTTTATGATGTAAATTCCAAACATTTTGCTCCTCGCAGGAAAATAAATAATATGATAAAAATACAATATTTTCTTCAGTAGAGGATTCTTTTCATTGCATTATTACCTTTTTAAGAGTTACAGCACACTTTTTTCGTTTTAGAGAGAATTGAGTTGTAAAATTATTTCATGTGAGCACGTTTTTTTCTTTTCTTTCTCCACTCTTCCCCCCCCCATTATCCGGATCGAATTTAAACGCCTTAGTAATGCACTCTAAAATATACCGAGTAAATATACGCTTCAAAGTACTAGCAGTAAAAAGTTTGGAACTTATACCTACATGAAGAGAATACTGACTCTTCAAAATAATTTTGGTAAAAAGAGTTGCTTTTTACATGTTCAGGGACTGAATCTATTCACTCCCGCATAAGTTACATGCTTTGGATAATAATTGAAGCCTTAAGAGGGTGCATCACTGAGCTCGTAAAAGATGAAAGCCAATGTTAGATCGATGGCAATAAGCGTAATTTCAAATACTTTATTTGGTTTTACATGTAGTTTGATAGTTCTCTTGGCATCAAGTACATTACATCTTGGCTACATCTTGGTAAATTTCGCCTTGAAAAGAAAATTGTCTCTCGAGAAAAGTTTGCTTTTTAATCAGAGTCGAATTTTTCAAGAAAACGAAATCAGAGTTATAAAATCTTTCATTATAAAATTCTAAAAATAGCAGAAGGCGGCATTTGTGAAAGTGTAAATTACTTTATGCAAAAATAATAGTCAAAATATATGCAAATGTGACTATTAAATAAAATATTTGGAATTAAGTTTACCACAAAGCGAATATCTTCTACGTCTCTCAGTGACTCTACAATTTATTTTCAGTGACTCACCTTTTAAAAGAAACTGGATACTGTTTTCGTTTTAGAGAACATGAAAGTAGTTTATAATGAACTATAAATGAACATCGAAATAACTATATTCAATAGTATTATATAACAATTTAATATTCCACCTTTTTAGCCGGTTAGGTATTAAAGAAGGGGGAAAAATAGATTTCTTCAACTGTGAAAAATCTATCAATACAACAGTTAAAAAAAAAAAAAAAATCTTTTAGAGTATTTGATTTGATCTCATACGATACTTGACTGTTCATTCTTGCAAAATCTTTATCTTAATAAAAGCTGTGCTTCCCCTCCGTCAGATGCTCTATTACGGATCGGAATCTCAATCGGATCCCAATAATTAGAATCGGAACTCTGTTTTGGGTGATTTATTTGGAAAGTTTTTGTATCATTGCGCACTCCCCCCGTCCCCTTGTACTTTAAACCACTCATTAATTTTCGCATAAATGTAAAATGTATAATAACCACTACGACCAAGAACAATAAAATGAAAAACGTAATTCTGCATCTAAGAACTGGAAGATTAATGCATCACTCTGCTGTACTAAGCATTGCATCCTTCAGATTTTTGTAGGAACATCTCCGGCATTGATAAAGTGCAATTCATAATCGGAACTCGACCCCTGCACCCTCTAAATTCCCCGAGGGTGTATAAAGACAAACGATCACACGATATGTACGCGCAACATCTTCATTCCAAGCGATGTACTTCTTAATCCCGTGTGTGGTCGCACCTGCTGACCCTCCGACCGTTATTTTGTCCGTCATCTTCTTGTACTATATGTATTTTAACCATCTAAGAAGAGCACTGAGTGATGGTGTTTGGGTTAAAAGCCCACAACCTACATGTGCAGAGCACTGCATATAGCTAGTTATTACCAGGCAAAGGGGAGGGTTGCATTTGAAGAAACAAAAACTAGTCTTGTTCCTGTCACTCACTGGCGAACAGAGTATGTTATGAAAAGATAAAGTTTGATTAAGCAGTCTGAGGGTTGTAAATGTTTTTATCAGTAGTAATGGGTTTTTAATGAAGCCATTTTAATTTGTAGAATAATTGAATTATGTTTCGTTTTTTTAGGGATGGAGGGGGAAGAGCCACATGAGAAAATATTTTAAAAGTTTTAAACGTAGATAATTATTACGGATATACGCCACTATAGTAGAGAAATCTACTTTCAAACCTACACTCTCACCCTTCTATAAATCAGGTGAAGTTGATTATTTCATTGTCTCAGTACATTTTCAAGCAAATGACATTTTCTAAGCTAACGGCTTCGATGATGTAAAGATTAATATTGCTACTAGTGAATTGGTAAATTATATAAGTGCAAATATTTTAAAAATTTTTAGAAAAGGGTATAAAGGCAAATAATAGTTTGCATTCTACTTATTCACACTTATATAAGTAGTATAAAATGGTAAATTATTCCACTTGTTCATATCAACAAATTTAGGGTAGACTAGAGAACCCATGTAATTTCTTATAAAGTTAACTTTCATTTGTAAACAATTACAAAGGTTGACTTAATTCACAGAAATTTTGAGCCTCCTTTACCTAAATGTCTTTTTGGTAATTTCTCCTTGCAGTTAAATATTTGAAGTTTACCTCGAATGAACAATAAACATAAATTTATAGCAAAAGTCAGTTAAAAAACATTTTATCTGTCTGTGAAAATAATGAACAATTGTTTTTTTTATGAATTTATTCAAAATTATGAACATTTACATTTAGAATGCGTTGCACAAAAAACTGATTTTTTTCTTCCAAATTTCTAAATTTTCCTTGAAGAAAGTTCCAAAACTCAATCAAAAGTGGGGTTTTTTTTTTCCTGAAAAAAGAACTTTAAATTTTCGTTTCTATATAGCTGCATTTTATACAGTAAATACACTAAAGAATGTTAAGTAAACATGTGCGAATACTACTTAAAGAATTCAAAACCAAATCTGTTTTTCCATACGAAAAACGGAACCTTCTGCTTTCTGTAAATAAACCTGATTTGCAAAAGAATATTGTTTTTTTACTTCGCCCGTGAAATCTCTCTTGTTTGCTTTAAGACTGTTTTCCAATCCCCTTGGGTCATAAAAGTCAGATCCTTAGTCCTCTCTTTGCTCTTACGCTACATCACTCTCGCCTAGTTGTACACGACCAATTACACCTTACTATCTTCGAGAGATGAATCTGAGGCAACAGGCAACAGTGGATTAAATCTAGAAATAGAGCCGCTGCCAGCTATAAAATACTTTTGGTGTCCTTTCCCTTCCGTCCATGTGGGTGGATTAAGATCTGAGTGCCCGAGCCTTATCTAACAGACTGCCGGACAGACTCCAAGCTTCATTAAACAGGAGTCCAGATTTCTGCCTTGTTACCCGCCTAAAGCTCCAGGGTCCACTTCAGCATGATTCCATCGATATCTATTGACTTGTAATCTCGGGATCCCGGGGAATTTCCCTTGCGGAATTGCGTAAGGGATGCGAGAGGAAATCCACGGGGATTTCGAAGAGTGAGATAAAATATCACTTGTTATAGACAATATCTTAAATACTTTGTTGTTCAGTTATTTTAGACGACCAAATTTAAAGTTAACCACCAGTTTCTTTCTTTCTTTCTTTCTTCCTCTTCTTCTTCTTCTTCTTCTCTCTCTTTTTTTTTTTTTTTTTTTTTTAAATGTTTCAGAGAAAAATGTGGAGCAATTTCATCGACTAAGTAGGTGACTGTAAAACGTTTAAGTCAACTATTTAGGATATTTGTAAGATTTAATAAAAATAAAAAACACTGAAAAGAAGAAATGCAGTGAAAAAGTAATAGAGAATGAGAAATACGAAACAAAAAGAGGGAGACGTAACTATTTAAATATAAAAAATAAAGAAAAATATAAAACTCATGTGTAATGTTATTCTTGCTATAACTGAAACCTGTGACATTAAATTTATTTTCAAACAATTAACATTTTCTTTTACAGAAAAATGTACTTAAGTCACAAGTTTTATTCTTAATTGCAAGTACTTGAACTCAAAACAATGTTTGTGTTAAAAAATTCTTAATTTTTTACTACTATGCTAGTGTTTCATACTACTAATTTATAAATTGACGTAATTGATTATTGTAATAAAAATATTATAATATCATTATATGGTAACTACTGCACAATATATTGCCTTTTCTAATTAAGTGATATATTCCCTGTTGTATTTTTTTGGCTTAAAATAGATTACAAACTCAAAAATAAATAAGTAAATAAATTTTTGTGTCAGCGCAATTGAAATGACATGGACTAGACATAAAAAAAAGCAAGTAAATGAAAATATTACATAACTTTCCTTTTCCTCTTTGCATAAAAGCCTTTCTGCAAATTCTTGGTTGTAGTTTGAATAATGAACTGCTATGAATTAATGAAATAAACTTTCAACAATACTGTGAATTTCTGTCTGCTGAATATCAAATCTGCGCTACTGAATAACTGAATGTCACTGAAAACTCCCTATATGTATATACGATGTTAAAACTACCTGTAATTTTAATAAAAGTGTCACTTCGGAAAGCTGCCTTGCTTTTGAAATGCATTCATTAGCTTAATGAGCTTACAGATATTTCATAATGATGTTTGCAGTTATTAGTTGATAAATATCAAGGCCTTTTGAAATGTACTTAAGAATTTTTAGAAGCACATTCGAACTAAAATATGATTTCGAAAAAGTCTTGATCAATAATCACAATAACTCACGCAAATACTAAATCCGACCGATCTTCAGTTTAGCTTATGATTATTTCCTCATATGACAGAAATTGAAAGGTTTGCTGAAAAAGGGAGTCATCTAATCTAAAGAAAAACAGTAAAAAACAGAAAACGTTTGGGGATTCAACGCAAACTAACGAGACAGGCAGCTTCATCTCGTGAATAAAGCAAGAACTAATGATTGAAGCCACGCTTTTGAGATTCATTTTTTTCATTATTCTGAAAAAAAAAAATTCATCTATTGTTATTAAACTATAAAATTTCTGTAAGGCTGTTAGAAGAACATTGACAGTATCTACACATTTCGTCTACAGTTTCTTACGAAAACTATAGAAGAAAATTAATTTAACTTTTAGAAAGAGAATGCGGCACTTTGTAAATTAACTTTTACCTTTCAGCAGATTTTGTTTTCAAATCTTTTTAACTTTTTAAAAATATAAAAATAATAATCTGAGCGAGTGTCGTAGCGGGGGGGGGGGATGTCACGACTGCTGCAACTCATATATATGTGTATTTCTATGTTGTGTGTGTTACGAAAATACATTTTGTAGGGATGGACGCGAGACCAGAGAAATCTCGCACTGTCTCACGTTCTCGTTTCTCGCGAGACGAGATAGGCAATTTTTTGCGAGACATTTCTCGTCTCGCATAAATTTACGATGCGAATTACTTTTCTACTAAAATTTTTTCATTTTATTATGATAATTTAACTACAGAAAGAGACATAAAAAGAGACTTTTATAACCCCATTTAAGACACATTTAAAAGGGTAGTTGCAACCTTTGAGTAACTCAAAAGAGCTGTATTCTGATCTATTTTCGTATTTTATTTATTTATTGATCAAAATGCCTAAAAATTTTATACGTGATTCTTTAAGTGCTCATAAATGGATATATGCACTACCATATTTATCAGAAAATAGGAAACTTATTTATGACATAGATTTTTATAGCTTTTTTTTTCTCTATTTCAAGATTTAATACTGAGCTACTGCGCGCAAACTTACAGATCGAAATATTACTGTACAGTTAAAATATTTACATTTTTATAAGCACAATACCTAAATATTTTTCTTAATTTACAATTTTTCACCTTAGGATTCAATGAAATAGGAAATAAAAAACTATTTTTCATAACTCTACTTTTCATAACATAAAAATGTTTTTTTCAAAATAATAAATAAGTACAAAAACAGGTGTCGGTTATAGACATTGATACCATGTACTTACCTAACAAGTATCAAGATAATAAGTATTTCTGCAATCATGCACGCAAGTTGCAAAAATGCAGTGTTGAGGAAAACATGCGTTTAAAGTTTTAAATCCCCCTTTAAAATTCCATTGCATCCACATTTCATTTTGCAGCTATTCGTGTTCTAATAGGAATATTTTCATGTGGTTTTAACCCATATTGGACAGCTGTCCTATTTATAGGAGAGTTGAATTAAACACGGATAAAATTAAATTAAATAAATAAAATCGACATAAAATTTTTTGTAAATTACTACAAAGAGGCAAAATTTAATATAGTAGTAAGGAAAAATGTTATTCGGGGAAAAATAAATGAAAAAAAATTACTTTAAGTTTACCCCTAAAAAAATGTCATAGATTTCAGCCATTAAATTAAAAAAAATTTTACCTTGAACAAACATATGCAATTTTTTAGTAGATCATCAGTGTTGTTCAAAACATTAAGAATAACCATGAAAAAAATAAATATTACAGACTGGTGACCCCAGTTACCTAACTGTCCTATAAATAGGACAACAGTCCTATACCCACCTTTAAAAAAAAAAAAAAAGAAAAAAAAAGAAAAAACTCACACTTCTAGATTGCATTCCTTGAATACAGGAAACAAGGTACCTTTTTATCTTTGTATGATCGGTGACAAAAAGCAATTAAAACGTGGAAAGTTTTCAATTTCTTTGTATCAGCCCCCATAGTTTGTTTGCAACTAAAAGGATTTTGCGTCACTGAAACTGTTGGAGATAATCAAATGGCAAAATACACTCAAATATCTTCGAAATCATTAGCTAAAACTTATAGGAAAATCTGATGCACTGTTTGACAAATGCAACAAAATAGCATCTGTTCGCTGGAATGATAACCATGTACCTACATTACAAACAAGTTTCGAAGTTACAAAAGTGGTCAGTAAATTACAGAATCGTGTGAAAGAAGGCACAAAGGATATTGATGTACCATGTTGCGTTACGACTTATAATAAATATAAAAATGTAACGGACGTATTCAACAGTATTATGGAAAATTACTTTATTTCTATTCAAGGAAAATTGTGGTACATGACTCTTTTTCTCTGAATTTTTTTCGAAGTACTCTCATAGCAGCCTAGAATTTTTCTAAATTATTTTAATCCAACTTTGCACAGGATTTACTAATATTTCGCAGGTCAAAGCAGGCCGCAAGATGACGTATTGTTGCAATGATACATGTTACCTGGGTGAAACAATTGCAAGAAACAACATTACACAAAGAGCACAACGAAGAACTTCGGCTTCTAATATAACTGTGAGCATGAATTAGTGAAATATACAGTTGGTTGTCAAAGCTTTTTTCATTTAAAGTCTTGCAAGAAAAAAAAAAAACTTATTACAATTTGCAAAATGTGCAATATTGGATTATATAAGAGCTGTTTTTCAGACTTCCATGCAAAAAATTCTTTTCATAAGGTAAGCTAACCTTTGTAACTTTTTGTAGTGTTTTGGACCATTGTCCTATTTATAGGACAGTCTGAATTTAAAAAAAAATATTATACAACTTTTAAAATTTCTGTTTTATGTGTGTAAGTACCTCACACAGCTCACTGTTTTAAAAATTTACGTTTCTCCTATGGTTATTTTTATGAGTGGTAAAATATGGGTTTTAAGCATACGATTTAGAAAAATTCAAATTTTTGAAAAGTGCAATTATTATTATTTTTTTCGCTTTTTCGGAGGTTTAAAGGTTGCGAAAAACTCTAGCAGAAAATATTATTGAGGAATCGCATACGAATATTTTTACAAAAATGATGTAGACTGAAGTATTAAAAGATGAAAATGCTTTGTTAATCCATTTTCCCGTCTCCAACTGAAACTTTTATGAATTCACTATTCCGCACATTAGGGCCGCTTAATTAGATTAAAATTTTACTTGCGCAACATGTCCTGAGTTCTGCATCATTTCTAACAAAATTCAAAGCTTTATATAATTTCAAAAGCAAATGAAACTCCCACAACCATGCATATTACATTTACACAGTTAAGGAAGTAAATAAATAAAAACAAATATTTTTTCGGTGCCATGTCACATTATACATATCTCAATTTTTAAAAAATCAAAATTTAAAATTTAAAAATTTTTTTCATTAAAACTCAATTTTTGACTTCAAATGCACATATGGGTTAATATGGTTACTAATATACGTACTAATATGGTAATATATAACTAATTGCTATTATAAATATTAATTTTCAATAAAAATAGTATTAATGTTACTAAAAATATGGTAACAAAATCGCAGTCCTTAATATTGTGAGACTCGTGAAACGTCTCGCGCGAGACGAGATAAAGTATTTGCGAGACGAGACAGCCTGTTTCTCGTCTCGCGTCCATCCCTAACGTAAAAAAATTCCTCATGAGAGAGGTTATAACCACCCTACACCACCCCCCCCCGTATCTATGCCATTAGTCTGAGCTATTTGTGTAAAAAGGAGGCGAAATTATATGCAAACGAAAATTTATCATCAGATTTGAGAAGGAAAAATGAAAACGAACTTGAGGCATAATTGATGCCTGTAGTCCCACTTCCATTAAATCCATAAATCCATTCTAATTTTATTGAACTAGCCAAGTACTTCGTTGAATAATAAAAATAAAAAAGTTTTTTGGTTTAAATAGCTCCAATAAAATTTTGTTGAATTTAATGAAACGTATTTTTGTGGTGCATCTGCCAGCCCATTTTTATATACTTTATTTGCGAATATTTTGTACCGATAAATGATTGGATTAGATTTTGGTAAATATATCTTCTCGTGTGGAAACTTGCATAAATTACCTAAAACTTTTTTCGGCAAATCTTGACATGACCCCCTTGAAAGGGATAATCTTAATTATCATTTTTATAAAACCTTTATTCAATTTCTACTCTTAAAATGTATTTATAATGAAAATTCTCCCTTCTTGAAATTACTATGCGGAGGTCAACCTCAACATTGCAGTTTTGGCGATGAATAAAACTACAACAAAGAATATCATCAGCATTTGTCGACGGCCTGCCTTTGGTTATTTGATTTGCTTATTAGGATGCCGCGATTGTTCTGGAGTTATGGATTTAAGTCTCTTGTGAATAAATCTTCTATAACAATGTGGGTGGCAATCCACCGTCCCCCCGACGGGATTGAAACCGTTAGGTTGCGCTTCTGCGCAATAGGTAGGTTAAAAAATACATATTTAGACCAATATATAAGCTGTAACAAGATTCGCGAAAATCTGGAAAATCATTATAACACGAATGTGACATAATAGTGTTGTTGACCTTCTTCCTACCCTCACAAACTGTAACATTTGGTTATGCCCGTGCCCTCCCCCTTCCTTCAAGAGTTACGCAATTGCAGTAGAGACATATTTGTGACTTTATTGTTCAAGATTTAGTCGTTTTTTCTTATCATTTCTTTATTTATAATTATTTCTTCCACGGCTTTCGGTAACCCGAAATTTCGTGAATTTTTGCTAGGCATTAAAAAAGTATGAGTATTGAGACCCAATTTGAGAAGTAAGCAAATCTTATGCTTTTATTATTACAATTCTCTTTCTAGAGTGGTTTGCTCGTGACTAGGAAAGTTTTGAGTGATGAATGGCTGAAGAATAATTCTACGAATAAATAACCCTATTTTTAAAATGTGGAACAAAATTTACGATAAAATGGAAAAAAAAGAAAAGAAAAAAAAAAGAAATGAAATAATGATGCGAAGGGTAGTACATTTTAATTTCAGTTTGAAATTATTGTTTCTTTCAGGTATTTCTTTGAAAAGCTGTTTTTTTTAGGGTTTTTTTCAGAATAAAGAAAACTTAAATATTGCCACGCCTGTTCAATTGATGTGTCATTCATTTGTGCTATTGTTTTCATGTGATGCGAACACACGATTTACCCTTAAATTTAGAGCACGTTTCGCATGCTAAACTAAAAGACATAACTTTTGTTGTTAAAAATTGTTTTAGAAATTAATTTATCGTTTAAATAGGTACGTGCTGATTTCATGAATAGCATTTTTTTTTTAAATATTGCATACCATCAAGTTAGAAATATTTTGAAAATCATCCCCCCCTTTTTTTGTTGTTGTTGTTAGAGTTTTCGTAATATTGTTTTATTTAGCAGTTATCTGCTGGAAAATGGGTGCTTTTTCTTTATATCTCGATGACATGTTCCCTTGAGAATGAACGGACATTCATCTACAGTTACAACGAAAAAAAATAAATAAGGAAAGGAGTGTAAGAATTAAAGCGGAAAATAATTGTGAGAGAAAAGAGTAGTCTTAACAAAGCGAATGTGAGAAATTGAAAAACCGTTTTTGATAGTGAACTTCAAATTTTGAGTAATAGAAGAATTCTTTAAGAATTGAGCGTGCACAAATTTTTACCTGAAAAAATGAAAATTTGTGATTTGAATTTGAAAGTTGATAAGCGATAGAGATTATTGACTGGGATTGATCATCTCTTGGAAACGTATGCTTTTGAGCTCTTTGGCCCAATATGATGAAATCACACCCAAGTAGCACATACAAGTTGTCAGAACGTGATTACTCCGTCTTACATTGTGCAAAACGCATTTTGGTTCAAAATTTGGGCTTCGGCTAATTGAGCTTCATGTTTTACTGTAGTACTTTGAAGTATCTACTATGAAAGATTTTCTTATTGGGACTGCTTAACGTACAGACAACAGATTTTACAATCCGTTCTATAATCCACGTACGCTACCCAGGGCCGGATTTACACATTTCTGCGCCCTAGGCCAAAGGCCATAATTGTGCCCACCCCTTCTCGAAAAATTTATCAATAGTTCCAATTTAATATGCATAATAATTCGTTTTTTCTCATCAGCACTATATCTCACGTAAAAAAGTGTTTTATAAAGTACAGTTTTTTTTTTTTTTAAGATTGTCAGATAATTTACATTATCTATTATCATTTCGATAGGAAGACCCTGAATTTTACCATTTAAAGCCACGAAACAGTTCAATTTTGTGAAACTTATGAAAAGTCATCGCAAAACCGAGGATTGCATTGTAAACTTTGTGCGATTTTTGGACACGTTAGACGTCAAAAATCTTAGTTCTTGGACACGTTAACTTTCTGCAAAATTTCGGTATCAGTTTCTGTTCTCAGCATTTTTATGGGTAACATATAAGAATCAGAATGCACTTTTTCTGGCGATCTTTTAGATGGAACTAAGAAACGAGAAATGCTCGTTTCATTAATTGCGCGATATTTCACCGATATATTTTGGATGAAAGAGTTGATAATGCGTTTTCAAATTTTTAAAAATTATAGACGCATTACACTCAAAGCAACGGACCTTTTTTCTCGAGCAGACATATTTACCGTTCTGTGTGTGTGTGTGGTGTGGTTCTTTTTTCGGGAACGTTGCGATATCGGAAGAGCGCAGACAGTCAGACGCCTATTCGATGATAACTTACTTTGAATAATTGTTCTCTCCGGTACCCCTTCTTTCCTCAATTTGAATGTTCTGCAGCGGATCTCTTAGTTCTGCGGCACATGTCGTCGACTTGGACATGGTCTGTGTTGGGGTGCTCTGCGAGCAATTCTGTGTCCGAGGGGGGGGGGGGGTTAATGGATCTCCACGCATGGGTTTTCTATTGATAAGAAATTGTACTAGGGAAAAAAGGAATTTTCCGGAAGCCATAAACGTGTTTTTCTTGGGCAATAATCACTTAAAGTAAGTCGTTTTCGTTTCTCCTTTCCAGTCCTTTTCCTCATCCGTGATTGTTCTGCAGGGGAGTTCTTTGTTCTGCGCCCTTTAGACCCCTGCGCCCTAAGCCATGGCCTAGGTTGGCTTTATGGAAAATTCGGCCCTACGCTACCACATACTAAAGAGGTTCAATGTAGTTTAAAACGACGATAAAAATACCCGCTAGAGGGCCACTATCGAAATTAACCTCATGGCTTAAACCAGCGAGAAAAAGTTGAAAGACACCTCAACCAAATCAGGGCCATTTGCCGCCAACGACTTGTAGTTGGACATTTTGCTGTTCTGTACCTGAACAAAGTAAGTGCAAGTTACACAAACAATGTTATAATATATTTATAACTGAAAATATGATTTAAATTCGAAAATTTTAATAAGCAAATTAATCTTATTAATTAGCCGTCGATTCAAATAAACAACGATACTGATTCAAAAAAAGCTGCAGAATATTAGTTATTTATTTAATTTTAGAGTACTCCTGCATAATTAGCCATACAACGTATTAAGTACGTGTGATCAACACTGAACTGGACCCAGATTTTTACGAGCATTGTACGTGTTCTGTCAAGACATTCTGACGTAAGCGACATTGTAAATCTGTACGGCATGGGAACGTGCTATCTGAACGGGGAAATTACGGCCTTTGAACAAGTTTGTGCTACCTGGGTAATAAATACAAAGTGACAGAAAACTTACTGGTTTTCAACAGAGTAGAAACCCTAGTGCCAAAAAATAGAATATAGATTTACGGAAAAGCTGACCGAAATCAAAATATAGAGACATTTCAGACCCAGGCAGTACCACAATGTTCTCTGAACGTCTATTAACGTCCAGAGAACGTTAAAGAACATCGCTGAACGGTCTTTGAATGTTAATAGACGTTCAGAGAGTTTCTTGTGCTGCCGGAGTGTTTGGCAATTTTGTAGGACAAAGGAAAAATTAGTGACTGTATACTGAACTTTTATGAAAATTAACTGCGAAAGCAAAATAATTGAGTTTTAAAGTCTAAAAGCAGCACACTCTATTCACTTTTTACACTTTTTTAATAATGTATACACTGTTTTAAAATAACATTACAAATATTACAAAAAATGACAAAACATTAAAAAATGTAAAATTTACGGCGAAATAGCTTCAAAAATACGGAAGTAATAATTGATTTGCTATAAAATTTACGTCGAAATGGCGTCAGAAATACGGTGATAAATAAGTTGAGTCGCCGTAAATTTTACGGCGAATTGTTGGCAGCGAGGGTTGTCAACGTTTCACCGTAAATTTAACGGTGATATTTTTTACCGTGTAACTGTGTATGTTTGCTTTCAATAGCAAAAAAAATTGTCTTTCGGAGTAATTAAAAAGCCAATAATAGATTTATGAACCTAGAAAAGTAGTAACAAGAATATTTTTGAGAAATCCATGTCTATAAACTTTCAAATTTTTTGTACGTTTTATATTCTGCAGTGTTTGTTAAGAACGCTTTTCCACAAGTCCCCCTATTGTGCAAAATCCGAGGACATGAAGTCTGAATGGCAGACTCTATGAATGTGTATTGCAAGTCATCTACGGCTCAACAGTAATTTTGAAAAACGTTATCTCATAAGTAGAAACCTCTCTTAAAGACCACCTCTAGTAAGAGACTACCTCTCATAAAGGCCATATATTTCTGGTCCATAACTTCTGCTTACATAGGCTTTAATTTTATAATATTTCCCCCATTAAAGGACCATTATTTCTCTCTACCTCTCTGAAAGTCAATTCTTTTAACATTTCAGTTCAAAGATAGGATTACTCACTGGGAAAAATCTCGGAATGGCTCTTCTGGCCGAAAGGGTAGAAGGCAGGAAAAAGGTTGTTGATCCCTTTCCTGAAATTGTCCGAGCAGCTGTTTTTTCGTGAGAAAAGGAAAAGAGTGGTTTAAATTTCAGTTTTTTCTCATATTTGATACGTTTCTTTAATAGAGATTTTTGATTATCAAGCTATGTACATATCATCAAAATCAATACCGGTCTTAAGTGGAAAATCTTTTTTTACAGCTGTATTGAAATGAATATAATAAATTAAGCCCATACAAAAACCCTTAAGAGGTTAAAAGTTTGTGACGCAGCAATTTACTTTATAGCTATATGAATTTTAAACGTGTTTCTTAAAAATGATGATATCAAATTTTGAGAGACGCTTTGGTGTGGCTTTATAAGATTTGTTTTTAAATTTCATTGCAATTACTTTTGTTTTATTTTCTAAAGATTTACACATTCTAGCAATGCTTTTAATTATCAAATACACTGTCAAATGTGTCACGCTTTCAGTGAGCCTATATTGCATTTAAATGAGTTATTTCAATAATTTAATTTATCTTTTGCGTCACGCTGCCCAAAAGGGCAAGTAACATTTACGTCGTAAATGTTACTTTGTGTCACAGCATTCAAACTAAGAGAAACGTTTTCAAAAACATAGTGTTAAAAAATAAATAAATAAATAAAAATGCAAATTTTGCTTGCACTTTTGGCTTACGTGACGCAAAAGACAAATTAAATTATTGAAATAAATTCATTTGAATATATAATATAGGCTCAGTGAAAGTGTGGTATATTTCACAGTCTATTTGATAACTAAAAGCATTGCTTGAATGTGTAAATCTTTAGAAAATAAAACAAAAGTAATTGCAATGGAATTTAAAACAAATCTATTATAAAGTCACACCAGGGCGTCACTCATAAAATTCATATAGCTATAAAGTAAATTGCTGATTCACAAACTTTTAATCTGTTAAGGATTTTTGTATGGGGATATCATTACTTTTTAGGGGTATGATGAGAAGATGATAAATTAGTTTCGCGGGCGAATTTCAGAAGTTTACTTACGTAAATAAATGTACAAATCTGTTTTCATGAAGCATCAGAGTATTTGATTTAAAAAGTCACAGCAAGCTCTATGTAACAGAAGATTGACCTGTTTTCGTTAGAATTTCTTTCCTGGTGAATCAAACAATAAAACGAGATAAAAACAATATATATTACTCAATTTTTGACATTTTTAACTTAATAATGCTGATAACAAAATGTTAATGCTACTTGAATGTAATAATAAATTGCTTAAAACAATAGTAAAATTACTTTTAGTGCGATAATTTTCTTTTTTAAGAAAGATGGCTCCAAAATAATTTTTGAAACAGAACGGCATATGATGGGAGCTCAAGAATCTTAGTTTTTAATCTGTAACTAAATGTTCTAAGAGTAAAATTGTATACATTTCATTTTTTAATTTTACCAGTAACAAGTTTATTAATGCTTATTGTATAAAATCGTCAACTGGCTGTGGCTACTGTACTGACATAAGCGCTGAGTACAACTCTTTCGCGAAGCCAGTTGGCTGTGCCTAGTCACCCACCTTATTGAAGTTGTTCCAGCATTAATACTCGGGAGTTAAATAGTCCCATCTTTAAACTAGATTTAAAAAAAAAAAAATAGTTTTCCTAAATAAACTGGCGACGTCATTCTCCGATTTCAGCACCGATTAAAATCATATATTGATTTTTAAGAAATCGTTAGAGCGGATTCCGCGAAAAAATTTAGACGCCACAACCCCCCCCCCCCAAAAAAAAAAATTGCCTTTTATATATAGAGTGTCGCAGTTCGTTGACGGTTGGTTCGTTGGTGTAGGCTGCGTCACTCGTGGAATTGTCGTTCTCTATAATTCTTTAATAATTTTTTGTAGCATATATACTGCGCGAAAGCTTGTTTTTCTGATTACCTTTATTCAGAGATCATTTCTTTTTGAGGCCGATATTCTGTGGTTCAGAAGGTAGTCCAATTGAGGGACAGTGTGGCGTTCAGCTTTTCATTTAGGGGTGCAAGATTTGGTTTATTAAAATCCACAGTATGAAGTAAATATATTTATTGTTGAGTTTTGACGTGCGACCGCGTCCCCTATTTGCCGCCCCTGTTTAGAGAGGTTTCACTGCGGGTAGGTATTGTTTAAAAAAAGTAAGTTAATAGAAATTTATAATTAGAATTGCTTTATTTTGTAGTGTAAAATATCACTTTCTGTCTTGGTTAACGAAGGAAAGAAAAATCTTTTTCTCAAATAAATATGGGCCTACTTTTGTTCCGAAACTTTACTTGAAACACGTTTGGACTGGGATACCAGTACCACCTACCAAGGTGTTGTTGGTATTCTGGTGTATTTCGTAGCATATTTATAAAGTATTATCTAGGACTTTTTTTAATGTATTTCCCACAGCCCTGAGTAAAATTATGTTAGGATTTTTTTTTTTTTTTTTTTTTTTTTTTTTTTTGTGTGTGTGTGTGTGTCTTACCTAAAGTGCCCTTACCTTGTCCCCCTTTATGGACGTCCATGCCTTCATCATACAGTTCATGCGTATTAAATGCTCCATTATCTTGCGTATTATTTTGCCACGTAGAGAAAAAATGCAGAGAATTAAAACAAATACAGATCATGAAAAGTGGGGGAATTCCCGCCTCCCCACCCTCGGATTCCCCCCTCCCCCCACCGTCTTTTTCTTTTTATTCTTCTCCTTTTTTTATATATATAGCAACCATATTATGACTCGTATCACTTTTAGGGCTTCTGATTCTAGTATTCTTGCGCCCGAAGTGTGACTCGCGGATCCGTAAAAGAGGATAAAAAGTGAAGGGAAACGATCGGTGAAACCCCTTAAGGTGACGAAAATCCACGATTGTTTTGGGGGAGACTGGCGGATTACAAATTCGGTTATAAGGGTGTTCGATCTCAGAGAATACTAAGCATTTTTTTATATTATTTAGCAGG
The DNA here is from genome assembly GCA_038373885.1 of Cheiracanthium punctorium. NCBI lineage: Eukaryota > Metazoa > Arthropoda > Arachnida > Araneae > Cheiracanthiidae > Cheiracanthium > Cheiracanthium punctorium. Next base: position 515,874 of record JAWZYV010017120.1, on the reverse strand, counting down.
TTTATTCTGAAGTATTATTGTAAAAGACAGAATATTAGAAGGTGAGACATAGCCAGAAGTGTGGAATGAGCATAACTGAAATGTGGATTGTTGATTGTTTGTCCAAAGGCAGCTGTTTACGTCACCTACTTTGCTGTTTAGAGATACTTGTGCATTTGGATGAGAGATTCCTGCAAGAATTTAGATCTTCATTAGAAGGAAGTTTCTGAATAATGTTACATCTAAGAGATTGTTAATGATCACATTGAAGACTTACGGATTTAGCATGCACGTACACCGGTTTTCTTTATGTACAGTGATCCTTAGTAGTAGATTGAAAGTTGAATCTTCTACTGGCCCCGCAGAGGGGCTGTTGCACTAATGTTTGACTTTGAGTAGCAATGGATAAAAATATATTGTAGTACTTTAAATAAACCTATGTTACTTTAAAATAATGTGCTTCGTTGCTGGGAAGGATATAGGACACGGAAGGCATACAGGTGTTTTTTTGTTTTGTTTTGTTTTTTTTCCCCAGAAAATTTTTAAATGATTTGAGTTTGCGAACACATTCTATCTAGGTCTCGAAATAAAAGGGTACTCCTTCTGCTTTTGAAAGTTAAGCAAACACAGATTTCAAAATAAAGCTGATGTATGGGCAATGTCTGCAAGCACTATTTTGTAGTACAATACTTTTTTTTAAATTCAAATCAAAAATTAAAAAATTAAAATCACCTTAAAAGTATTTTGATATATTTTTCACATATATTTATATTTTTTTCCATTCGTGAAAACTATCCGAGTACATTTCTATGCAAGGTGACTACTTATAAAACAAACTTCAACCCTCCGATTACTTACATTAACCACTGGGATACTATGGACCAATAAAAGACCGATTATGTAATCTGTACGTTTATTTAGTGACGTTCCAATTCATTTCTATTCACTGTACTGCGAAGATGTACAGTTCGTACGTTTTGTTTTAAGCCATTTTTGTTTTAAGCCATTTTTGTCATAATTCGAGTAGATGTAGATGTCTTTGAATTCTTTGACGTATAATCAATGTTTTATCTACTGTGGTAAATGAAGTAGAAAAATATACTAACTAAGTAAAAAGTATAAAAAGAAAAGGAGTATATACATGCTTATTTTAAAAGTCTCCCAAAAATTACTGTAGCCTTTTGAAGGAATGTAATAAAATCATACTTGTAACATTTTGAAGCTATATTTTTGTATTTCATATTAGAAGCTTCAGGTAAAATGCAAAAAATTTTACATATGAGCTTCATAAACTAATATGAAGAAAAATTTTCAGTCGGTCAAGTTACTAAAGTAAATTAGCCCTCAGATCCTCATAATAATGAACAAAATATCAGATACGTGTGGCACAGTTGCTAATTTATGAAATTCATTGTGGGTGTTTATTTTTCAGAGTGATTCAACATCCTTCATAAAACCACAGATTTTTGACAGAATATTAATGTGCTATGAATCGATCCTTTGGAGAGTCCAAGAAAAAGGCAAAAATGTAAAGTGCTTTTACTGCACTGTAATTTTATGAAATTTCAGCATATATATATATATATATATATAATATTACTTTGAGGCTTGAAATTTTAAAAATATTTTATGACATATATTTGAGAGTTCTGATTTTTTTATTAGTATTAAAAAGATGTATTGCAGATGAAACTATGCATTGGTAATAGAAAATATTTTTAAAATAAAATTTTGTTGGGGGGGGGGACCTTATTTCTAAAACTAATCTTTAAATCATCAAAAAACTGATTTTTGTTAAAGACCTACAAACCGACTGCAGTAGGTAATGTCGGTTTCCGTACATGTTCTAACTCAAGCACTTTAGAAGTTGATTTTTCTTTCTCTTTCTTTTCTTTTCTCTCTGAGTTCTTTTTTTTTTTTTGTGTGTGTGTGTATGTCGTCGCATATACAAATACGTGAGTACGGGAAATATTTGCTCCGATTTTTGGGCTTGATCGGTTTTGGTGATAGAAGAGATCTGTCTTAACCCTTTAACGCGCAGTGATCCCGCTCTGGGAACACCAAACTCTGACGTTTTGACTGTTGCCAGTCACGAAAAATAAATTGGATTTCTATAAAAAATAGTTGCGGGTGACATAGCTCCACGAGAATCCTGTACTTTTTAGCATGTCATTTCCCGTAAAAAAAAAAAAAAAAATGGTCACGATTATTTTTAACAGCACTGACATCTGCTGAAAAATGGAAGAATGCGACAACAGCTGGACAGATTGCCCAATGCTGAAAAAAGGGCAGCCGTTGCCATCGCTCGACTTAACTACCAGCAAGATGGCGGACGATCGAAACGTTCATCGCGTGCCACAGATCTAGAGACCCTTTTTTTGACGCAGATGGCTGTGCGATGGCGGACGATCGAAACGTTCAACGCGTGCCACAGATCTAGAGACCCTTTTTTCTCTAGATCTCTCTAGGGTCTCTAGATCTGTGGCACGCGATGAACGTTTCGATCGTCCGCCATCTTGCTGGTAGTTAAGTCGAGCGATGGCAACGGCTGCCCTTTTTTCAGCATTGGGAAAGGGTTGCGCCTCAAAGGGTTAAAAAAGTCGCCGTGAGACATTCGATCCCGCTTCTTCCAGACTTAAACCGCATTTCTTCTGATCTGCGAGAAACCGACCATGGGGCATGCCGTGTCTCTTCTGGTCTCTTATCGGGGCGCCGCGATCTCTCGGTGCCGTCTTTTTGTTCAGTCACGGCCGAGTCCGTTTCTCTCCATCCCGGCGCGCGCTTGGAAGAATTTTTTGCGATGTTTTAATGTGTATTATGTAGTGTGTCCCCTCCCAGCCCGTTTTGAGCCGATTATTCGGTACCCCCCTCCCACATTTTTTCCCCTCTCTTTAATCATTTGCGGTAATAAGGAGTTGTAGAAATGGTTTGGAAGAAAGCGGATATCTCTGCAGTCTCTCTGTGTGTATGAGAGCGCCTCTCTCAACTCTTCTTTTCATTTTTCTTTTATTTCCTTCTTCTTTTATGTATATCGTTTTGAATGTGTGCGCGCACGATGAAGGCTGCCCTGTGTATACAAGCGCGTAATGAAGCCGAATTACTCAAATCATCGATTCGTAAGATGGAGCGATAAGGGCAAGTCAGTGCCGTGATGGTTGTGCAAAAGAAAGAGTAAGTTTTCAGGTGGGGCACTATTAATTGCCTTTGTTAGATTGTTGTTGACTGAGTTTTGACTGCGGCGTGATGCTGCTGGTGCTTCTCCGCTCCCCCCCCCCCCCTTTTTTTCCCTTCTTATGTGCAGAAGTTTTAGAATGGATGGGTAGATCTTTGATGTTGTTCTAAGAAACAAACGGTTGCTTAGATTTGTTAAATTCATAGATATATGGCTTTGTTATCCATGGACCACCTGGGTGAACAGTTTTGATTTGAATCAATCATGTTTACAAATCTCCTTTTCATTACTATTCCAGGAAAATCTTCATTAGTGAAAAATTATTGACGGAATGCAAAATTTTTCATTGCTTGTTTTTGTACGTTGTACAATCATGTTTCATACATGAAATTAACAGTTAATATTGCATTAAATTTTATAGACAATATAATTTTATAGACACTATTATTTTTTTTAATTTCTGCTAAAATATGGAATTGTTATTTTTACTTTATCGGTCTGGGCATATATTATATGGTAAATCTATTAAATAATAAAATGTTAGTTTAAGAAAGTAATGCTAGTAATCAGATAAAGCCAGTGGCGTAGCCAAAAATTTATCATGGGTGGTTACGACTACTGCAACTCACATATATGTATACGTGTGTGTGGTAGGGAAGTGAAGAATGTAGATTTTGTATGGCAAAAAATTTCTCATGGGGAGGGGGGGTGACCCCCTATCCCCCCTCCTTGGCTACGCCACTGGATAAAGTATAACATAATTTTTTTTTTTAACTACGCAAGCATTTTGGAATGCGTGCAGTTTTTTTTTTTTTTTTTTAAATTTGCATATCGTTATTGTTAAATCAATGTTTGGTTTGTGCAAAAAGTTTATTTATTACTAGCTGAAGTACCCGTTCTTCGCACGGGAATGAATGGACTTTTTGATATTACGATTTGTGCTGATTACTATTTACTGTAATAAAGAGATATAGCAAAATGGATATCGCTTTATATTGTGTTCAATAACCATGCATACCGAATTTCAAGGCAATCGCTTGTACGGTGCAGAAGGTCATGCGGCGTAGCGCAATCTGGTGGCGAGTTTTAGCAAAACGGATACGGCGGAAATATTCTTCGCATTCAGATATCGATGAATACGAAATTTCAGGACGAACGGATGGACAGCCCTGTGAAGTTCATGTGTTGACGCGACATCTAGTGGCAAATTATATAGGAAAATGGATAGCGCCAAACTCTTCCCCGTGTTCAAATATCTATGTATACCTATTTTCATAGCGATCAGTTGCACAGTCAAGAAGTGATGCACTGCAGCGCTATCTAGTGGTTAATTAATGATTTGCTACAGTGCCGTCAAGTGGCGAGTTATAGCAAAATGGATAACGCCAAAATATTCTCATTGTTCAAATAGCTATGTATACTGATTTTCATAGCGACCGTTTGAATGGTCAAGAATTTGGCCTGCTGCAGCGTCATCTAGTGGCGAGTTAAAATAATAATGCATTGCAGTGCCATCTAGTGGTGAGTAACATCAAAAGGAACACAGAATATATTCTTCGTGATGAAATGTGTAAGTATAAGAAATTTTATGCCGGTCGGTCGAACGGTATAGAAGGTGATGCGTTGCAGCGCCATTTAGCGGCAAGTTACAGCAAAATGGATAGTGAAAAATATTCTCCGTGTTCTAATATCCGCGAGTACCAAATTTCATCGAAATCGGTTGGACGATATTCGCATAGTAAACGGCTAAACGGAATAGAATTCGACGTTCTGCTGCGCCACCTAGTGGCATGTTAGAGGAAAACGGATAGCATAAAAAGCTTCTCAATGATAAAAGACTTAGGTGATCCAAATTCCATGGTGCAACGGTGCTAGAGTTTTTCAACCTCATACACACATACCAACATTCATTTTTATCTATAACCAGTGTCATTATATATCCCAGTCTCAAATAAAATCCAGTTTCAAATCTAAGCCTCGCCAAAGCGCCAACATACGCCATTGTGCAAGCGTTTGTTCAGGAAATCATTCGAAGCATTGACTTAGCAGCAATCAATATGGAAAATGGTTCGACCGCGAAAAAGTAAAGCAAGCCTTTATTTCAAAAGTGAAATCCCTTAATACAGCCGAAATTTTTAAAATTATCAACTATAACGTGTTTTATTCATCGTTACTCCGATGTAGTAAATGAGATTTCAATTTTCTGAAATTTGGCGGAATTCCCCCAACTTAAATCAATGTACTCATTTGGCGAGAATTCTGGAGATAGATCGCTTGAAATCCCTTAACAACTGCATTATTTCTTCACGGATCATTAAAATTTATCGCTGTATTCTAATAAAACCTTTACACTTGTTTTCAAAAATCTATTTCCTTAAGCTCTCAATAAATTGCGTCAAGCCGAAATCTGTGCAAACCGCTAGAACTCACTTTCTCAAAATCGGCATTTGAGCCATTTTATTTTTTCGCCAAACTAAAAAAAATTACCTATTAGCCTCGGAAATCTTCAATTCTTATTGTTTTGCGTATAAAACATTTCATTCCTGCTCCGATTTCCCATGCACACGATATTATAATTTAAAAAAAAATAACCTTACGAATATAAACTAACAAAAAAAAAATCGTTATTATTCTTTTATTTTTACTTTGAGAATTTAAAACATCTTATTCGGCAAAATCGCCAGACATGGCAACCACGATCCTTATTTCACACTTTTTTCACTACAGGGGTTACAATTACGGAAATCTTTTTGCGTGGAGAACATAAAAAATCTCTTAAATTCTGGGAACGGGTGGACTTTTAAAGTTTTAAAGTGGACTATGATTTATTCTATATTATTTTACATATCTGTGCAAAATTTCAGGCTGATATGTCCATTTTTGTGGATTTGTATACAACTCAAATCCACAAACAAACAAACAAACAAATAAACAAACAAACAAACAAACAAACAGAATTTCATTTTTATTTATAAGATTGCCAGTTTTTATGATCAGTAATTATTTGACAATATTCTAGCTGATTCACATGTCAAATTTTTTTAGCGATCACAGTTCACCGTATAATGCCTAGAGTCGCATAGAAGTATTTTTGTACGAAAATTGGGTTAGTGAACTATACATAATAGTTAAAATGTCGAAATCTCTAAAAAGTGCACATGGCAGATATTCAGTTGACGACGACGATATGTTTCTTTAGCCAAATAAGAATAGACATATTTTTTGTTAAAAGAATGAAAATAAATCGATATTCTCATCTTTCATGTTTCTTTTGATTTGAGTCTATAATATGTATCTAACGAATTTCTGTGTTAATAGTTGGACCGTCTATTTAATTCAATTATTATTATTTTATTTTAAACACCACATACGAACAATTTTGATATCACTTGTGATGAAGTGTTAAAGTAAATGATTTGGTTTATGATAAATTAAATAGACCAAGAGCTTTGAACTAGAATCTAAAACAGCATTCATTCAACATTTTACTTTATAAAGATACTAAACTACCAGAAATCTTTTTTTGAAACATTATTCTATATTTTGGATTTGTTAAATAGGTTATGTCAGAACAGGGGGTAACATTTCAGCTTAAAAATATTGAGGGTAATCTAATATTTTTTGTGATGAAATGTCAAGTAATATTTATAAGCAGTCGAAGGATTCAAACCCCCTTATTGAGCGGGACATTGATTAAAAAAAAAAAAGTGAATGAGGTATAAGGAGCACATTTTCATTTTCACTCTTTTATTTACATCTTTTTATTGACACTAATACTAATAGTGTTAAATAGTACGTATGTAACTAATAAATTGTTTTTAATATAATCAAAATGTTTTTGAACTTCGTGAACTACATTTTAAAGAAAGCCATTCTGAGATAAAACGCAAATTGACAGAAATCGTATCTGAATTGCTAGTCAATGACATCCAATTTATATGTTTGTAACATAGAAAAAAAAATCTTGAGACTGCTATGCTTGTTTTTGTGTTTATAATAGATAAATCATTATTAAAATGCTGCGATTGGTATAGACGTTTTTAGCTGAAAGCAGTTAAAAGAAATTACAAAACAGGTATTTAATGCCAAATAATTTCTTTCAAAATAAAGGCTTTTATTGACGTAACTTACGTAAAACAATAAAAATTATTCACGAGTGCATTTTGTGACTTATTTTTGATAAAAAAAATTACAAATATGTATTGGGGGGCCATAGTAATCCAGTGGTTAAAGCGCTGGACTGGTAACCGGAAGGTTGAAGATTGGATTTCAGCATATCACTGAATCACCGGATACATCGTTGCACGTACACGTTAAATCCATGGTTCCGAAAGTCTCCTCGGCGGTTGCTAGCAGTTTCCGAGAGGTGATAGCATTCAGAAGTAGGTGCTTTTGATAAACATCCAAATTGTGGCTAAAAACTTAGGAAGGAAGCATGCAGCTCTAAGCTACATGTTTGGTGACGTTAGCAAACAAACATATATAAAATATTTTTGGTTGAAAAAGAAAAAAAAAAACAAAAGTTTTGTATTTTAAATGTTAAACAAATACGAGTCAAAATCCTGTTATAAAATTATTTACTTTAACAATAACTAAACTAAGAAGTAAATTTGAAAGCTTTTTATTTTAAATCTTTTAAATGCTAAACAAATACGTTTCAAAATAATCCTGGTATAAAATTTATTGATTTACTTTTATTATCAGAAGAAAAAAAAAATCATTTTAGAACATTCATCCTGGATTTAATTGTTAAATCGATGTTAAATTTTCATATCAATTTTTTAGTTAAAAGTTAATAAATAAATAAGGTTCTTAGGGAACTTTTGAAAATGCAGTAAATTGTACTCAAAATGCAAGACTAATTTCGGTATGTTTATATTTATTAAAAAATTTTATTGTTCTTGAAAGTATTATTATACATTTTTCAATTTCCTTAGTTATTCATCGAATTTTCTTTTAGATATTAATCTAGTATTCAATTTTTCCAGCCATCGTCTTTCTTTTATAAAACATAAATGTAATGGAATAAAAGATTTTTAACGTCTTTTTCTTGAATCCTTAAAATAAACATTCTAATCTTCATAATGTTTCCGATAGTTTAATTTCTACAATAAACAAAAGTAGAAACATTCTCATACGTTTGTTTTTCGTGTTTTGCGTAAATTCGGCATGGAACACCCTATTAATTTGTTTCAGACCCATAAACAAACAAAAATTTTGCTATAAAAATAGTAAATGCGCGAGTAAATATTCTTTGACGTTTTAATCGTATATTTTAAAAACTTTCAGCAAAATGAAGTTTTTAATGCAAAGACGTTCTAAGAGAAAAATAATTCAAAATATGTGTTTTGAAGATTAAATACACACACACACACATATATATACATGTGCAAGAAGTCCCTTACTTTCTTTGTTAGTTTATGATGAAGGATGGAGTTTAACCTCCATAAACCAATCCATTAAAAGTTTATAAGTATTAATCAGCCATTCATAAACTTGCAAACTTTAATCACTTTGAATCCGGAAGTTCAGTTTAAAGACTTCCAAATTTCGTACCCTATCTATCAAGGGATAAAAACAAACAAAAATATATTGCCATAGCAAACATTTCCATATTTCATGACTTAAAACTTCGTAAAGACGCTTATACAAGTCAATCAACCTTCCTTTCTGGAAAGAGTGTTCCGGTTGAAATTTTTAAATACCATTCTCCGACAGACATGCCTGTTATATATGTATCCCTCCCCGATAACTTAATCGTAAAACTCCTGCACGGCCTTCGCCGTTAAAAGTCTTGTTTATTGACCTATAATCGGAGGAATGGCCCAAGAACATGTCGCCCAAAGACTTTTATAGCACCAAGCCGGATAAGCTTATGTAAAAACCAAAAAAGAAGAAGAAGAAAAAATGAAGTCCAAAAAATTTGTTCGAACGACCGCCGTATTTTAATACCGCTTTTCCTTAAAAATGTTATTTTGTTTAAAAATTTTCGAAATGGCTGCGCCATTTTGCCCTTAACTGCCATCGAAAAATTAAAAGATAGGCAATATCCGGAGAAAGGGGGAGGAAATTTCGTTCGGGGATGGTATGGTACAGGACGGCCTATTTCCGGTACCATCATTGGCCCAGGAACAACAAAACAAAATAAAAAAATGTTTTCGAATATGAGTTTAATGGTGGGTTTAAAATCGCCTCCCTCGCCAGTGAAAAATTCTGCGGGTGCGATATGCCATTAACGCCACAAAGAAAAGCGCAGGAGGTGAGTATCTTAGAAAAGAGTGGCAAAGGATTGTTTTCGGCTTTTTAAGCGCTAGTTTTGATGGATTCACCCCCAGCAAATCCCCTTTCGCGCTGCTTTCCTTGGATAGTCATTAGCGTTAATGGCGGTAAAAGATTTACGTCGACGATTGTAAGCGGTGCAACTTTTGAGATGAGTTTACGTGTTACTTAAAAGTTATTGTTGTTGCCGGGTTCTTTTTTTTTTTTTCTTGCCCATTTCCTGTGCCTTCTGAATAGCGTATCGCTCATGTTTAATTAATTTGAATTTTACTGAAGAGAGGGAGTTCACAAAGTTTTAGGGTTGTTTAATTAATTAAGCTATATTACGATGGCGTTGTTCTGAGGATTGAATGTTTATAGATATCTTTTCGGGTAATCTAAAGTTGTGAGGCCAAGTTTGGAGGGCTTTTGACAGATAATGAGGATGACTTACAATTATACTTGCAGAAACTTTGACATGTTGTCATATCTCAATTTTGAAATGGAATAAAAATAATGATTAAATGATATAAGCACATGATTTTGTATCAGTTAGTAAATTTTACTAAGGAAATTTTGCTGAGACATTTTCTTTAGTCATTTAGTTGAAATATTTTCTAGTTTCCAGAATTTATTAAAACTAAATATTATTGTTTTTCTTTTGTACATTTTAAGATTGCTTTTCCCCGATTTAGCAAAACTGGATAGCAATTCTTAAATATTTTAAATTACATTTAAGCTATTTTATTTTTTCCATCTATAGATCAGCAAATTATTTTGAAAAAATATTTTCGCGAGAAGTTAAAATTTTAACAAATACACGACACGGAAAAAGTTGGCTTTGCGATTTGAAAAACTCAAATTTCTGTATTTATAAGAGCTCCACTTTGTTGCAGTTAACAGAATTCCGCGGTCATTCCTCTGAATAACTATATCGGAAATCTCATCTCGATTGGTTGAACGGAATGATCATTAAACGCCTATAGATCGGGATAGTTTTTTTTTTTTTTTTTTTTTTTTTTTTTTTTTTTTTGAACACTCAGTATATTATTTATAATACATTATTTTAAAATGTGTGAATGTGTGTGTTGAATCATGGGATTCAACACACAGATAAGCAGAAATTTTTCAGGATTTCTAGGATTCAAGACCAGAGGCTACCATAGCCTGGTTGACGAATTCAAGGCCTTTCACAGTAACTCTGGAGGATTCGTAGTGATAGAGTTCTAACTAGAGGAGTATAATTCTGAGTGGTATATCAATGTAAAGAAATCTAAAATTTCACAAATAAGAATTATATCCTCATTAATTCAAAGCATTGAATAAATTCTTTGACAGCTCTCCATGGATTTGTATATTTTTTCAATAAAGAATGTAATATTACTACAGTATTTATTTTCAATATTATTCCAATAAAATTTCAACTAAAGAGTTAGAAAAAAAGCACCCAGAAATTGAGGGGGCACAGAGGGCCTGAGTGCTCTTTTCTAACATTTTATTCGAATAATATTGGAAATAAACACTGTAGCAACATTACATTCTTTATGATTTACTTCGTTTATATTCATTAGATCAAGCAGAGAAGGTCTACTCTTCGAATGATATCTGATATTTTTCTGGCCTTTTTTTTTTTTTTTTTTTTTTTTTTTTTCAAAAGAGGGCAGTTTTAATGATTCTTAGAAATTTTCATTGGATAGCACAGCTTTAGAATATTAAAAATGTCACTTTCACATAATATTGAAAATTTTGAGCAGGATATTACCACGAAAGAAATCAAATAACGAATACATTTTCAATTTTATGTGAGCCATCATTATAAAATATAATAAATAAACACCAGTGTATTTAAACGAACGTTGATTAGGAACATAGGGGTAAATGTTTATTTAGCAGAGCTAAATCATCTTTTTATCTGTTTCACTTCTGGTATTTTATATTCTTATAGAATATCTTTATTTTCCTTATAATGTCGCTGTCGACTGTAAACACAAACATATTTATTTATAGTCATATTTATTAGTCCATAAAATATGGACCTTTGAAAATATTTGCACTGCCTGTTTTCTTTGTCCAAGTATACTTCTTTTCCATAATTTCTTGAAGAAACTTGATGTCACTGGACTCAATCAGTTATTCTTCCTAAATAGTACTTACTTTTCTTCAAGGGGCATAGATAGCCAGTGGGGTTGATATCGGGATACATCCCCCCACCCCTCCAAAATTGTCAGATTAGTTAGCATAAGCTTTGTCGTGTAGATATACAGTTTATTTATTCACAATTTATTTCATATCCCCTCCCCCGAAAAACTTTCCTGTCTACGCTCCTGTTTTCTTCACATAATATTCTATAGATTTTTTTTTTTTTACCCAGTTTACAGTCTTATAAATACTATTAATGGATTTTTTTTTTCTTTTTCTAACTTACTGTAACTCTGGAATGTACACTCGGAGACTTTTATAATTTTCTCTTAGTGTTTTATGCTGTTCCTTTTCTAAATTCTTTTTTCTTTACTCCCCCCCCCCTCCCCTCCATATTTTGCTCTGAATTACTTTTCTCGTTCATTTGATTGATATTGCAACACCTGTTTTTTTTTTTTTTTTACTGGTGGAAAATTGTGACATTTGTAATTTCTAAATTAAAAACTTTTGAATATTTGCTAACAATTCTGTGGGTTTTTTTTTTTAAACTTTATAAATGGCCTTGGCGTTACTCCTTTTGAGTCTTAATACCCTGTTTTATTTTGGACACAAATACACTTCCATTGCAATTGAAAATTTGTTGTGGCTGTTGCAATTTTTTTTATTTTTTTATTTTGGAAAGACATGTCTATTTAAAATAAATTTAAAAAAATCTTTTACGATATGCAACTATTAGCTTTATGAATTTTGAAACACTAAAATAATTTCTGTAACAGGGTGTACGCAGAAGTAAAATACTGAAAAGTATTAGAATCAGTAAGTGACATATGTCAGAACCAATAACTGACATGTCAGACACAGAAAAAATATATAGTATTCTCAAAAGTTATCTGTAGATAATTTTCTGTATAGCTATTTATTACATCAAAAATCTTATGCACTTGTCATGAACTTGACTGAAACACCAATGACTGACACGAGTATCACTTATTGTTGTTATCCATTCATTTGCTCATTAACTGACACTCCATCTTAGATAAATAAATAAACTTACATTGAAAAAGCTCTACAGACTTATTTTATGTACTACTAGCTGCGTGCCCGTTCTTCGCACGGTAGGAAACGAAAATTTTCCTTACATGTGTAATTCGAAATTATTCGTGATGTGGAATTTAAAAAAAAAAAAAGAGCAAAATTATTTGACTCTTAATGTAAAGTTTGTGTCATGAGTACTAACCTGATCATTGCAGTATAATGACTCAAAAAAATACGTCAGTGTCATTCACTATCAAAAAAGTGGAAAGCTTAATGGTTTGCAGAGAACTCCTGGCTTTCAAAATGTCTTATTTCTACATAATACTGTTTTTTAGGCTCAAGTTGTAGCATTAAATACCTAAGACACTACATGAAATGGAGCACCATTTATTTCTTTCCGAACATGTACCATATAAGGAAAGTATTGTAATCATGAAAAAATTCGACTTCGAGATTTTGGTGTATTTACACGCTTTGAGGTCTTCTGAATTCATTCATGCTATTTTCAAGAGATGTTTTTAAAATAGCTGCGCACCCGCTCTTCATACGGGAAGAAGGGAATATTTTACTACTAAAATCATATCTGCATGTGACAAAACAGAATTTCATTTTTAAAAAAGTTCAAGGAATCTCCTCTGTTGAAATTACTGCGGGATATATTAACGCAAATTAGAATTACTTTTCATTTAGTTGGTTGTAAGACAACCGTTGCAAAAGGATAAACACTTTTAATTTCATGAAATATTTATTAACGTGGTACATTGCGATTTATTCATATTATCTTTACAAATCTAATAATATTACCTATTACGTACATTAATACTATCTATACTCGCTTCTCCCTCTTCAAGGCTCCCTTAAAAGAAACAGCTTAGATTATTTGGCCTCAATGGGATCTTGTGATTCTGTGGCGATTCTTTGCAATTTACGCATTAGCATAAATAATAATCATTTCACATAATGGTTGCCATTAAGGAAACTCTCCATATATATTTAATTTATACATAGTTTTATAAGATTGGCGTATTTAGCGCCGCAAACCATTTCTTCTTACTGTGGAGAGAAAATATCCAAGGGGTGCCATTTTAAATATCCATGTATCTAATGTAGCGATATCTTTTATATCCTCCATAGTCCTGTCTCCTGAAAAACATCAAACTGTGTAATCTCGAGGAGCTACTTATTGCCATTTTAATTGTGACAGGGCGTTAGAGTTGCAGAGTTTACAAATTTCACGCATTTTTTTAAATTTATGACGTCACTGTTTGACTGCCGTAAAGGATACCCCGGTAGATTGAGGGAGTTAATTTCGATATTTCGCATAATTGTTTTCAAACGGTATCATTAAAACTTTGCGTTGGACCTTTATGGAGGAACGTAATTCAACGTTAAAATAAAACTATACTCGCAACCTGCATGCGTTTGTTAGGCAACGCCAACGCTAAATTAAATGCCAAAAATAAAAATAGTAAATAGAAAAATTTTAATATATCGCGCTTTGAAACGAACTTAGTAACTTTTAAAATGAACATTTTCAGCGCCGTGAAAACATTTCAATTTTTAAATAAGCACCGGATTAAAATACCACTTCTAATAATAATAATCGCGAATTTCTTAGTTTATTTCTACAGTAAATTTTAATCAAAATATCGTCTCCCTGTGATGAAAACAGAGCTGGAATAAATGAGTTAAATTATGGCGTAATTTTTACGTATCTTAAAGCATTTGACGTCATAGATCCTGACTTGCGAATTGAAATTCTGATATCCCATTTAAAAACTCGATTGGTTGAAAAAACCCTTTTTTTTAATCCTTTCTGTGGCAACAACCGAACATAAATTCTCGTGCCGTGATCGCAATGTAATGAATGGCGTAAGATCGCGCTGATGCTATTAAATTCTAAACATTAGGCTGCATTAAAATTCGTAAAAAATCATATAATTTACATAATTTTTTCGTTTTTATTTTAAAAGAGGGAGAAAAGAATGTTTCACGATTTGTCAAAATATCTAAAAGTTATGACGGATAGAATTCAAGATGCGACAGTTTTAAAATTATTTTACGAAAAAAAATCGCGAAGCAGATGTTTAGTAAAAAAATTCCTAAAAATCAGTAAATCATGTTACGTATTCAGAACAAACTGTCTTTAAAAGAAAATTTCCTCCTCTATCCGATGATACAAATGCCGTTTTGCTGCGAGCGTAATTTCCGCCGTTATTACGAATTAGGTGAGAAAAAAATGCCAAAAATCGCATAAAACATAAAATAAAAAAAAATCTAGATCGAATTTTGAAAAAATCGCTTCGAGGTGCACAACTACATATTTACATCTTCCCGAGTACCAAATTTGGTGTTTCTAGGTGTAGCCGTTTGTCCGTAACGCTGCCGACAGACACACCCACACACACACACACAGACACCTTCTTTTATAATAAGTAGAGATTATCTAATACAATTTAGTTTAAATGGATTTCTAATTAATGATGATGCATAAAACTGAAGATAAATGTCTAATTTGGTACTAGATACCACCATTTGATAAAATTTCTGAAACGAAAGATTATTATAATAAGTTATCTAGAAAATTCTCAGTTGCATCTACCCTATTTCAAAAACTTTATTAAGTAAAAATTTCCTTCAAATACAGTAATATAATAACTTTCATCATTAGTTTAATTAAAAAATAAGTATTACTTCAGATTAAATATGAAATAAAAGAATTTATCAGAGTGATTCAAATGTAACTTACATTGAATTACTCTGAATATCATTATTTTCGAACTCGGTAGCAAACCTTCGAATTTTTACTAGGGAATCAATTTTAAACAGCACATAAGTATTTGAAATTATTTAATTCTTTAAATTTTGGAAATTGTTTCAAATGTTTAGATTTTTGAACAAACAGTTTGGACTTGAATTTCTGGATTCTTATATAGACACGCAAAAATTTGTGAATTTTGGGATCTTTAGTCTAAAAAATGCTATTTTTCGAACGTATCCAAAGGCAATGAAATTTCCTTTTTTCATGATCTGTAAAAGCAATAAATGCATCCTTATTTTGATCAATAAGACATTGAAAGTATTCACATTTTCAAAAAGACAACAAGGAAATTACTGCAAGAAAGTCGATGCTTTCCTATTTCGTTTTAAAGATAAAACTTTTGGCTTGCCGATATTGTTGAGTTTTATCTATTTGTACTTTTTGATTTTTGAATCTGAGTTGTATACAGACCTTGTAGATTAAACAATATTGCTTTTCTGTTCGGATTTCAAATACAAATATGGATACAAACACATACAAAACATGGATACAAAATATTTTCAGTTTAAAAGCAATGAATCAAATATTTGCATATTGTTTTCTAAAAATTGATTACATTTTGTTGTAAACACTTGGAGTAATATTTGCTTGATATTGAAATTATTTATTAAAGCATTCTTAATTTTCTATAAATATTTTTGTTACTGGAAATGATTTCGTGGCAAAAATATTAATGTTGGTATGTAAGATATGTCGGCCGACACTTCAGTGAGCTAATATCGGTTTTCTACCATGGGATTTACGTAACTTGAGGCATCTCTGAAAACAATTAACAATACTGATATTAAATTCATGGTGATTTTAAACTTAGGACGGGACAGAGTAGCTGAGCTCATGAACTGTTATCGAAATCTTCTATGGATTTCCCAATGCATTTATTGTAAATTCATAATGACTGTTTCGTTACATGTTTTCGTCTGTCGCCAGTCTGAAACGAAGTCGTTAAAGCCATACCTCCTAACATTCCCGCTCATCTCATGGTATTATTCAAAATGATAATTCGTTCAAAGTTCGTAAATAACATCCATTTGTCTTTTCGTTTCGGCAGTTTAGCTTCATGATTCGAATGATGCTCACACACGTTCTAAGCCATATAAATAAGGCGAATAATCTGACTGGGAAAAAAAAATTAATAACACAAAAGAAGAAAAAAAAATTAACAGTCCTTCCCCCCGTATCACTGCACAAATTTTCCACCCACCCATTCTCTTACCCAAACGGATCTGATGTGTTCTAAATAGGAAGGGGGTTACCTCGAAACCACCCCTTCTTTCTGTCTGTTCTCTCCGCCATTTACATTAGAAAACACACAATGACGAACCTTCTCATTAGTCGTGCATCCATCATTTCTACATTTCGCAAATTGCAATCGCTATCCCGGATCAGATAAAACATGGGGTGAGGGAGGGGGGCAACTTAATCACATTTGGCAACGTCCGTCTCCCTCACCCCCTTGTGGTATCTGCGAAGCATCATGGCTGCACACACAAGAAATGTAGCGATGCTCTCCTATTAAAACCAGTAGATTAAAGGTAATTATCGACAAGCGTTGCCCCGCGCTCGTATGATACGCAGCTCATCATATGCAGGTTTTCTGAGCTCGGGTGGATAGGGGAGTGCTTTGAATATGAGTTAAGTTTTTACCGAGTTCACATGCTCCAGCCCCCAGAAGTCAAATAACTCATCAGCTGACAATATTTATCGTTGTTTTTGTTTCGTAATCTGCCACAATTCATGCCAGTGTATAAGTGCAGGCTAAAGTAATGATATCTTCAGGTAAGTGTGCAATCAAAGCAAGGGATGGACGCGAGACGAGAAACAGGGCTGTCTCGTCTCGTCTCGCAATGGTGAACCTCTGTCTCGTCTCGTCTCGCAATAGTGAACCTCTGTCTCGTCTCGCAAATACTTTGTCTCGTCTCGCGAATCGCAGAGAAATTGCTTGTCTCGTCTCGCGCGAGACGTCTCGCGAGTCTCGCAAAATTAAGGACTGCGATTTTGTTACCATATTTTTAGAAACATTAATACTGTTTTATCGAAAATTAATATTAATAATAACATTTAGTTATACATATTACCTTATTAGTACATATATTAGTTACCATATTAACTCATATGTGCATTTACAGTGATAAAAATTCAGATATAATCCGTATTATAATGTGACAGGACACCGAAAAAATATTTGTTTTTATTTATTTATTTCTGGAACTGCGTAAATATAATATGTATGGTTGATGGGAGTTTCATTTGCTTTTGAAATTATATAAAGCTTTGAATTTTGTTAGAAATGATGCAGAGCAGAACTCAGGACATGTTGCGCAAATAAAATTTTAATCTAATTAAGGGACATGTTCATTCAGACCATCAAAAAGAAGAGACAACAGAGATGACTTGTGACTAGGGTTGTTCCTCAACACGGATCTTTGATTGCTCCGCTGAGACCCAGCATGTATTGCATTAGTGGAATCGCTCCAGTAGATCATTCATTTACGTTCGCATAGCTCGGCTTATGGTGAAAGAAACATTTTTAATAACTGGTGAAATATTTTATTTATAAATATTTATTTATTTAAGAGAAAAATATGAAATACCCATAAGATTTAATTACGTATTTATCCATCTTGATGAAATGTAGCCAATATTATAAGTAAACAAAACATCACAATTATTAACTACACAATTAGAACATAAAATATCAAAATAAGCATATTTGCATCAATTGTTTTTAAAAAAGTGTAATAATTATAGCCACACATTCTAAATAAGCTTGAAATTTTTTCCATGAAAAATAATGATAGCATTCTTGAATAATTTATTCATAATTCTGGATTATGCGTCAATATGAATTAGACATTAAAACTCTCTTGCCCCATTTTTAAGTTATCTAAATACTTACAAAAAACAATATCAGAACTATGAATCCGAATATCTATGTTGACTTCAGCGATCAGTTGGCGCGGGGGGGGGGGGGTGTTCCAATTAAAAAAATAATCTAAAAGACGTTCTCTAATAAGATGATTGAATTCCATTGGTTTTTATTTACAAGCAACGATTACTCTGCCTAAATTAATAAATTAATGGTAATCATTATGTAATTATTATAGTCAAATTTATAAATGGGGGATTTTTTTTTCGTAAAATTACTATCTTGATATACATATAACAATATATATATACAGTGGAACTTTTCCCATATTTGATCAAACATTTTAAGTGAAAAACATCTTAAAACGGAAAAGCGCTAAGTATGCATGATAAAAAATATAAACATATTTCTTTAAAAAAGTATAATTAAAGTATTACATTATAGTTTTATTCTTTCTTAAAATGAAATATCAAAAGTACGAACAGGAGTGTGATGTAATAGCCACCCCTGACTTAACGTCCATATGAGCTAATGATACAAATGGGTTACAAATATTAAAATGAAAATAATTTTTAAGTGTATAATCTTGCTCAAATATATGTAAGTAATAATTAATTTCCTAAACTAATTTTAAAATTCAGTTTAGGAAATCCTAAAAAAACTTGCCAAACTCAACAGCTATCAAAAATGGGTTAAAGTGCTTGTGATAGTAAAAGGTTTCCCAATGTCAGTGCTCCTGGGCCCTATCTCTAAATATGGCCAGGCTTTGGACTTACCGTACCGCCTTTCCTCTGTTTACTTATTATTTTTCTACTTTTCTCTGTTTTCTTTCTTTTTCCAGTTTCTTTCTTTATTCTCTCCTGCACGCTTAAATCTATTGATTAAAATAAAATTAACACTCCTTTATTGATTAAATTTCTTATCGGCTGATTTAAATCCTTTTACGCTAAAAAATACTCATTAAAGACAATAATTTGTTATCTCCTCAATTCCCCTCAATGCTCAGGATTCGCTAGATTCTATTATACTCCATTTTTCACTAAAATCTTGTCTATTTGAGTATTCTGTCTTTCTCTCCCACGACCCATATCCTATTACTATCGCGTGACCCACGCTGTTCAACAGCTAACGGCTCATAGTCGGGCATAGTTGTGTGTGTATTCGCTGTTGATAATTTTATGTTATATCCGAATACCAAATGCATCTTTTTCATATTCAGAGTTGTGAAATAAATTCAGCCTAGATATGGAGGAGATGTTTTAGGTAAAGATTTCGCTTTAATGACATAGTTTCTTACGATTGGATTATAAAAAGCTGTGGTAAAACAAATGAAGTTATGATATCTCCACCCAAAGTGAGTAAGTAGTATTTTACCTTTTTCATGTCAATAAATTGGGTTGCTGCTTTAATGAAATCTCACAGCTGGTTTAACCATGATTGCATTTCTGTATTCTGACTGTACTGTGAATTCGTTTTATAACTAGAGACAATAGTGAAATTATATTCTATTTATTAAAAAAATTCTTTTTTATAAAGATATATGTAATGCATTTTCCTTGATTTAAAATTTATTTTCTCGGGCTTATAATCATAGATTACAGCTCTGATAATAAAAAATGAAGAAAACGAACAATTCCATATATTAATCAAAAACAGCAAATTTTAATAAAACACCCTTTTTCTAGCTTAAAATAATAATCTTAATTGAGTACAGATATGTTAATTAAAAAAGCGCTGATTTTGCAAAAACGCTCATTCTATAGCTTAAATAATAATCATAATTGAGTACAGTTATATGAATCAAAAACGGACAGACACTCCTCATGTTTGATTATTATTCAGCCTAAATGGAGCAGTTGTATAATGCTCAAAAATTGAGAACTTTTCGCTCCATTGATTTTTGTCGATTAATGGAGCAAATTTTACTCAATCGGGAGAATGGCTGTTTGAAGTGAAAAATTGAGTAAAAATATACACCGTTTGATTATTATTTTACTCAATAGATTTAAACACTGAATATCACAATAGATGTGATATCACTGAAAATGATAGATGACCGAAGCTTTAAAGTCCCGGGTTCGGGTCCGACCGCGCGGGTGTCAATAGAGGGGAGTTTTGGTAGGTTTTCTCTCAATGTAACGTCAATACGCGTTAGAACCCCTTAGAAAGTCCTCCTGCCAAGGCACCCTCCCCATCCTTGGCAGATCGCCCTAGCATTGCCATAATCACACAAACAAACAAATCTTTATCTTCTCCTTTGTGTGTTTTGTATATCCCTCGATCTGTCCTAATTTTAAATGTTACGTGTTTGTGTATATTGTAGAGTGCTGCTAGTATACCAGGAACGATAACAAAAGAGACGTAAGTTAAACGGTAGGGGCTTCAGGCAAAGTGTGCCCATCCTTCTCAGGATGGTATACGTCCTTAAATACAGCACTGCAATTCTGATTGAAAAGTAATTCGTATCGTAAATTTATGCGAGACGAGAAATTCTCGCGAGACAAGACTCTGTCTCGTCTCTCAGCGAGACGAGAACGCAAGACTGAACAAGATTTCTCGCGTCTCGCGTCCATCCCTAATCAAAGCAAGGGATTTTTAATTCTTTTTAAAAAGAAGAATGAATTTGGTAAATATCACTTAAAGATTGAAAGTTACTAAAATTAGACTATCATATAGACAGGACGTGAAATAGGTTAGGCTTCAGAAAGATCATTGTTATACTAAAAATATTTCTAGCTCTTAGAATCTTGCCAAAATTTTATCTAAGGTGATCCTTTTTGACAGATAGGTATTATTAGTATTTATTTCTTTATTTTATTAGATGGTGTGAAGCGAAAATTTTTATTATATTGGCATTGCTTATTAATGCATATTATCTGCTCATGGAATATGTGCTTGAATCTTTGTTTGGTTGATCCAGTAGTTAATTTAGAAGTATAAGATGGAAGATGGGCCAATCCAACATATTTGATGTGATGCCTTCGAGATAAGTTGGTTCTTTTCCCTTATGAAAAAAGAACAATTTTCATATTATTTCACTCAATTAACATATATATTTCACTCAATAAAAATTATTCCATTCATAGTTTTGAAATATATCTCTTCGGTTCTCATGAGAATTATGCTGACAGTAGTTAATCTTTGAAATTGTGTTTCGCTTGTCTGATTAACCACACAAACAGGCGCAACAGTTAGATTTCTAAATAAAAAACTATTAAGTGCGACCCCCATCCCTTAAAAGGGGGGAGGGACACATAACACAGTTAAAAGTAAAAATAGAGAAAGTTTTTTAGGTTTCGAATGAAAGTTTTAAAATGAGTGCTTTTCGAAATGAAGTTGGGGAACACGTGTCCCCTAGAAGCTTTGCTGTTACTTTTCAACATCTCAAATGACACAAAATATATTCAAATACACAAAATGAAGGGATGAAAAAAAAAAAAAAAAGCCGTGCTGCAAGAAAATTCTTCGCGCCTATACTTTATCTGCTCAGGATAGCCATATTTTATTCGCATAACTTATTTAAACCACCATTTCTTGTCAAAGTTAAACATCTCAAATGAAATGCTGTCAAAACTGTAAGCATGTTTTGTGCCACCATATGACCATTTTTCTGATACCAGTCATGGTAAAGTTACTGAAACTGTCTTGTTTAAAAATTTGAAGACGTCAATAACTCCGATAGAAATTCTTTCTTTGTCAAGTTTTAGTTTCTCCTCCCGTTTATTTATTTGTTATCTTGCAAAGAAGAGGTCTGTTCCAAAATGCCAATAGTTCCTCCCCGTACCTTTACTTTACCTGAAATCCCGTTGCGGATTATCTGGCCGTATACCCGGCGTTGTCAAGCAATAAATCCAACAAGCTCCGGACAAGGCGTATCTCGGAGCCTGTGATAATGAAACCGTAAAAACCTCGACGCAAGATAATGAGGAGGTTGAGTTATATCTCAGGTCCCCGTGGAACGTTTTGTTATCTAAACTCCTCCCTGAAATGTCAACCGCGGCCCGGTGACGACTCGTCACACGAAGTCCGTCGCCGTCGTATTTCAAAAGGCGTGGACATTTACGGGGCGTACGAGGAGGCACGTTTCCCACGCACACCTTGTAAAAAAATAAAAAACGGAGGGCGCATGTGCACGGTTTTCGTGTGTTTGGGAAATGCTTTCTAATGAAAAAAACACGTTATATATGTCTTTGTTTCAATGAAAAAGCCCTGGAGAACGGCAGATGGGAAGGGTAATAGTCACTTGAACAACACGGATGGCACAGAATCCTTCAGTCGCATACATAAAATCATTCCGATTAGGGATGGGTGCTAGACGAAAAAGTAGGGTGTCCAGTTTCGCAAAATCCTTGCCAAGTTAGGCCTGCCGCAAATCCCTCTGTCTCGCCTACTTCTCTAATTACGATTATTTTCAACGAAGAAAAGTAGTTACATAACATTTACATCGTCAGACAGTACCGGATTGAGGGGAGGGGAAGGGCTAGGGGGCTTCAGCCCCCCTCAAAAAAAGATTGCTATTCAAAATGCTAATTCTGCTTCATTATGCATTTTGAATATGTAAAGTGATCTTTTTTAATCAATTAGCCCCTCCCAAAAGCTTTTACATTGGTTTAGACTAAAATTTTGCTTTATATTGTATATTTTATTTGGGTGAAATAAGCTTTTTTTCAAAATTTACCCCCTCCCGAAAAAGAATTTCAGGATCAGCCACTGTCATCAGAGAAGGTAATTCTTACTTGAAAAAGATTCAAAATGCGTATCCTGTGCATGCTGTCAAATGCGTAACTGTATCGACAATATTGATACAGCATAAAAGAACAGTTTTGTTTGTCTTGCATAGAAAGTATATTGTTAAACCTACGAGCTTGAAATTTTGTAAAGACATTAAAAAGGTATACGGAATTTTTTTTTTTTTTTTTTTTCCTTTCCCACTTGAGTGCTATGTTCCAAACACGGATTTTTGTTTACTCAAAAGACTGCGGTTCACTCTTCAAGGGTTGCCAGATAGTGACGGGTCGTGAAATGTCAAAAGTCGCCGACGTTGGCCAGTTTTGGCGATTTATTGCCAAGTTTGGTATCAAAATAGTCATCAAAACCGGACCCAGCTTGGCAGTATCTTCTATATTTGGGCGAGAAATTGTCACACCCTTCTGTTTAATGGATTACTATCACTGTTAATGTAAATACTATTTAGTGGCTATAAAGGTGTCAATCTTGGTGTCAATAAAGGTGAAGTATAGTTAGTGCCTGAGGTAGATTTTAAAACAGATTTAGTAGGCGATTTTAATATATATTTCAATTCCAAAGAAGTGTTTTATAGAACAAGAAAGAAAAATATGGCACGCATGAATTATCATGCACTTTCCAAGCAGTATTTATAAAAGTGAAGAATGGTAAGAATACGTCTGACAAAGATAGTAAACAGCTTTAAAAAGCGATTTTGATATGTATTTCAATTTCAAAGAAGTGTTTTATGGAACAAGGAAGACAAATACGACACACTCGTACATTATGATACGCTTTTCGAGGTAAAGGAACAAGGAAAACAAATAGGACCAACGCACAGATTATGATATACTTTCCAACATAATGTAATAAGGAAGAAAAGCAGGGCCGATACATGGATTATGATGGTTTTTAATATGTGGCACGTATGTGCACATTTGAAATATGAAAGTGTTTTTAGATTTTCTTTTTTCATTTATTTTTTTAAACCATTTTACAAATTTTAACGATTTTTTTCAATTTTCAAATTTTGAAAGCTTTTATGGCATTATTACACATATCGGTGACTCTATCAGTTGAATGAAGGATAGACATTTACTACTTAATTATCCCTTATTAAACTTGCTCCGTTTCTCGTTCCTCTCATTGTTAAATATAATTTCATATATATTTATATGCATGTTTGTATTTATGATGAGGCATTTGATCGATCAGGTATTCTTCAAAATAAAGTAGATTTATTGGCTTCTTTTCCAACGAATCATTTTATTGGTGACACCCTATAAAGGCAATGACCAAAGGCGTAGTCCTATTTAAGATACTGGTTGATGTTGATGTCATAGGAACTATTTTGGCTATCCCAGAGAAGTGGAGTGAACGATAAAGTAAGCTGGTGATATGTTCAGTATGTTTTTCCCCAAATTTTTCGTCCGAGTATTTAAAAAGTCGATGAACATATTTGAAAATTATGCTGTACTCACATTTAGAATTACAAGCAACGAAAACTGGTGTATAGTTGTTAAACTGTTCTTTTTTTGTTTACGAATCATGTAGTAAACCAGGCATTGTCAACCTCTGAAAAGTTGCAGGCCAAAGTTTAGGATGTTAACGAAGTCGCGGGACAAACTTCAGCATGTTAGGGAAGTCTTGGGCCGCGTATAATTGGGATTTATATGGGATTTTGAATGGGGTTTTACGGATTTTATACGGGGTTTTCATACGTTCCGCGGGCCGGATCAAAAGCTGCGGCGGGACAGAGGTTGCCCATATGTGTAGTAAACAAACAAACAAAAAAAAGGCCAAAACAAAATTGATGTTCATGATTACTGTTACTAAGAAACATATTAAAGATAGCTCACTTCTTTGTAAAATTTATTCTCTCTCATCTTTTTTTTTTTACTTTTAGGTCTGGAGATGAAAGCTTCCTCTTCTCCAATAACCTGCTCTATTCGATCATTGTCGAGTGCACGACCTGCGCTTCTTCTTTGCTCGGGACCTAACTGTCCAAAATAGTGCTGCTACCTGTTTGTCTTTTGCCTATTCTCTTTGGAACAGAAGCACCGACGGTTTGATGGATAGTGGCGATGGTTAGCGAAACTGTTCCATCGGGCCCTCGATAATGTCGCGGAACAGTGGATGACGGACGACAAGAAAATCTTCTGGAGACAAGGTCTGGTCGGATGGCATGAAGGTCGATTCCCGGAACTTGCTTTAATTAGGAAAGGAGATCGGCTTTAAAGAAAGTTTTTTTACAAACACATAAAAAATGTCATTGTGTCACACAGTGACTGCCATAGTTTACCGCTTTGATGCGTCGCTCTCTTTTATTTTTAGTTCAAGGATATTTCAATCTTTTCCTTTATATATATATATATATATACATATTGGTTTTGTTTTATTCTTAGGTAAATTAATATTCGTGAAAATAAAACATGAATCAACAACATGAACTCCTTATTAATTTTGCACGTTGAAATTTTTCGTATGCGAAAGCAGCGTTTAACAACTTTTTAAACCTGCCGACTTGCACCAACCATTATGTATGTACAGGGTATCCCAACAAGGCTGTATAAATTCTTCAAAACCCGATTCCTCGTTTGAGTCGAACGAAGAATCAGGTACATAGAAAATATTACATACATAACATAACATAACGAAACCTTAAAAAGTACATAAAAAAATCTGCAAAGTACAAAAAAAATGTTCAAAGTACATAGAAATACTTTGTTACTTAAAAAAATTTCAGTTCATAACATCTTACCCTACAGCGGACTGTCTTCTTGAAATAAATGAAATTCAAGTGATTGAAGTTCAATTTTATCCATTTAAAATTGAAGCTTCGGATGTATTCACATGTTATGGCTTTGATCTTTAAAGTTATGCCGCCACTAATTGATAGATTGATACACAGCACATGTATATACAGAAAACTGTGGTTTTTCTTCGCACGCATTGAAAGAAGACAAATTTTTGAAGGAAAACAAACTACACAGACAGCTGGATTGTTTCTATACTTGTATTATACAAGCTAAACAAGTTGTATAGCTTCTCATTCAAAAGACTTTACAGCAAATTTAAAATATGTAGAAAGTTAATTTGAAACATTTTTAAGGCTAAGAAAATTCCCCCCTTTTTACTGCGAACATTTTTCCATAATTGTAAGTATAGAATATATCAATAATAAAGATTTTGAGTCCCATAGAGGCTTGAATCTCAGGGCAGGTGCCAAATCATGTCCATAACCATACTTTCAGTAATTTTGATTTTTGAGATACAACTATTTGGCGACTTAAGAGATCTAAAAAAAAAAGCTTTGTCTTCATTTGAATAAATATTCACTTATTATTATATTTATTTATTTTATTTTATTTATTCGGTGTTGTTTTATTAAAAGTTAAATAGAACCACATATGCAGGTCGTTTTTTTTCCCTTTCCTTTTTTTTTACATAAAAAATATCGTAACTAGCGTAAAAGTGGTTGAAGAACTAATTATAAAAGTACTGTAAAATTATTTTAAGAAATCGAATTGAAGCAGGCATACAATTTGTACGGATATGTAACTGTTTGGTTAGTAAAATATTTGATTAAGGCATTTTGTGTAATGCGTTTTACAAATTAATCAATGTTTTATTTGATATATAAATTTGCATTTTTAAGTGCACGCTGAGTAAAATTTTAAGCATCTTCAATAGTTTAAAAAAGCAGTGCTTAAATATAGAGTCTATGCGGTTGAGTCACCATTGTTTAAAACAGTGAACTCTATAAAAATGTAATTGAGATTTAAAAAAAAAATACTAGTACCAAGAGATTTATTTTATAAAGTCCGTATTACTTGGTGAATTGTAATGTTTCTTCATACTCGGAAATTTATAGAAAAAATTTAAATGAATCCAAATTTATACAACAAGAAGTAATTTTGCAGTCAGAATTTTGAAATACTGAAAAATGAAAATCTCCGTTAAGCAAAACAATATTCCGTTAGATTCTCACTGATATATTATAGCTCTTCAGATTCCATATTTGTTAAATATATACATTTCTGAGTATACTACTTTCAAGTATTGAAATTTCTCCATAGGGTATATAAGCGTACCAGTAGCTGACAGTGTAGTCGACACTTTTTCAATATTTATAGATTTTATTTGATTCATGCATTTACAAATGTGAAGTGAAATCAATTTCAGACTGATTAATACTTGATTCACATACTAAACATTATAAAGCGCGGAAGTTGTTTGTAATCGAAGCTTAAAATTTTTTTTTCAACTACATATATACGTTTGCGATTTCTTAAAAGTTGTATACTCCTCACGCTCAAACTGCCCGATTAACGCAAGGACGTACTGGGGGGGGGGGGGTGTCCATGGGGTCCGTAATCCACCCACCCCGAAATTTCAATTTTTGTTGACAAAATGATAATGATAAAGTCTGACTTTTTTTTTTTTTTTGAAAAATTTTGAATTTTTACCGTTTAGACCCCCTTCATTTTTTTTCTATACTAGGGGCCAAGGCCCCTAGACTCGTTACGCTCGTATTTCGTATGAGGCATTTGGCCCCTAAAAAGACTTATTCGTAAAAAAGACATAATTTCAACAAACAAAACCCAAACGTTGGATAAGATAGAATGTTACCGAGCTACACATTGCTTGGTTCTTGCATGTTGCTTGGAACATAAAAATTTAAACCTCGCACTATTTGTAATCATGTGAAACCCATGGTACGCCTTGCGTATTAGCCAATTATGGTGAATTTTTATAATTTGGCGACTTGCGTATATGTATAGTTAATAATTAGCTCTAAGAGAACAGTAATTCATGTGTTTTCTTTGATAAAAACCACGGAACAGGTAGGGTAGCTTGCCACCCATGGCGACTTTTCATTATTTGGCGATTGACACATGCTCACAACCTATAATTGCTGTTCTTAAGGTTCCCGGAAAACCGTTATCCATATTTTCATTTACATAATTCTTTGCAGATTGGCGTACTTAGCACCCCGAATTATACCATCTCGCCGCGCTGGCAAATATCCAAAGTGCACTATAATGCTAAAATGGCATAATTAACGCCGCCAAATATTTCTACTGGTAGCAAATAATCTGCATTTTAATCATTTTTCATTTTCAAGATATTAGTTATTCTGTTTTTGGAAAAACGAATAGTCACTAATTCTTAACTCCTATTATCTAAGCGAACTTACTATTTGAAAATTCTCAACTTTGTGTAACACACTTTGAGTTATTTATTTCATATACTTTTTAATTTGGCGTAAAATGGGCGTAATTCTAACTCATGTTTGTAAATTTCACGTGATTCTAAATACTTGGAAACGCTTTGTTGCAAATGAATGAATGATTTTATGACAAATCTGGCAACCATTCTGTATATTTTTTCAGTTTTTTATTAATATCTTCTAAAATAATGCGCTTTTCGAAATTTGAGTCAGCTTAGCAGGTTCCTCGGAATTTTTCGAATCTGTGGACACCTTAGTCGAAACTCAAATCCCCACGGTTTAGGAGGAGATACGTCAACAAGCTATTGACAGCGCCAGCGACAGCGGCGTTTACTTTTTTTTAGAATAGCGAGATACGTTCATGGACTAACGCGTTTCCGTGCTTTTACACTTATCAAATGCTCCGGATTCTCAAAAATTTCCGACTAATTTTATTCATTTGACACTTTTGCAGTGAAAACAATGTTCAAAACTCAAAAATTTCCGTCTGATTTTTTCTAAGGGGTTTGTTGGACACCGACCCCCAGCACCCCCAGGATTTACGTCTGACTGAGAAGGGACTACGCGGATATTTTTTTCTCTCCCATTACCTTATTATGTCTGTTACATTAACAATCGAGAAAAAAACAACGCAACAATCATACTGTATTTCTCAAACTTATACACTGTTCACGACGATATAAAGTAATAAAATTTCAGCAATTGATTTCTGTCTATATTAGACCTTGTTCAAAGTATGACGGTTCTGCTAATCTTCGGTGCTTTTTCTATTTCTTTATAAGAAACCTTTTCATGCGTTTTCGATTTTTTCGTCCTCGTAATGTCATCTCAAGTGGGCAAGTGATGAAATTGAAAAAAGGAGAAGTCGAAAGTAGTAAGTCTAGCGTCCATGGACAAAGTGACACATCATCCCTCTCACTATACACAACGTGAAACAGTATTTTCAGCCCATTCACAGACGGAACAACAGATCAGTTATCCCCAGTCACACACATCCTCACTATACATAAACGTCACACCATCATCTTCCTGTTACATCTCCAACAGTCTCACCAATTCTTTGTGTAAATTGAGCAAATTGCTGGAAAAGATCATCCACTCAAGTCTTGTTATATACGAATTACTAAAAATGGACTCTCCATCCACAGTTTGGGAAGTTTTGAGCTAATATTATGAAAGTTTTTGTTTTTTGTTCTTGTATACAAATTCACGCGGTTCAACCAATCGGCTTGAAGTTTTGGAATATGTATAAAACGATATAGAGGCCATAGTCGACTTAAAGTTCTAAAAATCCACCCGTTCATCCAAATGTCGGGAATTCTTTGCTATTTTCAACACTGTTATAACTATAAGTTCAACGTTTCACCAAATAAATGGTGAAAACAGAGAGTTGCAAGCAATAGTCCATAGGTTGAACGAATTTCCTGGTTCATCTGAAAAATGCCAAGTACAGTCGAATGACGTTGAACGAGAATCTCCGTTCAATATTCGAAAAGTCGATT
Source organism: Cheiracanthium punctorium (assembly GCA_038373885.1). Lineage (NCBI taxonomy): Eukaryota > Metazoa > Arthropoda > Arachnida > Araneae > Cheiracanthiidae > Cheiracanthium > Cheiracanthium punctorium. The sequence continues at coordinate 486,144 of JAWZYV010017120.1, read as the reverse complement.
TTCCGGTGAAACCGTGAATGAAACAAATATGGCTGCCTCCGCTGTTAGCTCGCGTTAGGATTCCGTAATATTAAGGTGAGTGTTAATGCTTCCCAGTTTGAATTATTTGAGCCTATGAACAATGTTTAATGCTTTTTGAATAAGTGAAAATGTAATGATATTCAGACTGATACATTATTTATATTCTTTGCTTATACTATGCCGATCACGATCGGCTAACCCTAATCAGGTTGCAAATAACGCGATTGACTCATGGTTCAGAAAATGAATCAATTATAATATTATTTTGGCAAATGGTCACGAATAGTTGCTAGATAGTATTTGAAATTGAAACGATATACATCTAAAATGGGTCGGCTAATAAATTATATTACTGAATTCTTCTGCTTATGTCACGCTTAACTCGTATTTGCGGATAGATTAACCCTAGGCGACTGGTGTTGTTTACAAATACCATATAAAGCCCTTAGAAACTGTTCGTATTGTATTTGATTATTTTTGTCTGTCTGTATTGTATTTGATTACTTTTGTCTGTTTGTATTGGTATTCAGCCAAATCACTATTCGTTACATCTCTAGTTTTATACCGGTATGAAACAGAATTTTTCAGGTTATGCATTAAATTTCTTTAATCAAAAATAAAATGTTTTTAAATTACAAGTTAAAAAACAAAAATGCATCTGTTTAATTGTTTAGCTTCTAAAATATACAAGCATTCTTTCACGGTACAAAAATTTATATTGCACCATAACCATTAGGGGGGGGGGAATTCATTTAAAAAATCATTTCAAGCAATAGTTTCCAAATTTTAAGAAAATTTTCGCTTTTTTACTCTTGATTTTGATATTCCGACACACACATAAAAAAGATTAATCAAAGTACTTTATGTGTATGGAGTGATAATCATACAAAATACTGTAGTAGTAACTAAAACAACTATTTTAAACTAGTAAAATACCATATTATGATTTTCATTAATAAATATTTCACAAACACATTTTAAATGTACATATTTTAAGTAGACTTAACTTTAAAAATCAATTGAAACATGCAGAAAATCATGAATGAATTTAAATAACTAAATTCAATTAAAAAAATAATATGTAAAATAGGAGTTAATTTTTAATCATTAGGTATTGGGGAATAAATATATGCTCAATAAAAGATTGTCATTTAGAAAAAAGATGAAGAGTGAAAATTTCTCCCAGCCTCTGTATAGAGTTGCCAGGTCGCTAAACCAAATAGCTGGACATATGGGTAAAAAGGCCGGACAGCCTACAATATTGAGGATTTTGTCTCGGTAACAATAGGTACAACAAAAAAATTGTATGTAAAATCAAGCTCTTTTGATTATTACCATGAATCTTGTTAAATTCTAATGAAATATAAATAACATTGAATGCCAAATCAGTTCAAGTACTTTATTACTAATCAGCCAAAGTCACCAGTCAAAAGCCGCGGGCACCGTTAAGTTTGGCCAGACACGCAATCAAAAAGCCTAACTATGTCCGGCTTTATCCGGATGCCTGGCAATGCTACCTCTGTTTTATGACAGAATATTCGGAGTTTTTTGTTATGTGAAATTTCATTATGTAAAATTTCATTATTTCTCAGACTACCATGAGAGAAATCTGTATACTGAATGCACATATTTTTCAAATGATACTAAACAGTGTGGAAAAATCATACAAGCCGGTGGGGATGCGCACCGGCTTGACCGACAGTCGCTGGAGCTTGGCGATTGCCAAGCTCCAGCGACTGTCGCCAACCATTTTGCACGATCAGCAATGTCAAAGTATTTTAACACATTAAAATTGCACATATATTCCACTTACAGAAACATTAATACCAAAAGAACGTCTGCAAATTCAGTAACACGCAATTTAAAATGAGCAAACAGTGGACCGTTTTTAACTAAAAAAAATACAGTGGATTCAGCAACCCAGTTGTACAGCTATGTAAACTATGCAACCAGTGGACCGTTTTTAACTGAAAAAACCTCAGTGGATTCAGCAACCTAGTTGTACAGCTATGTAAACTATGCAACCAGTGGACTGTTTTTTACTAAAAAACCCTCAGTGGATTCAGCAACCTAGTTGTACAGCTATGTAAACTATGCAACCAGTGGACCGTTTTTAACTCAAAAAAAACATCGATGGATTAAACAACCTATTTGTACACCTCTTATAAAGTCAGTATGATTAGAATAGCACGTAAATAGCACTTACGAAAACATAAACACATCAAATATCAATTTAAAATTCACATTAAAAACCTTAAACATTGCAAAGATTCGTTAAAAAAGAGCAATGTCCCCAACACCCACTGGCTTATAACGTACTATATTTCTAACAAACACACACTAATTCTTTTCATATATTAACATAACACATTTCATTCCCTTCCATCAATAACAGAAACAATTTCAAATTCCCAAACCTGACGAAACGCGTATTCTTTATGGTTGCCAGTCACAACTACCACCGGCAGTTGGCGGTGCATCGCTCACTCTCGCATCAGATTGTTCGCCAATGATTTGTAAACAAAGCACTGGATACGGAATATAGTCCAACAGTGCTTATAATTAAACTTCCCCTATAAACAGCAGTCTATGGCCAAAAACGATGAGAAGATTGCCTCCAAATTTGCACATGGACGTTACATGAGATGTGCTTAAGTTTTTTTTTTTTTTTTTTTTTTTTTAAATGTTTGCTAAGCGCACTTTGCAGCATGAAATCAGCTCTAAATATGAGCCTAACTACTTATAAATGTGCTCAAAAACTACTGAACAAATGTTGAAATTGTGTGTTTGTTTTGAATGATCCATTTCCAGTGTTAAATTTGCTGTTTTTTCAGTTAAAAAATATCCCTCTGTTTCAGTTAAAACATATCACTTTATCCAGAATGTTCGAAGATAATTTTTCATCCTGTCCCATGTATATTATAGATAGAACTTTAGTAGTATATAATATAATATAGCCGGATATCTGACAAAGAAGTCGGATATCTGGTAGTTATGATTCATATATCCGACAGTATTTCAGATATTGAAAAATCAGCCGGATACCAGATATTTGACGGATATCCGTTACATCCCTAGTTCAAACCGACTGTTTATTTACAGTTTAGTATGAATTAACATTCTTTTGATAGTAAATTTTAGGTTAATATTTTCGTTTTGCTTTGTTTGTTTGTTAAGAGTAGAAGAAACAAATAATTATATTAAATTAGCATTTTATACCATGAAATAATATTAGATATTTTGATTTTATTATTTCAATAGTGCAATAATTTAGCAATTTTAATCAAGGTATGAGATAATCATTGTTTTATGTTATGATTCTTGGATTTTATTATCTCAATATTGCAATAATTTAGCGATTTTAATCAAGGTATGAGAACATTGTTTGTTTATATTAATTTAATTAGTTAGATTTTAAACAGAATATTAAATTTCATATGTTTCATAACAAATTAAAATATTGAGAAATTTAATATCCAAATGTTTTGTTTATATATTATTAAAATCTTTTTAAATATTTGTGAAAATATAATTTTTATTTGCTTGCATATTTTATTTAAAAAATAGCAGTTAATTCATTTTGGATATTTATGAATACTTAAAATGAGTTTTTTTTTTTTTTTTTTTCCCTGGTTACTGTTTCATATTTAACCCGGCAAGATGTGCACCTGGCCTCTCAGGCCCAGGAGATTAAAAAATTACTGTAAAAAATAAACCGTCTGGGGGAATTTTTTATCACCTTTTTTGCGGGAAATATTTTAATCACCTATTATTGCTTTATAAGATTGCAAATTTTTAAGTTATGAATTTTTAAAGAAATAACATTCGGATCTATGTGCAATGCATTACTATCTATTTATTGTTATTATTAGTTCTAATTATGTAAAACAGATTCTCTCACTCAGCCATTTGTTTATGATATATATACATAGTGTTCATATTTTCAGGCCTGATATGTTATTCATGCACTGTATAAATTAGTTTTGTTTACTATTTACTTTTTTTTAATTTTTGCATAGCAAATGTCATTGATTCAGTGTCTTGTATACTGAATCACTGTATCAGTGTATTGATTCAGTGTCTTGTCATTGATTCAGCTGAAATTGTATATTTTCTTCCTGTAACAGTGCTTACATCAATTTTTTAAAAATATTTTGCTTCTAGCTACAGTCAAAATGCCTTCCTTTACAGGATATGCATAAGACAGTGCATGTGGATGCCATAACATAATTTTAACTTCTTCAATTTCTTTAAAGATGTTTAACACACAGGCAACCTAACAGTTTTCCTCATGTACACAATACAAATCCACAAATATCCTTCAAGGTTAGTTCAGTTTTGCTGGAGATACATGCAGTTTTAAGCATTGTAGCTCTTGAATATATTTTAACGTGAATGTTGTTTTCATTCAGTGGAATGAAGCAGCGCAGCTGTTGTGAGTTGCAAATAGTTTTAGCAGTTTCAGCCTTCACCATCATATGCATATCCTGTAAAGGAAGATACTTTGACTATACCTAGAAGCAACATACAGGGTGTCCACTGGCGACTAAAAAAAGGCGACTTTTGCTACTAATTTAAAGATAAGGCAACTTGGGCGAGACTTTTTTGAACAAAAAATATCATTTTCATACTATTTTCAAGTTTTGGCTACTTGTGCCTTACTCTAGGCGACTAATTTGAAAATCAGCTTTCGGTTTTTGTCAACTCCTCTTTCTTTTTCAAAGTTTATGTGAATGCGCGTTAAGAGTTAGAACCCCTTAAAAAGTCCTCCAACGTAGGTCACGCCCTCACCCCACCCTAATAGCAGATGCCCTTCGTGCAAACTTGCCAAAACTTAAAACAAATAAACTCTTTTCAAAGTTGTAATTGGTTAGTCATCAAACATTTTAATCCATTTTTTTTAATCGTAGAATATTCAAGGTTATGTTTGTGCGAATGTCTGTTTACATAATTTTTATGTAGATAAAAAGAATTAAAATTCGGGCAATGTATTCATAATTAGAACTAATAATAACAATAAATAAATGGTGCTGCATTGCACATACACTACTGGCCAAAAGTATTTCAAGTTTCTGGAATCTAACCCTTTTTCAAGATTAAGCCCCTTTCCCTGTCAAAATTAAAAATCGATATAATTAATATTTCTGAATGTCAACATATTAAATTAATTATTTCAAAGACAAGATAGCATTAAGTTAAAGAACAAAAATTATTATTTAATTTATTGAAAAAATATATAGGTTATTATAGAAATCATAATCCATTTTGGCTCGCCGGAATAAAATTAAATAAAGAATTAATTTCAAGTTATTCTGCAAAAAGTGGATAGTAAATAAATGTAATTGAACTACAGATCATTTATTATGTTGCTGAGCAGCCGTGACTTTGATCACAACAGCCAGTCTTTTAGATATGGAATCCACAATGTTTTACAGCACTTCCTTCGGTGTTTCATGGTGCCAACTTAAATGATGGGTTCCTGAAGCTCTCATTTTGTTTTTTGGTGATTTTCAGATGTATTCCTTCCAATTATACTACATAAATTCTCAAGGATATTTAAATCTGGCAAATTTCCTGTCCATTTTTTTTCTGGGCTTATTCTTGAAACGATGGTTACATTTCTCAAACTTGCAATACTTTTCGCCAGTAGTGTAGATGCGAATGCTATTTCTTAAAACTAGTGATGCAGCGAATATCAATTTGGCCAGATACTGAATATCCGATGAAACTTTCAGCTGGTTATCTGCCAGCAGTATGTTTTTTTTTTTTTTCTTTCTTTCTTTCTCTTTCTTTCTTTTTTTTTTTTTTTTTTTTTTTTTTTTTTTTTTGTTTTATTTTCACTAGTTTTCTTAGATCATTGAGCTATTACTTTTTTCTTTAAATTTTCTCATTAGCTTCAAATTATTTACTTCAAAAATCAGAAATCCTTTTGGGATTGTTTCCATGAATTTAGTACCAGTTTTACGGTAATTAGTCATACAAATAACAATGTCATGGATGTTCTCCCTCAAGGGTTAAATATCTTTAAAAGATCAGTTCTTGAAAGAGACATTTCCACTCAACTGTTAGAAAATCAATGTAACAAATTTCCTTACCTTATCAAAATTAGGTGGAGGGGAGACCTTTTCTCAGCAGGCAGCAGTACCACAACAAGTACATTATTCTCATAAGCAGGGTCAATTTATGGTAGGGAAAAAGGGTAACTGAAATCTTACAAAGATTGAAAAACAGTCTTTTTGTACAATAATTTCTTCCAGTAATAATCGACTCCAATCTTAAAAAAAGATAGAAGTACTTATTTCCCCTTTTTCTATACACGATAAAAATATATTCTAAAAAGTATTGAAAACAAAATATTTTCACAAAACTTTGTTTTTTTGCATTTTTTATTATTGCAGGTTTTAGAATTTATTCATTTATTATGTTTATTTATGTTATTTCTCTGTATATATTTTTAGGCCAGATTTACTGCAGGATGTTTGTAATATCCGGCTAGTACCTATTATCCGCCATATTGGCCGGATGAAATATTTTTTGCTGGATATCCGTTGCATCCCTACTTAAAATGCCTTACTAGTCACAGATTGATAATCTGTAATCTTATAAAACAAATTATTTATTTTCAAGATTTAAATTTTACTTTTTTTACATTTAAATTAGTGCCTAGTGTAGTGCTTGTATAAAATTGTTGAGAAAGTTATTAAACAAATATCACTGACAGGCTTAATAAAGTTTCGGATTAAAAAAGAAATCCATTGTGGCCAGTCACTCCACGAAGTTCAGTGGCCACTTAGATCAGGGTTGGCATGGTTTAAACCGACTGGTTTAAATCACGGTTTAAACCATGGTTTAAACCAAATGGTTTTTTTCTCAAAAAAACCAATTGGTTTTTTAAAAAGAATAATTTAAAATTACGAATACTACAGATAGAATATTTTCTGATGTATTTTTAAATTATCCTCATAAGTATCAACAATGAGTTTTTATATCACTCTAGATACCTTATTGTTTTATAATTATTAAAAATTATTAATTAAACATAAATTATTGGCTGCATTTTTAACTTGTTTGTAAAATAGAGGTTTTGTGTTTTAACAACTTATTTCTAAACCTTAAAATATTATTTTGAACAACTTATCAACCTTATTGCTGATGAGTCTAAGAGCAATATTCCATGTAAAATGTAGTAAACAATTACTATTGTATTATATTATACTAGCTGCTAAAGAGGTCAGCTTCGCCACCCCACACCTTACCATATATACTCAGTCAGTTTTGTCCAATTTATCGGAGTCCTTTCAACAAAAATCCTATTTCATGCTTTAAACAGTATTTGTCATGAAATTTATTTAGGTTATGGTTGTTACAAATTTTGGGGGTATCATGACAAAAGCTGATAGTGGCCATGGCAGGGTTTAAGCTGAGCTCAAAAATTTTTTAGCAGAAAAGCTAAAATAAGAAAAAAAAGCTTTAGCAAAATGCTAAAAGGATAATTCGATGTCTGATCTCCTTTTCCTCTCATTGTTTTTGCAGTGGTCTTGAAAATTATAGACGTACAGGCTTTATATTTCAATTCAATATGGTAATCAAAGATTGTCCCCACAACCATTCTATAACCATTCTATACAGGAAGTTTTTACTTTTATCCCTGTTTCTCTTTTATATTTCAGTTCCAAATTTTTTCAGAATACTTTCACAATAAATCAAAAGCCCATTAGTTTCATTTTAGCATTTTGACAAGATTTTTCGCATTATGCGAAAAATGCGACCGTATCTTAAACCTTGGGCCATGGGACATGTGAATAGATCCAAAAGATTTTGGGGTCCTCATCATGGCACAGTGGTAATATCACTGAAAATGGTATATGGCCAAAGTGTGAAGGTCCCGGATTCAGGTCCCATCATGCGGCTGTCGATCTAACAGTCTAGAGTTTTGGTAGGTTTTCTCCAGATGTAACATGGATACGCATGAAAACCCCTTAGAAAGTCCTCTGCCAAAGCACCCCCTATCCTTGGCAGATCACTCAGAGTACCGTTGCCATTAATCAAACCAAAAAGAAACATTTCGCTTTTTCGTGTATGGAAACGGGAAACGGCTAAATATGCTTCAACCCACTGCAAAGTGGTTTTTTTTTTTATATGTGCAATAAACACGAAGTAAAAAAATCCGAAAGATTTTACTTTTTTGCATATACATTGTTATTTTGCAATCTATCTACTGCCTGACACACGCAACCAGTAACGAATATGCTTGCTTCACTTGACGTCATTGAACTGTTAATCTGGATTTTTGCATGTGTGTTATTACGCTAATGTTTACATCTAGTTCTTGCTGCTCCCAGCATAAAAATATCGTCAAATTTGATACCGCATACATTAGCGTATTATATAAGTAGATACTAAGTATGAAAAAATAGTATTTCTAAATAAAATATTAGAATTGAATGATTTCATTGGCTACATAAGTATAGCAACTATTGTTTATTTACTTTTTTAATTATTTTCAGAAGAAATATTGATTTTCATTTGAACATTTTACGAATAATTTTATTTATTAATATTTAACATGTAATTATAAAAGGATTTTTTTAAAAACCTGGTTTAAACCAAAAAAACCCGGTTTAAACCAAATAAACCCGGTTTTTTGGTTTTTTTTCAAAAAAACCGGGTTTATTTCCAACCCTGACTTAGATATTGTTAGTGGCCATAATGTGTGTAATTTTCTTCTGTGATGCTTTATTTTTATTTATGCTATGCATTTTTTGTATTTTAAACAGGAGTATAATAACCCACATATACTTGGATAGCTTCAAGAAGATTTAGGATGGAGCATAATTCTTTGTAAGTTTTTAATTTTTATGTTTATTTGTATATAAATTTGAATATATCTGTCAAGACTTTTTCAAACACAAATTGTTTTCATGGCCCATTGAATGGACCTTTAGTGAAAATTTCAGCGATTGGTGCAGACGAAATTTGGGTCTGTTTTGCAGCCCCTTCACAAAATTACAATAAATTAAAACAGCCCCTTTACAAAAATACAATCAATTAAAATGGCCCCTTCAGTGGCATTTTACCATATATTTAAATTTTCTTTGCAAATTATTTTACAAAAAAAGGTGATTAAAAAAAAATGAGATTTCACAGGAATAGATATTGTAATTCACAAAAATAGATACTGAAATTCACAAAAATAGGACCTTGGAAAAAATTCCTGGATCAACCCCTGCTTTTGTAAGATTTCCCCCTTAAAAGTCTAATAAAAATAATCTGTAGTGTCGAAACTGAAATTTATATTCCCTGGGACAAACTAATTGATGGATATAATAACACGATTCCATACACATATTTATAAGTGTTTTTTTTTTCCTTTCTTTAATTTATTTATCTTTATTTTTCCTGTTAAATTTCTTGAAAATGTAATGGCATGCATTGCATAGGAAAGGCAATTAAGTGCTTCTATAGTATTGATGTCATGTCGACTGCAAGTTCAATTGATCATAACCAGAGGTCTGTCCAGTCTTTTCAGACAGGGTCCTGTTATAGTGAAATTGTGGAAAAATTACTCATGATTTTGTGAATTTGTAAAAATAGGGTCCATTGTACATGAGTTAGTGATAAATATGGAAATTTACAAATTAAATTTAGCATTAAATTAAAGACATTTTATATAAGGTCCTTTAAAAAGACCTACGCAGGGGTGTAGTGGGGCCAGAATGACGCTCTGGTACTTTTTTGTGAGCTGGAACAGCATTCCTGAACCCAAATAAGATAATTATTTTGTTGTTGTGGATCTTTTTTTAAAAAAAGAGATTCTTTTATAACCTGCTCCCACTAACAATATTCCTGTTCCAATTCTATGAATACCTTTATAGTTGAATTAATCCCGATGAACTGATAACTGAGTCTAGTCAATTAGAAATTTAATCTCCTGCCCTTTCTGCAGGGCCACTTTTCCACATAGGCACACTAGGCACATGCCTAGGGCGTAAAAAGAGAAAAATTATAGCGAATTACTGTCCTATCCTTATACCTGCCGGTTGCCAGACTAGGACACAGAGGATCCATAGGTGGTAGATAATGGATGTGTTGTGGGATTACAGCCAATTATACACGAGGGATCTAGGCGTGTGGGTAGGGTGCCTTCTGTGAGGGTCTTTCTAAGGGGCCCTCTTAAGGGTGAGGGTCCTTTCTAAGGGATCCGGGTTCATTCTTCTCGCAAAAAAAAAAAAAAAAAAACTGGCAGGAAGGGTGCGTAACTATTTGAAGTGCCTAGGGTGCCCAGGGAGGTTAAAAACGGCCCTGCCTTTTCTAGTCTCTCTAGTCCAAAGAAAATAAACATAACCACATGATGGATGCAAATAAAAAAATACATAGAGCCACTAGATTCTCAGAATCAATGTTGGTAACAAAAGGAACACAGATGTTAAACGTGGTGGTAGCATTGCAGGCAGTGAAATTTGAGACTGTCTACCTTACCCTATATTTTTCTCATTGTTATGTATTTTAAATATAAAATTGAGAATAAAGAAAAAGATTTAGGTTTCTTCATCTGATCCGTGGATGCACTGTGAGATGCACCACGTAACTTTAAAAATTGATAGATATCAGAAACCAAGAAAGCTGGACTTTGTAAAGTAGTTCTTTATAAAAGTTACCTGAGAGAAGTTGTCTGCTGAATTTTCTGCAGTGTAAAGTGATCAGCTTATACAGTGAAATACATCAGGTGCCTATGTGTGTAGCAATACACTGTAACTTTCAATCACCAGCTTACCACTTTTCCACCACGGAAAACTCAGCTGACTATTTTTTCCCTAAAACTGGTAATGTTAACTTATCTCTTCACTGCAGCTGAAGATTGAATTAGTCGCCAGCTGGCGACTAAATTCTTTTCTTTGGCCACCAGTTAATTCACGCCCAGGTGCCATGCTATAATAATTTTCCAGACATTTCCGTTCCCCCTTTAAGATGTATTTTATTATTATTATTATTATTACCATATTTGGTAATAATAGTAGATATGCATTTAGATGCTGCATGTGCATTTGTGGAATGGACACAAGTTAGGATCTCAGACTTTAACTGAATTGCTTATGAAGTTTGTTATCTCCAAACTTAACCTGCTTCAATGTTCTTAGGGATGTTTTGACCATTTTGTTAACAGTTTCTCCATCAAATGCTCTTAAAGAATGTGTCTTTTCTGCATTAAAGAATACTTTAGGAGAGAAATCCCTATCAATGGAACGAAAAATTATTGAAAATGGGCTTTACATAGTGTTCAGGTCTTACATTACAAACTTTTGAAACAGTAAAAAGTATAAAATTGTGATGTGATGGCACCATTCTACGAACACAACCAAATTTGATGGAGAAAATGGCACATTCTTCTGAAATTTAGTTAATAAATGCTATGAATAATATTTTGTCTGTTTTCAGTTTTAGTATTTGGAGATAAATGTATATACTTATTGCTATATAAATGATGCCAAAAGCTTAAACTTCTCAACCATTTATATTTCTTAGTTATCATCAACTTGCACCTTGCATTAGTCACTTAAAAATAGATTTTCTTTTTAAAATGTATTTAATTATCTTTATCTATTATTACCGCTCACTTCGTCTCTATATATACAGTATATATGCTCTTAAGCTTCAGTACAAGCAAATAAAATAGATACCAACGATGCGCATACTTATAGCCAATGTGTTAAAGATTGCGGTAAGTACTGGTTCCTAGATGAAAATGATTTAGGAGCCAGTGGCCACTAGGTAAAAATGGGAATCTTCAGCATTACTCTTCACCAAATTTCAGCTTTTTTATTATTTTACTTAACGGATGTTCTTTACATGTTGATGTATAATTCACCGCTATACAGTCGAATGCAGATGATTGTCGGCAGCTGATGTATAATCCACTGCAATAAGGCTGACTATTTTTTTTTTTTCATTTGTATGCAACATGATAAACACATGTACAGAGTATCAATTTTTTTATTGTAATTATTTTTTAAAAATTATTTTACATGTTTGGGCGGCTGCACCCAATGCAAATGTGTCAGCTGACGTTCACTTCTGTTATATGTATAACTAAATGAACTATATGACGATATTTCAGACTTTTTATTATTAGTCATGAAAATTCCAGCTGGCTCCCGGACTATTAGGTTAGTATTCGTAGGCGTAGCCAAGTCAGAAGGTGGAGGGGGGGGGGGTGAGTGCCCAGGAGACAAAGTACTGTACAAACCATATAATACAAATTATTACTAAAAATGTGTACTATCAAATGTGTGTCATTTGATCTGAGTGGGGGTGGTGCCCGGGCACCCTCCCTGGCCATTTGCCGGGTGTCGCTAAACATTTTGGATGTCATCATAAAAGCTGATGTTGAAATAGCAAATGGCTAAAATGTGCTTTAGCCCAATGCGTGGTGACATTTTTTAAAGATCGGTGATAAATGCATAGTATTGTAAATTCGATATTTTAAAACTGAAAAGTCCGAAAGATCTTGCATATTTGTGTATCCATTATTGTTATTTTGTAATCTAGCTACTGTGTGGCATACGTAACTAGTAACAAATATGCTTGCTTCTCTTGATGTCATTGTACTGTTAATAACTGGATTTTTGTACATGTGTTGTTATTACGCTAATATTTCAATCTAGTTGTTGCCATTCCCAGCATAGAAATATCGTCGGTTTTGGTACCGCTTACGTTAGTGTATTATATTATATAAGTAGATTATTTTAAAGCGTTGCAGCATTACAAACTTTATTGTTTTATATTTGGAAGCACTACAAATAATAAAAATTGTGGACTGGACAGTGAAGAAAACAACAATCTTTTTTACATGAGCAGGAGAATGAACTTTTTCTGTCCATGAGAATTGAAATGTCATTTCTTTACCATATTTTAAACCTGTGAATTGTATTACATATTCTCAGGCTTCTCAAGAGTTAGTCAGAAATTTTTTTCCCCAAGTTTTCTTCACCAAACACAGCATGGATCAATTGCCATTGCTATCAAATAGATCAAATTAACAGAACATTTAATTTTAAAATAATTTTTTGGGTGTGAAAAAAAATTAATTTCTTTCAATAGACTTAATTTATTAAAAATTATTTTTTTCATAATTTAAAGAATTTATTTTTGTAGTTTTATAAACTACTTGTGTGTGCACTTGATATTAATAGATTATCTCATGTAGTTTGATTAATGTTCTAAAATTGCTCGTTTGTTTGTAGGGAGGGGGGCACTAAGTTATGCCCTATTGCTGATTGGAGTTTTTGCAATTTCACTGAAATTGGAATACATTTGACTCAAACCTTTCATGATTCTAAGATTGTACTACAATCTGAATTTACTCAACTTCTTATTTTTGTTTGTTTATCTTTAACATTTCTGAGATGCTAATGTTTTATGAATTCTGAATATTGTACATTAAATGTTTTTTGTTTTTCTCCCCCAGTTTCTGGTTATCAACTTTCTACCTGGGAATCAACAGTAGGTATTAGATGGAAAATGTTAGAAAGAGGGAGAAAAAATTTATTTATTTATTTCATGAAATGCAGATTTATTTTGTATGTAATAAAGAATGTTAATAAAGTTTTTATTCTTAATTGTTTTACTCTGAATATCATTAAAATCTCTCATTCTTTTTAATTGTTTTATTGAAAAAAACTATTGATAGTGTTTTAAAGCATGTTTTGTTATCGATCTAGGCCGGGGGTGAGATTGCCCTCTGTGGGGGACTTTCTAAGGGGTCCTATCCTGTATTTACACGAAGTTTCGGAGAAAACTACAGAAACTTCCGAACGGCTAGGTCGGCACACGCGACCTGGTTGAAAAGTTTGTAACTAGGAAGTAATGGTGGTGATGGATTTTTCCTAGGTTTAAAAGCAGTCATTCAACAAAAATGAAAAGCTACTGCATGAGAATCTGTTCTCATAAAGGTACCAAGAAAAAAAGTACATTATGACATAACTGATCAGCTGTTTTCTTCCTGATGTAAAATCTATTCACAAGGTTAAATTGTAAATTGCAGCATAAAATATCAAATTGAGCAGGAATGTTTTGCAAATTTTGTATAAGTTACCCTGAAAGGATGTACGCAATAATTTTGGTTTAGAGTATAAAGATAGTGCTTAATGCATGCGAAAAAGAAACCTCTACTTTGAGAATAATTGTTTATTTAAATCTTTTTTTCATATGGTACTGGCTCCACCTTGTCTAATTTAAGTTACATACAGACAATGGAACCACAATATACAATATTTTATTTTCTGGAGTACATCAGCATAAAATTAGGTGTGAGTGTAAGCAGAGTTTAATGTAAGAGCTATTTATTTATTTTTCTTTTTTCTACCATGTAACAAGTGGCGGATCCAGAAATTCTGTTTTGGGAGGGGCTAAATATTGAAAAAAAGCTTATTTCACCCAAACAAAATGTACAATAAAGCAAAATTTTAGTCTAAACCAATGTAAAAACTTTTTTTAGGGGGGCAGGGGGGAAGCTAAGTGATTAAAAAAGATCACTTTACATATTCAAACTGCATACTGAAGCAGAATGTTACCCTTTAGCAATCTCATTTTTGGGGGGGGGGGCTGAGGCCCCCTAGCTCCTCTCCTGAATCCGCTACTGCATGTAACAATATGTAGGAGGGGGGAGGGCAATATGTATCAATGATACAATTTTCTTTACATTTTACAGCATATATACTAATTAAGTTATTTACGATATGTGTACTATGAATTTCATTTACAGCATTTGTACTGATTCCAAGTTAACTACAGCACAAATACCATAAATTATTTTTACAGCCTATGTACTGATTAAAAATTATTTACCGTATATGTACTATAAATTTCGTTTACAGCTTGCATACCATTTTAAAAATTAATTATGGTGCTTTTACCGTAAATTTTATATACGGTATATGTACAGGTAGTGTAATTTTTTACGGTACATGTATCATATAGGAAATTTATGGCATGTGTACTTTTTTAACAGTATATGTATATACTGTAAAATATTTTATGGTACTTATGGCATTTGTGAAATTTACGGTATATGTACTCGTCCCAAAGCTGCCAGTACATGTACCGTTATTTGGGTCTGAAATCTTTTCCAGTGTATAACAGTGGTGGATTAATGCAAGTTTGTCGGGGGGGCAGTTATTTAGAAAATTGACATATCCATTTTATGGAAGTAAAATAGGATCTTTTACATTAATTTCTTTTTCTCGGGGGGGCGGTCGCCCCCTCTGCCCCCCCTTTAATCCGCCCTTGGGCGGATTAATGAAAGTTTGTCAGGGGGGGGCAGTTAGTTAGAAAATTGACATATATATCCATTTTATGGAAGTAAAATAGGATCTTTTACATTAATTTCTTTTTCTCGGGGGGGTGGTGGTCGCCCCCTCTGCCCCCCCTTTAATCCGCCCTTGGGCGTATTAATGAAAGTTTGTCAGGGGGGGCGGTTAGTTAGAAAATTTACATATATATCCATTTTATGGAAATAAAATAGGATCTTTTACATTAATTTCTTTTTTCACGGCGGGGGGGGGGTCGCCCTCTCCGCCCCCCCTTTAATCTGCCCTCTGTGTATAAATAAAACACTAAAGAGAGTTTTCTTATCTTGGTTTAATCTTATACCATACATTTGGTTAGAGAAAAAACCTCGATGTTCAATCACTTACCGTACATTTGGTTAGATATAAAACCCTAATCTTGGTTCAAGCTTAAACCATATAGTAGGTTAGAGAAAAATTCTATATATTGGTTTAAGCTTTAACCATATAGTCGGTTAGAGAAAAATCCTAGATCCTGGTTCAACGTTTCACCGCAAAAATGGTGCTTGAGAAAGCACCAATAAAATGGTGAATCCTAGCACCACATTTTTCAAAATATCGGTTGCAGCTAAATTCGCACCGGAATTTCGGTGAAACGTTGAACTATTTTTCTAACAGTGTATCTAAACTTCGAAAAGAAATAAAATTTGTCTGGAAATCAAAAGCTCCAGGGGGAAAGTGTGGACGAAAGGAAGTCCTTGTTGAAAAAGAAGAAAAGATGCTGAAAAGACTTGTCGTTGTAGCAAATCCTCTGCCTCAAAAAACTTTAGAAAATAAACTGCAGGTATCGCAATCGACAATTTGTCGTCAGATAAGGGAAATTGGCTATAAAAGTTGAAGAAGCTAGTCTGTCATCAAATAACTGCAAAGACTGTAGAAAAACGAAGAAAAAGGTTCTTGGCCTCTGTATTTAATGTTACACAAAGGTAGATACAAAACATGGATATGGATAACTTCGGATGAAGCATTGTTTCATCTGTCATCCATAACTTGCAAAACGAAGATACAATATATTTCATGCGAACAGCGTCGCAAAGACGCAGCTGTTTTGCAATTGGCAAGTTGGCCGTCAGGTGTTATGGTATGGATGGTAAGGTAATGTCTTCTAAGGGCTTAACAAAGCCATTTTTTGTAGAACCAAAGACTAAAATTGATGCTAAATACTATCAGAATAAAGTATTGAAGCACATGATCAAAGAAAGTAAATGTCTTTAATCTCAAGGGAACTTTGCTTTTCACCAAGATTCTGCACCAAGTCCTACAGCAAAATCAACTATAAAATGGCTGAAAGATGAAAAGAAAATAAATTTCCTTCCTCCTGAGAAATGGCTACTATCATCCCCTGACTGTGGTCCTTGAGATTATTTTTTATCTGGATACTTAAAAAACAATTAAATAGGCGTAAAGTAAGAACACTTCAGGGCTTAAAAAAGCAATCAAAGAAGAAGTTGGAAAAATACTCTCAAAAATCTTTGAAAAAGCTCTTTAGGCTTAACCTAAACGTTTATGTAAAGTGTACTATGCTAAAGGAAGCCACATTGAAAATTTCGTGTAAATAACTAATTCAATAAAATTTTATGATACTCTGAAATTGGTCACATTATTTTTGAATCAACCTGTATTTTATAATGAAAAACACGCAAGCACAAACCTATTATTATTTTTTAAATTAACAGCCACAGATCAGCTACGCTAATTAAAAAAAAACCTTTAGTTATAAAGCACAGGCTGTTCTAACTCGGCTTCTTATTGCAATTAATAAGTCAAAATGTACAATTTTATGCAATAGCACATAATTCCCTCAGAAAATCTTATGACTATATTTTTTTATTTATCTTCTTATTTTTTCAAAATGCTTGTCTTTAATATAATGTTGCTCACAAACTTAAAATATTCTAAATAATGCAGACACAATGTTAAATTTAGAAATATATAGCTTAAAGAAAATCTTCCAAAACTCTGCCCTTCTGTATAAGGTTGATGAAAGGACTAAAATATTATGTATGTAGACACAATATTAAAATAGCCCAGACATCACTTGAAAAATAATTCCGAAACTCTGCCTTTGGAATAAAATTGATCACAAGATTCAAATATTCTGCACATTGCTAACAAAATACGTATTTAAGTAACACAGGCCTCACTAGAAGAAAATCTTCCAAAATTCTTGTTTTTGGAATAAAGTGGGTCCAAAATATAGAGTCTTTCTACTAAAGCACTAGCAGTCTTAAAAGAATATACATATTTAACTGCAAATTTTCGACTTGAATAAGTGTTGAGTTGTTAATTAAATCACTTCAAAGTACACCTTACATAATATTTGAAAGATTAAATGGTAAAAATATACCAGATTTTTATTTAAGAAAAAAAAACGAAAAACAGATGCAGAAAACTTTCCAGAACGGATAAGTTCTAAAAATTATTGGGGGCGTCTGTGTGTGTGTGTGTGTGTGTGGGGGGGTGTTGCACTCATCGCTAGTTGGTGAACCGTAAGCCAGAGGATGGGCACTAGTGATGAGATGGACTCAACCCGAACCCAAACCAGGCTCAGGCTTGTGAGAAATTTTTATTAAACATACTCCTTGTAAACAGATTTTAAAAAATGATTCGTGGGAGAAATTTATAATTAATATTATTTGATAAACTTTAACATAAAGAATTAGATAGTGCATTAATAGTTTGCTCTAATTATTTGTCTTTAATTTGCACAAACAGCAAAATTATGATATTCTACCAATGAAAAGTCATATACCTATTAGCCACTTTTATATACCTATTAGCTAAAATTTCGGGCTCGGGCTTCGACACCCTGAATAAGTACTAAAAGTTTTATTATATAATTTAAAAAACAAAAATGAAAATAGGTCTGTTTAATTGTTTATATAACTTGGAAGAAAAATATATTTAATTGAAAATCACATTTTAATAAGCAACAAAATGTCTTATTTTAGAATCAGAAAAGAGCCGACCGGATTGTATGGTGGGTAAAGCACCGTACTACGGTTTCGGGTACAACTCCCGGCTGTCGGGTTCGATCCCCGACTGGGCGTGATTGTCCACCTACTAGGTGCCCCCATAATAAAGTGGTCAAGAATTCTGGCCCGTTGTGGCCAAAGCCTTCCAAGGCAGCGGCCGGCCATTGGAAAAAAAGAATCAGAAACGAAAGGTATTAAGATCCGATTTTTCAGATTAATTTCAAAGCAAAACTGCTGTTCTCATTGGTTGCGGTTTAAAATTACAAAGGAAAGCACATAAGAATATTTTAAAAAATTTAACTGTCAGTAATAAAAATATTATGAAGAAAACATTAATGTGAGAGTAAATTTTATTTAAAAAATACAGATTTAGTGGACTCTAGATAGACCTTATTTAGTCGTGAGCCGGATATCTGGAAGTGAAGTCGGATATCCAGTGATTGTGTTTCGGATATTGATAAATCAACCGGATATCATGTGCGTCCCTAGATATTTCAAATATTCATTTATTCTTTTCCAGAGTATATAAAATAGTATTTATAAAATTTTATAAAATTACAGATTTAAACTCTTGCCAGTTGAAAGGGTATAAAGGAAATATTTCTTAAATTACATATTCATGAAAATATGATAAATACAAATTTTTCAACATACTTAAGAAGATACTATGTCGTATGTATAATATCATCGCTTATATTATCATTTAAAAACACACAATGAAATATTGAGTATTTACTTTAGTTCCTTTTCCTCGTGTGATTTCTGAAGTTTTCTGGAAATATCTGTTGATTTATGACTTTTCCCGCTTCCTGTAGATTTGAGTCTTCATTGTTAGCAAGCAAACTATGTATAATTTTTGGAATTTTATAAAAAAAATTCTCCTATACTTCTACTCAACGGGCGCTTTCTTGAGGCCATAATCTCTCTTTGAGCCTACCAACTCGACAGAGCAACAATCGAGACCAGCTTGGAATGAAAGGAAAAGATCCAGCTTGTACCCCTTCTTGAAATTTTATCGTTAGTAGAAAGTAACATTTTTGTACACACATAGATTAAAAATACCACAGGTGGTCATGAAAGCGTATAATACTTAGGGATGCATACTTCACAGGGTACAACGGAAACGAGGGGGACATTTTTACTATCCCGGGTATGAGATATTGCCCAGATATGTATATTTCTGGTGTGTAGGCGTGTTGAAAGTCACCTCGGGTTAGTGATTAAATGCACCTTTTAGCCTTTATATTGATTTGCCTGTTTGTTTGTTTTTTCGCTGTCAACGTGAATGAATCTAAAAAGCGTTTATCAGAAAGATTAGAAAAATACCACACAACAAGGATTCTGAGACGAACAATTTTTACAAATTGCAACATACATATATATCAACTGAAAAAATTTCGGGGGGGGGGCACGGGCCCGGTGGGCCCTCCCCTGGCTACGCCAGTGATTTCTTCCATTGAACTCAGTGCAAACTGTTCCAAATCCCATCCTTTCTTGTGACGTCACGAAAACCAGTACCCAGACCCCCTCTTGCTTTCTCCTCTCCAGTCGCGGCGACCCCGGAACAGCACGGTTCTGTGTCCCAAGGTCTTTCGCCGAGCCAGGCGGACGGGGTCCCGGTTTTCCCAACCAGCGAGTGTATCCAGCCGAATATCAGTCCCGATTCAGTCAAGCCTGCTGGAGACCGGAACCGGACTCGACCCAACGAAAAATAATTGGGAAATGGGTTGCCCTTCAAACGGTTAAAAAGAAAAAATACCAATGGCCTGTTGTAGAGCCAGCAACCGCGATCGTAATCCAGATCCGATCCATGGCAAGCCAAAGAATCCCGATCCCGCCTTTCTCCACAGTCTCCTCCAAGGTATGGACAAGCGCGCTTGTCCCAAGGTTATTTCGCTGTAGTAGGCGAACGGGGTCCAGGTTTACCCAACCAGCGAGGGTATCCAGCCGAATGTCAGCCCCGATACAGTCAAGCCTCCTGGAGACCAGAACCGGACTCGACCCGACTGCTGACTTCACTTCACAGACCACCGGTACCTACTCTAACAGAACCTGTTCTCCTACATATGGATTTCCTTGTTGTACAGTGCAGCGATTCCTTCGTCGATTTAGACTGTATCCATTGTTGGAGCAACTTAGAAGTGGCTACTTTCATACTTGAAACACAACTCATGGATGACAAACATTTTAGGCTCCACCATGGCCGAGTGGATTGAGACGCTGACGACATTTCTGAAGTGTGAGGATCGCAGTTTCGGGCCGATCGCGCGGCCATTGATCGAACGGTCTGGCGTAACGTGAATATGAGTAAGAGCCTCCTTAAAAAGTCCTCCACCCAAGGCTTTCCCCCTTAGGCAAATAGCCCTCGTGTAGCTTTGCCTCAATACACAATACAATACAAATACATATTAAGACTATTGTAAATACGAAAAGATGTAGTATGTGCATCACAGTGAAAATTGGAAGTCAATGAATGGAATTTTTAGTCTCAGCCGCTGAAAGGGTTAGGCATGTTTAGAGACGAAATCTGAACTTCTTTTGCCCGCCAGGCTTGGTGATGTTTGTCAAATGTCACGAAAGTTAGTGACATTTGGCGCAACTTTTGGAAATGGCGACCACAGTCAGTACATTAGCATAAAAATTATCTTGCATACAAACACTGAACTCAGCTTGGCAATATCTTTTATATTTGGCGAGAGAATGGCCTTGCTTTTTAAATGGGAGTATTAATCAGTGTCTATAAAGGTAGGTGTCCATATTAGTGTAAATAAAGGTGAAGTATATATGCCTGGCGAAGATTGCGAGACAGTTTTAGTAGACGATTTCAACATAAATTTCAATTCGAAAGAAGTGTTTTACGGAACAAAGGAAAAAAAAAAAAAAAAAAAGACGACACACTAATGGATTATGTTGCTCTTTTCATCGTAATGAAACAATGAAAACAAATAGTGATGTTGCATGTTTCAAAGCTAGAGACTTCAGTAAATAAAGGTACCACGGAATATCATATTCTGTCCCCTACCAAGCTCTCCGGAATTTTGAGCCGTTTTCTCTGATAATACATAAATATAAGTCAGAACTTCTGAGGAGATCCCAAACTATCTCAGCACATGAGCGCCAGCACAATATTTACCAGGGGGGGAGGGGGGCAAAGACTACTCTAGGTGGAGCAAATACTACTTTAACGTATGGTTACCATGTTGCGCAAAAAAGCAAGGGAAAACACTGCATTCAAAAATACAGGGGGGTTTGCCCTATGCTGCCGGCACCCATGTCTCAGCATACCGTTTTTTCCCTTGCACATCTGTGTAGACCTAGGCTCTGGCTTTGCATGCATAGGGCCGGTTCTGCCATTATGTGCAAGATGTGAACCGCAGAGTGCTACAGCCTGCCAAAATTAAAGGGGCGGCCAATTTCTGTACTGACTGTTTTTATTCTATCGTCTGTAACCGATCTTGTACATACAAGATTATCGCGTGATGTAATATTTAAATTTTTCTTCCATTACGTATTTCGGCCTAGTCAAATGAAGCAAAAACATGAATAGAAATTACTTCAAGTTCATTTTCACAGTTGCTCCAAAAGCTAATCTGCCCTCCTAAACAAAGACGGCGTGATCGTATTAAAAAAAAAAAAAAAAAAAAAAAAAAAAAAAAATGTTGAAACCCTAATGTAGCTGGTCATATCTCAGTTTCTTAAGCCAAAAAGTAAGAACTAGGAGAAAGATTTGCCAAAATGACCTGAATTATGCATCAAAAATTTTTACGTATGTCAACATAAAATTGATTTCTGGAAACTTTGTTGAGATACGGCCGTTTAAAATTTGGTACCAACTAACTTTTGCATTTTCGAAAAAGCCCTATGCAACAGTTAAATATCAAAAAATATAAATAATTTTGCTTAAAAATGTTAAATTAAAAAAGAATTATTAAATAACGAATAAAAACTTTTAAAAAATATTACTTCCTAGAATATCCAGCTAGTGCAGTATGTACATTTACAAAAACATTTATATCCAAATCATGTTATCAAAAATTTCAGTTTTTTGAGATGTGTCTCCTTTGCTTAAAACGGCAGAAAAATAAATGTTTGAACTGCATGACAAAGAACCCAACACTGGCATTTCGAACATTGACTTCAAAAGAAAAGAAAGATCTACTCACCGTGCATCTGTGATGTGACATGATGATTGGAAAAAGGGAAGTCTGTCACTTGAGCAATAAAAAAAAAAACTCGCCGATTGCTCGGAGATAACAATGCGCCACTGAAGCTCAACTGAATGAAGCAGAAGCTGTATGCAGCGTTGTTTATATAAAGGTCCCAGAAGGCGATTTCAGGACGTGATGTGACGTCATTTTTCGGATACCTGTTGGGCAAGCTCTTTCTGGAATATTCTCGCACTGATGATCGTATGCACGTGCTGACCGGCCTTTTGACAGGTTGAAAAGAAGAAAAAGAAAATAATCTTTTTATACCACCCTAATTTCTTGCATAATGGGCGTCAGTGAAGAACCCCTTTTCGGATGGATTGTTTAAGATGGAAATTAATTGCGCTACCATCATTATAGTCGTTGCTTGGAGAAGAGAGGTGGATTCGCTTGCTTTTTAAAGTGGAAAAGAATTCTGGGCGGATGGATGGAAATTAAAATATTTCGGATTATGACGGAAGTTTTTGATAAAAACACAAAACATCGAGCTAATTGTTGCGGATGACGTAATAAAAGATACATGTTTAATTCATTATATTTCTTAAGAAAGGACTTGCTTTCAAGTTCGAATTTTGTTTGAGAAATTTTTAATTCGATTAGAGATGTTAGTGGTGCCGGAAGGAAGTACTTAGTTTTTCAGGAGAATAATGTACGTTCTTTTACGGGCATTTGTTGTATTTTATTTAATAAAGAAAAATATAAATTTGTAAACAGCACGATCAGGTCGCAAGCAAAAATTTTATAAACCAGCTAAAATATGTCTGTTTTAGTTATCATTAACACTTTATGTTATGATGCATCTATTTTCAGAAAAAATACAGAATGTTTGATTGTACTCTTGCCGTTGAAAATTCTACAGCAGATATCTAAGACATTATGGAGTTGTATGTGAAGGCCCGACTAGAACAAGGACGGTATAAGCATGATGGGCGGATCCAGAAACTTTCTTCGGAGAGGGCGCAAATCGTGAATACTCATTTTATCTTGTGTAAAGCCCACTTAATATTGGTGAAAGTCCAATTTATCTAGTGTTACTATATTGTTCTCGGAGGGGGCCTCCTCCTGGATCCGCCTTTGGGTATAAATTTGGAGAAAAATTGCGTGATGAATGATTTTTGTAGAGAATAAAACTTATATTGACGCGTTAAACAGATAAATTACCAAAATACTGGAAAAACCCTGCTTGACTTACTTATGCAGGCTGAAACCAAAACTTTACTAACTTTTCCAGTGGTCGAAACAGCTCATCCTTTGGTTGCATAGCATTGCAAAGTTTGTTCATACGTTTATTTGTAGCTGTAGTCGAATTGTTACAACAAATCTTACTTTATCAGTCCGTTTTTTTAATTTTATGGGGAGATTAACATTTATTTAAACTCAATGAAGGTCTTCTAGAGAACTGACGTCCTGAAACGTATTGCCGTGCTAATTTCAAATAAAATGCAAGTAAACATCGTACAAATATTACAATGCCTCTAACGATTAATAACGGAATGCACGAATTTAATCAAGCAACAACACACATAAAAACTCGCTAATTTATCTGCTTCTTACAAATCTGGAGAATGAAAACGAACAAGGATTTTGACCTAGTCTTCGAGAAGTCATCCTACTCAATGATTTTGAGTTCTTTTCCCGTTAGCCGAACTTCTCGATAAGAACTCATCTAGGAATTATGTTAGGATAACATACTCCGTCAGGTAGGTCCTTGTACCGTATTGTAGAGGAAACCGTTTGTGGTTGGGGCATATGCTGGTGGGATTGAATGACTTTAACCCTTTGAGGCGCAACCCTTTCCCAATGCTGAAAAAAGAGCAGCCGTTGCCATCGCTCGATTTAATTACCAGCAATTCTTCGTGACTGGCAACAGTCAAAATGTCAGAGTTTGGTGTTCCCAGAGCGGGAACACTGCGGGTTAAAGGGTTAAACACAGAAAGAAAATGTTCAGCAACATGGGTCTAAAGAAAGTGAAACGATGTCAGGCCCATAAATAACTGAGTATGTCATGCTGTATTCAATCGATATTCCTTTAGGAAAGACATTTTGTAAAGTGTTTAGGGTGTTTTCACTACAACAAACAGAACAAAAAACTTGACAGGATCAAATTTCACGGAGTACTAGGCAGTGAGCTTTCGGATTCGCTTACCAGACAGACCGCTTTGTCAAGTAATCATTAGTTAAAATTCGTTGTCCACCTCTACTGTAAAAAAAAAAAAAAGATGCTTAACTTTTTTTTATTTAAATTTAAACCCTTGATAACCAGAACATTTTATCAAAGAATTTATGTTTGCCTAATCATAAATGCACAATCATCCTTTTTTTCTAATTAATTTAATAATTATTATTTATTTAATTCGAAATGAGTACTGATTATTAATTTCATATTTTTTTCTTTTTATTGCACTTAATTTAAATATTTTCTTTTATTAATTGCTTTTCTATCACGGAAATTAAATAAAACAAGGAAAAAAATAAAACTTCAATAAAATGTTTGATAAGTGCCTAGTAGGTAATTGCACATAATCTGAGGAACCAATAATGACACCAGACAACTGCATTTACAATACGTCGCTAAAAAATGCAGTTTTATCCAAATTAGCAATTACATTTCAAAACAACAAAATGTTGAATTATCATTATTATTTTTTTTCTTCTAATAAAAGGAACTTAGTCACACACTGCTCAGCGGGAAACAGTGCAGTTTGCTAGAGCAAGAACCGAGGAAGGTAACCAGATAAGGACATGGAATTAGAGAAACTCGTTTAAGTGATATTTGCAATGACACGGGAAATACAAATTATATGTTTTAGGAGGGAGACACATTTTACGACGAGCATCGTATGTAAATGCAAAATAAAATAAAACAAGCAAGTGAAAATTTACAGCACGGAATAAATTTAAAAGTAGGACAATGGTTTTTGTATTTGAAAGGTTGAAACACAAAGAATCGAAAATGCGTACGGGGATGAGATTAAAAACATTAAAGCTGTATTAATTTCGGCTACGAAGAAAAAACACAAGTTAAAATGTTAAGAATCTGCGAGAAAATGTATATACATTATTTTGCTAAAACTACCGTTGTTTTTTGTACTAATTTTTCCACATTGCTTGTATAATAAGCTACGGCGAAATGATGTAACGTCTATTATTGATTATCAATTGATTATTCCATATCCTGTTGACTTTACTCTTGCTTAATGTAGATTTTTAACATTTCTATTCAAGGTCTTTCTGTAATATCCGGAGGGCTTTTGAACTCTGCCCACGGAACTAAATACCTTATACATTATAAATAGAGAAACGTAGATAGCTAGTTTAAGATCAAAGATATTGATCATCAAGGAGTCGCTGTTTCTAGTTAAGGAGCGAGTCTCAGTAATTAAAAATTATGTGAGAGTCAGGCACGTATCCAGAAAAAACATTTTGGAGGGGGGTCCAAACAGTAAAAAAAAGGCAGAATTTTTCGCAAAAACACTATCATTATCATTTTAGTAACAAAAATCAAAATTTCGGTAAATACGTCCTTAGTGAGGGAGACGTTAGATGCAACTCCGAAGAAGGAGGAGAGTTTTTCTCTGCTCTTTATCCCTTTAATGGGCAGTGTTGCCGCTCTGGCAACACCAAACTCTGACGTTTTGATTGTTGCCAGTCACGAAGAGTAGATTGGATTTCTATAAAAATAGTTGCGGGTGGCATAGCTCCACTAGAATCCTTTACTTTTTAACGCGTCATTTCCCGTAAAAAAATGGTCACGATTATTTTTAACAGCACTGACGTCTGCCGAAAAATGGAAGAACGCGAGAACAGCTGGATAGATTGCCCAATGCTGAAAAAAAGGCATCCGTTGCCATCGCTCGACTTAACTACCAGCAAGATGGCGGACGATCGAAACGTTCATCGCGTGCCAATATTATTCTGGGTAAGTACAGTACAGTTATAATTATAATCAAAATACTGTGTCATACTTTACAGTAATTATTATTGTTAGAGTACAGTACAGTTTATTAAAGTGCTGAATTTTATTACTGTAACAGTGCTTGCGTTAGACTTAACCCTTTGAGGTGCAACCCTTTCCCAATGCTGAAAAAATGGGCAGCCGTTGCCATCGCTCGACTTAACTACCAGCAAGATGGCGGACGATCGAAACGTTCATCGCGTGCCACAGATCTAAGAGACCCTTTTTTGACGACAGCTGGCTGTGCGGCACTGCCAGCTGTCGTCAAAAAAGAGTCTCTAGATCTGTGGCACGCGATGAACGTTTCGATCGTCCGCCATCTTGCTGTTAGTTAAGTCGAGCGATGGCAACGGCTGCCCTTTTTTCAGCATTGGGAAAGGGTTGCGCCTCAAAGGGTTATCACTCGCGCCAAAGGCAATACTTTGGGTCGGGCTGGTTAGAGCAGAGCAGATGCAACCCTGAGGAAAGACGACTCTTCTCTCTGGATCATCGCGTGCGTGCAGCAACAAAAGTAGCTCAAAAAGTTCAGTCAAATAAAAATTGCCGTTTTTAAAGATTTTATGATAAAATAAATAGTTATAAACCTTCATATGTTAAAAATGGTAGGACGGAGACGTGAGTGTCGTTTCAATTTTAATAATGAAGCATAAGAAAAATATTTTTCGGCAAAATAGCACTGCATAAACAGGAAATCTATTAATTAAAAAATAAAATAAAATTCCAGTTTAAATCTAGCTCATAGGTGAGTCTTATTATTAGCTCACAGATAGCAGCATATTATCAACAATGGCTACACTAAAGGTGGAAATAAAAAAAAAAAGACTCCCCAAACTTTGCACATGATATATATTTATATGGCTAAATAATGCAATTAAAAATGCACCTTTTAAAGCCCTAATAATAATTACTCCCGAGAATTATATGACAAAAAAACTCACGAAACACTTCTATCTTTTACAAAATTGCACACAGAATTTAAATTATTAATCATTAAAAGAAAACTTAATTGTAAGATAACATATATAACTCAAAAAAATCTTTAAAAACGTTATGCACACACAGAGTTCATATGTTCTACACAATTTTAAGATAGTACTACAAATGTAAGAAAACCTTGCAAAACTCGAAACACACACAATCAAAATATATTATCACATAATGAATTCTTGCATGACAAGCATTAAAATTTAAGATATAATCTAAACACAGTTTAAAATAGCAAAAGTCATTCGTAGAAAACATTCGAAAACAAAAGGCACACACAGGATCAAAGTATCACCACTTAATGGATTCTTGGATGGCAGGAAAGCATTAAAATTTAATATACAATTCAAACAGTTTTAACATATCAAATGTTATTCGAAGAAAACCTTCCAAAACTCAAGAGGAGGGCAAATGGGGCTCCGGGCGTCGTGCTATTCGCGGTTTGCCCCAGGTTACGTAAATTCTAATTTTGGTACACTGTATCTAGTTTTTAATTTATAACCCTTACAAATGAGGGAAATAAAATGTTTAAAAATTCCATTCTACGGCCAAAGAAATCATGCTTTCGAACAGTAGCCAGGAATTTTGGGTGGAATCCAAAATTTTCCCTACGAATGTCATAGCTATATATCAGTTTAATAAAATAGGGATAATATCCCAGAAATATTATTCTCTCTCTATATATATGTTTCACGAACTATCAAAATCAACTTAAAAGTTTTAGTTATTACCTGACATTTTTATTGTATTTTATATAAACAAATTTTATACTTTTGTGAATTTATTTACATTTTTATTACACATAAATTTCACATAAAAGGAATTAATCCCGATCCCAGCCTTCCGGAATCGGAAAAATTATGCAAACGTAGAACAGGAAGAATTACTTTTACATAGATTTAGCACAATAGCGTACATAGATTTCTGTTTATTATTGCTTGTTTAATATTAGAAACTTTCCATTTTAAATTAAATTGCTATTTTAAGTTCCTTTAGCCATCTCGTTTTTATTTTTAATTTTACAACTGGATGGCTTCCGTTCGTCTACCGAACGCTTTGAAATTGGTTTTGATTCGCCCACCCCCCCAGCCCCGTCCTTCCAAAAAAAGAAAAAAATATATATCGCATATGAACCACTTAAACCCTTTGAGGCGCAACATTTTCCCAATGCTGAAAAAAGGGCAGCCGTTGCCATTGCTCGACTTAACTACCAGCAAGATGGCGGACGATCGAAACGTTCATCGCGTGCCACAGATCTAGAGACCCCTTTTTTGAAGACAGCTGGCTGTGCTAAGCACAGCCAGCCTTACAGCCCAGGCTTTGCGCCATCCGACTACCACTTGTTCCTGCACAAGCGCAAGTTAGGCTGCAAGCGCTTTGGATCCGACGATGGAGGTGAAAAATGCTGTGGAGTCGTGGTTATCATCATTGGCGGGAAGTTTCTATGAAGAAGGTATAGAATAGTTAGTGATCCGCTACGATAAGTGTTTGAACATTGTCGGAAATTACGTAGAAAATAGTTTAAGGTATGCTCGTTCATTTAAAAATAAAATTGTCTTGAAAAAAAATTTTTTTTTACTAATTTTTTTTCAAAACGGCACTTACTTTCCGAATGCGCTTCGTATTTAGCATATCGAAAAATATGATATATCAGAGTTTTGATTACCAGAATTTTGGAGCTATTTTGGTCCTTTTTGATTACTTTAGTCCAACCGTGACCTTCGCAACTAAGGCCTGCTGGCTTAAAGAATACGTCATCCTAAGTAGGCCGATTTAGGTATAAAATGAAAATTTGTAAAATAAAATTAAAATTCTGGTTGCTCATCATCATTTTATCAAATTTATCAGTGCTTAAAAACATATCTTTAGAACAAAAGTTAAAATTATATATACAGGGTGAATCTAAACTCTTGGGCAAAACTTTAAGGGATGATAGGGCACGCAATGAGGAATCGCAATCACATAGCAATCTGGGGTGAGAAACGCAGTTTTAACTTACCCGATAATAATCACTTTTGAAAAAGCATTGAAGTGTCCGTCTAACTTCTTAACCAAGTTTCATAAACAATAGGCTCGTCTCCGAAAATTTCACCCATGAAATAAAATAAACTTTTTAAACTATCCATTTTAGTCTTCTGTTTTCGGAGAAAAATACATTAGTTTCTCACGAAACAATGGCCGGAAAGTGCACTGTTGTTTCAGCACTTTTCCCGAAGTGATTATTAACAGCTACACGAAGTTGCCGACCCCACATTGCTATGTGATTCTGATTCCTTATTATTTGCCCTATCACCCCTTAAAATTTTGCCCAAGAGTTTAGATTCACCCTGTATATAAGTATTAAACATTGGAGCTGCAATCACAATTTCTAAATGCATTTTTAGTGTCGTATTTAATCCGTAATCAATAATAAATCAAGATAAATATAAGAAATAATAAATTTTATAAACTGATGATAAGCAACCACAATCATAATATTGCTATACAATTTTTAATTTTACGTCTAAATTCGGCCTACATAGGATGACTCAATATTTGAGCCAGCAGGCCTTGTTTGCAAAGGTCACGGTCCAACACGAAAAAGAAATTATTAGTTTTTGTACTGAACAAACTAGATAAATAAGAGTTTTTGAGCTTGAAAAATACTTTGAACCGAATTTGCGGGTAATTCACTAGTTTTGGGGTAAATTTAATTTTTTGATGGTGGCAAAAGAGAGGAAAACATGAAAAAGTGGCTCCAAGTATATCTCCGGTTAACGATATTTATGTATCTTAATTTGAAAGCTCACTAAAATAATTAAAAAGTCGCATTTATAAAAACGTGTTCTAACGTAGTATTGTATATTCTTCATAGTATACACAGTTAAACCAGAGAATTCTTTAGAATAAAAGCGAGTTATTTGTATGCGCTTGGCATGCGAGCGTTTTTTTTTTAATCCCCTCCATTTTGGCAATTGTATTTTCGAAATCGAATTTGAACGTGACGTGTATCAAGTAAGCACAAGAGGTTACCCCAGGGTATATGTCACTCGTCGGCGATGACGTCAACATTACGTTGTTGGTCGTCAATGAGTTAACCCTGGATTAAGAGGTGCGAAATTTCTTGAATGAACAGTAACATTCAGGAACTAGATTGCAGTACACATGACAGTTCATGATGTGATGATAATCTTCCAAAATGGTATTTCCCGAAAGAACAGCAAGATTCGGCAACAGGATGCAGGTATACATAACGGATAATTACGTAATAATTATGTTCCGAAATGATTTTTGCAGAACTTCCGCGATGGCTTCCTTCCATAATGATGCTAATTGTTTTTGCAGTCTGAAACTGTTATTAGATAGAAAGTTGTTAACCCATCCAAACTGCTAAAGATCTACTGCATTATCGAACTGAATATTACTTTGGAAAAATTTACTGATGTTAAGTCACTCTTTGGTTATAGGGATTAGGTCGAAGAATTCGATTCAACATAAATAAAATGTCTGTATTTATCAGACATTTTTAAGGCAACGGAACATTTCAGTGATGAACATATTGGACTAGAAATTTCGATCTCGTGACAGTGTAGTTAGCGCTTTACAAGTGTCCATGCATGCGTAATTTTATCGAATATGTGTATTAATTTGTAGATATGTCTTTGAAGATTAGTATTTATCACTTAAGGGGACGGTGGACACCCAAATCATCAAAATTTTCCCCAAAAATGTGTTTTTTTCTTTTTTACATACTAATATTCTACAGTTACAGCTGAACCATGGAGAAAAACCGCGTATATCTACGACAATTTTTTAAAAAGATATTAGGGTTTGAAAAAATTAAAGCAAAAGTTAAATGTCCATAAAAATGCAAACAAACGCATAAATAAACACGTGATAATATTTATTGAACGCTTTACAAAATAAGCTAATATTTGAATGAAACTATTTTAAAAATATCTTTTGTTAAGGTAAAATCATAAATAAAATTATTCAGAAGAGACGGTGTTAAAGGTAAGTGGAAAATTACACTTTAAATTGGATTTTCTCCAAATCAAGTTTTTTTGTGATTTTCTTGCCTTCGAAATGCTCCATGCGTCTTAATTTTGGTCGGAATTGTACAAAATTTACTACAAACATTCTTCTCATATATTACAATAAATCTAAGTATCCTTTTTAAATAGGGTCAAAATTTCGATTATGAAATTTCACTTTTATTTACGAAAACTGAAAATTTTTGGGAAAATTTGGTATATATCCATGAAAATATTTTTAAAAAAATTAACTACTCGGTCGATTCAAAAACCAATACACAGACTTTTATTAAATGTATTTTTATGCTACTATTATGAAACAAAATTAATAAAAATAAGTTAAAATTAGAACGCATGGAGATTTTTTTCGAAATTAAAAAAATAATTAATTTTTAATTGATTACTAATGTTTTTTAAATTTATTTTAAAATTTGTTCAGTTATTTATAATACTTTTAGTTTAATATATTAAAATACAAAATTTCATAATGCTATCTTATTAAATAAAAAATAAAAAAACTTTTTAATGTCCACCGTCCCCTTAACTACTACAGCTAACAACACTAAAAATGTTTAAAAGTGATATCAATTAAAAACTTTTGTAAATAACGCACATAAATGCGATTCCGTAATATAATTTTTCGAGTAATACATAAAAACTTTTGTAAATAACGCACATAAATGCGATTCCGTAATATAATTTTTCGAGTAATACAAAAGTCTACCCTTCTCAGGTGGAAAGCATCTTTTAGCTTCTTTGATTGATATTTATTGGGAAATTCTTAAAATTTAATAAAAGGAATAGTAGATTTTAATAGGTAATAGGATTTTAATAAAAGGGATGTAAGAAATATTTTTTATTTCAAACATCTATAAAAAACAACAACAAAAAACTGGAGAATATGATAAAAACGATTGCCCCTCGAAGGGTTAAAGTCCGTGAATTCCCTTATTGATTTGTAACCCTGCTATACAGGGTAATTCATAATTCTTGGGAAAAACATGTAGGAGGTGGTAGAGGGAGATCAGTTCAGAATCACATAGCAATGAGGTGTAAAGTACCTTTTAATAACCACTTTGGAAGATGTGTTGAAATAACAATTGAAATTTCAGACAATGGTTTGTCAAAAGCTAATAATTCATTTTTCGCAGGGACACGCACTTCACTAAATTTGGCAGCAAGTGCGTAGCCAGGATTTTCATTAGGGTGGGGGGCAGGACAAGCAGACCATGGAGTCCAACTGATCCTCCTCCCGGTTTGTCATAATCAGACTCTATGACTAGCTCATTTTAGGGAGGGGGCAGCTGCCCCCCTGGCTACGCCCATGTTTGGCCGTTTACAAATGCTGTTTTCATCGATTTTCGGAGAGAAGCCCATCGTTTATGAAAATCGATTAAGAAATTAGACGAATACAACATTTCTTCCAAAGTGTTGTGCACAAGAAGGCGACGTTTCTGACCGCACAATGCGACGTAGGGCCTGCCCGACCATACAGGCAAACTAGGCAACTGCTTAGGGCGCCAAACAGAGGGAGGCGATACTAGCCGGCCAGCAAACTTTTTTTTTAACCCTTTAACGCGCAGTGTTCCCGCTCTCGGAACACCAAACTCTGACGTTTTGACTGTTGCCAGTCACGAAGAATAGATTCGATTTCTATAAAAATAGTAGCGGGTGACATTGCTCCATGAGAATCCTTTACTTTTTAGCATGTCATTTCCCGTAAAAAAACCCCAGCCGATTATTTTTAACACCACTGACATCTTCTGAAAAATGGAAGAATGCGAGAACAGCTGGATAGATTGCCCAATGCTGAAAAAAGGCAGCCGTTGCCATTGCTCGACTTAACTACCAGCAAGATGGCTGTGGCCGGGCACAGCCAGCTGTCGTCAAAAAAGGGGTTTCTAGATCTGTGGCACGCGATGAACGTTTCGATCGTCCGTCATCTTGCTGGTAGTTAAGTCGAGCGATGGCAACGTCTGCCCTTTTTTCAGCATTGGGAAAGGGTTGCGCTTCAAAGGGTTAATCCTATCTGCAGGCGTCGCAGTCGGTCCTATTTTTTAAAAATTCCTACCTTCATCAAAGTTCCATTTATATAGGCTAGTATTTTAATGGTTTGATGGGCGAAAGCGAGTAGCGAACTGGTCAAGTGGAAGATGTGGACAATTGTGCATGGGCTACATGCAATTTGAGTCATTTTATAAAATCCTGCCTCTTTCCTGCTTTCAAGAAAGTCCTTTTTTCATTTATGGACTAGGCCGTTAACGTTCTCCACACTAAACGTTTAGGGCCAGTCCGCCCAGGTTCAGAGGCTTTAACCAACAAGACAGTGATGTAACTGGGGCGTTCCATTCCACCCTGGGATCCAATATCGGCTGCACCACTACAAAGAGAGATGCACAGGAGGAATAGGGCGACTGTGACGGCATTGCCATTTGGCCCCTTCATCGGATGACAACCATTGACTAATTAGCAGGCCCCAACTGGCTCCTTTTGGGGGCCTTCGGCTAGAGATTGGAAAGGGGCCCTTACTGCAGAATTTAGAGGGAGTAGAATATTAAGATGTGTAATATTTGAAAATTAGACTTACGAGCCTAAAAAAAACATTTTAAACTATTTTAAAGCTGTAGGGAGCCGCGGAGTCTTGTAATATAAAGTAGTATATCCATTTTTGGGAGGCCTCGCTAGGCCCCCTTAAGCCGGGGGCCCTCGGCAATTGCCGACCTGCCAGCTAATTAGTCACAACAGAGTTAGTGGCGTAACTAAGGGGGGTGATCTTTAACAAGCAGCACTTCCTGGGGGGGTGGGGCGGGGGGCGTTCAAAAAAGTTTTGTTTTAAAGGGGCGTCGTTAAGATCTTTTGCTTAGGCATGGGAGCCCATAGAAATTTTTCTAAAGGGGGACAAACTTAGAAAAAATGAATTAGAGGGGGAGGATTTTGAATTCGTAACAATTTTAGTTCTGATTTTGCTTTGTGATAAAATTTTATTTACACCCCCCCCCCCCCACACACACACACACACACACCTAAAAATAATATTACAAATTACGCTGTATACGCTCTCTCCCACGCCACAACTTTACAGTACATCTCTCCGAAAGCCACAGGCTAGTTTTCCGACTGAGAATGGAATCATTAGCCTTTCCACTCTACTAACTCGATCGAGTCCCCTTCTTTTCTGCTCAAGGAACACATGCTGACAAAACAAAAAAACAATGACTTTTACTCTTTATCGTGGTAAATGTGCCATAACTTCACTTCACCGAGCAATGGGATGCCTTGCATATAGGCTCATTACGACGACCCGTTTCTCCCAGTTTGAGTATTATTATCAATTCTCTCATTTCAATGTCAAGGTCCAGTTTCAATAAAACAAAAGAAATATCCGGGTTCAAGAGTGCGTTGCATTGTTTTTCTTTATATCGTTTTTCACCAGAGTGTTCATTTAAAATCTTCAGCCTGAGATGGGAACCAAGATGCGAAGAACTGTGTCAGCTGCTGAGCATACAAGGAGAGAATTATTTAAAAAAAAAGTAAAACCCATAATAGTGTGTTGTATTCTTTATGCATTACTTTTTTAACGGCTATTCTAGTACTGACCCAGTAACGTGTTGTAGCATAATCGCTGTTTATTTTGCTGAACAGAATATTTTGAAAGTGGAAAAAATATAAATAAATATTGTGTTTTCACTCAAGGGTATCCCTTCTTGTTTTTTCAAGAGGTAAAGTTGATTCATCCCCATTTTTTAGGCTCTCTGTTTTTCTTAAGTGATAATACGCTCTGATTCTCTATCCATCAGTAATATCCATAATTTTTACTTCCTTGTACGTAGTATAAGGAAGTAATGTGATCCCGAAAAATTTTGGGGGCCAAATTTCGACAAAAAAACCGATTTTGACTACCTCAAATTTTAATTTTAAAATTTTTTTCGATGCATCTCATCGTAGGCTAGCATGCACGATCATATTAACGCGTCTGCAACTCATTTTGACCAGCGGCGAGTCTACTGTGGCCAGTTTTTCCATGTCGTCTGTACGTACGTACGTATGTATGTAACTCGCATATCTCAAAAACTATTGGCCGTACAATGTTGAGATTTGATATTTAGGATTGTTCTATGATCTAGTTGTGCACCTCCCCTTTTGGTGGCAATCGAATGGATAGTTTATGTACAGGACCGCCCAAAAGATTCGAAATACATTGCGCTCTATGGGCCGAAATTCATTAAACTCGCCTAACTCAAAAGCTATTAGGCGTAGAATGTCGAAACTTCATATTTTGGATAGTTGTAACATCTAGTTGTGCACCTCCCCTTTTGGTTCCATTCGACTTTATAGTTTATCTACAGGACAGCCCAAAAGATTCGAAATACATTACGCTCAATGGGCCGAAACTCAGTAAACTCGCATATCTCAAAAACTATTAGGCGTAGAATGTTGAAACTTTATATTTAGGATTGTTGTAACATCTAGTTGTGCACCTCCCCTTTCGATTCCATTCGACTGGATAGTTTATCTACAGAACCGCCCAAAAGATTCGAAATACATTACGCTCTATGGGCCGAAATTCATCAAAGCGTTTTTTAGAGGTATTGGGCTATTTCAAATGACTCAGAAGTGATGTATGCTGTAAAGAGTTAGAAAATGAATTTCTCCATTAAAAAAAGTGTCTTTATCATTTATAGTTCTGCTACAGGAACACTCAAAAGATTTCCAATACATTACGGTCAATGGCAATTTTAGGGGCATTCATCCATTTCAAGCACAATACCGTCCTACCACATAAGTTAGGTGATGGTCCGACCACGGTCACGTGCCTCCCTCAAGAACTATGCCAAAAGTCGCCAAGCTTGGCGACTTTTGGTGTACGTGTGTGCATATTTAACTCTCAAATCTCAAAAACTATTATGAAATTTCATATGTAAGAATGTTGTAACATCTAGTTGTGCATCTCGATTTTTGGTTCCAATCTACTGGAGAGTTTATTTACAGGACCACCGAAAAGAATTTTAGTACTTTAATGTCTATGGACATCTTCAATATAATACAACTGTAGACAGTCATTGTTTGGTACATGCCCAAAATCTCGCCGTCTGTCCTCGACCTTGGCGAGTTTTGGCGAAATATCGCCAAATTTGGCGATAGTCAGTCATTTGGTCCATGCCCAATGTATCGCCATTTGTCATCGTTCTTGGCGAGTTATGGCGAAATGTCGCCAAATTTGGCGATAATCTGTCAATGTTTGGTTCATACTTAAAATCTCGCCAAATGCCGTCGACATTAACGAGTTTCGCAGAAATATCGCCAAATTTGGCGCCAAAAATTATTTCGTATTTTATATAACTCTAAAACTTTAACCCGTAGATTTTTTAACTTTTGTATTTAGAACAATTGTAATATCTAACTGTTTTCCATATCTTTTTTGACAGCAATCGACTGAGAATTTATTTACAGGGTGAGCCAAATGACTTTAAATACATTGAGGTGTATGGATGCATTCAATTCATTGAAAGTCTGTGGTCAATGACTACTTTGGCTATCCCCAAAATCTCGCACACTATCTCAAGTTTGTCGGCTTTTGGTGAAATATCGCCAAATAAAGTGTCAGAAGGAAATCTTTCAAATTGAACTCAGCTTGGCGATATCGAAATATTTGGCTAGAAATCGCTAAACCTTACTATTATTGATATTTTATCTCTTTCAAACAAATAAGTTTAGAGGAAGTGCGTCGAAAATATTTTTGATCTAATGGACGTGCAAGGAAGTCATGTGTTGGACACATCAGATTTTTTAAACACATTTTACTAGTTTAACATAGAGGCATTCAAGCTGTTTTTTTTTTTTTTTTTTTTTTTTTTTAAATTTACAGGGTACCAAGTCAAAATATTCAGTTTCACTCGTCCGTAGAATACTAGCCAGCTATTAAAGTAACTCGGTTATGAAGTCTTGAAAAGAGGGTTGACAAAAACCGAAATCTGATTTTCAAATGATTCGCCTGAACTAAGGTACAAAGAAGCCCAAAACTTGAAAATAGTATGAAAATACTGTCTTTTTTTTTTTTTTTTTTTTTTAAAGTCAAAAAACTCGCCCAATCTTTAAATTAGTAGCAAAAGTCGCCTTTTTAGTCGCCAGTGGACACCCCGTAAATTATTATCTAGTATTTTCATTGGCGGGTTCAAGGTTTTCTCGGTTATAACAGAGTTTAGCTGCACATCATTTACCTTTTTGTAAGTAGTTATTTAATTTACCAACTAATTAGTAAAAAAATACTTTTGAAATAATTTTAAGATAATTTTAAAAAATAAAATATTTTAATCCATTAAGTGACAAATCTTTATTTTTCAGAGATTTTTCACTTTGATTCCTTAGCCTTTGGAGGTGGGGGGGGGGGGGGGGAGGTTAGCCGCTAAGGATTCGAATAATGATTTCTGTTTTTCAATCTGTCACAATGCAAGAATCTCCAAAGTAAAGTAACGAATGGGAGTTAAATTTTTGCAGGCCGACAATGGAACGCATCCATTTTCAATAAATATTGGAGGGAAAATATAATTTCCCACGTCGGGAATCGAACGCGGGAAGATTAGGTGAAAGACAGGAACCCTAGCCAATTGATAACATGATATACTGTGGGAAGTGGACGCCAATCTTCGTTTTTTAGGGCAAAATTTAAACGCCCGAACAGGGACTCGAACCCTGGACCGTTAGGTTAAAAGCCTAACGCTCTACCGACTGAGCTATCCGGGCTCGAGTTGTAAAAGTACGCAAGTGTACAAGTACAGAGAACAAAAGTGAAAAAAATATTTCGCTCTGCAAAAACCGATCTTCTTAGGCATGGAGTTAGATTAAAAAAATTAACGGAAAAGAAAAAAAAAAGCAATAAGCAAATCTCATGACAATAGTTTATGGCGATTCCAATAAAATAACTACAAAAACATTCAACCCGTAGTCGGTAGGATTCGAACCTACGCGGGAAAATCCCAATGGATTTCTAGTCCATCGCCTTAACCACTCGGCCACGACTACACAGTAAACTGCTTCCTTAGTCTCGTGCGTAGCATCATACAATTGGGATTGCCTTGGTAGCGCACCCCATGCTTGATTTTAGTATGCTTTTATTTTTATTTACTTTATTATTATTATTTTTTTTTTTGGTGGGGG
The DNA here is from genome assembly GCA_038373885.1 of Cheiracanthium punctorium. NCBI lineage: Eukaryota > Metazoa > Arthropoda > Arachnida > Araneae > Cheiracanthiidae > Cheiracanthium > Cheiracanthium punctorium. The sequence continues at coordinate 447,489 of JAWZYV010017120.1, read as the reverse complement.
GGGGGGGGGGCTACATATATTGTTGAACTTTATTTTAGTGATCTCATTTGTAAGTGAAAATTCTTAAAACTTCGAAATATGTTGTTTCACTCGCCCATGGATCATGGAATACTAGCCCACTATTAAAAGTACCGGGTTATAACGTAACACATTATTATTTGGTATTTTCATTGACCTCATAAAAGAGTCCATCCATCTGTATATCATACGTGCTCTTTGTAAATTACTATTTAAATTACCAACTATTTTGTATTAAAAAAAAATCGAAATAATTTTAAGACTATTTAAAAAAAAATATTTTAATTCATTAAACGAGAAAGATCTATTTTTAAATTTTCACTTGGATGTCTTAACTTTCACTGGAGGGGGGGGGGGGTTAGCTCCTATAACTCCCTCCGCGGGTGCGCCTATGCTCCCAACCGATCATACGAAATGTGGGCAAAGAAATAGTTGCGTTGCATTCGAGACCTTTGGGTATAAAAAGGTCATGGCGCTATTTTTTAATTATTCTTTTGCGCAACAATGGCGAATTTCGAGCTTGCTGATTTCCTGTTTTTTCAGAGTTATGCATGATGCGATACTTTTATCTTAAATCTTTTTATTATTAGCCTTGCTTTTAGGTTATGGATCAATACCATTCACTAATTTAATTTTAATTTAAAGTTTATAAGTAATCCCTCTATGCCTGCTTTTTTAGAAAATAAAAACTTCCAGCTTCATTCTTAAATTCTCCTGAAGGTGGATTTCCAACAGAAAATGAAACTCAAATTATTTCTGCATTACTTAACTTATCTTGTCATTGTAATTAGTGAGATTTATTTTGAAAAAATAATAAAACTGAGGGCATTAAAAAAGTCTTAAAAAAGAAAGTGTTTTGTATAAGAGAAGAATAAAGAGCACTGGTAAATAGTTACAAGGTATTGAAAAGGTAGTTCAATGAGATGTTTCTTGAAATGAAAGTTCAAGTTATTTTGAGGTATCAACATTTCATTTCATTAGTAAAAACAGGATTATTGATAAAGGTGGTTATAGATGTAAAATTAGCAATAATAATCATTTGGTCAACATCTCGTGAAGGATTATAAATCAAATATATACTGGAACTACAGTAATGAATATTTTCACTAATGATTTTCTCCATGTAAAAATATTCAGATTGTTTATTTATTAACAAAATAGATTTTGTAACAAGTAGAAACGAAACATAGTACTTAAACCTTTATTTAGTTTTGTATGAAGAATTTCAACGTGACAAACAATACATAGATAAGGCTTTTTGTGTGTGAATTTCATAAATTTTGCTTTAAATTTATTTGTATAAATATAGCATTTTGAAAACTCCCTCCCCCCAATATTTTAGGTTTTTTAAAATTATCTCTTTTCAAAACCATTAGTCACTCAAGCTAATTTAAAATATAATGAAATTCTCTGAAATGAACTAAATAAATCTGTTAAATTTACAGTTTAGAGTATTTTCTTGCTACAGAAATTAGCATATGTAAAGTGATATATTTAAAAAAAAATGATATGTTTAAAGTCATGAAAAGTGAATTAAATTTATATAAAAATCTAATTTTTCTTAATACTGAAGAATAAATGAGAAAAAGGATGTTCTCAATTATTTTTCAAAGGTGCAATCGAGGCGAACACATTTCTAATTTTTAGTTATTATTAAAAATAAATTCATTTTTTATTATTTTAAAGTAGCATTTCCTATTCACATCATTGTGCTACCTGATTTAGAACAAACTTTTTACAAGAAAAACAATCAGCGGATGTTAAAAACGAGAAAATTGAAAAAAGGAAGGAAAAATGCGGAAAACACAATGTGCGACATTAATTTAACTAAAATTAACTGTTAATTGTTTAATAATAAAAGCCTAGATGGCGCCACCACATTTTCTGAAATTGTAATGCTCCAAACAATTTATTGCACGAGAAGAGTATATCAACTTCATTCAAGAAAGAAAGTTTACTTTTTGAAGAAACAGTACATTAAGAAACTACTGAAAAAATTTAAATCAATAAATGATATCGATCGCTTGTCTGAAAATGAAGACAATACTCAGACAGCTCGAATTTAACTATTAAAATTTTTTCGACGAGTACTACTCAATTTTTACTAGTAAATTTTAACCACAAAACAACTCAATTACTTTCATCCTGAAAAATAAATAATAGTTACGCATTCATATATAAAGAAATATTCGATAATTAATTTCAGATAGAGAACCGTTCAGTAAAGAAAAATCGTCTATCAATATTTTTAAAAATGGATTTTAAGCAATTTCATATAATATAAGGCCAAGAAAAATTTTAAATTTCAGACTATTCTCATAGTGTAAAAAGTAAAAGAACGTAAAAAGACTGATTTTGTGGTATAACCTTATTTTCAATTGAGAATCCATGATCAGAAATACAATAAGAATTAAATTTCGTATTTTTCAAAAATAAGCATTGAAATGGTTAAAATGGTTGGTTGTGTGTGATTATGGCAACGCTACACTAGGACGATCTGCCAAGGGGAGGGGTACCTTGGTAGGAGGACTTTCTAAGGGGTTCTAACGCGTATTCACGTTACATCTGGAGAAAACCTACCAAAACTCCAGACGGTTAGATCGACAGCCGCGCAGGTGTTTGCAGTAACTTGGCACACATAGGCAGTGGCGGATGGAGAAAAAAAAAAATTCTGGAGGGGACACAAAACATTTTTCTCATAGAATCACTTAAATTTTAAAAATAGGTCAATCATCTTTCGTGTAAACTTAGTTCGTCTCGGGGGGGGGGGGGGTGTTAGCACGTGCCCCTGAGCCCACCTCTGGATCTGCCAATGCACAGAGGGGAAATCAAGCTAATAACAATTTCTCCACTCGTAGATGTAAACTGCTAGAACATAAAATAAGAATACAACTCAGAAGATTAATATTATTTTTTTTTAAATATTTCTTTTTTATTTTTCTAAAGGGGGGGGGGACTGCTCACGAGAATAAAATGAAATATAGGTTCAATAATTTCTCCTGTTTTAAAAATGCAGGGGTAAAAAATATACATAGATCAATAAATATACGATGGGGAAAAGTACATTGCTTGGTTCAATAAACAAAATGTTATATTTAAATTTAAAAATGACATTTATTTTTACTTGAAAGAAAGAAAAAAATCTTTTTCTTTTAGTCACGCAAAATCAGTCTAATGCGAATCCACATCCTTTTTTAAAGCCCAGAATTTGTGCGATTTCCATGTTTTGAATACAATTTTTCAGGTGCATTTAAAATTCGAGAAATTTATAAAAAACAGATCAAATAGATATTCACGTACTTAGCATAGTCGAACTCGTTTATAATATAAGAAGCCCTTATTAAACGAGAACCCTGATTTAAAGCGGAAATCGTAAATACTTAGTTGGTATAATGTTAAGTCTATAGAAGCACAGCTCGCTTTTAACGAGTAAACCCCTCATTATCGCGAGCGGTTCATACTTTATATTTGTGATTAATAATATGTCTATAGACTTATAGTTCAGCTAATCCTTACCGGGAAAAATTCCTTTAACATGCCACAGTCAAGGAAAGCGACGAATATGAAGAATTTGAAACCTCTCCCAACATACTCAATAGTTTTTGAGTGGGCAGAAAAAGTTCAAACTTTTTTTCAAAGCCAGAATTGCAAATGGCGATGTTTTGTGGCCACAGTCTTCTTCAAGGAACAACAGAAAAGAAATAAGACAGTTCAAAAGAAATCAACCGACTTCTTTTATATTTACTGCACAGAATAAAAATGATAAAGTAACACAGTAAGGGTGAGATTTTTTTTTTTCATGAATCCGCTATTTGCGTGCACTCTGTTATAACGAGCATATATCGCTGTCCCTTCGCGCTCGTTATAAAGGAGTTCGACTGTAACTGCATTAGAGACTTGAATAAAGAAATACTTAAATGAAGATCGGTCATGTCACGTATTGTTAAAAAAAAAAAAAAAAAGAAAAGAAAAGAAAACAACTAAGATGCGGAATTCCGCGGAAGATTCGCATTACTGTCCTGTGAGTTGCTCGCCCCTAAATCCGGCCCTTGACTCTTCTAATAGCTTTAATGGAGCATTAATTGTAAACATATATAATATTAGCAAAGGCAGATTTTTTTGGGGTGTAGGTGGGATGGTATCTTTTGAAAAGCAATTAAATATATTCTGCTTAGGGTGCTAAAACCCTACTCCTGCCCCCTACAGATTCCTCACCCTCCTTTATTAATGACCATGTGCAATTTTAAGTTTGTGACAGTATTACAGACAAAGAATGACACCAGATTTTGAAATAGATTTTATTTGAGCAGCATTATATATATATATGTACAAGAATAATATTTCGCCCGTCTCTGCTGGCTTAGATTCAACAAAGAAACGATTTTATTTTATTTAGAAATATATGAAATATCACAGCTAACTAAAACAATTCACAAATGGAGATTACTATTCTTTTTGAAGTTTTAACATGAATGCCACAGATTAACAAAAGTATTAAAAAGAAAATGTTAAGGGAACTTTTTTTTTTCACATCAAAGATAAAAGCACAGTACAATTTGTAAGTTCTTAAGCAATGAATTAAAAAATAATAATAATAGTAATAATAATAAGTGGGTCATGAGTGATGAAATTTCATACAGAAGATGAAGTAAAAACACTACTAATCCAAATATTGTTCAGTAGTCTTTAAAATATCGGGGCTTTTGCGTTTTCATAAAAAATATAAAGTTGCAAAGAAGTTCTTTTGTACAATGTCTACGCACATTTTTTTCACACTCTCTTCTACTCTACACTCTTTTTTAAATACAGGGAAAAGACAGGTAAGGTCATCACCATCTGTGGTGATTCAGGGACACCCCCACGCCCACCCCCCCAATATTTTATGAATATATGAATACGATTAAAAAACTCACTTTATTGCAGGGCTCAAAATAAGCATTTGAAGCTGGTAGTAAAAAATCTTGTGAGCTTTGCTGGCTGCAAAAATTATTCAACTTTTGGCAAAATTATAAGTTTTCGTAATAACGAAAATCTTCAGATGCAGTTTTTTTCCTGTTTAACTTAAAAAAAACGTCGAATCAATAATGCAATGAGGGCGAAAAAAATCGCTTCTCTTTTAAGCACTCTGCAATTTCATACGCAACCTTAAACTACATCCAAAATATAAAGGAACGCTCACTTAATGAATTTTTAAATACTCGTGGTTAAATTTGCAGCGAGAACAGTTGATCATCGCGGCTATTTGGGCTAATCTCATGGCATTTTCCATGACTTATTTTGAACCCCGCTTTACTGTCTTTAACCTGTTCGCTTTCCTAGTCGCAACGGTGCAGCCCAGATTTTTCCCTTTCTGTATCTATCGTCGCTTCTCGGCTTATTTTAAGACTCATGGCGGGAAGCAACGATAAAAACAAAAAGGGATTCAGCCGTCATGTCTTTGTAACGAAGAGAACAAGCGACTATTCGTTAAGCAGATGCCCTTGTGTTGGTTTGTTTGTTTGTGTTATGGTAAGCAGGGCTTGGGAGGGGGGGGGGGGGTTGAAGTGTGCTTTGGGCGGGAGACTTTTTTTAAGCCCTTGTGCTGGAAACTGTCTCATAACCGATGACTTCGATGTTATTTATCTTTCTTGTTTCAGTTTCATAAATTAAAAACGTAAACAAACTTAATATAATTTGAAGTAATACCTTATTGGCTAGATTCAACAACAAAGTTTTTATTTCAGATATGCGTTTTAAAATGTGCTTAGTTTACTCTTTGCCTTATAAAATCAGTTTTATTTTTCGAATGAGCTTGAGGTTTGTACAGTCTTAACATTGCACTATTGGTATAGTTTGTAAGAAGACTGCGACTTTCACTTTTTCTTGCTTCCGCAATAGGTAAATCCTTTAGTGCTGCCATCTATTAGTTTACTTTTAAACTACTAACTTCATTACATCATAACTAATGTTTCAATATTCAGAGAAAATTTTTACTTTTAATGTTTAGACAGGGCTTTATATTCAAAGATATAAAAAAGTAGAGTTTAGGACTGGGTAAAGGCATAGTAGTTTTCTCTGAAACTGATACTTATTTTAAATTTAATTTTTGATAATGGTAATAATAAAAGTGAAAAAGCAAGCAACTAGATGCATCCCATGTAATAGGAAACTAAAGAGCTGGAACGGACGAAAAATTATTGGATAGGGGAAAAGAAGCTCATAGTTATGAGAAGCAATAGTTGGCATTTCAGTCCGTCAAGTAGTATAGCTAAAAAAGTTGGTAAAAGACAAAAGCATAAGAAACCCTAAAATAAACAAGAATCTTTAAATTATTTAGTATAAAAAATTAATTAAAAGAATTCAAAATAAAAATACTTATGAAAAGAACTTAATTTCATAACAAATTTTTTTATATAATTTTATTAATATTATTAATATTTAATTAATATAAACATTTGTATAAAACGAAAATATGAAAACACGTTACATAACACTACATAACTTTTTCAAAAGAGTTCTGTTCCTGGTTTGAAACTATTGGTTTCTATTTAATTGAGCAGCAAGTGTATAGAAAGAGCAATCACACCCCTGAAATTTTTGTGGCTGTCACAGGTATTTACATAGCTTCAAAATTTTACAATTTTCGCGAAAGTGATATGACATATACTTGCAAAACTACATTTTTCTAGACTTTTTGTCATCAGTGTGCAGAATTTTGATTAAAATATACTATTGATTTGAAGCATAAAAGGTTTTTTTTGTGTTTGTTTAAATACAGAGGAACCCGAAAATTTGTACATTTCTTTAATATCAGTATGCAAATTTCAACTTTTCATTGTCCTGATGACAAGGCAACGTTTTAGCAGGGAAGTAAAGTTTTTAAATGTTTTTATGATAGAATCAGTTAGAAAATGATATCTATTACCCAGAAATAAAAATTGAGTTTCACAGTGAATTAGTTCTAGAAGAATTATTAATTAGTATAAAAATACTTTAACCAGTATAATAAAATTTAGTCAGGACTGACAACTGTTTGATATTTCTTCCAGCATTTTACAGTAATTTAAAGTAAAGTTAATAAGTAAAGCAACATTTTTAACCTCAAACCTATTTATTCAAATATATCGATTTAAACAAGAAACACATGCATTACAATCACGAAGGAAAAGTAAATAAGTAACAATTTCATATGAAAGAAAAATAATAAATAAATAAATTTAGAATAATAATAATAAAGTACTTAAGAATGAAGAAGTTAAGCGTAAAATTTATTTGAGAACAGCTTATGCATTTTTCAGTTTCTGAACTAAATGATCAATTAAATATAATTTTATGTTTTTCATATTAACACAATAAGTTTAAATAATTTATAAATGATTTCCAAAGAATTTCGTACATTTCAAGGGACAATCAATTCCATTTTCTGTATTGAGTCAAGAAGGTTTTTTTTGCTCTAAAAATAGTACATCAAAGAAACAGAAATCCTTTCCCAAAAATTTTGAAAAATCTGTTCAAAATTAGGGAGGAAAATTATGTTTATCAAAGCTACAAATATGACATACATAAAACTATTCATTATGTATATAAATCTTCGGTGAAATGGTTTTATATAATTAAAAGGACATCAAGAAGTAATAATGAAGGATGTGTTTTTATAAGTTGTGATAAAAAATTTTCATGAAATGGTTTGATATACTAAAAATTTTAGAAATCTCAACAAATAATAGTGAAGAACATGTTTTTGTAAATGCTGTTTTCTGTCTTATGTACAAAGATGTAACAGGAAATACACATTAAAAATTTATCGATTTATTTTGAACTGGAAGTCTTATTCGCTTAGTTGGTATAGTAATTTATAGCTTTAATATTGCCTCCAGCATAAAATTATTGTTTATGAATATTAAAAAAATTATATGGAATTAATTTTATGATGCTTCTTCTACTTCTCTTTTTTCTTGTATCATAAAAAAGTTCTTAATGTAAAAAAAAAAAAAATCAGTTTTTTTCTTTCTAACGATAAAAGTACTTTAATAAAATACTTTATAGGTAAAAAAAAGGTAAGGTCTATACTTTTCCTTGATTTTAACATAAGCAGTTATTTACAATTAGAAATTAATATACAGGTTGTCCGAAATTAAACGACCCAATTTTAAAGTTGTCGACAGACGAAACTATTGTTGAGAAAGTTATGAAATTTTGTGTAGGACATAATGAAGGCATGGGGATTTGTTTGAGCGAATTAAAAAAACCCTCAAATATTCGACATCAGGGGTCGTTCCATGGCCTCCGCGGTCCCCAGACCTCAATCCATGTGACTTTTAGTTTTGTTGAAGTTTGAAACATATGGCAAGTCCTGATAATACAAGAACTTTGCCTGATCTTAAAGACAGCATTAAACACAACATGTTCGCAGCATTTCCCCGAACACATTAAAAATCGCTCCCTGGTGGCGAACATTTGAACTATTTTTTTTTTTTTTCGCTCAAACAAATTCCCATACCTCCATTATATCCAACACAAAATTTCATAACTTTCTCAACAGTAGTTTCGTCTGTAGACAACTTTAAAATAGGGTCTTTAATTTCGGACAAACTGTATACATAAGGCATAGGCTATTTCAATAATTAAATGTTTTTAAGCAAATATTTTTAACAAATGAGTCTGCTACAAATCAATCATATTTAACCCTCTCCGGACCGCTGCTGAATTTTGAAGAAGTTATCGCGGGTATGAAAACCGCGTCTGCGCAAATTATCCTGGATGACTGCAAGTCTTTAAAAACATATTACGTTCCATATTAGTTATTTTCTGCATGATGACGTCACGTATAAGCGTCGTCGCCCTTTGTGGTGAATTTTGTGAGGCCGCGTATCACGGGCGGCTCCAGGGTGAATTTTCGGAAGGAGCCATTTTATTTTTTTAGATAGGTCTATAAATTGTTCAAACGCAAATTGAATGTATAAAATTGATCGGGAAACTGCGAAATCCAAGTTTGTGTGTGTGTGTGTGTTGGTGGTGGGGGGGGGGGATGGCCCCAATAGACCACTCCCTGGAGTTATCCTTGCCACATAGCCCGTTCGGAAAGGGTTAATAAACAATTTTTGTGCATAAATAACAAAGTTAAATTATTATTTCTTTTTATACGTATTTCTGACAAGCATGTTTAGAGGTGTTTAATTTTTTTGAGTGTCTCAAAATTAATTAAATTTAAAAAATGCAGTTTTGCAGTAGTATGGCACATCTACATTTATTTTCTAAAATGGTTTGTACAATGGAATTCAAAAACTATCCTTCGAATTCAGTATGTCACATAGTAAAATTACAAAACATATAAATTTAAATCAGCATTAACTTTTGTTTACCGTCTAAATGAAACGTTTGCAAGACTATTCTTGGATTCAACATACTTAGCATCAAATGAAATATCTATAAATTATGACACAATAATAATAATGGTCCAATTTGAATATGGCATGAAGTCTGTAGAATTTCTGCCTCCTGGTGTAGCTACAAAATGTGACAGGGAAAAAAAAAAAAAAAAATCCAACAAGATATTATACAACTAAGCTACATTTGATGTTTATTCATATATGTATGTTTATATTTATCTATGTGCAAAGGAATACGGTGTAATTATGTTAAAAAGAAATTAATATGTAATGCCCGCAAAGAGAACAGAAGTTAGCATGACTTAACAAACTGGCTCTTTTTTCAGCCTTTTCAACTGTACGAGGAACTGTAAAAATATATAAGGTAATTTTTCCCACTCTTATTGGCGATATTGTATTTACAAAAGCAATGATAGTTAACATAAAAATGAGACGTGATGAAGATATATCCACAAAAGGCATGTATTGCAGCCATTAGATGCGAACGATATAAGTTCTACAGTAGAAGTAAGATCGAAGGACAGCATACAGTGGCGTATCTAGGTAAAGTAGTGCCCATGGTAGGGAAAAAACTGTCTCTCTCTTTGTTATGTTACACACATGAGAACTTAATATATGAAGGGCCCACGGGAAGAACGATGAGAGTCCGCTTTTCGTCAATGTTGAGGTTTCTACTGCATTCTGTTGTTCATTAGTGGCACTATTAATATCCTTAATCTATAAGGGGAAAGAACGATGAGAATCCACTGAAAAGATAGCCCAAACATACAGTTTACTGGGGAGGAACGATGAAAGTCCCGTGCGCCTTTCGATTTTTGGAGAATCAGCTGTATTGGACTCTCATCGTTCTTCCCGTGGACCCTTAATATATAACGACACAGTACTGAGTGTTCTCTCTGTAAGGCAGACCCCGATTACTTCACTTTACCGTAAAAATCTTGAAAAATTTCATTACAACGGCATTCTGTTGCTGGATCTCATTGTGTTGAAGCTCTTCATATTACACAGTATCCTAAAAGTTCCGGTACTGACGGCATTTGGATATCATTTAGCAAAACATCTTCGCATCTTTCATGCAATTTAAGTTCAAAATACATCAGATGGAATGCAGTCTGATTGCGCGATAAATTCCTTTCACTAAAAATAAAATAACCTAGCTTTACTGTCGCACAACTTTATCGCGAAAAGAACCAAGCAATAAAAACTTAAGAATTGATGCATTGATAAACCGATGATAAAATTTAATATTAAAAAAAAAGTTGGGGACAAAGAATTTGTTAAGTTAGAGTACGGGAACTTTCAGAACACACTGTACAAATGCTGTGCACAATACACAAGCACCCACCTTAGGTAACTTTCCACTGAAAAAAAAAAAAAAAAATGTTGATTTAACAAAATTTTGGTTGGCTCTCAAAGAAACATTTTTGTTGAATCAACACAATTTTGTTCAATTCAACAAAACATTTTTTTCCCCCCCTGTTTCATAAGGAGCTCTCAGAGTGACTCCTTGCTAAGAATTATCTGTATTATAAGTTCTGATTGTTCACAATGTAGACAATTTTTTTAGAAGAAATTTCGACATAATGGCTCTTTTTGTTGGTTTCTATCCTGAGGGTTCGTAATGAATATTCCCAATCAGAGAGTTTTCACTCCAAAATGAATATCTGATAAGAATCTTTAAAAATACTGTCGAATACAGAAATAATATTTTTATCATCGATTTCTCGCTAATATGCCGATGGAAATCTGGGTTTGGTTCCCTTTCAAGGGGCGACGCCCATGGTACGCCACTACCCATATATATTTGCCGTATAATCCTAGATACGCCACTAAAAACATCATCAGATCTACGTCTTGCACGTCTACATCCAGTCAAAGATTTGCTGAAGCACATTTGGCCGGTTCTTTGGATCATTCCCATGCAACCAATTTCGCAGTTGTGGCACTGATTTTCTCTTCGTCCCACTTGCTTGTAGAAAGGTCAAATCACAGGAAAAGCTCGTAATATTCTTTGACTATCTGAGAAATAGAGTTAAAAAAAATATGAGATGCTGAAATTTTCATGATGAGATGCGAAATGCATGCAAATGCTCGTTTGCACTTGAATAGTTCAGAATCTTTTGACGTTTTTACATAAGTATATAAAACATTTCTCATTTCCTTTTCTGTACACACACTGACCTTGGTTTTATTACTTAACCCTTTGAGGCGCAACCCTTTCCCAATGCTGAAAACGGCAACCGTTGCCATCACTCGACTTAACTACCAGCAAGATGGCGGACGCCCTTTTTTCAGCATTGGGTAATCTATCCAGCTGTTCTCGCATTCTTCCATTTTTCAGCAGATGTCAGTGCTGTTAAAAATAATCGTGACAATTTTTTTACTGGAAATAACGTGCTAAAAAGTAAAGGATTCTCGTGGAGCTATGTCACCCGCAACTATTTTTATAGAAATCAAATCTATTCTTCGTCACTGGCAACAGTCAAAACGTCAGAGTTTGGTGTTCCCAGAGCGGGAACACTGCGCGTTAAAGGGTTAATGTATTAGGTATATTTTACTAATTGATTTTTATTTATTATTTATTTATTTATTTTTTAGTACGAGGATCAAATTTAACCCATTCCCTGCTGGTGGTTCGTTTTCGCACCATTTAAAAATTATTTTTTTTCAAGGCCTTAAATTGGGACAAACAGTTTTTGTTTAATTGTTTCATGTAAATGAAGAGTTATAATTTTACAAAATATTTTTTAATACTAACTGGTACCTATTTGTAATTTTAAAAAATTTCAATGTAAGGCAATTTAACGTTTCAATTTTTAATAAGATCATCGATCTCAAAATAGATAGCGCCATATGATGAACACGTCTTCGCTAAAAAAAATTCAATAATTTTATTCTTTAAGAACAAAATGGCATCTGCAGGTAAGATCGTTGTTTAATTTTTCCTTGTATTTTTAAAGCTTAAAATTATTGGTGCGAAAACGCACCATCAGCATGAAGCAGTATAAAAATAGAATAAGAGAAGTTTGAACTTGGATATTTTCATTCTTTTTTTAGCTAGTTTTTTTGGTCGAAATAGACGTTTTTTGACTCTTCCAGAAGCCATTCATTTATTTAATGATTTTATGTCACCCAAAAGTACATACAAGAAAATAAGATTTTTCATATTTTCTTGTATGTACTTTTTTATAATGGTTCCTGCTGATGGTGCGTTTTTGAACCATTTTGTTGCTACCAAATAAATAACAAAAAATTTTTTTTGTTTGCATTTATGTGTTATTTAGCAAGCATATAACGTAGAAAAATAGTATCTTGCAAAAACTTTCATCAGAAGCATGTGCGGCAGGGAAAGGGTTAACCAAATCACGCAACAGAAAACACACTCAAAATACTGGTGTTAGAAGATTGCTAGGAATGATCAAATTGCTACGAATTATTAAGAAAATCTATTCAGTCTTCGTCAGTCAAAACCCTTCATCTCACTAAAGAGTGGTAACTGAAAAAGATAAACACAAATAAGCACGTTGCCACTTGGAAAAAAGAAAATGCGGGAAACCATGGAGATTAAAGGAAGGGGGGAAAGGGGGAGGGGTTAAAAAGAAAGTAGAAAAGAAAAAAATATGGGCATAAATAAATAAATAAATAAATAAAACGAAAAAAAGAACGCACACACACTAGCAAAAGAAAAAAGAAACTAAAGAACAAAAAACAAAATAACGCAAAAACACAAATAGTATAACTAAATTTTTTTTAACACGTACAGGACAACACATAAAAAATATACAATTATAATAATAATTAACATAAAGGAGACAGAAAAACACACACACACACAAAAAAAAAAAAAAAATTACAGAAATATAAATTAAAAAAAAAAAAGAAAGAAACGAAGAAGAAAACTATCAGCAGAAGAAAAGGTGGGGGAAAGAGGGGGAGGGGTAGAGGAGCTTTAATACAAGCACAATGTACAAAAGGAAGGAAGAACCATCGTTCTCAAGACGTTTCAAGTGCTGAATAATGAAAAAACCTTCCAAAAAAATCAAGAAGGGACAAAGACTGAGGAGTGCACAAGATCTTAGCTTTAGAAAACCGAAAACGATGATTAGAATTCCAACAATGTGAGGCAACAGAAGATTTGTCAAGTTCGTTCTTGGAAACATATCTCTCATGCTTTTTGATCCTAAATTTGAGAGCTCTTCTGAATATAGCCCAAATCGCAAGATCCACAAGGAATATAATAAACAACCCAACGGTTCTTCGTAGGAATAGGATCTTTAAGGGAAGAAAATTTAAGTTTATTCACAGGTTTAAAAATGACTTCGGATAAAATGCCCAATCTTGAAAAAATGCAGCTGTTGCTCATCACTTGCCAGCAGCATGGTAGTCGATCGATAAATCAACTACCATGCGTCCGCACAGCCAGCTGTGTCAAAAATGTTCCTTAGCTCTGCAGCGACCGATAGGCAATTCCATCGACCGCCACCGTTGCTGGCAGTTAAATCGAGCGATGGCAACTTTTACAGTATTGTTAAATAGCTGCGCGGCAAACAGGCTAAACGTATTAATTAGGATATTTTTTTCACTTACTTGTTTTCTTTTTTTAATGCCTACTGCAGGTACTTGTAAATTTTCAAGCAGTGATTTCCCGAATCTGCGACGACCACATGTCCGTCCGCAAGGAGGGCCAAGCCTTGTGGGCCGTAGAGCGGATCGCCGTTAGTGTTCACGAAAGAGAGGAAAGAGCCGTTGCTGTCGAATACCTAAAATGAAAGGTGCCGTTACTTAATCTTCATGCACTTGCAATAATTATGAAAAAGAAAATCATGCCAACAACATCAACAATATAACATTTCCCAATACACCTGTCTTATTTGTGCACAACGCATAGCAGAGGGGGGATCCAATTCGTACAATAGTCTTATTTATACGCTTCGCCCAGGTCCCGATCTAGAAAATTCTTGACTATAGGCCACAACTACTGATAAGGGTTCATTGACAGGCCCACGCGCAAAAAGCATGGATCATTTTGAGAAATTTCTGGACTTTATGCGAACCTGGAGTTACCTGATTTTTAAACCATCTCGGTTCGTCATTTGTTTACTTCCAAAATAGCTTTGGTTTACGATTTTAATAACTCAGTTTGTCATACGTATGTTTTATTAAGCATTTTTTTTTTCTAAATTATTGTTTTCTTTAGTCTCAGAGCCCAATCAAAAATAATTTGCAGTGTACATATTTACATGGGAAATTATACTCCAATTTACATGAATTCGACTTCCGGGGTTATCCCTCAGTTCCACCTATTTAGTCGCTTAAGTTCGAGGTATTACTGTAACTTTTAACCAAGTCGAGCGGCTGTCCATCTAACAGTCTACAGTTTTGGGCAGTTTTCTCCAGACGTAACCTGAATACACATTATAGAACCCCGTTAAACATCCCCCAACCAAGATGCACATACTCTTCTCCATCCCTGGCAGACAGCCTTTGCGCTGCTTTGCCACAAACCAACCACTTTCCCAAGAATAGCCAATTTGAAGCGTAGGACATTATCAACAATCAAAAATCAATAAAATATAATAAATACAGTTCAGGATTCTGGCCTGCTGAGCGGCTTAATGGTCCAGAGTTTGGGGCTGTTCTTTAGCTCTGCGGCACGCAGTGGTCTATTCGATCGGTCGCCATCTTGCTGGTGGTCGTGCGATCGCAATGGCTGCACTTTTTCGACATTGGGAAATGGATTGCCCTTCAAACGGTTAAAAAGAAAAAATACCAATGGCCTGTTTTAGAACCAGCAACCGCGATCGTAATCCAGATCCGATCCATGGCAAGCCAAAGAAACCAGAAAGAACATTTTAGGCTCCACCATGGCCAGAGTGGATTAAGACGCTGAAGATACGGCTGAAGTGTGAGGATCCCGGGTTCGGGCTTATCGCGCGGCCTTTGATTCAACGGTGTGGAGTTTGGGGCGTAAATAAATACGCTTTAGAAAAAGCACTTAAAGTATCCTCCGCACAAGGCAGATAGTCCTGCTGTAGGCTTGCCTTAAAAACATAGTGCCATACAATAAAACATAATGTCACGTTAACTTTATTGGAAAGAAAAAATGTAAAATTAAAGAAAAAATGAATATGTAATTTTTATTTTTAACCTTCCAGCGGGCGCGCCAACAATAGGTCACAGTTATTTTCTAAATATGCTACTGTAAAATGCCCATTTTCAAGAGTTTGCATCTCTCTATTCTAAAAAAATGTAACGAAAGCTGTCGCCGCTGTCAAAGATTGTTGGGCTATCTCCTCCTAAATCGTGGGGATTTGAGTTTCGACTAAGGTTTCCACAGATTCGAAAATTTCCGAGGATCCTGATAAACTGACTTAAATTTGGAATAGAAGATATTAATAAAAAACGGAAAAAAATAAACATAATCGTTGCCAGATTTGGCATAAAATCATTCATTCCTTTGCAACAAAACAATTCCAGGTATGTAGAATCGCGTGAAATTGACAAACATGAAATATAATTACGCCCATTTTACGCCAAATTAAAAAGTATATGAAATAAATAACTCAAAGTGTGTTAGACAAAGTTGACAATTTCAAATAGTAAGTTCGCTTAAACAACAGGAGTTTAGAATATAGCGATTACTCGATTTTCCAAAACAGAATACCTAATTGTAAGTGATTTTAAAAGCGAAATTGTGGCATTAGGTACGATCTGGCAAAATGGTATATTTCCAAACAGGGTGGATCTAAAGCGCGAGTTCCGAAATATTAGAACACAGTATCTTGAAAATGAAAAATAATTAAAATGTAGATTATTTTAAAGCCGGTTCTGTCCAGCTGGAGTATTTGCTACCAGTAGAAATATTTGGTGGTATTAACTATGCCATTATAGCAGTTATTGCTCACTTTGGATATTTGCCAGCGCGGCGAGATGATATAATTCGTGGTGCTAAGTACGCCAATCTGCAAAGGATTATGTATATGAAAATATGGATAACGGTTTTCCGGGAACCTTACATGAGCAGTAATTATAGGTTGTGAGAATGTGTAAATCGCTAAATAAGGAAAAGTCGCCATGGGTGGCAAGCTATCCTAGCTGTTCCGTAGTTTTTATCAAAGAAAAAATAAGGAGTACTGTTTCCTTAGAGCTAATTATTAACTATACGCAAGTCGCCAAATTATGAAAAATCACCATAATTGTGTAATACGCAAGGTGTTCCATGGGTTTCACATAATAAAAAATCGTGCAAAGTTTAATTTTTTATGTTCCATGGAACATGCAAGAACCATTCCATGGAACATAGAAGAACGAAGCATGTAGCTCGATAACATTCTATCTGATCCAACCCTTGGGTTTTGCTTGTTGAAATCGTGCCTTTTTTTACGAATAAGCCACATTAGGAGCCGAATGCCTCATACGAAAAGCGAGTGTAGAGAGTCTAGGGGCATTGGCCCGTAGTATATTGAAATAATACTGTAATTATCTTAAGGTTAATAATTAATAACGCTTAAAACATTTTTTCCCTTAGTGTATCTCTGTCATACGCACGCCACCTGGAAGGTTAAAATAAGATTTTGGGGGCCCTTGGGCTTGCGCCTACTGGGAATAATAGAAAATCAAGGCCACCACTGAAAAGAGGCCGCGGATAAGAAACTTTCCTTCTCTTAAACCAGTGTTGCTTCTCATCTTGGGTTGTAGACCATGGGGCTCCGCATGCAGATTGCGCAAATGCAAGACCGAGTTCCATTTTGCAAAAGTACTTTGTTGAAGGGGGAAGGAGGAGAAATAAGCAATATCAAGGACCTTTAGCGCTACCGTAGACAGAGACGCGAGAAAAGAAAAATTGGGAGTTTTCCCCAAAGGTAAAATTTCTCAGAAAAGAAATGCTTGATTTATCAACATCCAATTAAACAAAAATCGAAAATTTCGGCGGTGCCTATTCCCTGATGCACCTTCCTTGTTACTTCCCTGGGAGCAGGAGTCGGCAACCTTCCGGAGGTTAATAGCCATTTTTCCCCGATTGGTAAATAACTTTTTATGAGACAAATTAATTAAAGTAATGTAAAAATAATTGGGAAATGGGTTGCCCTTCAAACGGTTAAAAAGAAAAAATACCAATGGCCTGTTGTAGAACCAGCAACCGCGATCGTAATCCAGATCCGATCCAAGGCAAGCCAAAGAATCCCGATCCCGCCTTTCTCCACAGTCTCATCCAAGGTATGGACAAGCGCGCTTGTACCAAGGTTATTTCGCTGTAGTAGGCGAACGGGGTCCAGGTTTACCCAACCAGCGAGGGTATCCAGCCGAATGCATATTCACAATACCCACATAGTGTTTTTGGAGGCGAGTCTTCTGATTGGTGGAAAGTCCAAAGTTGGACAAGATCTCGGCAACCCTTGGCGCTCAAACGATTTGGCGTTGGCGTTGTGCTTGTGTGGTTATTTGCCATTTGCTTTGAGTCGTTGTTGTACGTGTTTGCCATTTGCTATTTGCTTTGAGTCGTTGTCGTACGTGTTTGCCATTTGCTTCGAGTTGAGACATTATATTGTATTGTTTTTTTTCGCAATGGATGAAATAACTGCCCTAAAATTACCAAACGGGTATACGTATAAAGTAATTAATAGGGATGTCAATCAGTCCGGTATACTTCAGACTGATCTACGTATATCTGAAGTTAGGGATGAAAAGACGGCTATGGTTTGTATACACTTTACTTTTACATCTTTTATTTCGATGTTTCTGCTTTATGCGTTTTATCTTTCCATAGAATCGCGAAGTTTATTTTTTTATGCGTGTATTGTTTAGTGTAAACCACGCGGTTTCCTACTTTTTCATTTTTTGGACCGTTAAGTGTAAACCACGTGGTTTCCTACTTTTTATACACCACTGTCATTTCACTATAATCAAATTGATACAATATTTACGCACATTTTAATAAGTTTTCTTTATCTATATTACAGGAGTGGATCAATGCTTTTATAAGCTCCAGCAAAACTGTTTGGAGAGTGGCCAGAACTCACAAATGTGCTGGGAAACGTTTAATCTATAGAAAAGATTTCAGGTGTCAGCACAACACCGATGCACGCTATCGTGGGAAATGTTTACGACAGGTCAAGAACACGGATTGTCCTGCAAAGCTAAAACTTGTAGTGCAACAGTATGTAAATATATTTATATTTTCTTAATACCAACAACGCTGAACTAAAAGCAACACTAAGTTCAAATTTTTGCAAAAGCTTAGCATAACAGCTTTCCAGATTACCTACATATAAATTTGTTATTTATTACTTAATCCAAAGTATGTAAATTGATTGCTATGGTTTAAATTGACTAAGTTAAGAATAGCATCGATACTTGCTAAAACAATGTGCAGACATGCTATCTCAGGGTTTGATCCAGGAATTTTTTCTAGTGTCCCATTTTTGTGAAAACTTATTTTGTAAGTTTAAACACTTATTTTTGTGAGTTTTCATACCAGTTTTCAATGAGACACTTCTGCTAAAATATCTGAAAAAAACAGATTAAAAAGTAAGGTAAAATGCCAATGAAGGGCTGCTTTAATTGACTGCATTTTTGTAAAGGGGCTGCTTTAATTGATTTTATTTTTGTAAAGAGGTGGTTTTAATTGAATGCTGTATCTTTCATTCATTATTATTCATGAAAAATATGTATTTGTTTACCGATTGGTAAATACTTAAATTTGTTTACTATTCGGCCGAACCGAATACTCTGTTTTTCTACTAGACGTTGGAAATACATAGGGGTCAGTAGATCATCCAATACGAAGCGCAGAGGGAATGATGTCAATCCTTCCAGGTCTCCAAGCGGTGTACCAGATTTGGCGAAATTGTCTTTGCTAGTTTGGCCATGCATTTTCGCCAGCACAAATAGCTGATCTTAGTAGTTAGTTTGTAAAAATGCTAATCTTTTGCACAAATACAAATGTATACAGATTAAAGAAGAAATTTGCTTTTGAAGGATTATGTGCTCGGTGACTTTATGCATATCTAATTCGAGTTACGGCCGGTTCTGTCCAGCTGGAGTATTTGATACCAGAAGAAATATTTGGTGGTATTAACTATGCCATTATAGCAGTTATTGCTCACTTTGGATATTTGCCAGCGCGGCGAGATGATATAATTCGTGGTGCTAAGTACGCCAATCTGCAAAGGATTATGTATATGAAAATATGGATAACGGTTTTCCGGGAACCTTACATGAGCAGTAATTATAGGTTGTGAGAATGTGTAAATCGCTAAATAAGGAAAAGTCGCCATGGGTGGCAAGCTATCCTAGCTGTTCCGTAGTTTTTATCAAAGAAAAAATAAGGAGTACTGTTTCCTTAGAGCTAATTATTAACTATACGCAAGTCGCCAAATTATGAAAAATCACCATAATTGTGTAATACGCAAGGTGTTCCATGGGTTTCACATAATAAAAAATCGTGCAAAGTTTAATTTTTTATGTTCCATGGAACATGCAAGAACCATTCCATGGAACATAGAACAACGAAGCATGTAGCTCGATAACATTCTATCTGATTCAACCCTTGGGTTTTGCTTGTTGAAATCGTGCCTTTTTTTACGAATAAGCCACATTAGGAGCCGAATGCCTCATACGAAAAGCGAGCGTAGCGAGTCTAGGGGCATTGGCCCGTAGTATATTGAAATAATACTGTAATTATCTTAAGGTTAATAATTAATAACGCTTAAAACATTTTTTCCCTAAGTGTATCTCTGTCATACGCACGCCAGCTGGAAGGTTAAAATAAGATTTTGGGGGCCCTTGGGCTTGCGCCTACTGGGAATAATAAAAAATCAAGGCCACCACTGAAAACCGCGGATAAGAAACTTTCCTTCTCTTAAACCAGTGTTGCTTCTCATCTTGGGTTGTAGACCATGGGGCTCCGCAGGCAGATTGCGCAAATGCAAGACCGAGTTCCATTTTGCAAAAGTACTTTGTTGAAGGGGGAAGGAGGAGAAATAAGCAATATCAAGGACCTTTAGCGCTACCGTAGACAGAGACGCGAGAAAAGAAAAATTGGGAGTTTTCCCCAAAGGTAAAATTTCTCAGAAAAGAAATGCTTGATTTATCAACATCCAATTAAACAAAAATCGAAAATTTCGGCGGTGCCTTATTCCCTGATGCACCTTCCTTGTTACTTCCCTGGGAGCAGGAGTCGGCAACCTTCCGGAGGTAAATAGCCATTTTTCCCCGATTGGTAAATAACTTTTTATGAGACAAATTAATTAAAGTAATGTAAAAATAATTGGGAAATGGGTTGCCCTTCAAACGGTTAAAAAGAAAAAATACCAATGGCCTGTTGTAGAGCCAGCAACCGCGATCGTAATCCAGATCCGATCCATGGCAAGCCAAAGAATCCCGATAACGCCTTTCTCCACAGTATACTTCCAAGGTATGGACAAGCGCGCTTGTCCCAAGGTTATTTCACTGTAGTAGGCGAACGGGGTCCAGGTTTACCCAACCAGCGAGGGTATCCAGCCGAATGTCAGCCCCGATACAGTCAAGCCTCCTGGAGACCAGAACCGGACTCGACCCGACTGCTGACTTAACTTCACAGACCACCGGTACCCACTCTAACAGAACCTGTTCTCCTACATATGGATTTCATTGTTGAACAGTGCAGCGATTCCTTCGTCGATTTAGACTGTATCCATTGTTGAAGCAACTTAGAAGTGACTACTTTCATACTTGAAACACAACTCATTGATGACAAACATTTTAGGCTCCACCATGGCCGAGTGGATTAAGACGCTGAAGACATGGCTGAAGTGTGAGGATCCCGGGTTCGGGCCCATCGCGCGGCCATTGATTCAACGGTGTGGAGTTTGGGGCGTAAATGAATACGCGTTAGAAAAAGCTCTTAAAGTATCCTCCGCACAAGGCAGATATTCCTGCTGTAGGTTTGACTTAAAAACACAGTGCCATACAATAAAACATAATGTCACGTTAACATTATAGGAAAGAAAAAATGTAAAATTCAAGAAAAAATGAATATGTAATTTTTATTTTTAACCTTCCAGCTGGCGCGCCAAATATAGGTCACAGTTATTTTCTAAATACGCTGCTGTAAAATGCGCATTTTCAAGAGTTATTCTCTCTATTCTAAAGAGTCTCTCTATTCTAAAAAAAAAGTAACGGCAGTTGTAGCCGCTGTGAAAGATTATTGGGCTATCTCCTCCTAAAGCGTGGGGATTTGAGTTTCGACTAAGGTGTCCACAGATTAGAAAAATTCCGAGGATCCTGATAAGCTGACTTAAATTTCGAAAATGGAATTATTTTAGAAGATATTAATAAAAAACGGAAAAAATAAACATAATGGTTGCCAGATTTGGCATAAAATCATTCATTCCTTTGCAACAAAGGAATTCCAAGTATGTAGAATCACATGAAATTGACAAACATGAAATATAATTACGCCCATATTACGCCAAATTAAAAAGTATATGAAATAAATAACTCAAAGTGTGTTAGACAAAGTTGACAATTTGAAATAGAAAGTTCGCTTAGACAACAGGAGTTTAGAATATAGCGATTACTCGTTTTCCAAAACAGAATACCTAATTGTAAGTGATTTTAAAAGCGAAATTGTGGCATTAGGTACGATCTGGCAAAATGGTATATTTCCAAACACGGTGGATCTAAAGCGCGAGTTCCGAAATATTAGAACACAGTATGTTGAAAATGAAAAATAATTAAAATGTAGATTATTTTAAAGCCGGTTCTGTCCAGCTGGAGTATTTGCTACCAGTAGAAATATTTGGTGGTATTAACTATGCCATTATAGCAGTTATTGCTCACTTTGGATATTTGCCAGCGCGGCGAGATGATATAATTCGTGGTGCTAAGTACGCCCATCTGCAAAGGATTATGTATTTGAAAATATAGATAACGGTTTTCCGGGAACCTTACATGAGCAGTAATTATAGGTTGTGAGAATGTGTAAATCGCTAAATAAGGAAAAGTCGCCATGGGTGGCAAGCTATCCTAGCTGTTCCGTAGTTTTTATCAAAGAAAAAATATGGAGTACTGTTTCCTTAGAGCTAATTATTAACTATACGCAAGTCGCCAAATTATGAAAAATCACCGTAATTGTGTAATACGCAAGGTGTTCCATGGGTTTCACATAATAAAAAATCGTGCAAAGTTTAATTTTGTATGTTCCATGGATCATGCAAGAACCATTCCATGGAACATAGAAGAACGAAGCATGTAGCTCGATAACATTCTATCTGATCCAACCCTTGGGTTTTGCTTGTGAAATCGTGCCTTTTTTTACGAATAAGCCACATTAGGAGCCGAATGCCTCATACGAAAAGCGAGCGTAGCGAGTCTAGGGGCATTGGCCCGTAGTATATTGAAATAATACTGTAATTATCTTAAGGTTAATAATTAATAACGCTTAAAACATTTTTTCCCTAAGTGTATCTCTGTCATACGCACGCCAGCTGGAAGGTTAAAATAAGATTTTGGGAGCCCTTGGGCTTGCGCCTACTGGGAATAATAGAAAATCAAGGCCACCACTGAAAAGATGCAGCGGATAAAAAACCTTCCTTCTCTGTTAACCCTTTCAGTCGCAACCCTTTCCTAATGCTGAAAAAAGGGCAGCCGTTGCCATCGCTCGACTTAACTACCAGCAAGATGGCGGACGATCGAAACGTTCATCGCGTGCCACAGATGTAGAGTCCCATTTTGACGCAGCTGGCTGTGCCCGGCACAGCCAGCTGTCGTCAAAAAAGGCTCTCTAGATCTGTTGCACGCGATGAACGTTTCGATCGTCCGCCATCTTGCTGGTAGTTAAGTCGAGCGATGGCAACGGCTGCCCTTTTTTCGGCTTGGGCAATCTCTGCAGATGTTCTCGCATTCTTCCATTTTTCTGCAGATGTCAGTGCTGTTCAAAAGAATCCTGACCATTTTTTTTTACGGGAAATGACGTGCTAAAAAGTAAAAGATTCTCGTGGAGCTATGTCACCCGCAACTATTTTTATAGAAATCAAATCTATTCTTCGTGACTAGCAACAGTCAAAACGTCAGAGTTGCGTGTTCCCAGAGCGGGATCACTGCGCCTTAAAGGGTTAAACCAGTTTTTCTTCTCATCTTGGGTTGTAGACCATGGGGCTCCGCAGGAAGATTGCGCAAATGCAAGACAGAGTTCCATTTTGTATAAGTACTTTGTTGAAGGGGGAAGGAGGAGAAATAAGCAATATCAAGGACCTTTAGCGCTACCGCAGACAGAGACGCAGAGAAAAAAAAATTCGGGGGTTGCCCCCAAAGGTAAAATTTCTCAGAAAACAAATGCTTGATTTATCAACATCCAATTAAACAGAAATCCTAAATTTCGGCGGTGCCTATTCCGTCATGGCATGGCACCTTCCTTGTTACTTCCCTGAGTGAAGGAGTCGGCAATCTTCCGGAGGTTAACAGCCATTTTGGTAAATAATTTTTTGTGAGGCAAATTAATTAAAGTAATGTAAAAATCATGCTTACAAACACAGGATTGCAAAATGGACGATAGATTATACAGAAAGTGATATATATCGTAGAAAAAAGCTTATACTTCGCCGAAAGCTAAAAATTAATTAGCAATTAATGTAGTTAAGTACGGCGATCTATAATTAAAATTTTTAAGCATGATGTGCACTGAAAGTAATTATCTTCAGTGAGGATATTGTTACGAATTTTCGGGGCAACCCGCTGCTCTGTGGCTTAAAATAGTTAAAAATTCGTATTCTACGCTTCAAATAGATAAATTTTGCTTTGTGTTGTATCAAAATCGGTCCACTAGAACCGGAGATACGGATGTTTCGGTTTTCCATTGTTTTCTACGGAGGTTCTAGAATTCTCGAGAAATATTGGTCCTAGGGTTTAGATCACTCCTTTTTTGGGAACTTACTTTTGGAGCCAAATTTGGCGATATTTCGCCAAAATCACTAAGCTTGGTGACATTTTGGTCATTTGGCGCGTTTTTCCCTATGGGGCCTGTAAAGCTGCTTTTGCCACATTAAAATCAATAAAAAAAGCCCTAACATTTTTCTTCTATAACGTAATCAAAATTCCCGCCTTATCTGGAATCTTCGAGAAATAGTCTTTTCTGGAAGCTCTTCGCAGCTTCTGCTTCGGCTATCTATAGAAGCGCGCTACCCCGAGAGTTCAGTCTGAGTTGATCTCTTGCCCAGTGAGTTTGCTGTATTACGCTTTGTATTGACGCTACAGAAGCAGTGTTTTGACTTGCTTTGCGAAGCTGTTCTTTAAGTGCTGTGTGTAAATTCTTGATCGCCGAGTCTTGAGAGACTGTTTGTGTTATCTCTCGCATATTTTCACTGAATTTTTGCCAGTGAATGTGTTTTATTTTGTGTGAAAAATACAGCATTTGTGAGAGCTTCAGATCTAAGCGGACTGTTAAAAGCGCATCACTGTTTGATTGTGCTTGAGAACTTTTGTACGGCTGATTGTTCGGCGAAATTCCAGAAGCAATAAAGTTTGTGTTCCCTCCTGACAAGTGACTTTTTACTAGAACTTTTACACCAACTGGACTTTAGAACGATGAACCCAGAAACGAGCAGAGTAATTCTGCAACATTTGGTGTCAGAATCAGGATTCTAAAAAAAAAAAAGACTTTCATTTTCCAGTTTATGGTTTTGACTAGAAAAAAAAATCGAAGAACAACTTCAAAAGCTCATGAATATGATGCAGGAAATGAAATCCGAACAAGACGAGATGAAATCTGGACAAGATGAGATAAAAAAAGACATGAAATCCGGACAAGCCGATTTAGAGAAGAAAATTGAAGCCGGACAAGCCGATTTAGAAAAGAAAATTGAAGCCGGACAAGTACAGATGAAAGCGGATTTAGAGAAGAAAATTGAAGCCGGTCAAGAAGAAATGAAATCGGGATTGGAGAAAATGGAGACTGCTTTGGGAAAATTAGAGAAATTCGAAAAGAGTGTGCAGGAAAATCAAGAGATAATGGAGAGAAGAATGTCGCTCCTAGAAGAAAGTCAAGAGAAAAACATGAAAGAATTACGTGAAGAATTTAATAATAAAATTGAGGAAACGATTGAGAACAAGTTAGAAGAAAAACTGGATAGTTTAGTAAAGCTAGGAAAGGTACCTGAAACCATGAGGTCGTCGTCACGCCGCCCAGCAGTGAAATTAACGCCTTATGACGGAAAGACACCCTGGGAAGCATACAAGACCCAATTTTTAATCGTCGCCAAAGCCAATGGTTGGAGCGAGTCCGAGAAAGCGAACCAACTGGCCGCTTCCCTTAGCGGAGATGCAATTAACGTATTGCAAACTATTGGAGCGACGAAGATAGGAGATTTTGACGCCCTCGCAAGTGCCTTGAGATGAAATTCGGAGAGAAGTGCCAGAAAGAATATAGTAGAATCCAACTTAAGTCAAGGATGCAGAGATCTGGCGAGACCCTTCAACAGCTTGCTTCGGACATAGATAGACTGTGTCATCTAGCCTACATGGACCACCTTGATAATGTCCGAGAAGAAATAGCCGTGCGTCATTTTATTGAAGCCGTCCGGGATCCAGAAACACAAAAGGCACTCATGTTGGAGGATTATCAAGATTTGAAGTCTGCTCTGGTGTTCACAATGAAGCTAGAGGCGGTTTAGGCCGCTTTCCTATAAACTTGGGGGAAAGAAGAGTGATTGATCACGCATCTGGGGAGGAAAAGTGGGCGGAAAATAGGGGTCCTGTAAAAAATGCACTTCCTTTTGTCCAGGTTGAGCTACTTAGTCCAAAAACGGTGAAAGAAGTGTTTCCTCTCCCCTGTTTGAAATAACAAGCAGAGTGGGGTGAGCGCCATTTTTCACCCACACACGAAACAGAGGCAGGCGTATACCGGATTGAACGGGAGAACTGTGAGGGATATTTTACTGTATCAAATCCCATATAGAATTTTTCATTTACAAAAAAGGTGTCTTCATTTTCTTCGTTTTTACCTAAATTAATTGAGAACCAAAATCATAAAATATTTCACGTTTCTATATAAGACTTTGATTGAATTAACCCTTTATGAATTAATTCACAGTAAGTTTTACATTAAGTAAGTATATAAATTTGCAAAATTGGTTAAAACGGGGCAAAATTTGATAAAACTTGTGCCAAGTCTTTTATATTAATTCGTACTTATCAATGCCGACTTCACGCGTTCAAAAAAGTAATAACAATAATAATAATCTTTATTTAACCGCTTAGAGAACTTAAGCAATTCTAAATAATAGTTGGGCAAAATTTTCCAAAATTATGTCATTTAGATATCGCAGTCCATATTGCCTATGTTGTATATTTCTTTTCAAATTATTTAGGTTTTGCGGTTAAGGCAGATCTACACAAGGGTTGTCTGCTTAATTAAGGCATGCCTTGGGCGGTGGACTTTTTGAAGGGTTCTAACCCGAATTCACGTTACAGCTGGAGAAAACGGCCGCGCGGTAGGCCAGAACCCTAGACTTATACACTTCGGCCGTTTACTAATTGTCATGAAATTAGTAAAAATTATTTATACTACTTTGTAAAAGGTACTTGATTAATTTTTATTTCATCAATTTATATCTCATAAAACTCTCTTCTTTATAAAACTTAATAGCTTATTAAACTTTGAAGATAAACTGAAAAAAAAACTTGCTGAAATACGCAAGAATGATGAATTATAAATATTTAGAAGGATAACTTATCAAATATTGAACTTCATATATGAATAAAATACAGCCAGATAAAAAAGAATGCAAAGAATCTATTATAACAATTAATATAACTGGATGTAAAACTGTGAGAGTATTATTAAGAAAAGGGAAAATACTATTCACTTGCCCTCAACAAATAAAACATTTTTGCATAAAATACTTTGTATTGCATTTAAAAAAATATATAAACAAATAAATATTTTAAAGAAACCTTAATGCTTAGAAAGCATTTAAAAACACAAGCTATTGGGAATGAGACAAATTGTTTAAACGAAGGGGTTATAAAATATTCTTGTTTAAATTAAGCTAATCTGGTAGTGAATAGTTTTTTAAAAATAATATTTTCTCAAGACGCAGACAGTTTTTTCTTTTTCTTTAAAGGGAACGATTAAAATGACCCGTCAAATAAATGTTTAAAATAAAAAGTTTTGGGGACAGAGAGGGGACACGCGCCCCCCAATTGCTACTCTTACAGTTCATATGTTTAATATACTTAAGAAAACTTTAGCTTTCTCAAGAAGAATTATCACCGCTCCCAGACCACTGAAAATTCGGAGGGACACATGAAAGATTTGAGGGGGTCACATATTGAAATAACAGCAGAAAAGGTTAATTTCTTTTAAATTTTAAAACAGATGTTTGTTTAAAAATAAGATAACGTGTTCTTCTAATAATTCCCAAACAAAGTCATCCATATTCAAATTCTTGTATTCGTATTCTCGGATATGAGGAAAAAATTATCCGTTTCATATCCGTATCCACGGATATAAAAACAAACTATTCGTTTTCATATCCGTATCCGCCGATCTACCTTTAATGACGATACAGCACACCGCTAAGGTCAAAATGTGGTCAAAAATGGACACTCTTTTTTTCGTATCAAAATAGCTGGGTAACAGGTGTCGGGAACGTTTTTCCCCCCTACTCCCTGTGACCCTGACTCGCGGCGAATTTTTAACTGATCCCCCAGCTAGCGCGAGGAAGAGCAGAGGAACTTCCGTCAAGTTGGGGGATGACAGTTTTTATACCAAATGTCGTATACACCCTAGAGGCAGCTCAGCGGGCCGTGAGAAAAGATCGGCATGCTGTTAGAGCGGTCACAGTCCAAGAGGGAGCTGACAAAGACACAGAGAGAGTCGAGAACAGGTTGAAGAGAATTGAAGATCTCATAGAACGAAAATTAAGATCTGATAGAAAGAGAGATTGCCCGAAGACAGTAAAATGCTGGAAGTGTGGCGTCGAGGGACATTACAAAAGTATTGTGGTCGAAAGTCTCATGACCAGCAAGAGAACTCTAAGAACATGAAGGAGGGAAACTAGGAGGTGGCCATCACGCGGGGCGGAGTTTGCCAGATAGTCTAAAGCCCCACCTAAAAGTCTTGCAGATTTCATCAGTGAATGGCAGCAGTAATTGACTCTTCGTACTGGGATACGTTAATGGTTCCCCTTGCCACATGGTGATTGATACTGGAGCGAATGTAACCATCATATCTGGATGATGGCCAAGAAATTAATTTGAAGATAATCTGGCTTCCGCCCTCGCTAACCCTCCAGACTGTAACAGGTGACAAGATCGAAATGAGCGGAAAGGCGCAAGTGGAAATCACATTTGGGAATGCCAGATACAACCATGTGGTATATGTCGCCAATATTACGGACTCTTATTCTCGGACTGGACTTTTTAAAATCACACAAATTTAATTTGGACTTTAAGAATAATGAGCTTCGTTCAGACTCGGAAGAAATAGCTGCGTTCGATATCAAAAATGAAACTGTTTTACCTGTTCAGCAAATAATAGCCCAGACTGATATCACTCTACCTCCCAGAACTGATTCCATAATTTCTGGTACAGTGACAGAAAGCAATAAATTCCGTTTTGGATTAATCGAAGACCCAAACAAAAGTGATTCTGTTAGAGGAGTACTTGTGGGAGCAACACTTGTGGACTTGTCGAGAACAGAAATTCCAGTTAGAGTAGCAAATGTGACGGACAAGTCGAAGGTGATAAAGAAAAATGAAGTGTTGGCGACATGCACTCCTGTTACCTGCATTAATAAGAACATCAGCCAAACGATAGCTAAATCATCCGAGTGCCTGACGAGTTATTACAAGACGTGGAGTTAACGACAGAACAGAGGAGCGCTGCGGAGAAAGTGACAGGTGAATTTGAAAACCTCTTCTCCCATACTTCCGGTGACTTTGGTCGGGGCCATCGCTAAGCAACGGGCCTGCTTATGAGTTGCCATCGCTAAAAATGAGTTTATCATTGAGGCCTGTTTTCCCCAGTCACAGTATTCTATTTTATTATTCTAAGTATTATAAATGTTATATTATTTTATTATTTTAAAAGAATTTTTTTATACTTTTGTCGTACTAAAGAACTTTAGATGTAGGTAATCGTTTTGTGAATCTTGCGCCATTTTCTTCCATGAAAATTTATCCTAAAATTCGAACATTTTGCTCTGAATGTAAAGGTAAGTGAACGCTTATAATGTATTTAGAAATTCTAAAAATATGTATGTAAATCATGTTTAGTGAATAATTACTCATGTGTAATTTATAAATAAATTATTTTAATCAGAAATCGTATTACTTGAGTAGTTTTTATTCTTGTAAATAAGCATGACGTTGTGATACTATTTAGACAATTTAATTTTGCCAGTTGAAAATGTTATTTATCAGTTATACATGCCTTGATTATGTGATTAAGACTTACATCTGGTACAGTGCAGAAATACAGTAAATTATAAATTATTGATTTTTGCCCGTTTATATAGAAACTTCAAATGTAGTTAATATATTTTGTACAAGCGTTCATTATGCTTGCTCAATTCCCAAGTTCGATTGAGAAAGCGACAAAAGAATAATATATACTACATGAAATGTCTTTATTAAAGAATAATTAATTTAGGGATCGCGCTATAGAGCGTATTTTATCAATTTTCCCCAATATACAGGATATCCCGAAAACACTGAAATGCGCTTTAATACATCATTTGTTAAAGACTAATCTTGAATTGTTTAAAATAACGTAGGAAGTACGACTACGTTCATGAAATATTCATTCTAAAAATGTTTTTCTCATCTGTGTATTTAGTTATTTTAAAGTATATTAAATATCCACTTGTGAAACTAAAATAAGCAATCGTGAATCATGAGAGTAAGCGCTACTTTGTTTTTCCTTCAAATTATATGCATCTATTGTCTTTATGTAAATGTGTATCACAGCAAACAAATTAATCATGAGTTCGTACTTGAATTAGTAACACAATTACTACTTAAAACTACATTAAATAACGTTTGAAAGCACTGGGAAGCTTAAGAAATGCCTGATGTATACGTGAAGACTCGAGCATCCGTAGGCCTCTTTGGATGACTCATCAAAATACACGCGCAGGCCCGTTACTAATTGCGAAAGGTCCCGCTTTGGTCGTACAAAGTTAACGCAACACAGGATAGATACAGGCAGCCATTCTCCCATCAAGCAACATCCTAGGCGGCTGCCGTTTGCTAAGAAAGAAGAGGTGGGGCAGGCTTTTAGAGGAGATGCAGCGTGATGACGTCATCGAGCCATCGACTAGTTCCTGGGCCTCGCCGATTGTTTTGGTCCGAAAGAAGGATGGTTCCACCCGGTTCTGCGTTGACTATAGACGTCTGAATGACATTACCAAGAAAGACAGCTACCCTCTTCCCAGGATAGACAACACATTGGACACTTTAGCGGGAAATGAATGGTTTTCCACTCTGGATCTGAAGAATGGCTACTGGCAAGTAGAAATCCATCCCGACGACCGTGAAAAGACTGCGTTCACCACGGGACAAGGATTGTGGCAGTTCAAAGTTATGCCTTTTGGACTCTGCAACGCACCGGCTACATTCGAGCGTCTAATGGAGATAGTGTTGAGAGGACTTCTTGCGAAGCATGTCTTGTTTATTTGGACGATATCATCATCATCGTCGGAAAGACTTTCGAAGAGCATCTCGAGAACATCCGAAGGGTGCTGAAAAATACATCCTAGTTGTCATTGACTATTTCTCTAAATGGCCCGAAGCGTTTCCTATTCCCGATCAAGAAGCTACGACCGTAGCAGAGGTATTAGTACAAGAATGGATTTCCAGGTATGGAACCACTCTGCAAATTCATTCCGACCAAGGAACGAATTTTACCTCTGCAGTCTTTAAAGGACTATGTCAACTTCTCGGAATAGGCAAAACCCAGACCATAGGCGTAATCTGGGGCGGCAAGGGGGGGCAATTGCCTCTGCAGTTGTAAAATTTGCCCCCCTAGTCTAGTCGTGTAAAAATTGCCCCCTAATCTCGATCTGCAAGTCAGGGGGCATCAGTTATGATTTTGAATACAGATCATGCATTTATAACCCAAATATACTATCAGATTCTAAAAAAAAATTTTTTTGCCGTGCAAAAATCAACAAAAGAATAGAATCACAGAAGCTTTTCAACCCAACAGGAACGATGGCAGATTCTACCAAATGGCCAAGCTATAGGTAATTTCTCAGGAACGCAAAAATCAAGGGGCAGCGATTTTAACCCTTTATTAGGCAGTGGTAAAATACTTACCACCTACGGTCTATTAAATACAGAAATCAATTGTCATTAGTGATTTTTCCGATTTTTGTTCAGTTATATTGGATGTATATTTTTTTCATACGTCTATATTCTAAATAATAATTGGCTTATGAATTTTTCTTTCATTCGCAATTTTAAGGAAAGCTCGAATAATGACTCGAAAATTGAGCATAAGAATCATCGCTTTTAATTATATATTTTTGCGTTTAATTCCGTGTACAAGCAGCAGGTAGATTTCCGACTTTGATTTTGTGCATAATTAATGTATTCTCCTGCAAAATTTCTATGTTTGTTTAGTACTTGTTTCTCCAATTTTCACGTAGGATATTATAGTAGAGGAAAAATATATGAATAAATTCTAAAAAATGGGCCAGAAAAATTCCACGTAATTTCGACTCTCGGCACATACCCTCGCCTTATAAAGGGTTAAACTTGTCTGAAATCAATTGTTCTGCGTTAGAAAAAAAAGACCTGTTGCTGTAAATAGTGGGCAAAAAGAGGTTATTTTCACAGGCAATGACGCAATCAGAGTTCATGTCACCCGGGGCAAACCATAATTAGTGTCGTGTGCTCCCTCGCATGGAACCGTGCCCCATCCAAGAAATTATAACTGATTTTGGCATTCCTTTTAGAATGTCTACCGGTCAGTGGCGGCTCCTCCATTTGAGCACATGAGCACGTGAACCCCCAGAGGAAAAACTAAAGAATAAACACATTAACAAATTCAATTAAAAAAAATATATTAAGTAATATTTAAGTAAATTTTTGTGAATTTAAAACATGAGTTTTACTCTCCCCCCACCCCCCACTATCATTAAACGGGTTTATTATAGCTAACGCACTGTACTGTAGGCCTTTTCGTCGCTCGCATGTGCGATCGACCGACTGGCCCTCTCAACCGGTCTCTGAGGAAAGACGCCGAGAGATAGCGGGAGAAACGGAGGCGCTTCCGTTGGCACTCCGTTCGCACAAATTTATTGTGCTCACAGCAGATTTTTTTGCCGTTATTTCCACCGGATTCTCTCTTGGTTTGTTGTGTTCGGTTACTTAATCCATTTTCTTATTATTTTCTTTATTTTTATGATTTTTCACTACAGTATTTTTTTATGAACTAGTGTAAATAACTAAGGTGGGAGTCAGATAAGTGTTTCGGAGCAGCAGCAATGACATTTTTCAATATGAAAAAAAAACGTTGAAAAAAAATTGAAATAAAAAATCAAGATAATATTTTTGCTAAAACTTATCTTGGTGACGAAAAGTAAGTCCCAAGATGACTCGTTTTCTTTCAGTTGCGTGCATTGTTTTTCTTTAACTGCTGGAAATGCAAATATATTTTAACTTGTAAGGTGCGTCTAGGGGCGTAGTCAAGGGGGGGTTAGGGGGGTCATAACCTTCCCACATGAGAATTTTTTTGCAATACAAAATGTATATTCTTCACTACATTATCACACACACGTATACATATATATGACTTGTAGTAGTTGTAACCCCCCCCCCCCCCATGAAAAATTTCTGGCTACGCTCCTGGGTGCGTCGTATCTGCAAGTTTAATTTTCGAAATTTATTTTGTGAACCTCCATTTAAATAACCCACGAGCCGCCACTGCTCCCGGTGCTTCTCCCCACTTACCCCCCCCCCCCTCTTTTGTTGCCGCCCTGTCACAGGTTGGGGCCAGTTTCTCATTTATATTTTAGTGAACCTAATTTTGGTGTTTGAAGGTCAGTAGCAGAGAGACAATACACTTTTATGATCGTGCCCAACTTACTTGACTTGACAGACTAATTGCAAATTCAAATGCGACGCAGTTTAAGAGAACAAAAAACGGTCTGCGATTTTATGATTTATATCTGCTGCCAGGGCCGCAACTAGGGGCACGTGCCCCAGACTTGGTAGGGGCTCCAAAATAAGTTATGGTTCCATTGGAGGGTCCATTCTAGTTGGTTCGTCGTGAGAGACGTAAACTCTAGTTGCAGTACTAAGTCAGTATTTCGATACCTTTAACCCTTTTAGATTTCCATGCATTAGAAAAAATGCCAACAAATCAATCACCTCATTACTTCCTACTACAGATGAGACGGGCTCAGCCCGAGCCCGAGCCCCGGCCCGAACCGGGTTCGGGCTCTGTAATTCACAACTGCGTTCGGGCTCGTGAAAAATTTCTTCTTTATTGAACATACTCCTTGAAACAGATTTTAAAAAGTGATTCATGAGGAAAATAAAAGTACTTATTAAAAAAATAGGGGCATGGGCGCCTAGAAGGTGCGTGAAGCTATTTGGGTATTTTATAACGGCGACTTATATTACTTAGTCATGAGATCCGACATTATTTGATAGACATCCATATAAAGAATTAGAAAGTGCGTTGAGAGTTTGCAACTATATTTGTCTTTAATTTGCATAAACGGCAAAATTTATTGTATTCTATCAATGAAGTAATTGATTTTTTTAAAAAAATCTTTAGCTGAAATTTCGGGCTCGGGCTCCGGCTTAAATAATATTGCCCGGGCTCGGATTAAAAGTCCTCGGGCTCGGGCTTCAAAAAATGAGCCCGAACTCATTTCAACTTCCTACTAGCAACATTGCTCCCGAGCACTACAGAGAAGCAACGTTCGACACAGAAGGGGGACCTTCACAGCTATTGTTTATAACGATTTGCTGATGTACATATAATTCTATTTTCTAGCATTTCAAAAAATTCGTTTAAAAGTCTAGCTAAGATAATATCTCAGAATATTAGTTTTCTTTAATACATAGTATATGTACATTCACCTAATTTATACACCCTCCCCCCTTTATTTTCGACAAAACGTCTTCAACTCAAAAATTTACATAATTTATCAGGAGTCGATCCAGGAATATTTTCCAGGGTCCCACTTTTGTAAAAACTGCATAATTTTGTGAATTTCAGCACTTATTTTGTGAATTTTCAAACCAAATTTTAATAAGTCACTTTTTTTATTAATTGATAAAACAAATTAAAATATAGGGTAAAATGCCAGTGAAGGGCAGTATTAATCGACTGTATTTTCGTGAAGGAGTTCCGTTTAAATCTATTGTAATTTTGTGAAAGGGCTACAAAACGGACCCAATTTTTGTTTGTATCGACCCCTGTCCCCCGCTTATGCCGAGCTTTTGGTTAATGAAATCACGCTAAAAGTCGTTCCAGATCCTCAAATTATTAAATATCTTTTTCCACATTACTTTTCTAAAAATATTTACAATATCACCCCCCCCCCACCCACCCAAAATAAATAAATAAATAAATAAATAAAATAAAAGATAAAATAAAAATAGAAGATAAAATAAAAATACTCTGGACTCTTAAAAATTAAAAATTTTCTGTCCAAGTCAAGGAAAAACACGAACATTGAGCTCAGAATGCTGTAAATTTAACAGGTCGCTAGCATTAAAGAAAGTGCCGCGGGAAAAGAGGTTACAGAAAATAGAAAATGTGCAGTGCAATGAGTTTCATTGTAATGTACTTCAAGCCTAGCAAGAAAAGCGTCATTCTAACAAAGCATAAAATGATCGTTTTTCTGGACCTATAAACAAAACATAAGAACATGTTGTCATCACTAAATGACCATTAAGATTCTGTGAAAAATTGGAGTGATTTAAATGCCGAACGCGGCCCTTTTATCTCCCGTTAACTCGAAAATCAGTCACATCTGTGTTCACTTAAATAGACTAGGACCAGTTTTCCCCGCAAGCATATTGGCTTTGTGAGAGAAGGGAGCTTTAAAAATTTTTGTATGTAACATGATGTTTTATATTTCAAGTCTGTTGTTAATCTTTCGCTACCTGGTTGGGGGGAAAATATCCGACGAAGAACACGGAAGATGTCCAAGAGGGTTGGAGGGATTATTGAATGAGCTGCAAAGAATGGATTACAAAGAGCTAAGCTAAATAAATGATGTCTGTGTGTCAAGTTTGGTTAAGTTAAATGAATTTTACCAGCCGAATATCTGTATCCTGCAGTGAAATATTAACTTGTTTTGTGTATGAGTACAGGTAAGTAGTTTTCGTAATTTTCTTGCCAACCCCAGCAGCACACTTACGTTCCAAGTACGAACTGTGAACGATCAGTTTAAACGTTCACGGTACGTAAACAAAAAAACGCTCTACTAACGTCTATGTGTCCGGGCAGCCGACGTGCTTAAAACGTAGAAAACCGGTTCAAATAATGTACTTCCCAAACTCATCCAGAACCATTAAATGCTTCGGTAGGACGTTCACACTGTGTTTAAACTACGTTTTCTCGCTCCGATAGCACAGCAAATTTGCACCAATCTTGCAGTAAGCTTGATTTATCAAGTCAATAAACTTGCATGAAGCTTGATTATTTCAAGCGAGTAAGCTTAATGCAAGTTTGAATCAAGTGTTCAAGTTTACACTTGCCTAACTTGCATTAAGCTTGACATAGCAAGCTTGATTCAAACTTACTACACTCTAAAAAATTTTCCTTTAAAAAAAATCCTAAATACATGGGGCGCCGAACTCGCCCATATATATATATTATATTTTTCCCCCTCTACCCTGAAACCTCAAGTTATTTTAATCTGTTTCCGGCTAGTGTCCGCGACTGGGTTCGATCTCGGTACCTAAAGTGTGCGAAGCAAGCGTCCTATCCACAATGCAAATATGACTCGAGGAGAAATGACTAAAGTTTGAAGTGACTGCTATGGTTGTCACGCCGTTGTTTGGGGAGATTGATCAGTATTTCCCATGCCGAAATACATCTCTTATTTTTCCATAGGATGAATCAAAATTAAAATAATGTTATATGTGATTTATAGACTCTACTACTAGGGAAATAAGCATAATATAAACTTAAAAGCAGCACACGTTTTAAAACTTTCAATATCGCAACACCCATGTTGGGCAATATTGGCCAATATCGAGACAAACGACTGATTTTTAAATCAATTTTGTAGTATATTTGTATTTTATTTTGAAGAATTTCAATATTTGGAAATACAGAATCTTTTTTTTATTCTATGGTCAAGTACATTTATGACTGATGATAAATTATTTGTTATGTGGCTTTCCAAATCAAGAAGTAATGAAGTTGTACTCAAGCTTGACAGTTCAAATAACTTCAATTCGGTGGGAAAATATTGGCTGACTCATTTTTTTGTGTGATCTCCAAGCTTGTTGCAAACTTAAAATGAATTGAACTGTCAAGCTTGCATAAATACGTCAAATTGAAAGAAATGTCAAGCTCTTTTTAAGCTTATGTGCTATCTGGGAGTAACACAAATTGTAAATTATGCAAAAACAAAATACGACTAACAGCAATATCACGAGGAATACAAAATGATTTTGCCGCTTGCTTGCCCCCCCCCCCTTGCGCAACTCAACACCGGGATGTTGCCAAACAGGGGTCTGTAAACCTTTATTAGACGCCAAGAGAACGACTCATTCTGACGTTTCAGGAATAATAAACTCAACGCGTCTAGTAGAACGTATTGTTAAACATTGCTTTTAAACTTAGTACCACCAGTACTTTTGTTATGCGCTGAGTATGACGATTTATGAGCACTGCTTTTGAACGGTTTCACCAGCACTTCTGATGCACGTCAAGTAGGACGGGTTACCAGGCATAACTTTTGAAGGGTATCAACAGCACTTCTGTTATACGTCGAATAAAACGTGTTATTAGGCATAGCTTTTGAACGGTAATACCAGCACTTCTGCTGCACGTCGAATAGAAAGAGTTATTAGGCATTGCTTTAGAACGGCATCATTAAAACCCCTGTTGCACGTCCAATAAGACGTTATTTATTCACAGTTTATGGCAAAAGATAGCTTAGTACAATTTTAGAACGTTATACAGAACGTACAAACTTTACCTGAACGCTTTTCTTACTATTCTGAACGTTACTAGACGTTCATAGAACATTCTTGTGCTGCCTGGGAAATCGGTAAATTTTAAATAAAGTATTAGTCCAGAGAAAATACTACAAAGTACTGATCATTTGGTTTTTTCTGTCAGGAATTCGTTAAGGAGACGACATCCATTATAATTGCGCTTTGAGGGGGAAAATGAAGTTTTGTTTAAATTAAAAATGATGCCTCTCCTTTTGGAAAGACCATTTGAAAATTAATGTCGGCCGCTTCAGTTTTTGACCGTCAAATGTTTCTTGACAGTCAAGCCCTGCTGTGGCTGTGGATTTTTTTTTTTTGTAGTGAACACATAGATTTGCAATTTCCAATCCTTCCAATGAACTTTGTTTTCGACGTACACACAGACTTTACCGCTAAAAGCTGATTCGGTCCCCAGTGATACCAGTGGCTGTGGAGTTGATTTGATAAAATGGGAAAAAAATAAGCCCTTTTATCTATTTTATTAATTATACTTTTTGCACTATTTACATTTTGTTTTCAAGAGTTAAAAATAACTGTTCTCAAATTTCATCCGTTTTAGTACAGTATTTTTTCCAATGTTATAGAAGAAATATTTTATGATTTATTAATGACTATGTCACTATTTCTCAACCCCTTTATTGAAAATTGTCCGAAAACTGTGTCCCAAAAATGCGACATAAAAGTAGGAATAAATTATTGAGTATTGAATTGTTTATTTTTTTATTGTGCAATGTCTTATCCTCCTGAATTCCGTATCCCTCGATAAACATTTATCTACTTACATGCGACATAAATGTAAGAATAAATTGAGTATTGAACTGTTTATTTATTTACCTTTTTTTTGTGCAATGTCTTATCCTCCTGAATTCTGTATCCCTCAATAAACATTTACCTACTTAACTGTAATTGTGCTCGCGCACGCATTCTTTTTACTTCTTCTATACTTTTTTCACTTTGCGTAAATACGGGTTAGGACCCTTTAGAAAGACCCCCACGGAGGGCACCCACCCATCGGCCTAGATCCCACGCCTAGCTAATTGGCTGTAATCCCACAAACACAAACAAATCTATACTTTTTTCCTTCTTGATATTACCTTGTTATGTGATGTGCCTGTTTCTTCCATTCTAATACAATGTTATGTTAAAATCCCACGCTTACTATGTTTGTGCCATAACTCTGCTAGCATTTCTAAAAGGTTATGGACACCAGATGGATTAATTTATTTATTTGCTGATTGTTAACGTTCGTGTCAAGGCTGCATCATTCATCTCAAAATGGCGACTGGAAATTGGCGAATTAAAATGCTGAATAAAGATAATTACGAAACATTGAAAATGCAAATGAAAGCGCTTTTAATAAAGAATGATGCCTGGATTTATGTATCAGGTTCAAAGCCTAAACCTGAAGTTTTGGAAAATGACGAAAAATCACAAGAAGAGTTCGATACGTGGGTCCAAATGGACGAAAAAGCAAAAGCAGATATAATTCTGTGTATATCGCCATCTGAACTGTGAACTTAAACAAATAAAAAATTGTGACACTTCATCAGATGTCTGGAAAAAAATGAGAGAAATCTATCAGTCTAAAGGATCTGCTCGTAAAGCTGCATTACTGAATCTTTAATTCAATATAAGATACCCGACTCGTCTAATGGAATTCACGACCATTTGAGAAAATTCTTCGACATAGTGGGCAGACAGACTTTCAGAAATGCATATTAAAATAGACGACGACCTGCTGACTGTAATGCTGTTATATAGCCTCCCTTCTACTTTTGACAATTTCCGATGTGCTATGGAATCAAGAGATGAGCTTCCGAAGCCAGAAATACTCAGAATCAAACGCCAGGCGTAACGATGATAGACAAGCGGAAGACTCAGGTGCTTTCGTGGCTGCTCCTAGAAAACCTGCGTCTAAAAATAAAAATTATGGAAAATACTCGGGCCAGCCGACTTATAAAATTAAGGATGCATCAAGAATAACTTGTGAAAGGTGTAAACGCACCGGACACTGGGCTACCGAATGTGAAAGTGGAAAAAAGAATAATTTTAGACATAAGCCTAACAGCCTAGGATTCTTATCCACTCTGGATGACTCGCCAATAGGGTTACCAGGCGAAATCCAGCAACCCTACTCGCCTAAAGCTTTCTCAACAATATCAAATAACGAAAAGAAAAAATTTTGGTGTGTTAAGATAGATACTAAAAATTATATAAGTTACTTTAGTTATCATCGACCGACGTTTGCAATTGCGAGGAAAGATCAGAAAAACTTCCTACTTCCAGTCGATGAAAAAAATGTAAAGGAAGAAAAAAAGAAAAAGGAAAAGGGGTGAGAGATAAAATGACATATGCAATTAATATCGTTTTAATATGGCAATAATGAAACTAAAACATTAGGGGGGTTCAGGGTCCCCTGACGAGGCTCGAAGACCGAATTTATAGTTTATACATATACATATATATGTGTGTGTGTGTGTGTGTGTGCGGGGGGGGGGACACGCATATATGGACTTTCATTTAAAATGACTTTTGCCCCCCCCCCAGTTTCGAAGCCCAACTTATGCCCATGACCCAGACTACGCCTTTACACCCACAATCCGACGGCATGGTGGAGAGGTTCAATCGCACAATTTTGAACCTCTAACTCCTGGTATCTAGGAATCAAGAGGACTGGGACAAGAAACTCCCCCTCTTCCTGCTGGCCTATAGGAGTGCCGTCCATGAGACTACCGGCTTCACACCTTCCCAGATGCTGTTCGGCAGAGATCTTCGTCTTCCCGCCGATCTAGTGTTCGGCCGCTCTCCAGATGCGCCTTCATCGCCAGAAGAGTACATGGAAAATATTCGGGCACGGTTTGAAGAAGTGCATCATTTTGCTCGGGAGCGGATCAACTTGAACACGGAGAAAATGAAGACTCGCTACGACACGAAGGCTACGGGACATGACTTCAACGTAGGTGACAAAGTTTGGCTATGGAATCCTACTCGACGGAAAGGCCTGTCTCCCAAGCTCCAATCGCCGTGGGATGGTCCTTACACAGCCCTAAACCGACTGAATGACGTCATCGTGCGGATTTGTAAGTCACCTAACTCGAAACCAAGAGTGGTACATTACGATCGGCTAGCCGTTTACCGCGGTGGTAATTAGTTATTTGAATATCAGACCATGGTCACTATGGCGTAATTCCTCCTTTCTTTCAGCTCTCATTTCTTTCCTGTCTTTCTCTTCTCTTCCTCTTTCTTCAACTCTCTTTCACTCACTACTTACGCCATGTTTAGTGTACATATTTGTAATATATTGGTTTTTATTAATGTGTATTTGTTTATTACATTTATTACTTATTAGAGTAATTATTTATTATGTATGTTATTTATTTATTAGTGTGTATTTGCTTATTGTGTTCACTTTCTTATATTATTATTTGCTTAAATTGTGTTTTTAAGATCCTGTTAATGGTTATACACTGTAGATACTTGTGTGACCTCCTAACTGGGGATTGTACTGCCCGGGACGTGCAGTCTTGGGAAGGGGGGCAATGTTACGAATTTTCGGGGCAACCCGCTGCTCTGGGGCTTCAAATAGTTAAAAATTCGTATTCTACGCTTTAAATAGATAAATTTTACTTTTTGTTGCATCAAAATCGGTCCACTAGAACCGGAGATACGGAGGTTTCGGTTTTCCATTGTTTTCTACGGAGGTTCTAGAAATCTCGAGAAATATTGGTCCTTGGGCTTAGATCTCTTCACTTTTGGGAA
Organism: Cheiracanthium punctorium; assembly: GCA_038373885.1. Lineage (NCBI taxonomy): Eukaryota > Metazoa > Arthropoda > Arachnida > Araneae > Cheiracanthiidae > Cheiracanthium > Cheiracanthium punctorium. Next base: position 406,168 of record JAWZYV010017120.1, on the reverse strand, counting down.
CTTATTTTTGGCGCCAAATTTGGCATATTTCCCCAAAAGTCGCCAATCTGGGCGACATTTTGGTCATTTGGTGCGTTTTTCCCTATGGGGCCTGTAAAGCTGCTTTTGCTGCATTAAAATAAAAAAACCTAACATTTCTCTTCTATGATGCAATCAAAATTCCCGCTTTATCTGGAATCTTCGAGAAATAGTCTTTTCTAGAAGCTCCTCGCAGCTTCTGCTTCGGCTATATATAGAAGCGCGCTGCCCCGAGAGTTCAGTCCGAGTTGATCTCTTGCCCAGTGAGTTTGCTGTATTACGCTTTGTATTGACGCTACAGAAGCAGTGTTTTGACTTGCTTTGCGAAGCTGTTCTTTAAGTGCTGTGTGTAAATTCTTGATCGCCGAGTCTTGAGAGACTGTTTGTGTTATCTCTCGCATATTTTCACTGAATTTTTGCCAGTGAATGTGTTTTATTTTGTGTGAAAAATACAGCATTTGTGAGAGCTTCAGATCTAAGCGGACTGTAAAAAGCGCATCACTGTTTGATTGTGCTTGAGAACTTTTGTACGGCTGATTGTTCGGCGAAATTCCAGAAGCAATAAAGTTTGTGTTCCCTCCTGACAAGTGACTTTTTACACCAACTGGACTTTAGAACGACGAACCCAGAAACGAGCAGAGTAGTTCTGCAACAATATATTTCAAATACTTTTTACCATTAAACATGGATTAAATTTCTAGTGATATCTGTGTATATATAATTACTAGGGATCGACCGATACCACATTTTCGCCGATGACCGATACCGATACTTAACCTATAAATCCATTTTCAGAAATAGCTGATACCGATACTTTTAAGTTATGGTATCGGCCGATACCGATACTTTACATAATTTAATGTCATTTAAACCTACATCTGTGTTTTGGGCAGTTTTTGTAACGAGAGTGTAGTTCGCGTCAAAATGAATAACAGTATGATGAAATTTGAACCCAGTAGAAAGCATTAAAAAGCAGTGGATACACTGAAGTGTGAATTTACAGTAGTTCTAGTCTTTCTTTTTTATTCAATAATGCAGACGAATGGCCGACTTTATAAAAAGCTGAGCACTGGGAAGCGTCTTAGTGTGCAGATTCAGAATTCTTTCTCCTCGCGTAGCTGTCGATCTAGTGGTCTAGAGTTTTGGGCGATTTTCTCCAGATGTTACGTGAATATGCGTTAGACTCCCTTAAAACGTCCTCTGCCCAAGTCACCCCCTATAGGTAGATGCTCCTCATTTAGGCTTGATAGAACACAAACACGGGGGGGGGTTAGAGGGATATATTAATAAGATAATCCAATACCAGTGCCGACTGGTGCAAATATTTAAATCAATTTTTCTCAACCTCTATTTTGTCGCCTAATTGTTGCTATGAGCCAGATAAAAGGTTTCCATATTAGACCCAAAACAGCTTCCTGCTTGCTCTTACTATATGTGTCTGTTTTTGGTTCATGCCTCGATTTTGTGCTTACAAAAGTAAACACATGAAATTTATTCAACTTCAAAGCTTGCAAGTTTTATTTAGATTTTCTTTTATTATAATTCTTTCACATATGAAAATATTTTTTAGATTCCTTAAACTGCATTAAATTGTGACTAATAAAATATCTGAAGTTCTATAAGCTAAATAGAAACAAATTCCTCAAACGTATTTCGAAGGCTGAAATATTACACTTTAACACACATATGGGCAACGGCCGGCCCGCGGAACATTTGAAAACTCCGTATAAACCATTCAATATCCCATATAAATCCCAACGGCCCGCGACTTCGCTAACATCCTAAAGTTTGGTCCACAACTTTTCAAAGGTTGCACATACCTGCTTTAACATTTTAAAGGTCATCATCCCCTGAAATATCAAACGATGTCAAGGACCCTCTCCCCCATCAATTTTGATATCTATATCATTAGTCTAAGAGCCAGCTTAAATCTGACAACACATTTTTTACGGTATCTGAAATTTCGTCCAGTGAGACTTCTATACCCAGTAAACAAGCAATGGGTACTAGCTAAGCCCGGCCGTGGTAGGTTTGGGGTCCCTCAGGTGAGTCAGGTATGAAAATTAAGTAAATTTTTAAAGTATTTTACGGCGTCTGCCGTTTTAATATGTTATAATATACCGCTAGAAAATTTGAAAAATAACTATTTCTGCTGATTTAAAAGGTTGCAACATCCTGGCAGCCACTTTTCAAAATTCGAAAAAAAAATTTAAGTATTTTACGGCGTCTGCCATTTTAATATATTATTTATTGAACTATTTTAAGCTAATATTGAAAATGGCTGACATTTTTTTCGGTTTTAACTATCCGGTTTACAGCGAAACATTACCTGCAGTCTATGCTTAGAAAACATGTGGTAAAGTAAGAGTAATAGTTTATGCTTGACGCAATTTGCTTCCCATGTAGCACCACGTGCGCTGGATGACGTCCCGCGGTTCTTTTCCCCCTGGGTGACCGCGAAAAACCTCGACACTTCGAGAACAGATTCGTAGATGAGCAGACCGATTTCTGCTTGGGGGCCCAAAAAGGGCATTAGATTGAATCTGTTAATTATTTTGAACGTATAAATTTTAGATAGGAATTATGTAAATAAATTATATGTGATTGTATTAGACCTGATTTGATTATTATTGGAAAACCACTGAACCACCTCACGAAAATATAAAACGGAGTCTTCCACATGAAGCATCACTAATTGATTACTCGATTTCTGGACCAGACCAAATCAGACCAAGTGACTTTACGAAAGAAAGGCGAAATAAATTCAAGGATGCTCTTATTGAATTTTTCACTGTACATTGGGCAACGGATGATGTTGCGCCGTTTATTGGAAATAAACTGATCCATTTGAGTTTCAAAAATTGTTATTCATATAGATCCAATGACGGCAAAGTCGAGTCAAGTATCGTCGAAGATTTGTGTTGTGAATCTCATGAAGAAGCAGACAGTAAAATTGTTTTCCATGCTTGTAGCATTATTGATCAGTCTAATATTGTTATTAGAGGTTCAGATACTGATATTTTAATAATCATGCTGGGCAATATGGTTAACTTGAAAAATCCTTCTTCTCACATTTGGATGCTAACCGGGACAGGAAACAACGAAAGGTTTATTGATGTCAGCAAAATATATACCCAACTTGGACCACTTCTAGCTAAAAGCTTAATTGGCTTCCACGCTTTCACTGGTTGTGATTTCAATCCAGCTTTTTATAATCGGGGCAAAAAAAAAAAAACCTTTCACGTTACTAAAAAATCTGATGTGTCCAACACATGACTTCCTTGCACGTCCATTAGATCAAAAATATTTTCGACGCACTTCCTCTAAATTTATTTGTTTGAAAGAGATAAAATATCAATAATAGTAAGGTTTAGCGATTTCTAGCCAAATATTTCGATATCGCCAAGCTGAGTTCAATTTGAAAGATTTCCTTCTGGCAGTTTATTTGGCGATATTTCACCAAAAGCCGACAAACTTGAGATGCGAGATTTTGGGGATAGCCAAAGTAGTCATTGACCACAGACTTTCAATGAATTGAATGCATCTATACACCTCAATGTATTCAAAGTCATTTGGCTCACCATGTAAATAAATTCTCAGTCGATTGCTGTCAAAAGAGATATTGAAAACAGTTAGATATTACAATAGTTCTAAATACAAAGTTAAAAAATCTACGGGTTAAAGTTTTAGAGTTATACAAAATAGGAAATAATTTTTGGCGCCAAATTTGGCGATATTTCGGCGAAACTCGTCAATGTCGACGACATTTAGCGAGGTTTTAAGCATGAACCAAACAATGACAGATTATCGCCAAATTTGGCGATATTTCGCCAAAACTCACCGAGAACGATGACAAATGGCGATACTTTGGGCATGGACCAAATGACTGACTATCGCCAAATTTGGCGATATTTCGCCAAAACTCGACAAGGTCGAGGACAGACGGCGAGATTTTGGGCATGTTCCAAACAATGACTGTCTACAGTTGTATTATATTGAAGATGTCCATAGACATTAAGGTACTGAAATTCTTTTCGGTGGTCCTGTAAATAAACTCTCCATTAGATTGGAACCAAAAATCGAGATGTACAACTAGATGTTACAACATTCTTATATATGAAATTTCATAATAGTTTTTGAGATTTGAGAGTTAAATATGCACACACATACACCAAAAGTCGCCAAGCTTGGCAACTTTTGGCATAGTTCTTGAGGGAGGCACGTGACCGTGGTCGGACCTAACTTATGTGGTAGGACGGTATTGTGCTTGAAATGGATGAATGCCCCTAAAATTGCTATTGACCGTAATGTATTGGAAATCTTTTGAGTGTTCCTGTAGCAGAACTATAAATGATAAAGACACATTTTTTAATGAAGAAATTCATTTTCTAACTCATTACAGCATATATCACTTCTGAGTCGTTTGAAATAGCCCAATACCTCTAAAAAACGCGTTGATGAATTTCGGTCCATAGAGCGTAATGTATTTCGAATCCTTTGGGCGGTCCTGTAGATAAACTATTCAGTCGAATGGAACCAAAAGGGGAGGTGCACAACTAGATGTTACAACTATCCAAAATATGAAGTTTCGACATTCTACGCCTAATAGCTTTTGAGTTAGGCGAGTTTAATGAATTTCGGCCCATAGAGCGTAATGTATTTCGAATCTTTTGGGCGGTCCTGTACATAAACTATCCATTCGATTGCCACCAAAAGGGGAGGTGCACAACTAGATCATAGAACAATCCTAAATATCAAATCTCAACATTCTACGACCAATAGTTTTTGAGATATGCGAGTTACATACGTACGTACGTACAGACGGCATGGAAAAACTGGCCACAGTAGACTCGCCACTGGTCAAAATTAGTTGCAGACGCGTTAATATGATCGTGCATGCTAGCCTACGATGAGATGCATCGAAAAAAAATTTTTAATTACATTTAGAGGTAGTCAAAATCGGTTTTTATGTTGAAATTTGGCCCCCAAAATTTTTCGGGATCACATTACTTCCTTATACTACGTACAAGGAAGTAAAAATAACGTTGAATTGCAAAAAGCATTCGCTGCTTTCGGTGACATTGGCCTGACTGAGGATACCTTACGTGAACTGTATAATGTTATCCAGAAGTACACTTGCAGTATGTACAATGCTAAAAAATCTGATGTGTCCAACACATGACTTCCTTGCACGTCCATTAGATCAAAAATATTTTCGATGCACTTCCTCTAAATTTATTTGTTTGAAAGAGATAAAATATCAATAATAGTAAGGTTTAGCGATTTCTAGCCAAATATTTCGATATCGCCAAGCTGAGTTCAATTTGAAAGATTTCCTTCTGACACTTTATTTGGCGATATTTCACCAAAAGCCGACAAACTTGAGATAGTCAGAGAGATTTTGGGGATAGCCAAAGTAGTCATTGACCACAGACTTTCAATGAATTGAATGCATCCATACACCTCAATGTATTTAAAGTCATTTGGCTCACCCTGTAAATAAATTCTCAGTCGATTGCTGTCAAAAAAGATATTGAAAACAGTTAGATATTACAATAGTTCTAAATACAAAGTTAAAAAATCTACGGGTTAAAGTTTTAGAGTTATACAAAATAGGAAATAATTTTTGGCGCCAAATTTGGCGATATTTCGGCGAAACTCGTCAATGTCGAAGACATTTGGCGAGATTTTAAGCATGAACCAAACAATGACAGATTATCGCCAAATTTGGCGATATTCCGCCAAAACTCGCCAAGAACGATAACAAATGGCGATACTTTGGGCATGGACCAAATGACTGACTATCGCCAAATTTGGCGATATTTCGCCAAAACTCGCCAAGGTCGAGGACAGACGGCGAGATTTTGGGCATGTACCAAACAATGACTGTATTATATTGAAGATGTCCATAGACATTAAGGTACTGAAATTCTTTTCGGTGGTCCTGTAAATAAACTCTCCAGTAGATTGGAACCAAAAATCGAGATGCACAACTAGATGTTACAACATTCTTATATATGAAATTTCATAATAGTTTTTGAGATTTGAGAGTTAAATATGCACACACATACACCAAAAGTCGCCAAGCTTGGCGACTTTTGGCATAGTTCTTGAGGGAGGCACGTGACCGTGGTCGGACCATTACCTAACTTATGTGGTAGGACGGTATTGTGCTTGAAATGGATGAATGCCCCTAAAATTGCTATTGACCGTAATGTATTGGAAATCTTTTGAGTGTTCCTGTAGCAGAACTATAAATGAAAAAGACACTTTTTTTAATGGAGAAATTCATTTTCTAACTCTTTACAGCATATATCACTTCTGAGTCGTTTGAAATAGCCCAATACCTCTAAAAAACGCTTTGATGAATTTCGGCCCATAGAGCGTAATGTATTTCGAATCTTTTGGGCGGTCCTGTAGATAAACTATTCAGTCGAATGGAACCGAAAGGGAAGGTGCACAACTAGATGTTACAACAATCCTAAATATAAAGTTTCAACATTCAACGCCTAACAGTTTTTGAGATATGCGAGTTTAATGAATTTCTGCCCATTGAGTGTAATGTATTTCGAATGTTTTGGGCAGTCCTGTAGATAAACTATCCAGTCGAATGGAACCAAAAGGGGAGGTGCACAACTAGATGTTACAACTATCCAAAATATGAAGTTTCGACATTCTACGCCTAATAGCTTTTGAGTTAGGCGAGTTTAATGAATTTCGGCCCATAGAGCGTAATGTATTTCGAATCTTTTGGGCGGTCCTGTACATAAACTATCCATTCGATTGCCACCAAAAGGGGAGGTGCACAACTAGATCATAGAACAATCCTAAATATCAAATCTCAACATTCTACGACCATTAGTTTTTGAGATATGCGAGTTACATACATACGTACGTACGTACATACGTACGTACGTACGTACAGACGGCATGGAAAAACTGGCCACAGTAGACTCGCCACTGGTCAAAATGAGTTGCAGACGCGTTAATATGATCGTGCATGCTAGCCTACGATGAGATGCATCGAAAAAATTTTTTTAATTAAATTTAGAGGTAGTCAAAATCGGTTTTTATGTCGAAATTTGGCCCCCAAAATTTTTCGGGATCACATTACTTCCTTATACTACGTACAAGGAAGTAAAAATCCATCGATGTTGATGGGAGATTTCAACTGTTCGTTAATTCCTACAAGGCTGTAGATATGAACGAAAATTTTAATAAAAAAGTCCGGAGCTTTGATGCAAGCTTGATCCCTCCGTGTAAACCTGAACTGTACCAACAAGTTTTAAGGACGCATTATATTTCCAGCATTTGGAAAAATGCTCATGCGAAAGAGCCCACATCACTGAATCCCCTTGAATATGGCTGGATGGAGATGGAAAACCGTTACGTATTTAAGTGGTTCGAAGGAGACCAACTTCCTTGCTTTGTCAGCGACTTAATTCTAAATCCTGAAGGTATTGACAGCATTGTAGCATTTATTGTAACAGCATTTTAATTATCATAAGCTTATTTAAAAATTTGTATTTTATTTTTACAGAATCTGACTTGGTTGATGAAGATGACTTGTCACTTTCTAGAGATGATTCCGAAGATGAAAATTAATTATAAAATATTTCATCATTATAGATTATTTCCAAAAATAAATATATTCTGATATGAATAATGAATATATCTAATTAATGTTTGATTTTTTTACATCTTTATAATAATTTTATATTTGTTACAGCCTTATAATGGAACTTTTTTTCCTTATTATGCACATTTAAAGTAGTAAATGTGTTCGTTTAGTTGTATATTTATAAAATTTTTGACATTTACTAATATAATTTTAATGTTATATAAATTTTACGAATGTGAAAATTACAACTGACATACGTACGCACGGACATACGTATGGACGGACTGCAGGTAATGTTTCGCTGTAAACCGGATAGTTACAACCGGTAAAAATGTCAGCCATTTTCAATATTAGCATAAAATAGTTCAATAAATAATATATTAAAATGGCAGACGCCGTAAAATACTTAAAATTTTTTTTTTCGAATTTTGAAAAGTGGCTGCCAGGATGTTGCAACCTTTAAAATCAGCAGCCATAGTTATTTTACAATTTTTCTAGAGGTATATTATACCATATTAAAACGGCAGACGCCGTAAAATACTTTAAAAATTTATTTTCATACCTGACTCACCTGAGGGACCCCAAACCTACCGCGGCCGGGCTTAGCTAGTACCCATTGCTTGTTTACTGGGTATAGAAGTCTCACTGCACGGAATTTCAGATACCGTAAAAAATGTGTTGTCAGATTTAAGCTGGCTCTTAGACTAATACCCAAGCCGAATCAGAGGTCCGTGCGCCATTTTTTAAAATAAAAATTTAAAGCATGTCTATTAAGCGTAAAATCTATATCAAGAGCTAGACTTTATCCAACGATATCAAAAGCCTATATATACAGAAGAATCTCTCTATAACGAAGTCCACTTACAACGAATTTCTCCCTATAACGAAATTTTTCATGGAAACGTAACTGTAAGGCTTAAATAACAGTACAAACATTCTTCATATAACGAAGAGCTTATCTTCCGAAAGCGAATATTTCAGATTTACCTTTGATTCTTTTTGTTAGTTTTGAAGAAAATTTTAATTTTCGAACAGACCTCTTAGTGGAAGAGTAACAGTTGATAAAAATGGAGGCCAGGAAAGTGAAACTGACTCCGATAATGACGACACCTCACCAGAGCCCGATTATGTTCAACAGGGGCACCGGACATTGATAGATTTGGGGAAAAAAGAATATTTCAGGAAAAACATTTACAATTGGGGGGCCCTGGGCAAAGTCCCGATTTGCCCATAAGGCCATGCGCAAGGCCCTGCGCTTCACGACCAAAACCACATCAAACTTTAATGCTTCAAACTTTCAAAACCATTAAAGAGAGGTTCCAAATGGAAGAAAATGTGCCTCACTCTATTTTCAGCGGACTTTTAAATGTGAATATTTTTATGAAAATTTAAAATCCCAGAATGCAAAATAATGTAAAATAACGGAATTTTGAAGTAAAATAAACGTACGTGCATTACATATTTTATTCTCGAAATTCGTGGATTGTCTTTCCATTTGAACATTTCATTTATACAATGAAAAGTAAGAAACCGTAAGTTTAACAAATTTATAATAAATACCAATTTATTTTTAATGTCATAATTTAATACTTTTAAATAGCGAGTTAACTAAAATGTTTGTAATATTTGCTGAAATAACTGCAAAAAGCTCTAATCTTTGTACAACGAAATTTTCTCTATAGCGATTTTTTTAACTGGAATTCGAGCGAATTTTTTAACGAGCGAATTCGTTATAGGGAGATTCACTTGAGTGTGTATATATATGAATTAATTCTTTTTCGAGTCCACACAGTGAGAAAATAAACGTTTATAAAACTGATTATAGCCTACCTCTCGACATTTTTTTTTTTTTTTTTTTTTTTTTTTGCAATCCTTGCAGGTGGTGTTTTTAGTGTTGAGCACCAATTTAAAATAATTTAGACGAATAGACGATTGTCCAGTTAAACTGTCATCTAACGATTCTTCGTCCATAATTTCGACCACACTTGGTGATACGACATCCATTAAGCGATGGTTAGAATTAACACAGTTCGAAAACACTCGTGCAAACAAATGTGCCAATGAAACGACACCTCTCATCTCATTACCAAAATAAAGATTCTAGAATGGTGGTGCGCCTGCGTGTTTTTCTTCTGAAAAGCGAAGTATCGGTTGAAAAGTATCGGTGAAAATCGATGAAAGCAACAGAAACCGATACTTTCCCGATACTTTTAGAATCGAAAGAACCGATACCGATACCTAAAAAATAGGAGGTATCGGCGCCGATACTATCGGTTGCCGATACTATCGGTCGATCCCTAATAATTACGCTAAGCAAAACCTTTGTGTCCGTTTTTGCAGCGCACTGCGCGAACGGATGACCGTGAAATTCGGCACAGTTAAAGTTCGTAAGGAGGTGGTTGTGCGAATGTTAAAATTTTTGTGTAGTATGCTAATGCACCGTAAAAAATTAGAGAAGTAATTTGGAACGCGTATTTTGTGCTAAAGTCGGGCGATGGCTCCATTGTTGTTTCAATTTTGAAATAACAACACTTAGTTTCAGCAGGACTATAGAGTTATAGTATTACAACAAAATTTGCAAAAAGTGCAATTATTCCCCAGTTTGGTGATACGCCGATGACTAAAATGTGCTTTAGCAATGTGCTTGGTGACTTTTTTTAGAGAGCGATAAGTGCACGAAGTGTAGTAAATTCCATATTTTAAAGCTGTGGTAAAACCTTGGAGGAGAGAATAATATTTACTATTCGTTCCTCCAAGGGAAAAACGAATAGAGCAGGGCCAGTCGCAATCCAAGAAACGTTACACAGAAACGCGCCAATTTGACAATTTCTTCATAATCTCCCGCCAGGCAGTATGATAGAGCAAATTTTTTCCAAAAGTATTATTGAAGAAATACCTCAGAAATTAACAGGGAATGAAAATAATATTATTAATGAGGTGTATGGAAATATTTCCGAAAACGTACTCTCAGATAACATATTGAAGTCAGTTATTATAGAACTTGAAAATGATGATTGAACTTTTATTAATGTTGGCTTAATCGAATATCTGATGAATAGTGAACATATCACCGTAGCTACGATAAATAATTTGCTATGATGACAATGAAATCAATAACTATCCAGTAGAGTTTTTAAATTCTTTCACTGTGAGTGGTTTAGGTTTTTTTTTTTTTTTTTTTTTTTTTCCGGTTAGCCGGGAGCAAGTAAAAATTTGCCAAATAATTGTGATCTGCGCCAAATTCTTACAAACCCAAAGCGATTTCTAGTACATACCCAGCAAACGCACAACTGCCCGCAAAATGAAGGCCGGGTAGCGTTTTCCCAAACCCTCAAGACTTCACGCACTTGGCGAAAACAGGAGGGAGCCAACGATTTGGCGGAAGAGAGACGTGCATTGCGAAAGCCACCCTCTCATCAGGGCTATAGAATCACAAGGGTAGGGTCAATCGCCTGCGAGAAGTGAAGACAAGGGGGATAACTGATGACGTAGTATGGTTCCCGCGTGCGAGGGAGAAGTCCTGGAGATAATGTTCTCTCAATGACTTTTATTAGATTTTTCTCACTTAAAATGTTATCTATGACATTTAAGATTTCGTGTGATATTTTTAGGAAAAATTAAAACAATTGCTTCTGTGAATCCCTTTCTATTAGTAATATATAATATACATAGGCTCTCAAAAATATATTCAAGTAGAAACCAGATTTTCTGTTTTGAGATAAAGTAATGAATATAGGATTGTTTTCTAAAAAAAGAAAGAAAAGAATCATTCAAAATAAAACATTATGCACTAACTTCTTTATATATATATGTGTGTGTGTGTTTAAATGTTAAAAAATATACAGTAAAACCATTTAAAAAATTCTCGCCTAAAAAGTTCTTATTTGCGGTTCCCTATTTTTTCCTATTCTTACAATGTGAAAACAACCCGTTTAAAAAGTTTCGTTCCAAACACTTTCCTGCTTAAAAAGTCTTTTTTCACTTCTAAGTTTACATTCAGAGCGTGTTTACATGTGACTTTCGTTTTTTGTTTTGTTTTGTTTTTAATTTTTTTCTCTTTCTTCTTACTGTTTGAAAAATCAATTTTTAGGACTGAAAAAGTATGGCATTGGTCAGTGAAATGCTAACAGTGCATGAAATTCATGAGGTTACAGAAAATTAAGAAATGAGCTAAACTGAATAAGAGATTGCAGAAATTCTTAGTTTTCCGGATGCTGTAATAGGACTAGAAACTTTTCACCGTCTTATTAAAAGTGTTGAAGATGATAATTTTTTTTTGAAACGAAAGACCAATTGAAGATCGCCGATAAAAACACAAAAACTAATTATTTATTTATTTATTTTTTTTTCGTCTGTAAAGTCGATTCTAATAATGCTTAAAGCTGATATTTTTAAAAAGATTTAATGTAAAATAGTTAATTTTATTCTTTTACTTTATTAACTAATTTTTTAAGGTGCAAAACAATTATATAAGTACTTTCTATAATATTTTAATAAAGTAAAAAGATTTTTCGTTTAGATTCTTTAATTTTCTGTTCTCTTTATCCAGGATGCATACTTTCCTTTTTAATTTTCCAATTTCAGATGTTCAGCTGTGCGGCACTGCGAGCTGTCGTCAAAAAAGGGGTCTCTAGATCTGTGGCACGCGATGAACGTTTCGATCGTCCGCCCTCTTGCTGGTAGTTAAGTCGAGCGATGGCAACGGCTGTCCTTTATTCAGCATTGGGCAATTTATCCACTTGTTCTCGCATTCTTCCATATTTCAGCAGATGCCAGTGCTGTTAAAAAGAATCGTGACCATTTTTTTTACGGGAAATGACGTGATAAAAAGTAAAGGATTCTCGTGGAGCTATGTCACCCGCAACTATTTTTATAGAAATCAAATCTATTCTTCGTGACTGGCAACAGTCAAAACGTCAGAGATTTATATATATATATTATAATTATTATATAAATTATATATTAATAATATATTAACCATCCTTATCTCCTAAAACACATGCCCCTGAGAAATAAAGTTCCAATCAAATAGATAAAAATTGGAATCATCACAGTAAAATTTCTCAATATATAAAAATGATAGTTTATTATTGAAGATTAATTTAAAAAATTTCTTGGTGAATTCATTACTCTTGATAACGAAATATTGACTTATTTTGCATGTTCTCAGTTTTGAATAATAAGGAAAAAATAACTATATGTTTCAATATGAAGCTAGAAATTAAACTTACAACAGAAAATTAAGAAATCTACTATTACTAAGACAATTCCGTTAAAAAAAAATAAAAAAAACGTCGGTAGCACCAAATTAAAAATGTTAGGCATTTTTTGAAGTGCTTATAGAAAAGTTTTAAGCATTTAAGTTGTGTTTTTATCTGTAAATGAATGGCTTTACAGATAAAAACACAAATGTACATAATACAGAATGTATAATTATACATTTCTTACTCTACCATTTATTATTTAACAAATTACATTCTTTAAATGTATCGGAGACATGCTTATTAAATGCAATAGATCAATAAACCTATTCTGATAATTACGCTCAAAAAAAGCAGATGGCGCCAAAAAGAACATGCGATAAACAATTTTAAAGTGCCTAGGATAAAATTGCGGAGCCGATAAGTTAAATTTTATCTATAAATAAATGTTTTATACATACAATCATATTATATACTTTTCATATTCTACAATATATTAAACTAATTACATTCTTTAAACACATCAGAAAAGCGCGCCTGTTATTACATCATAAATTCTTGAGGCGGTCTTACTAGCATTGCAACCTTATACCGACTACAAGCTCGCGTAACTCCCCTCTTTCGCCAATCGTTGGCGCGCTCCTGTTTTCGCCAAGTGCGTGAAGTTTTGAGGGTTTGGGAAAACGCGGCCGGGTACCCGTCGTGCTGGCAAAGTGCCGTATACCGGGAGCAAGGTAGATTGCATTGTCTGGATGTCACTGGAGTACCAGTGTTTGAAAAGTGCATATGCGCCGGTACATAACTAGGAACGGCGAACTGCCGTGTCTATGACATGCACAGAAAAGTTAACGGCGTGGTACTGTTTAAAATGTACTGGACCTGCACTATTTGGCGTCAATGGGCCTGTATATATTTCGTAGCGTTAGCATAAAATTTCGTTATTTTAATTAAACAATATTATTTTACTTTCATACTGTGTAGAAGTGTTTTCGGTACACCCCAAGGCAGGGTCACAGTTAAGTTTTTTTTGGAGGGGGGAGGATGTAAGGGGAAGAGTTCATATTGTGCTTTCAAATATTTTAGTACTAAAAACTAAAATAAAACTAATGAGTTCAGTATGCTATAAAAATGTTTGCTACATCCACAGTGAAACCCCCACCCTATATATGAGTGCCTATGTACAGGATATGAATTTTATATTCTTAAAATTTTTATAATTTATATTAATTTTTTATAATTTTGCTAAAATTTTCCTGAAAAAAACAACAACTTGAAGACTTTTTTACGTTCAGCCCCTTTTAAAATCTACTGTCATGTAATAGTCAAAATAGAAAGTACGCAATGGGTTCACTTAGGAATTTTATTTTCTTTACGCTGTTTCGTTGCTCTTGAATTAAATGTTTGATTTACCGCGGGGCCTCACATGTAAAGCTATATACCCAAATAGACCAGATGGCTAGCCAAAAAATCTGTCGTCAGCTAACTTCTCACGCGTCGAGTTTACAAGCTTCGAACTGTTATCGCGGATTTGGCTACATTAATTCAGATTATTTATACGTAGTACAGATGAATTTTTTTTATGCGTTTGAAGACAGAAAATAAAAAATTGCTTGTCTATTTTAATAAGAGATGTGTATAAGTGTCATTATACATGTTTTTTTTCAAAGGATCTTTTAATAGTTTATTGGAAACTAGCTGCGTGCCCGTTCTTCGCACGGTAGGAAACGAAAAATTTCCTCACATGTGTAATTCGAATTAATTCCAGTGATGTGGAATCTAGAAAAAGCAAAATTATTTCACTCTTGACTTAAAATTTGCGTTATATATGTAATAACCTGAGATCATTGCAATATAATGACACACACACACACGCACAAAAAAAAAAAAAAAAAAAAAAAACCTATGTCTGCGTCATTCGGTATCAAAAAAATGCAAATGGACCATTTGCAGTGAACTTCTCACTTTCAAAATGTCTTATTTCCTCAGACATGCTGTCTTTTAGGTTCACGTTTTAGCGTTAAATACCTCAGACACTACATGAAATGGACATTTTTTTTTAATTTTAAAAATACGTCACCCTCTCTTGCAACCCTTTACAAAAAGAAAAGAGATAAGACTGCGCTATTTATAAAGGCTTTAAAATTGTTTTTCTCAATTTAATTTTTCTTCTCACAAATAAATCCAGTATTTATAAAAGGAAATCGAGCCAAGCAAAGAAATCGTCTGCTCGCGTGACCCGTTTTTATTTATTTTTTTCAACTGGCAATTTTAATCATTGTTACTGTATCCATGACAACCAAACCCCAAGATATCAAACCGAAATTTATAAGCAGGTGCTACTGAAATGAAAATCCTTCTTCACGAAAAAATTCGTAAAAATTCTCCTAATTTATATTTTTCCTCCGTTCTTCTTTTAAAAGTGGGCGAATTGTGTGCTCGGTCTTTTGCCCAAATATAAAAAAGTTATGACAGATAGAATTCAAGATGCAGCAGTTTTAAAAATATTTTACGAAAGTCAGCGTCAAATTTAATTTTATTTGAAAAATTCCCAAAAATCTGCAAATTATGTTACACAGTCCGAACAAACAGTTTTTAAAAGAAAATTTTCTCCTCTATACGATGATGTAAATATCGTTTTCTTGCGAGTGCAATTACCGGCGTTATTATGTATTACGCAAGAAAAATCGCTAAAAATCGGACAAAACATAAAATAAAACATTTTCTAATTCGAATTTCGAAAAAATCGCTTCGAGGTGTGTCGAGACCCGTCTTGGAGAATTTCCGTACAAAATTTGGTAGGTCTACGATCACCCGTTTTGGAGCTACGCGAGACACAGACAGACAAACGGACAGTTTACACTCTGTTTTATTTATATAGATTTCAGGGTCGGCCCGACACGGTAAAGTAAGCATCGCATCGGGACGCTGTCTTCGAAGGGGCGCAATATCGAGCTCAAAACGTGGAAAATGTATAAAAGGAGAGCCTTTTTTGCGTTTGCAAGGGGGCGCCACGTACCTTAGGGTCACTCCTGGGAAATTTTACAAAATTGCGGCTACCTCGTACTCCAAGGGGTATAAAATAGATCTAATAAACTTTTAAGTTGTGAGTTGCCCTCTTTTCAGTGGAAAAATAGATAATATACAGAATATAATAATACACAGAAAGGAGCAGAGAAAAAATTCGAAATACCTAATAATTCCGAACAATATATATTCTCGCAGAAAAAAGTGATAAATAAAAAAATTCTAGCAATCGACAAAAAATTCGCATTATCCAAGTTTCACGGAAGAATAGTACGCACGTTTCGGGTGGTACAAAGGGTCCACCCTTCTTTACAGAAACGTGGTGAAGGAGGGTCGATCTTTTGTACCATTCGAAACGTGTATACTGTTTCTATGCTTTTTGTTTAAATGAGTTTATAATAATATTCTATATGCATATGAGCATTTAACGGCGTTTTCATGCTTAACCTTTTCGCTCTCATTATTGAAAAGATGCAGTGAAGAATACTATCTTGGGACCTTAGTCGGAGGACTTTTTAAGGGGTTCTAATAGGTATTCACGTTACATCTGGAGAAAACTGAACAAAACTCTAGGCCATTAGATCGACAGCTCCGCAAATTGACCCGAAACCGGGACCTTCACACTTCAGTATTCATTATGCAATATTCAGACTCTTTTGTTTACATATGTTTGATAAATTTTCAGACCCTTATTATCGCATGGGCAAATCGTGACTTTGCCCAGGGTCCGCGGTTCGAAAGGACCCCCAGTTTCAAATGTTGTTCTGAAATATTCTTTTATATGTCAAAATTTTATGAAAAAGAAAACACATTTTATAGATGGGGACCCCCAAATTCATGAATGCCTGGGACCCCCTGTTGGTCATAATCGGGCCCTGTAAATTTTTATAAGCTACGTTCGGGCTAAATGAACAGTGTGTAATTGTATTCAAATCCCTTACTAACATAAAATAAGAAGCACTTCACTTTCCAGAACAATTGAGCTTCACAGCAAAATCACAGCTTCACAGCAAACAGAAAACTATTTTAATATAATAAAATTTAATATAACAGCTATTAAGGCAAATTTTAAGCTGAATAATTACAATATATATATATATATATATATATATATATATATATAATAGCTAACTTACGTAAAGTGAAATCCCAAGATAATCCATTGATAAAATGAAAAAAAATATAAAAATAAAAATAAAAAAGCAGATTGCACATGGTGCCAATTAACGAGCTTATACCGAATAAAGAGTTTAAATACAGCCTTTTAAGGCAATGAAAGAGTGGATTAATTGGATATAAAGCGCCAAATGAGACCAGGTGGGCTTTTAAGCCTAATCACATGTATCCACAGTAGTCGGATATGGAAAGGATAATTGAAATGGTGTGCTCTATCATCAGGCGCCACCGCGCACACATTTCAATTTAATCGAAAAAAACAATAATAGCTAGGTTTCTGCAAGTTACCTGACCAAAATTAGGGTCCTTTTGTAACTTGGGGGCGCGACCGTAGCTATTAGAAATAAACAACGAGGAAGTGGACCAGACAAGAAGATCGAAGCTCAGTTATGGAGGCAGTATTAGTGCATGTTGCCATCAGAGAAGACTTAATCATAATAATAAATCATAATAATAAATTATATAAATTAAATGCCATCATTAGACAAGTAATGCCATGGAGTGGGGGAAAAAAATAAAAAAATGATATTATTAATAATTTGGAAGTATGGAAAGGAAAGGAAAATAAAAAAGTAATAATTAAATGAATAAATAATAAAAAAGTAATAATTAAATGAATAAATAATAATATAAATATAACACTAGTATAGCTAGCCTATGTTTAACGTAGTACAAGCTGCAGTAGCTAAGAAGTACTTAGGTGAAGTTGTGGAAAAGGAGAAAAACTGTAGAAATTAATTATAATAGTAATGATAATGATAATAATTATATTAATATTACACATTTATTAATTGCTATTTATGCTAATATTATTGTAAAATATTAAGATAGAACAGTACTCTGTATGGCTTCATTAGTTACAGACTCACATAAAAAGGAAAAAGTACCAGTAATCAACTATTCTTAATTATAGAATTTTTTTTGTATAAAATATATAGATACATATTTTATGTTTTTTTTTTTTTTTTTAATAGAAAGATCCAACAACCAACCCCATCCTCACCAACCAATATTCTGATTAGGAAATAGTTTTTTTAATTACATAAAGGATATAAAATTGAAGTTAGAAATTTACTTGGATAATTATATTTTAGAGCAGTTTTATATAGGTCAGTTAAGTTACTGGCCTTAAGACTATTGGTACATAGTGACTCTATTCTATATTTATGATTAGAGATAATATTTCTAAAT
This sequence comes from Cheiracanthium punctorium, assembly GCA_038373885.1. NCBI lineage: Eukaryota > Metazoa > Arthropoda > Arachnida > Araneae > Cheiracanthiidae > Cheiracanthium > Cheiracanthium punctorium. Next base: position 387,937 of record JAWZYV010017120.1, on the reverse strand, counting down.
ACAGAAAGTGTGCATACATGAAGTGAAATGAGTGAAAGCATTAACCTGAAAATTAAAGTCATTTCTTTTATTAAGTATATTAAAGGATAGACTCTTATCATTAATTCTAATTTGTATAATTTGTAAGTCTAAAAAATTTATTATTCTATTATCATTAGGATTTTTTATTAATTCTGGGGCTGAATGGTAAGCTATTGGTAGGTGATCAGTATCACTGTAAGTATTGTCAGTAGCTATTGTTATTACGTCATCTATGTACCTATTGTTATTACGTCATCTATGTACCTATATATTATAAGAGAAGGATTATTGTATTTTTTTCATAATTATATAAATATAGGTCTGCTAGGTAACTGGAATTAGAAACACCTTGTGGTATTCCTATAACTTGCTTATATAATTTATTATTATGTAGAATGTAGTTATTATAGACTATGAACTTTAAAAGATTTTCGAAATACATAGTATCTACGTAAGAAGGCAGGGTTATATTATTATTAATATGTATAAATAGATTCAACATTACATTGTATAAGTCATCTAGTGGTATACCATTGAATAAGTCTTTAAAATCATAAGTTGATATATTAATTACATCGTGTCGAGCATTAATCTTATTTTTTAGTTCATAGCTATTACCTATAGATATAAAAGAAGTGTTAGATTTTATGTACAGATCATGCATAGAAGTAAGTATTTTTAGTAATATTTTACTTGCTACATTATTATAAGTGTTACATCCTATAGTAACAGTTCTGAATTTTAGTGGTGTTTTATGAAACTTTGGTATTAGCACTAAGTAAGGATATTTTAGATTGTCATGCTTGATTTTAAGTAACTTGTGGAAAGCTAAGATCTTTTTGTTCATTGTTATCTCAGAGATAGATGTTAGACTGAAATTAGGATTATTGTTAATGGATGAAGCTAAGAGATTGTGATATAACTGCTTACATATTATAGCATAGTTATTGCTAGACTTATCAACATAAGTTATGATATAGTTATTCTGTAACTCTGTTATTTGATTACTTAGTTTTATATTTTTAGTATATCTAAATTTACAAAGTAGTTGTTTTTTTAGGTCAGCAAGAATATTAAATTTTCATTCATTAAAGAAGGCAGAAGGTTTACTGTTTTTAATTGAAGTGTTATATATATATATAAGTCTATATTATATGTAAAAGTATCCATTATATCATCAATACAGTATTTAGTGGGTAACCTAAACTTAGTACCTCTTTTCATGATCCGTTGAAGTTTAAGATCTTTGATAATAGAAAGATCTCCAGTAACTATATGCCCAAAATCAGAATTAACATAAGAATTGTATTGACCACTGGTACAAAGATAGGGCACCTCATCATCGGGTACAAAGCTCCTACAGAAAGAGTTATAATTAAATATATTTCTAACCATAGGTATAGGGTATTTGAAAGATTGTTTTAGGCTGAGATGCGGTAAAGAGAAAGAGTCAGAGTGAGATGATAAAAGTTTATTGAAGTTAATCATATTAAAAACAGGATTGGAGAAATTAATTACAAAATTGGAATTTAGCTTAGCACTATTGCGATTGTGACCTAGTAAATTGTAATTTAGTGCATTGGCACGAGTAACTATTAAATCACAAAACAAGTGGGCAAAATGGTCAGAGAAAGTATATGAAGTGAAAACTTTATAATACTTTGAGAGGTGTTTTTTCTTTAAAGAGAAAATGCAGGCTCGTATTTTTAGCCAATTACGGTCAACCTCAAAACTTTTATTTAGGGTGTATAACTCAGACTGAATGTGCTTATTTGACATTATGGTAGTAGAAGTAGCTTTATGTCTTCCTCGTTTATAACGATTTGTTCGTTTATATAAGGACAAATTTAAAAGGTTATATATAGGAGTATACTTGGAGGGATCAGATTGTGTAGAATAATAATGTAAGTGTTTATTACGTACTATTTGGTTAAGACAATAAGGATAACAGGTGTTATGACAATTGATTAATTGTGATTCTAGGAAAAGCCGTTCAAAAGTATTGGTTTGTATTTCGAGAATTTCGATTGTAACATTTTCAAAACCGTGGGAGTGAAAGTGAGCATATTCTACATTGGTAAGATGACTATTGGATAAATAGTTTTTTACGTTATTGCTGTGCAGGTTAATGCGTATGTGTAACAGGTTACGAGTCTGTCCAATATAAGCAATGTTACAGATAGTACAAGTAATTTTATACATACAATTATATACTTTGCAAAAATTATGATATTTAGTACTATTGTCTATTAGATCTTTAGAAACATAAGGGCAAGTTTTGCATTTTATGGAGCCACAAGAGTTAAGAAGAAAAGATTGCCAATCACTACTGTAATTTTTGTAGGAAGAGTAACTGTTTTTCGAACCAATGCTCACCTCTTCCTGTGAATTAGAGCAAATGTACCGGGCATATGGACTTACATCATGTAATCCACTTTTGCCAGTCACTAAATTATTTTTGTTTAGTACCATTAAGGGTGATATTATACTATATCAGAGTAGAAAAGACGCAATTATATCAAAAAGAACAAAAAGGTTACAGTCCAAAGATGTAAATAAGAAAAAAACAAATATTAAATAATATAAGAATATCTGGAATAAAAAGGAGAAAATCTAGAAAAATCAAATAACTGTAACTAAAAGTAATTACTAACACTGGAAAAAAATGAGAAAAAATCTAGAATAATCAAAACACTGTAACCAAAAGTAATTACAAACACTAATAAGCAAAAAACACTGTAACCAAAGGTAATTACTACACAAGAAAAATAAATAAATAAATAAATAAAATAAAATAATAATAATAATTATAATTATAATAATAATCTTAATATAATAATAATAATAATCTTAATATAATAATAATCTTAATATAATAATAATAATTATAATAATAATCTTAATAAATATTTTTCATGTATTTTATTGATCCATATGATGCGAATTTCAAAAGTGCATAAAAGTTTCAGCTTAGCCGAATAATTTAAATGAAAATGACACCCTTTTCACTCATTCACAGTAAGAAAAAAGATCCGGTGACGTAACATGAAAATTCCATTTTTTTTTTTTTTTTTTTTTTTTTTAAATAACGGCACTAGGTTGAATTCTATTTTAACTGCCTTATTCCGCCAAGTTGACGATAAATATTTAAATGTAGTTACCCTGACGATTTTTTTTTTTTTAAATGGGTCAACCGTTTATAATGAAACGATGTTCGAAACTCCGATGAAAAAATGATACGATCGATTCCTAAATTGGGCTCGCAGCCGATATTCAAATTAATTTTGCAGATGATCAGCCATCAGTTTAGTTTTCATTCACTGCAGTTGATGATTTCAACTCATTTATTTTATCATCGTATGGACAACCTTTGAAAAGTTGCGGGCAGAACTTTACGATAGTAGCGAACTCCTGGGCCTGACTTCAGGATGTTAGCGAAATCGCGGGCCGTATAATTCGGATTTATATGGAAGTTTGAATGTTTTATATAGGTTTTGACTTGTTCTGCGGACTTGTCCAAAAGCCATGGCGGGCCCCATCCGGCCGCAGGCAGGGAGTTGCCCATATGTGGAAGCAGTAAATTGGGAACCTGAAATCTGGTTACTAAGATTTTTTCTAATAAATTTTCAATTCTTATTTAGACGTGGATTAGACTGTGTTGTTTTGTGTTGTGTACTATCATTAAACTAAAGGATAAAGCCCTTTGTGGAGACAATTACAGCGGGCGATAGAATGTCTACACTCAGAATATTTAATATTTACCCACTTAAAATCAAATAACTTCATATTCAATTTTTATTATACATCGAAATTCGAATTGTATAATCTGCAGAAACATTTCGTATTCGAAACATTTCATTTGGTATCAACATCCTCTCCTATATCCATGCTTAATGCATAGAAAACCGTTTTATTTTTGAAAAAAAGTTAAACTGAGTAGTAATTTAGAAAAGCTATCTTAAGCGAATTGGAATCGTAATTTTTCCTCCAAAGCCTGATAACCGTGACTTCAATGTAACGTCAATGTCACTTGCAATTATCAGATTTTTTCTTTCTTTTTTTTCTTTCTTTTTTTTTCCTTTCTTCTTTTTCTTTCTTTTTTTTCTTTTTTTTTTTTTTACATAATTATGATAATTTTCAGGCTGATCGCACCAACGAACCGTGTAAATTTTAAGTTATTAGACAATACATTTTTAATCGGTTTGGATTAATGATGGTAAAAGTTTTATTTTGAGTAGTTGAACTTGAATTGTGACAGAGTCAGGGATCAGCGTAACTATATAGGAGCGATGTATTTTTGTTTTATTCGAGGTTAGAAGTCCATTTTCTTCAGTCCATCCGTTTGTTTTATTATTGTCAACGTTTAAGTAGTTGTTAGGGTTATTATAAAAGAATATTTTTGATCTATTCTGTTTTTGATTTCATGATTTCGAAGTGTCCTTTTGTACTAATAATTTAAATTGCGTTACACTTTTTATTTTCTTAAGCGTGAGTTTATAAAAGAAAATTATGTTTAAAGCATATTTATGCAAGATTATACTTTTATAGCATCTATATTTATGTAATGCTATATGGCTAATGTATGCTATATGGCTAATAATCTACAAAGCTGCCACAAATGTGGATACTTACTATCATAGTTTAAAACTTTTTAACATGGATTGCATTCACCCTGGAGCTTTGCATTTTTCTGAAGAGTAAAAATAAAAATTAACCGAAACCATTTTGGGGACTGTAAGATTGATGTAGGACATTCCGAATTTCCTAATGAATTGGTGTGGTTGTTTCTTCGATGTCACCCACATTTCAAAGAATTCGGAATTTGAAAGCGTACTTTACAATGGCTTTGTTCACAGTATATGACGAGTGAAACTATTAACGATTTTGGTGTGTACTGCTACGTTGCGAACAGTGTATTTTCGCAGACTTGATGGACTTGATGAATTTTTTTTTATAAACTCATTCATCTGACAGTTCAACCAACTCAAATTCTTGATTCTGAATTTGAACGTCCTCAATATGGACAGATATATTTCTGAAGTAATGAAGACGCTGTTAGTGAATGCATCGCCCAAGATCTTTGCTGATACCCTCGCTGATCTGCTACAAAAGGAAAGGAGGCACCTTACGTTAAACTACTTTTTGCTCAACTCTGATGGCACCGACCATCGAATATTTAGTATCCCTCTTCAAAACAAAGTATATGCCATTGTAACATTGAATGCCGACCGAAGCTTACCTGATAATGTATGGGTGATCCGACAGCGATGAAAATCTTTGGCAACCATGAAGATTATTGATACGTGCCAAGGCATTTACGTATTCATTATTTTACACTTAAGGAGTCTTTAGATTCTGAGCATGGCTCGGTAACCTGGTACTATATATATAATGCACATAAAATACGAAACACGAATTTAATATGGTGCGCGGGGGGGGTGCTCTAATTAGATGCTTTGACAATTGGGGAGTTTGGCGCATTATCGAGTGCAGCAACCATTCTCTCTCTCTTCCTTTTTTTTTTTTTTTTTTTTTTTGTGTCGTCTTTAATTTCGGTCGCAGATGTTGAGCAACGAGAGAGTTATAATTGATGAATTACGAATCAAGTACACTTTTTAGGATACACATTTTTTCCAGTTTCTCATTGAACTTTCGAAAAGTTTAATTGCTTTGGTAAATGTTAAGCTGTTCAAGACAACTAATTTGGTTTCGTCGTTTGGAGCAATATAAGAATAGCATTTGCTTCAATGTTGAAACCCAGTTATCCAGACAGCACATAAGCTTAAATGAAGCTTGACATTTCTTTGAATTTGACGTATTAATACAAGTTTGACAGTTCAATTCATTTTAAGCTTGCAGCAAGCTTGGAGAAGTCATTTGAACTGTCAAGCTTCAATACAACTTGATTACTGCGTGATTTGGAAAGCCACATCCACATAACAAATAATTTATCATCAGTCATAAATGTACTTGGCCAAAGAATTAAAAAAAAAGATTCTATATTTCCAAATATGGAAATTCTCCAAAATAAAATACAATTATACTACGAAATTGATTTCAAAATCAGTCGTTTGTCTCGATTTTGGCCAGTATTGCCCAACATGAGTGTCTCGATATTGAAAGTTTTAAAACGTGTGCTGCTTTTAAGTTTATATTATGCTTATTTCCCTATTAGTAGAGATTATAAATCACACATAACATTATTTTAATTTTGATTCATCCCATGGAAAAATAAAAGAAAGAAATCGGCATCGGGCACTAATCGATCTCGCCAGAAAACGGCGTGACAACCATGACAGTCACTTCAAACTTTAGTCGTGCCAGCACGAGGCAGATTGGCGGAACGGTTAGGACGCTGGCCTCCCAACCCTTAGGTCCCAAGTTCTATCCTAGCCGCGGACGCTTGATAGAAACAGATTAAATTAATTTGAAATTTCAGCATAGAGGGGGAAATGCGTGGAACAATAAAATATGTGGGGCGAGTTCGCCGACGGGCGCCCCGTGTATTTAAGAATTTTTTTTTAGAAAAAATTTTTAAGCTTGAAATTAAGCTTGCTATGTCAAGCTTGATTCAAGCTTAATGCAAGCTGGGCAAGTGTAAACTTGAACACTTGATTCAAGCTTGCATTAAGCTTACTCGCTTGAAATTTTCAAGCTTAATTCAAGTTTATTGACTTGATAAATCAAGCTTGCTGCAAGTTTGATTCAAGTTTGCTGTGCTGTCTGGGTAGTTTATGATACAACATAGATTCTACAAATTACTTGGATAACTATTACAAGTAAATTTTTACTTTCACTGTTTTTAATATACACAATCTCATAGCGTATTTTAATGTATAAAATAATGATTTAAATAATAATTTTAATGTATAAATAATTTTAAGAAATAATAATTTTAATGTATTATTTTCCTCCATAAAATTTGAGTTATGTAGTTATGCAACAGGTATAGATGTAGAAATTTCTATTTAGAATAGCTAACATAAGAAAAATCATTTGATCTAAACAAACTGTACAATATATAGCAAAATGTTACCCCAAAGTTATATGTATGTGTGTGTGTGTGTGTGTAACCATAGTACAGCTGTTTTTATTATTTATTGATTAAAAAAATGGCTTGAATATAAATTGATTGGATAGAGACTAATAAAAGCTTATTTTACCTAAACGAAACGTACAGTAAATCCAAATGCTATACCCTTAAGCAATGTCTTTTTTTGGGGGGAGGAGGGGGGTTGATGAATAAGCCCCCTAACCGCTCCCCTGGATACGTTACTGGCTCATATTTTAATTACGGCAGCATTGCCGTGAATAGGCACTAAGCCGGCACAGTGCCATTATATTACAGTCACTGTTTAGCTATCAGGCCAGTGCCTTTATTTTTAATAATCACCGGCACCCCGCAGTTTTATTTTAGGCATTTTAAACTTAATGGTCTATGCCTTTATTGTAAATGATCGCCGGCACATGCAGTAGCGCCAGCACAGTGCCATTGCCTTCCCGGCCTTCTGGCAAGGTGCTTCTCGGGCGACCCTTTTGGTACGATTCAGTTACTTTTTGCAGTGCCGGGCCGGTGCTGGACGTAAAGGCAGAAAGGCACTGGAAAGGTACTCCACCATCAGGTGTGTGTTTGCTGGGTAGTTGTTCATCCTTTTCTATATTTTGGAAGTTTAATTTAATTTCGTATTTTTATTCAATTCCACACGTTTTCAGAAATTCTCCATTATGTAACCAATAAGCATACAAATTTCTTTTTAGTATATTGATACTTTTGTATATATTGAATTCTGTACATAAATACTATTTTGTAAACGGATTAAAATTTCTGCCTTTTTTTTGGGGGGGGGGGATACAGTGTTTCAGAAGTAGTCTTTAAACGTTTTCCAGAAAAAACAGTTGGCGGGATTTGCACATGGCTAACAGAAAAATACCATAGTTTGTCACCTCATAAGTTAGTAATCCGCATCGTTATACTAATAAGAAACTTAAAATACAAAGGAAGCATTAGTCAATAGAACAGGAATGTGCATCAAGTTTATACATCGTAATGCTATTGATTGTGAAGTTTCAACTGGAACCGCGGGCAAGAAAAGAATTTTAATTCCACTTATAAAATATTCTGCTACTATTTTACCATATCCTTTCAAAAAGCTCAATTTCCAAATATACCTGCATTTGCGATGACAGTTAATAAATCTTAAGGACAATCATTCGAAAAAAGGGAAAATTTATTGAGGCAGAAAGGTTTCATACATGGTCAGTGGTACGCCTCAGCAAGTAGAATAGAATCATTCGACTTTTTTTTTTATTACTCCAAACATAATGGGCCTTTAATCGAGGACAGTTCAGGCTCAATTTTCGGAGGAGGCCACAAGACTTTTTAGATTAGCTTAAATTTTTCAAAATAATAACTGTTCAAAATAAATGTTCAAACTGTTCAAAATAATTTTTAATAATATTCAACAACTGAAGAGCCACAGGTTGCCGACCCCTGCCAGTAACTATCCGGACAAATGGGCATGAATGTCGGAGAAATCTCACTCAACTTTAATGGAATTACATAATCCCTTATAATTAATTAAAAAATGCTAAATAAGTCATAGCAAATTAATTCCTACACTTTATTTTAAGAAGAGTTAGAGAAGTCCATCTGAATTTAATTGCTATTGCGCTTGTAGACTCTTTAAATTATTTTAAGTAATATATTTCCAATGTTTAAACGATAGACGGCAGCACCATGCTTCGCAATGAAATGTGCAAATTTAGTGTGTCTTATTCCGAGGTTTGCATTCCTAGGCCGAGTGGCGGGAAAAAAAAAAAAAAAGAATACATTTTTTAAGAGCAGGAGGGGAGCACGAAGATCTAGACCGATGAGTGGGAAGTGCTTTGCGTGCGGGATTTTCTAAAGGGTCCTAACTCGTATTTACGGGAAGTTTTGGAGAAAACCAAGGAAAACTCCGAACGGCTAGGTCGACGGACGCGACCCGGGGTTTGAACCAGGTACCTTCCTTCTCCCAGTTGAGAGCACTATGTGCTCGGTTAGAGGCCGGGCTGGCTGTGCGCGCCCGCATAGCCAGCTGTGTCGAAAATGCTCTTTAACCCTTGAAACGCGCGGGGTCCTCGCTGTGAGGACAGAACTCTGACATTTTGGCTGTTTTGATTCACGAAGAATGAATTTGATTTCAATTAAATACTTAAGGAGGACATCTAGATAGACTGGCCCAATGTCGAAAAAGTGCAGTCGTTGCCATCGCACGATTTAACTACCAGCAAGATGGTGGTCGATCGAATCTCCCTCTGCGTGCAACAGCGCTAAAGAACATTTGACACAGCCGGCTGTGTGGCGCCGCACAGCTCTGTGGCACGCAGAGGGCAATTCGATCGACCACCATCTTGCTGGTAGTTAAATCGTGCGATGGCAACGACTGCATTTTTCCGACATTGGGAAATGGATACGCTTCAAAGGATTATACCATGTTGCTGGTAGTTAAATCGAGCGAAGGCAAAGGCTGCGCACTTTTCCAGCATTGGGAAATTGTTGCGCTTCCAAGGGTTAATGAATTCAGAGTTCCTTACTTGTATCCGACTGTTCCCCCAGTCGGCCACTATGATGTTGTCTTGAGCGTCGACTGCCACTCCCGTCGGCGCGTTGAACTGCCCGTTGCCTTGACCGCTGGACCCGAAGGCGTGGACGAAGTTTCCCTCGCTGTCGAACACCTTGATGCTGTGGTTGTGGAAGTCGGACACGACCAGCTGGTTCTTGCTGTTGATGGCCACGTAGTGGGGGCCCGCGAAGCGCCCCGCTTCGCCGCCGCGGGATCCGAACCTGAGGAACAGTACAAATACATTTGAGGCAACATTATGGAAGTATTATACAGTAGAAATAACTGTAAAATCAACGGTAAAAATCACAACTATAGTACAGTGGAACCTCCCATGTGGGACACTAGGGATGGACGCGAGACGAAAAATACGCGTCTCGCGAAATAGCCTAAAAGCTTTGTCTCGTCTCGCAAAAAAGCTGTAAATCTCTGTCTCGTCTCGCAAAAAATCGTCTCGTGTCCATCTCTATTGGACAACAAAAGTTAAAAAAATGATTATTCTTCTTAATACACCATTTAAAAGAATGCGTTATTTATTTTTTCCTGATGTAGTTAACGATTTTACTCCTAAATAATAAAGCTAGTAAGAGGAAACTCACACAAGTGCTTGTGTAGAAACATACAAATCTTAAACTTGAATCCTGATTATCGACGCTTCAAGCACGCATTGCCATTGTGTGCCGTACATACAGAATAGCTTTGCAGATTTGCCAACCTCGGAAAGTCAAAATGTCTAAAATATTGCAGGTGCAGCACTTTTCATACCTTCCACTGTACAACTTGCGAGTGTTATCTTTGTGAAATGACGCGCGTTATGCGCGATGATCTGCGTTACAATGCGAAATGACAAATTTCATGAATTTTTTTATTAATACAAATGGACCGGAATTTTACGAGTCAAACTTTGACTCAGTTTCAAAAAATAAGTCAATATTTTCAAAAAAAAAAAAAAAAAATATGGATTTACCCGTAAAACGCGAGTATGCGCGAGCCCTGACTAGGACAAAAACCATATAGTAATTAGTAGAAATACAAGAATCAAGGAATGCAGGTGTGAGCATGAGCCTCTTTCCGCAGAAAAGAAATAGAGATGATTTTGTCCTACACAGCCTGTATTTTCTCCGATAAACGAGGAAAAATTAATATTTTTTGGTTAAACTTTTAGTTCGAATTAATGAGACATTTTAAACATTAATTACAATATACCGTATAAAGCAGTATTTTTTGACTAATCATTTCCCGCTGAAAAACTGACTTGCGCTAAATACAAGGCCTAAATACAGGATTTTTCTAATGAAAATCTTGAATGATTTATCTTGATGAAAAATTCCGGGGTATAGCGTTATATTCGGGCCAATGCGGTACGTTTTTAGGGCCTTAGGATTAGTTCGAATTAATGAGCGTCCACTGTATTGTGTACCTCTAGAAGTTGGACACCTCTGAAAGTTGGATACTTTTTGAGGGAACAGCAGGTGTCCAACGGAGGCTTCACTTACTTTCAAGGGCAGAGTCACCCTCATCCACAGCATCACATAGTCCATGATACGTATCTCATTGGTGTCAGAAATCTCTGCCAGCCATCGTCGATGACAGCATAGTTTTATACTTTTTTTAATGTTAAATGTTGTTTTAAAATCATATCTGCTGCAAAATACAATAGAAAAAAATGGTCGTTTTTATTCAAGCAAAATTAAATAACTCTGCATATAATGCACGGTCAGAATAAAATAACACTCCACGCACGTTTCGAAGGGTAAAATAAACAAAAAATTCTTTTCGTCTCAAAGTCATAATGTTTTAAATGCAAGTTATGCATATACTTTTACTGGAGATGGTGCACATTTGAGAGGCCAGCAAGCAAAAAAGGTTTTCTCACGTTATTTCGAAAGTGAGTGATATATTATACTTTATCGTCTCGTTCAGAGCAATTTGACAGTTAAAGAGTTCATAGCCTACAAGGACTTTTTTTCTGCTCAAAAACCGCACTAAAAACAATTTTGCATGAAATAAATAAATAAATAAATGATTTTTTTTCTATCATTGCGTAGTGAGCAGAAGCAGTTTTCACCATCCAGACAATGAATGAGATTGTTCGAAGTCATAATACGATAGAATATATATGTCAGTAATATGTCATAAATTTAGTGTTACGAACATTAAGCACCTTTTCCTGACACATACCATTACATAAAATACGAAAAACGACTTGAGAAAATCATTGGCTCACATTTTTTTGTAATGACTGGGCTTCCAGACAGAGGGAATTTCTCGATCGGTACAAAAAATTGCTGGGAGCTTCTCAACCAGATGTCAACTGCGTCTAAGACGAACAATGCGACTATTTGGAGCACGGAACATCTGTTAAGTGTTTCACGTAAATATTCAATAGAGAGGGTTATTAAGCATTTAATTTAGTAGAAAAAAAATAACGAAAGGTTATTTACTATCAATATTGACTGTTAAGCTGTGTATCCCCTTTACACAGCCTCTTAACGAGCTGTCTCATACTGAGCGTACCGCATGCTGCGGAAATTTAATGATTCTCCACTGGAGCCACCTCATAGAGAATCGAGACAGCAGTCCTCAACCTGATCCACAGTTCTCCCAGTTTCCCATTAGCCATACAGTTATATTTATCCATTTTGTCACTCACCGATCACACGCACAACCGTCTCCATTAGACACACGGCTCGCACTGAGGCACCTTTGAGCATGGACATGTATCGAGGTAATTTAGCTCTCTGCGCGTCAGCCTTGTTGGTTAAAGTTGCAGCAAGCCTCGACTAGCGGCAGATTTTTATTTGTTTTCTGCAGCGGATCGAGATACGTACTTTCATTGAGGGGGAAAAAATTAGCACCAAAAATTAACAATTTTAGCCAATTTTTTTTCCTAGGTTGTATTTTTTGGATTTGGATCATTTAAAGTTTAATATAACTTCACTTTCGTTAGTATTGAGGTTTCAAGCATAAAAGAGCAAAATCCATTATGAAAAATAAGCTAATTTAGCCAATTTTGGATCTGCTGTTTAAAATGTTTTATAATATAAAAGGGCTTTCTCATATTTGGCTATGCCCTTTCTATAAAAAGTTACAATATTTCTTATCTAAAAATTGAATCTAAACAGAACTCAAAAAGCCAAAATTAACGTTCCTATCCCCATCACAACCACAGGAAAACGTTTTCGGAGGTTTCTCGAAAATGTTCAAACTCTGAGGAAACTCCTTTTGAGTGCTACTCCATAATTTAAAGTCTGACAAATATTTGGCAGAATCCCAATGGCGTAATGGTGGCACATTACGATGCTATAGCACAGGCTCGGAGTTGGATCCTGACTGGGCAAGATTGACTGAGGACATTGAAACTCAGTTAGATGAAATGAAGTGCAGTTTATATCGATCAGTTGAAAGCATTATTAGGGAAAAGTATGGATACGTCTGACATTACGCTACTAATACATTTGATATTAGTAATTTCCAAACAGCATCTAAAAACATCTATATTTGGATTTAATTCTGAAGACCGAGCTTGTGGCGATTTATCAGGTGAGTTCGGCCAAACGAGATTTTCTGAGAGATTTAAGCGATGTCCGATTTTAAATTCTCTAGATGGCTATGCACTATAAAAGTAATTAGTTTGTAGGAGTGACAACGCCACAGTTTTGTTAGTTCTGGCTAGGTAAGAATTTAGATGTGTAAGTGTTGAATGTGCTATGTTGACTAAAAAAAAATGTAATTTGTTTATGAGCATGTTTATGAAATTTCAGTGCATGTTTTAATATTATGTGCCAGTTAACTTGCCTCTGATTTAGATAGCTTTTCACAACGAAGAACTTTTCACAACGATTTTTTTCAAACTACAAATGCCCACAGCGGGGAATAACATATACAGGGATATTATTACGTCTCGGAAAACATTATTAGGGTTGTTCCGATGCAAGCAAAAAAAAAATCTCACCTGTGCAGCAACTTTCCGTTTTCTTGAAAGATTAACACACAACTTCCTTTGTTGTCGACCACAATCAAGTGGCCATTTCTGTCGACAGCAACACCTTTAGGTCCAAGCAGTTTGCCGCTTCCTATTTTGTTGAGGAACTTTCCTTTCGCATCGTAGATGAATATCGCTTTGTTTTCGTAATCTGCCACCACGTAATTGCCGGTCGTTGTCACGGCGACCCCAGTCGGCCTCTGCAGCTGTCCAGGGCCCCTGCCACGTATCCCGAATCTCATCTTGAACTCTCCCAGCGCCGAGAATACTTGGACAATTTGGTTGTTGCTGTCCGCCACAACGATTTTGCCCTCGCTAGTACAACACACACCTTGCGGGTTCGCGAACTCGCCTTTGTTCCGTCCTTTCTTGCCCACTCTCATGACCAAATCGAATTCGTCTTCGATGGGCACGCTCCAGCGATTGGAGCTGTTTGACCTGTAGCTAGGTGGTCTTTTGTTGCCCCTTTGCCTAGTGCCAGTAGTCCTTGGTATTTTAGAGCTGATGGGACGGTCACTGGAAGAACTTTCTTCCTCTGGGAAAGCTTTCACTGTGAATGGACTTCCTTTAATGTGGAATCCAAATAGTTTAATTGTTAGTGTGTAAATTCCTTCTCTGGCCACCGTGTACAGTAAATCGTAACTGCCGTTCAGCTGATCAGTCATTTCGGGTTTTATGGTCCACGGTGCTACGTGGTCCATGCAAACCATTTCCACTTTGAAATCTACGCATCCTTCAGTGACTATTTCGCCGTGGCAGTCTTTCGTAGTCAGATTGACCAACGCTGGTTTCCCGACTACGCACTGCTTCGTTCCTTCTCCTGTGGCTGTGGTTTCACGTGCAATGGCATGTGATGTTCTGATAGAGCCAACCATTTGCACGGCCAATTTTGCGTCGTATGCGTTTTCATCGATGAAATCCAAGAAGTCGTTTTCTTCGGGCATATTCTGAATCTCCAATATGGAGAACTCTTTTAGTCGATCAGCGACCTATTGGAGAAAAAATAAAGTTTTGAACATAGTAATATGAAACACATGGTAGTATTTTCAGTACCAAAAGGTACCAAATTAATTTAGTGAAAATGAATAACACAAAAAACCCTCTTAAAATGCTTATGTTAAATGGAAATAAAAATAAACAACTTTGTACAATGCATTCACAACGGTAATAAAAATGTCCAATCGCGTACATTTCAAAAGGTGGTATATGACGATGAGTTCTTTCTTCAAAAGCATTTTCATTTTTCAATTCTCCGTATGTTCGCGAAAGCTTTATTCCCGAAGGAAAGGGAACTTATCTACCACTTCTTGAGAGATATGCACAATTTTTACTGCTGTTAGGTGTGTATTAAACAAAGTTACTTATTTTTACAAATTTGGTTTGGTTTTCTACACTTAATTAGTTTTCTCGAGCAAAATATCACTTAAGTTGCGACATGCACTTTGAAGCTACATTCAAATGGCATGGAGCGACATTCATGTTCCAACCGGTATTTAAACTTACAGACTGAGGAACCAAAAATTCATGTACTGAAGTGAATTCGGCTACCAAGCTACATGACTTAGTAAAATAAATTAAGAAGAAATTAGTATGAATCGTATAATAAAATATGCAAAACGTAATTTTCTTGCAAGAAAAGTAATTAACTAAAAATCTGTTACATTTTTAAGTGCATCAAAAGACAAAACTGTAAATATAAATGCACTTTTTCCAATTTTAATTTTTATTTTTATTTATTTTTTTTTTTGTTATCTTATTTTTCTAGAAGATAATTATTTTCAATTTACTTTTTACTATTTCAAAGCTTTCAAAATTTCCCGTTAAATTATTAATAGTCTAGCTTATCTTCCCTATACGCGGTATTCCTAAAATATAACAAGCTTTAATTCTTTATCGATTAGTGATAATAAAGCAATGTAAAAGGGGAAAAACATTAATTTTGTTAATTTTTCAAAATATGGCACTTTAAAAATTTGTATACGTTCTTCGCACTACAAAACTCCCAGTTAGTAAAATGTGCCCCATACACTTGAAGTGAAGTACAAAATTTCAGCCTTCATCATAAAATGCCTCAGAAATATCTTTAAACTAAGAAGGTAAAGGGCTATAAATTAATTTGAATATAAACGTTTAAATGTTAGAGTACAAAAAATTATTTTCTTTCGTAAATTCTGTACAATCCCTGAAATGCTATCATACGATGAAATTTTTTCAATTCGAGACCCACTGAAAAGTGGTTTAAGTCAAATCTTCACATATCTGATACTTTTAGGGATATAATTCTCAAATTTTGAGTATCAACTTATTAATGTATGAGGTACATATTACTAATTGGTAATTTTTTGTAATGGGGTCGTATACAAATTTTTAAAGTGACATTTTTTAAAACTTAACAAGAGGAATATTTTCTAAACGTAGTCTTTTTTTCCTGCGTTATTTTGAAATTTTTTCATTTTACATTGATCACTTATCTCTATTGGATAAAGAATTAAAGCGCGTTACTATCTTTTTGTGACAACCTGTGTATCATTTTACTACATAAATAATTTAAGACAGATAAACCAATTACTATAATTGCTTCGATTATAATTATTAATTGAAGGACTCTCTTGAGGGATTAGTTTTTAAGAAAAGGGAATTAGTAACCTTTCTTGGGTTAACGGATGATTAAAAACTGACCAGTACAGAACTGTTAAGTAATGTGAGTACTTAACCACTGCATGCATACTTCCCCGTAGAAGAAATAATGTGTCGCCACACAATTCATTTTAAAAATGAACATTTTTCTAGATAATAAAGAAAATATTTTTGTTTCTGAATAATTTCTTTAAAGATACTTTATGAAAAAAAAAGTTTTTAAATTACAATATTCCATCCCCCCCCTATTACTAAGTTTTCCCTATAAAAACGTGCTTATTCTAATTATAGAGACTCAGATTTGAATTGAGAAAGGATTTCTACTCTATTTTTTGTTTTTAAATAACCAATTCTATTAATGTGCAAAAACAAGTTATTTTCATTATCAAACTCGAATACATTCACCACACCAAGTTAATCCAACTATCCATTAATATAGATAAGAAAGAATAGAGATTGTACTGGGGCTGGAGGACGTATAAATACACCAAAAAACATCGATATAACACCGATGTTACATGTACAAACAAACAAACAAAAAAAAATTAATCGAAATAACGATGTAGAAAAAAAAAAACACCGATGTTAGCATTTGTGCAAGAGACTCTGATATCAATTTCATTTTTATTCTCTCATTATTAATGAATTTGATCAGAACGAAGTCAACAGGGTTTCGGTTTCAGATCGAACTAGTTAGCCAATTTCAGAAAATTTAATTTGGAACTGTCCATAAATGATATCACTAATTTTTTTAAATATTTCTAACCCCCCCCCCCCACACACACACAAAGTGTGGTGGGAGAGGGGTGTTTACGGTGAAGTGTAACACTTTGTCACAAAGTGTTACACTTCACCGTATTCTCTTCCTCCCTTTATCATATGTCACGCTCTATTACATATACTTGCAGCCCAGAAATAAAGGTTTAGGCCGCTTTCGTCTAAAAATGGGGAAAAGAAATCAGTGATTAATTACGCATCTGGTCAGGAAAAGTAGGTGCAAAATAGGGGTCCTCTAAAAAATGCATTTCCTTTTGTACAGGTCGAGTCACTTTGTCTAAAATCGGGGAATAGAAGTAAGACAGTTTCTCCTTCCCGGTTTGAAATAACAAGCAGAGAGGGGTGAACGCCATTATCACCCACACACGAAACAGAGGAAGGTGTACACTGGATTGAACGGTAGAACTGTGAGTGTTTTTACAGTATCAAATCCCATATAGCATTTTTCATTTACAAAAACGCTGTCTTCATTTTCTTCGTTTTTACTTAAATTAATTGAGAACCAAAGTCATAATATATTTCAGATGTTTCTAAATAAGACTTTGATTGAAGTAACCCTTTAAGAATTGATTCACAGTAAGTTTTACATTAAGTAAGTATATACCTTTGCAAAAATGGGTAAAACGGGGCAAAACTTGATAAAACTTGTGCCAAGTTTTATATATTAATTCGTGCTTGCCAATGCCGATGTCACGATTTCAAAAAAGCAATAATAATAATAATAATATTTATTTAACGTCTTAGAGAAGGTAAGCAATTCTAGATTATAGATGGGCAAAATTTTCCAAAATAATGTCATTTAGATATCACAGCCCATATCACCCATGTTGTATATTTCTTTCAAGGGCTCAGCTCCGTATTAGTTTAGGGGAATTTTTAAAAATTATTATTACTATTATTATTAACTTTACAAAACTAGATCGAAATAGATAATTACTGGGGAAAACTTACACATAAAAATATTTGTTTTAATTCGTGTTTGGGAGTGTGAACTTATACATATGCATATATACCTATATATATATATAATTTGCCCAAAATATTATTTACTGTTGTTTACCTTCTTAAACAAATTTTAGCAAGTTTTGTCCCGTTTTACCCACCTTTTGCAAAGTAAAATGTATACACAATTACAGCATATTTTTGCTTCCAGTAACTGTCTAGATTGTAGGTTTAAAATAATTTAAAACTCATTTTTTAAAATGTAAAAGTCTTAAAATGTTATTCTAATTAATGGTTAATTAGTTTTATTATAATAGTCTTAATAATTGTATTTATAGTATTATTGATATTGCAAAGATTATTGTCCCTCACCAACTGTGATTGAAAAATATCTGTAAATCTTTAATAAGAAAATCTGAAACTTTCTACATCATCTCATTAATATATGGGGCATATTTTACTTATTGGGAATTTTTGTAAGAGGGTTGTATAAAAAATAAAAGTTTGTATTTATTTACATTTAATTTCCTGAAAATTTATTCGATATCATAAAATAACTAAGTAGGGTGGCCATAATTAAACTGCAAGTGTTCAAGGGGTGCTGGAGAAAAAACTACCAGTAATATTCCAGTGAAACTTGGTATCTACACGTTTCAGAACATGCGCAAGTCAAATATGCAAGAAAAAAAAAAAAATTCGCCATTTTCACCCGATAGATGGCGCTATATCGTGTTTCAATGCTTATGGAAGTCATATATGCAAATTTTAAGCCCATCGAACAGCGTAAAAACAAGACCACATTGAGTAATGGTCATTCATGACCCTGAATAAGAAGGAACGTGCATTGTTAGTAATGATATATTCTATCAGAATGGTAGCAATTATTCGGCTACTCTGAAAGAATACCGGCTTATGTAACGATTAAGAAGAGGTTCAATGAGTGTCAATGAGGATAAATAATGGTTTAATTATTTTCCAAAGCGTCTTCATGAATTGTTTAATTTGTGATCTTAATTTACGTTAATTTTTGATTACATGTTACTGTTAAAAATTTAATTACTGAAGCGAATCGTATGGAATTTTGATAAACTGTAAATGATGTTTTTTATTGTTTATATGCCTCTTAGAATGTCACCATGATCTGTCTATCGGTTTTGGAAGTTGCATATGCCACCGCTGACCTTTGAAATACGGTACAGCGCCATCTATCGGGTGAAAATGACGAATGTGTATATGTCTTAGATCAACATTTAAAGAAGGAAAACATAGGCCAGTGTTTTTAGGAGATCCTCGATTATACGGATTGGAGTGATCATGATTTTTTTTTTAATATTAAAAATATTAAACTTTTTACTTTCACTATAAATTATCATAAAAGTTATTTAGGCTTTGTGCTTAGGTGGCTTAGGCAGATCTACACAAGAGTTGTCTGTTTAATTAAGCTGCGTCAAAAAAAAGGGTCTCTCGATCTGTGGCACGCGATGAATGTTTCGATCGTCCGCCATCTTGCTGGTAGTTACGTCGAGTGATGGCAACGACTGCCCTTTTTTCAGCATTGGGAAAGGGTTGCGCCTCAAAGGGTTAAATGGTTTCGTTTCATAGGGTTGAATAAGCCTTGCCTGTTTATTGACGAGAAGGAACTCCGTATCGTTTTGATGCTGCAGGGCCTTCTTGGTGAACTCGCAGCTCGAGACGAGCGTGTCGGCGCAGTACTGCAGCGACTCCCTCTGCCTCTCGAGGACCTCCCTCTTGGTGCGGTGGCGGTCGTCCAGCTCGGACATCAGCCGCGTACGCCTCACGCGGATGGCGTCGCTCAGCAGCTGGAAGCTGTGTTCGATTTGGGACGCTGCGTCGTCCCTGGCCGAGTCCAGAGAAGCGGTCGTCTCGGAAACGAGGCGGATGGCTTGCTCCACGAGAGGAATCTACACAAAATACAATAACAGAATCAATGGGATACACAGGCAAAGTTGGTGCTAAAATTTTTGTACCCCCTCCAGAAGAACATTAATTTTGCGGCCCCATCCAGACCCTTAGCCATTTTACGTCGTTCTTGAGGTTTAATTTCTCGCTCAACAATCTTAGTGGCGTTACCTTTTAATAAATATGACTAAAAATGTATTGTTACTTTTTAATAGTCTTACACAATAAAGATGGACATTAACATTGGAATACAGAATTGAAAATATAAAATATAAAATAAATAAAAATAGTGGTAAACAGAGCTTTAAAAGTTAAGAATCATAATACATTCAACTCATACAAACATTTCTGGGTGAAATATTTACAAGAAAAAGTATGACTAATTTTGACCAATAAGTTCTACTTAATGAGATGGGAGCAGTTGTTTTCAAGAAACCAGAACCATAATTTCGGGCATTATATTGGAATAGTATTCTGAGGTCTCCTTCTATATTTCGTTTTTTTCTATACTTTGATTTCATGAACAGGGGGGGGGGCAAATAAAAGTGGCCCGAAAGATTGGATAAGATTGTACGTGAATGATTGATGCGATTACTTTTTCTATTGCGATTAGTTTTTGTGGGGAACCTTCAAGTCTAAGGTGTATCGCAACAACCCTCATAGTCTTCAAGAATTGCAGCAAAACATTTCTGATGAGATTGCACCATTTTCAGCCGTCTAGTTTCGATCTGGCTACAGCAACTTGTAGACAAGGGCCAAAAGTGCCAAGAGATGAATGCTGGTCATTTTCAACATCAGCTGTATGCAGTTTAGCGAACTACGTAGTATTTCTCTTCCTTTCCTGCGTTCCTCTGTAACCTGGAACTCTGTTCTCCGGGCCACTTTTATTTGCCCCATCCTGCTTATAACAGAAATATGTTATGCAGAACGGAATTCAACGTTGCAGTCTTTTATTTGTAAATTTGTTAAAGTTTTCGTGAACTGCTTGCAACCAACTGCAGAAGCACAATTTCGGGCACTACATTGGAATAGTATTCTGAGGTCCGCTTCTATATTCAGATCTGAACGAAGTTTATGTGATGAAAACTCGCGAAGTTTCAATGACTCTGATTTTTCTTGAAATAATAAAAATTGGCTTTTGAAAGTAGACTCCTAATATAAAAACGGCAGGACCCATTTTCTTGAAATTCGGTATGTAGGTTCTTTTGGTGGCTCTAATGAAAACCTAAAAAAAAAAAATTTCAATAAAATGTTGAATTTTAAATTAAAAACCAATTATTTCTTTAAAACTAATGAATTTTTTTATTTTATTTCGGCTGTTTTCAAACACCGATTTTAAAACTTGTGGATCTCATTTTTTAAACATTACTAAAAGCGATTGAAAAGCCATCTTTCAACTATTTCCATACAAAATTTCAAATATTTTAGAGCTCAGTTTATAGCAGTAGGTGATTCTATCTGCAATACGGGAATTTCAATGAATGTATGATAAGAGTGAATATTGTTTCGCTTCAACGAGCTTACGAATCAAAAGTTTAATTTTGAAAGCCATAAGAACCGCTTCTGTAGCCTAGTCGATAAGACGTTTGTCTTAAAAATCGCTCCACGAGTCAGCGGGCCTCACCATGGCACAGTGGTTATATCACTGAAAATGGTAGACGGCCGAAGTGTGAAAGTCCCGGGCAGGCCCAGAGAGAAAGAGGGGGGGGGGCAGCCGGTGCACTGCCCCGGGGCCCTTCGAACTAGAGGGGGCCCGTGAATCTTTCAAAATGCACTACAAATTTCCTTTCTACATCTTACTTTTAAAAGATCGCAGCTCAACGCAGTGCCGGTTCTAACTATTTTTCTAAATGGTGCAAAATACAAAAATGCGCTCCCTCCCTCACACATGTAGCTAGAAAAGTTTTCAAAGAGGTTAAAGCGAAAATTTCAACAATATATGGACATTCAAATATATACTTGCACATATTATAAAGTAAAGTATTTTGGCGCCCCCATACTGATGGCGCCCGGTGTGGTCGCACCGTTTGCCCCATTGGTACGTAAACCCAATGGTGTTCTGTTTCGTATTTTTTTCTTAATCTGCTGATACTATCCTATCAGTCGAGAACATGTATTGAAAGTACAAGAATCCCAGAAACTGGGTGAACGACTGCAAGTTCACTATTTATCGCCTAAATCTCAAAATGAGTTTATTGCAGAATGCTCAGATCTTGTCATAAAGCAAATTTTAGATGAAAGACAGTTTCTAAATACTTTTCTGTAATAGTGGATGCAACTTCAGATTCCTCCCATAAAGAGCAAACAATAATCTTGTTAAGATTTTTAACTTAAAAAAATAGGCATTATGAAGTTCAAGAACGATTTCTCACATTTTCGGATTGCAGCAACAAAAAAGGAGAAGAAATTGCTGAATTAATAATTTCTACCTTGAAAGCTAACTCAATTCCGCTGTGACTGTAGGGCTCAGTCTTATGATAATGTCACAAATATGTCTGGGAAATATAATGGTGCCCAAGCGAAAATATTAGAACAGAATCCAACTGCAATATTTGCACTTTGTGTGCGGATGCCACACGCTTAATTTATGTGGAAATGACGCTGCTGCATGCATACCAGAAGCAATAACTTTTTTTGGTACAATACAAAGATTCTATAATTTATTTAGCTCTAGTCCGAAGCGCTGGGAAATTTTACGGAAGCATATCGACTGCGCAGTTCACAGCATGTCAGATACCAGATGGTCAGATCGGATTCACAGTGTCAAACCGTTTGCAAATCAACTTCCTGGTATCAAGTTAGCACTGTAAGAATTGAAAGATTTAAATTTAACTCCAAAAACTAAAAATGAAATTAATGGAGTTCTTTGGTATATGTTATCTTTCGTGTGTGTGTTAATGTCAGCTGTGTGGTTCAAAATATTGCTTCGAATCGATATGTGCAATAAAGTCATCCAAGCCAGAAATACAACAATTGATGTCGAAGCTGAAAATATAGGAGCATTGCTCTCCGATCTGAAAATACTTCGAAATGATTGGAATTCAGTCTGGTTTGAAGCTAAAACTGTAGCTTTAAATATGGAGATCGAGAAAACATTTTCCCGTGGATATGATGAGACACGCATAAAACAAAAGATGCATCATCTGGATAGTGAAGAAACTGATAAACAGTTAGATAATGAAGAAAAATATTTTAAAATTTACGTATTTTATCGTTTGGTAGATAGTATCATGGGGACTACCTGTACGATTTGATGCTGTCAAAAACTTGTCAAGTAAATTTGAAATATTATGGCAGTATTTAACAATACCTGAAAGCAGTTTGAAAGAAAAGGCATTATTTCTATCGGAACAGTACCAAGATGATCTGAATAGTGAAGATTTTCTTTCAGAAATAATTCACTTACCATCCGTCCACAAAGCTAATTTTGGAATTAATCAATTAAAGCCTCCGGATTTATTGAACATACTAACAGAATATAAACTGAACAATCTATTTCCAAATGTTTGCATTGCCCTTAGGGTATTTTTAACCATTCCCGCAACGATAGCTTCTGCTGAACGATCATTCAGCAAATTGAAACTCATAAAAAAATTTCTTAAGGCCAACCATGTCTCAAGAACGACTTGTAGACTTAGCAAGACTAAGCATCGAATCTGACATTGCCAGAACTATTAATTTTGATGATGTTATACGAAATTTTTCAAATAAAAAGGCACGAAAAACCATTATTAAAATTAAATAATAAATATGCTAATTCTACCATTTATATATATATTTAACCTTCAAGCATGAATAAAAAATCGCTAAATATGAAGATTTCCTTACTCATTCTTTTCTTTCAGCATTCTATATAAAAATCACTAAAAGAAATAAAAATAATTTTCGAAACTGTGTGTTTAACTATAGCAAAATATGAACTGATGCATTTATAGATAAATAACACACTGTTGGTAATGGTGATTTGCAACACATGTTAGACAGCGAGGGTGGTAAGGCAAAGGGAGATTTTGGAATCTGGTTATAAAAATACCGTAATGATACTTCATGTTTTTATATTTTTTATAATACATTATTACAGATTGTAAATAGTACTATAATTAAAATTAAAATTTAGGTAAGAATGAAAATGACCCCACAATATTACCTTTTTTATTTTTAATAATTACTTTTAAAGTAAAATTGGGCAGAATTTAAAATATATTTCTTGAGGCAAAAACAAGTTGGGGAGGGGGGGGGGGAGGGGCCCGGGAACATTTCTGTTCCGCCTTATAAAATTTCTCTCGGAGGCCCTGGTCCCGGGTCTCATCGCGCGGTCGTCGATCTAACGGTTTGGAGTTTTGGTAGTTTTTCTCCACATGTAACATGAATACGCGTTAGAACCCTTTAGAAAGTCCTCCTACCAAGGCATCCCTCATCTTAGGCAGATACCCCTCGCGCAGGTTTGTCTTAATCAGACACAACCACGAGGCAGCGGCCAGCGTGTTCGAATCCAGTTGAGGACGACGAAAATTTTTGCTAACTACGCTCTTAATTTTGTGATGCAGAAATAAGTATACTTGACGCGATAGTTCAGAGCGAATTAAAATTTTCTTTTAAAATTACTACATTATTCTTTTAAAAAACTAACATCCAATAAAAGCTTAAAAAAAGCATTAAAACAGATCCTCTTCCGAACAAGCAAGATACATAGTTATTTCTCTAAATAAAGAGCAAGCAAAAGGTTCCCCCCCCCCCCTGTCATTAAACAATACAGCGAGAAAAATTTTTCTTGCAACTTCCTCAAATAACATTTTTTTTTTTAACGGGACAGTCTTAGTTATTTATTCATTATTTACATACAGCGAAAATTAAAGCAGTATACTTTAAAAAAAAAAAGGTTATTTTGGTAAGAAAAATATCAGTTTTCCGTTGAATTTATTTCTTCCAGATAAGTTACATTGAACTTCAAAAACGAGACACGGCGAAGCAAAAATATTAGGGATGGATGAGAGACGACACGCACTTTTTATCATTATTATAGACGGATTTTGAGACGAGACAGAGTGAGAGATCCCTAAAAAATATAACCTTCTTTAAAGATGGGTTAAACAGGAGAGAGAAAAATAGAAGCTAGGTAGCCATTATTGATTGAAGAGAAGAGCGTTTATGAGTCATGAGAACTGCTACAGACACTGCCCCAATTTCCGATATGTGTAGCATTATGTAGACGAGTGCCGCCCCTTAAACTGAAATCAATAGTTTAATCTATCCCCCCACTTATTCGGATTTTCTGATAAGCATGCCACTCCCATTGGTCTAACAGTGTCAAAAGAACGAACACGGCATGCAGAAAGCGAACTAGGCTTGATGGTTCCACCCCGTAAATTTCTGGGAGATATCAAATATTTCAGGCTAAATGTTCGCTTAGGTAAATTTCATTAAGCCGTTAGATGACTTTCAGTCTCAAATTTAGCCAGCTGCTCATTGACCCGGGAAAAAAAAAAAAAATCCTACAGATTTCAATTTATGTTCGAAATTTCTTTTCTATCCTTTTTTTTTTTTTAATTAATCTTCGTGAAGCGGATAATTTTGTATATTCCCTTAATTTTCAAGGAATCGATTCTCCACAAAAATCAGTTCACCTTTAAATTATGAACATTCTCAGGTAAATTTGATCACGTTTTTCGTAATAATTAAAAAAGGTAGTTATTTATATGCATAGTACATTAAATAACAAAGGAGGAGACTTGGGAAAAAAGAATAATAACTTTATTAACAATGGCTACCTAGAGACATAGAGGGGAAGATATTTGGGCCACAGGGGCGCGGATCTTTTCCGGAATTGATGTTTTTAAATTAGATGTCCACAATAATGTTTTTTTGTTTGGTAGAAAGTCTACCTTTCCCACCTTTTGAACTCTCCTCGAAATTTTTTTCTCGCTGCTTCCCTGTAGTTACCAATATTCTAGGTTATTTCTCCATGAATCCTCTCAGCGCTGAGAAAGTCAATGGAAAATTTTCGTCGAGGATTTTCGAAATCAAAAGGTTACTTTTCTATATAAGGCAGACAGACTACCAACCTTTGAAAAACTATTTCTTTTAGACAGATGATCACAAAACAATGCTTTATCAAGTTTCACCAAATACAGTACAGCGTTCATAATCCGGATTAATTGTGGGCGGACCCTGTCCGGATTTTCGAAAAGAATAATAATAATAAAAAATAAAATTTAAAAAAAATTGCTAAAACCGTTAATAATTCACTTTAGTAGTCAAATAATTGGAGCAGATAAAATCATTAATTAATTTAAACTTGCAATGTGTTTTAATGAAGGATATTGTACAATATGTATCTACATATGCATTTACAGAATATTGTACAGTTTATACATTGTCATAGCTGTATTGTGTCTAATAAGGAAACCCGTTGTCTGTGCTAATGGCAACGAACAGGCGACAAAATAAGAGGTTGAGAAAAATTGATTAATATTTTCCCCATATAGTAGGCACTCACAATAAGTTTCTCTTATCTATAAATCACTTCTACTGCCCCCCCCCCCCCGCTTTATTGGAACATAACACATTCGACTTAATAGTTAACTTTTTTTTTTTTTTTTTTTTACATGATATAAAATGTACCATATATCTGAAGAAGTAAACTTGTATAACACTCTAAGCCTCAATGGCCATTTTTCTTTTAAAAACCTCGTACTGTATAGTGCGACAGAAACTCTCGACTCTCGGATAAATACTTTGAGGTCTGAGCTATATTTCCACCTCATACTTCCCAACAGATTGGAAGTTTTTGGTACTTTTCATGATGTTTTTAATATACTTAGGAGATATATGTTTTGATAATGTTTTTAATCATAAACTTCAATGAAGTTTCTTATTCAAAAAGATGGTTCCATTTAAATGTACTAAGAATCAATATTGAATGAGAAATTGTTGAAAAAAGCATATTTTAAAGTTCCACAAAAGAAAACATTTTTGAGAAA
The DNA here is from genome assembly GCA_038373885.1 of Cheiracanthium punctorium. Classification (NCBI taxonomy): domain Eukaryota; kingdom Metazoa; phylum Arthropoda; class Arachnida; order Araneae; family Cheiracanthiidae; genus Cheiracanthium; species Cheiracanthium punctorium. Next base: position 361,073 of record JAWZYV010017120.1, on the reverse strand, counting down.
AATTTTACAGACTTACTCAATAAAAGCTTGCCTAAAAGTCGTAAAAAATACCCGTAAATAGGTTTTATTTGTAAATAAACATTATTTAGCAAAATTTGCTTCAGGTATAGAACTAGGACTATACCGGAATGTTTAAAAGTAACAGTTAGTTCTAGATCGCTTCATATACTAAATTCTGTTTGATTATGTCATTTATAAATATTTTTTACTAGCTAAAAGGTTTGTAGATAATATTTGAAACGAGAGCAAGCGTATATAATCGGTACTTTTATAGCTCAGAGAGTTAAAAATTGACCCCCGAATGACGCTCGGGCTTAATCTACTTCACCGAAATAGCAACCCGAGTGACTCTCGGGCTTAGACCTCAAAGTGTTAATATTTGTAACTCTAAGATGAGTAATGTGTGCAGTCATGTAATACTATTTATTTTCGTAGTTTTAGTAGTGTTAGTGTTGTTAAAAAAGTATAATTATTTAAGTATAGGCACTCACCTTTGCTTCCACCCTATCTAGCAAATCGTTGAGCAGTCCCTTCTGGTCTTGCATGGCGTCTCCCAGCCTGGAGGTCCGGTGGCCCGCGTGTTCGATGTCAGTGCAAGTGACGCACACAGCGGTCTCGCAGTCGCCGCAGTAGAAGCGCAGTGTCTGCGCCCTGTGCTTGGGGCACGCGAGGGAGCAGCGCCGGTCCTCTCGGAGGGCCAGTTCGCTCAGCGTGACTAGGCGGTGCGACCGGGTCTCGGGCTCGGTCTGATGGCGCCTGGAGCAAGTGTCGCAGAAGAAGCCCGAACACACGGAACACTTTGAGGCAGAAGGATGGAGCTGGCACCTGGGAACAGACAGCAAGAATTATAACAATGCGGCTTTAAAAAAAAAAAAAAAAAAAAAAAGTAGCCAAACGGGTGGGTGTTCAAATTCCCCCCCTTTCTCCCCGAAGCTTTCAGGCACATAAATTACTATTTTTAGACGTGAACAGAAAAAATAATTAATAGCGGCGTATCTAGGGTATGAGAGATAGGGTACGTGCCATGGGCGTCACTCGAAAGGGGTGCAGATTTCCACTGCGAAATTGACGCAATGAAAGAAACAACTAACATGTTCGCTTCCATCGATGCAAGGATACGTCGACAGCGATTCTACCTTCTAGGCTCATCGTTGCTTCTTAGCTTGGGTCTTTGAGGAAGCAACGATGAGTATAAAAGATAGAATCGCTGAAATCGCGTCCTTGCAACGATGGGAGGCAACAGGTTACAGTCAATATAAGACACTAAAATATGCTGAATCACTGTTTTTAGAAACTAAATATACGAGTGTTTTTATTTGCATGTTCACGGCAGAAAATAAAAATTATCATTGTAAAGAAATTTTAATAATAACCATACAAATGGTGTCATTCTTATTGAGACAGAGGGCGCAGTTCCGTTGTCTGCCATGGACGCCACTGATGACCACATTGAAATACAAAACTTGACCCCCTACCCAGAAATTGTTTTCCAGGCTACGGCCCTGAAAGAGTGTCTGTTATAGCGGCGATAGACCGATTTGGGATGCAGTGCGACGCATATTAATTTCATCTATGAAATGAACTAAGTATTTTTTTAGACTCATTTAATCCTTCAGGTAAGATTTAATACTGAAAAAAATGTACATGAAATAATTATTTAATTTCTATTTAAAAGAACTTGTTCCATTGACGTTTGAAAATATATATTGAACGGATGTTTAGAGTGAATGTTTATAAGAATGGAATCCCACTGACACTAACAGTTTGGCCGTGACTCGTGTCAAGAAATTCTAATGGTAACCAATATGCGATAGTGGTCTGTGATATAAACATAAGTAATGGAAGTGTTGTCAGATTCAGAACACTACGATCTTAAAAACAAAATTAATTACAGTATAACATCAATATCTCAAAATCGAAGGGATACCGAAAATTTTCAAATATCGAGTATTCGAGATAACGAGGGGAAATAAAATGGGGTCAGTTTGTAAGGGGAAACACATCTGTTCGAGATATTAAGGTTCGAGGTATCGAGGTTAGACTGTATGTATATTCAACAGTAACTTTAGTCGCATGATGAAGGGAGCTCGACGAGCTACGAACTACACTCGTCATTTTACCCTGAAAGGGTTAGTTACGGATAAAATTCAAGGTAACTATTAATAGAATATGAGAACTGCAAGAAAAGTTCCATTTCGAGAAAAAATAGTTTTCTTAAAAAATATCAATTTAAAAAAACTAGATTTCAATGTGTTTCCTCAAAAAAGTTAATATAAAAGCAGAAACCATAACAAACATTTACACATCATTAAATACAGCTTAGATTTGACATTACAGTCAATAAATATGATCCAAAACAAAAATAATAGAAAGCTCATTTTTTGTGTCACATTATTGAATTTCTTTGACCGTAAAAAATATCGAATTTCTGTGCCATTATGGATTCTTCCTTTTTTTAATTCTGGAAAATACTAGACAGCTCACGGAATTGATCTGAAAGGCTTTGAAAAGCAACTGTCTTGAATTCATTCAACACCAAAAAAGATATTTTAAACCTTTAAAAATATTTTTTTCGACTATCTTTTGAGAGACATTTCTCTTAAACACTTTTATTAAATATAAGCGTTTAAAAGTATGTCCCAAAATAATCTTTTACCAATATTTACTCATGAATCTGTTTTAACTTTACAAACACAAAATTATTCTTTTGGCCAGCTGACTATAAAATTATCGTTTAAAAAATAATATTACCGATATAGAACATTTCATAAAGAAACAACATTGTTTATAAAATGTTAATTACTTTATTTAAGAAATGTTTATTCGTTATTGGGGAGATATTCAAATATTTACTTGCAGATTTAATCTTTTATTAAATCAAAAATTTTTAAAAACACTTTTGTCACAAAAATTGTATTTTGTAGCAGTATAATGTTTGAAGATACACAACGACCTACTACCAGAGCTTAATGTTTTTTATTTAACCGAGAAAATCTGTTGAAAGTTATGCAAATGTGAAAATGTCTAACCTCTGTTACCGGACAAAATGCTGCATTTATAAATTGTTTGTAAATATAAACAGGTGTAGGACACTCATTAATACTGAGTTTAACGGATGTCCGTTGTTAAGATTACAATGCAAATTGACCAAAAGGCATTTAAGAAAATTGCAAAAAATATTGACCTTATAGCATGTGTTATAAGGTCAATATGTATAAAGTCATCATATTATATTTTAAACTTCAATAAAAAATTAAAAGTACAAACCGTATGTCAAAAATGCTTTTTAATAATGCGCATTGCTTTATCATAACAGAGGTTACCCACAAAACCAAAAATATTTGTACTGCTAAAGTATCTTATAAGTTAACTCTTTATAAGGCAAGTTTATGTAGATTCGAAAGTACTTGGGAATTTTCTGGCTCATTTTTTAGGATTAATTCACATGTTATCCCTCTACTTTAATATCCCACGAGAAAATTAGAGAATCAAGTATTAAACATATAAACTGTGAATAAGAACACATTAATTATTCACATAAATCAATGTCGGAAAAATACCTGCTGCTTCTACACGGAATTAAACGCAAAGATACATAACTAAGCGATAATTCTTGTGCTCAATTTTCAAATAATTATTCGCGCTTTCTTTAAAAATATGAATCAAAGGAAAATTTATAAGCTAAATATATTTAGAATCTATATGTATGGAAAACATGCTTATTCTTTGTTACTGGACAAAAATAATAAAATTCACTAATCATAATTGATTTCACTAGTCAACAGACCTTAGGTGGGAAGTATTTTCCCACAGCCTTATAAAGGGTTAAACGTGATTACTTTTGAAAAGATATAAACATTTATTATAAACCTAAAGCATTACAGATTTTTTAAAAATGGATTTTAAGTTATTTTTCCATCACATCGATAGCATAATGGAAATTTGTAAAGGCGTTGGTTCTCTGCATTTGACAGCTTGCTACCCTTTTCTTGGATCCCATTATTGATTTTTAAAAGAAAATGTGTTTTTACGAATGTGATAAGCGAAGCCTAATCTGTTATGAATATGTTAATATGCGGTGTCTTATTACGTAATCGCTTACATTAGCGTGGTAACAGATGTTACTCTTGAAAAGTAAAAATAAAATAAAATAAAATAAAATTCTGGAACCAAACATACATCTTTCTATTTTTTGTTGATCATAGTATATGACAGCAGTATCAAATGCGGATTTATTTTATTTGTAATTATTAAAAATGACAACTCTGAGGTCATGAATAATTAATAATAGAAGTTAGAGAAAAAACACTCACCCGAAAAAATTTAATAAATACACCATACATTTAGTTCTCAGCAAATATTCCAAAATGGCTAAATATGAGTGCTTGGTCACTTGCAAGCTACAATTTTATCTTGTATTGCCGTCTTTTGGCAAAGTTAAAAGGATTTTATAACTAGTAACAGAGGTTACAAAAGTGTCTCCTATTATGATGAAGTACTCACACATTTGAATAATAATGTTATAGCACTTAAAAAAAAAAAAAAAAAAAAAAAAAAGGTATTTCAAGGAAATTTAATCTTGGACAGCCAGGAAGTTCAGAGGTGAACTTTTAATTTTTCTTCTTTGCTTAATAAATAAAAGTCCAACATTGAACCATATTGGAAACGTATGCTCATATGAGCATATAAGGTAAATCAAAAATACCAGTGATAGTGAATGAAAGAATTAAATGCTTTACTAATGAAAAATAATTAATTTTCAGGTCATGATATCTGCATCTAAATTTAGTTCGACCCCATTATTGTGACATGAAATATATTTTCTCATAAAATACATTCAAATTTTTTTTAAACAATAGTTCATTTAACAAAATAATAATAAAAGCAAGAAAAATATTTAGACATATTTTTGTTTCCTGTTAGCCTTTAAAAGCATGAAAATTTCATTTTTGAAAAACTTTTTAAGGAATTTTAAAAGACTCAAAAAGTGAATGGCATACTTTTAGTTTTATCCTCATCAGACTTGAATTCAGAAAAATTACATGAATTGATAATTTTTCCGTTCACTCAACTCTTCCCGAATATAAATTTCATCTTATTGTATTTCAAGTAAATAAATCTCATTGTATTTCAAAGTAAATTAACGCCTAATTTGTTTCGTTGCCACATACGAATATGCATTTATTTCTTCCATTCACATATAAAATAGTTTTAACGATAACAGGCTGCAGCTAAGATACCAAGTTCTTTGTACTTCATATATATTTAGATTTACAATAATTTATACTTTATCACGTAGGTTAATCATGAATAATATTGTTGCTTTTTCTCACACCAGTTCGATGACTTTTTTTAATGATTTGCTATATTTAGTATTTTTTGGCATACACATAATTTGGTAACCTTATTATATATTTTTATAACAGTAAAATAACCAGTAATTATAAAATAAAGTTTTCAATAATTTACAGGAAATTTCTAGATTGTAATTAAGCGTAATGTAAAATATTTAATGTGTTGTTAGATATACGTAAGTAATGAGGGAAACAAGTAAAATATTTTTATTTCAGTAATAAAAAGTTGGCATTTATATTGATGTCCATCATGTTTATATTAATTGCATATTATTCTAAATGCACTAGGGTACATATCACTACACATTTCAAGGAGAAAAAAGCCTATTTCCGCTTTTGGCAGATGATGTCGATCAAAACTAGTGGTGGATCCAACACCTTGAGAACTCTTGAACTTGAAATCTATCAAATTGTTAGAGAATTTTATCCACCACTGAAACCAGGTTTACCCTTTCGACTCTCATCATTAGATTAAAAAGGAATAAAAAAAATAGGAAAGACCCATCTCTGATAAAATGCTTCGCCACATGGGCGTAAATTGGCATGTAACACTGGGAGGAGAATTCTTTCCTATTGAAGAAAATTCTATTTTCAAACAGGTTATAAATGTTTTTCTTGATTTTTAGGGGGAAAGTGCCCTCCCCCCGTCGCCTTAAGTTGCGTCAATGCTCTGGCATATTTACACCTAAGAGCGGATCCAGGGGTGCGGGCCGTACAAGATGATCAAATTTAAACCAGATAAAATGAGCTTTTTGATGACATTTTCCCAGCAATTCTGAATTGGTATTCAAACTTTGTGCTTCCCCATCCCCCCTCTCGATTCTATATCGTCTTTGATACGCCCCCACCCAGCTTGAAATTTTATAGGATCAGCCGCTGGTCGAACACAACGATACTTAAAATGCGTATCTTATTATTGCCATACGGATTTACTAAATATGTACGTTAGGGTGTCTCGGAAAATATGAATGTCTGAAAATGTTTGCTCCCCGGGGTTTTTCTGGTTCCTTTTGGTGTGAAATTACAATGTGGGAAATTTGAAGTCTCTAGGTCAATGTTTGAGTTTGCCTGTAAGGCCTTAAAGTTAAAAAAAAATGCGAAAAACGTAAATTTTGTAATAATTTAAAAAGTTTTATAAACATGTTCCTTCAACTTAAGAAAATAGTTTTTTACTCGTTATAATTAAAAAAGGTGAGAGTGACAGTGACATTAATGAACAGGATGTATGTGAAGGTTCAACAAATTATGAAACTGTTAGAGACCCAGACTTCCCGTGCCTTCAAAATCATTTCATAAACCTAATGAAGTTACTATTAAACTCCCAAAAAACCTTTTCAAGAGTCCAAAAATATCTCCAATGGCTTCTTCTAGGAATTTCAGTAACCAAAGAACTGCTATGGTAGAATTTATTACTGTAGAAGGTGGAGCTAGCCTTGACGACTTAAGTAGGGAGACAGCTAGAAAACCTAGCAATATTCTCCTATCCAAGCGTGCCAGTAACTTTCGAAAAGACTTCAAACCTCTTAAATACTATGTGCTGCATTGCGACAGCAAAGTATTAAAAACTCAAAATGTACAGTTTAACGAAAGACTGGCTATCTCAATCTCTGGAATACCGGAGTATATGGATGGAAAGTAGTTAGGGCTGGTAAATATACCTGATGTACAAGCAGATAGACTTTTTCAATTGACTCAAGAATGGGTTGTATCAGAAAATATAATTGGCCTTTCCTTTGACTCAACTGCATCAAATAGTGGATGGATAAATGGAACATGTGTAAGGCTAGAAACATTTTTGGAAAAGAAATTATTTTACCTCGCTTGTCGACACCGTGTGTTTGAGTTAATTGAGTCTGCAGTGTGGAAGTCTATTTTCGGACAATCTATGAGTCCAGATAATTTAGATTTTAAAGAGTTTCAATCCCACTGGGAAACTATTTCAAACAATTTAGATAATTTCAAAAAGAGTGACGTTTGTGACAGAAAGCTAAACTCTTTGAAAGAGGAAGCCATCACATTCTTAAAATTTGTTTTGGGAAAAAAGAAGGAGCTTTTTCTTCGTGGACACTATGAGGAATGTGCGGAAGTCTTACTTACAATATTAGGTGAAATTGCACCTCGAGGAATTCACTGACAAAAGCTTGGAGCTTTCCCTAAAGCCAGATGGATGTCAACAGCAATTTAAGGGCAAAATGTACACATTTAATGCGCAATTGGGTTATGATCCAGAAAAAGTTGAAAACTGCGTAGAATCTACCCTTTTCATTTTCTTATTTATATTAAATGCTGGTTAAATGCTCCAAAAGCTGCAGATGCTCTGTGAATGACATTATGCTTTCGCATAGTTTGAACAGCTACAAAGCTATCCATACTGAGGTTGCTCAGGCTGCTCTGACAGTCTCTACAAGGAGACAATACCATTTTCTCTCTCTTCAAAAAAAGATATCTGTAACGAGAAGAAAGAAATCGCCTAATCATTGATAAAATTCAAGAATGAATTGATAACGCTACCAAAAGGCGTTCCTGTATTCCCAAATTTAAATTTACAAACAAAACTATTTCAACTAGTAGGGCCCAGCTCATGACTACTTTATGTTGTGTTGTAAGGCAAACCTGCACGCGGGGTATCTGCCTAGGATGGGGGTGCCTTGGTAGAGGACTTTCTAGGGGGTTCTAACGCGTATTCACGTTACAGCTGGAGGAAACCTACCAAAACTCCAGACCGTTAGATCGACAGCCGCGCGATGGGACCCGAACCCGGGACCTTCACACTTCGGCCGTCTACCATTTTCAGTGGCATAACCACTGTGCCATGGTGAGGCCCATTAAACAGAATGGATCCTGGCTGAAAAAAATGCCCATTCACATGGGAAGAAGATGCTGACGTGACTATGATGTAATAAAATTATTTGTAAAAACTTTAAAGTCGTCAACGATATAGCAGAATGTGGAGTCAAGCTGGTGCAGGATTTTCTCATAAAATTACGAAGGATGAAGAACAGAGGCAGTGTTTGCTACAGTCGGTTGAACAATCGAGGAAATCAGCACCAACCTTCTAAATCCTGTTTAAAACATTAGCAATATTTTAAACAATCTTCTATATTTCTGATATAATGTAATGTTATTAATTACATATACAAGAAATAATAGGTAATTAAGCTTATAGGTAATAATGCACTTATATAGGAATTTCATTTTTCTTTACAATAGATTACTTGAAATTTTACTGAGTTTAAAACTTGGCTGTATTCCTAAAATGTATATTTTTTGTTGGTTTTTCCCAGCTAGTATTTTCTTACTGTGCCAAAATATATAACAATGTTCTAATACTTACTGTGTTATATTCTTATGTATATATATATATATATATATAATTGAAATGTGAGTACGGTGGTACTTGATAATGGAGTACTCAATTTCAATTTTCCTTTTCCACCTCCACTTCTATGGATGAGTTTTTCAGCTAGGCCTAAGCACATGTGATTGCTTATTGCATGTTTTTCCCAATTTTTGGCTTTGATGGCCCTGTTTCAAATTTATTTATAGCCTCTGGATTTCATTTTTATTTTCATGATTACGTATATGTTGAAAAAGAAATCAATAAACCATAAAATGACGCATTTTCACACAAAAAAAATTTCAATCTTTATGCCCTTACAGGCAAACTCAAACGTTGACCTAGAGACTTCAAATTTCACACATTGTAATTTCACACCAAAAGGAACCAGAAAAACTCCGGGGAGCAAACATTTTCAGACATTCGTATTTTCCGAGACACCCTAATGTATGTATCAATGATTCAGTGAGGAAACGCAACCTTTGGCACTGCAAAGGATGGTCGAGCACTTCCATCAGGCTGCTGATCATGAAGTTCGTCTGAAGAGCAGCTACGCCTTGCTTCGGAAGTATGGACTGTTGACGACACACAGGACACGACAGCGTCAGACTCTCGGCGGGAATGTAGCTTTCGAGGCAGCGCTCGCAGAAAGTGTGCAGACAAGGTAGCACCTGCAGAATAAACAAACCCAAAAAGTGAATTCGCAATCATAGATGTCGCACAGTATAAATTACAAGAAAAGCAGCATAGTAATCTTTAAAGTGTAATATCGAAACAATATTCAAACAAACAAAAAACACTCAACAGAAAACTGCTATCTATTGAAAATTGGAGCCTGATTTTGCTTTTTTCTCCCCTCCCTCGGCTTTTCTTTTATTCTCCATGGTTTTTTACCTATTCACTATATCCGAATGGCAATAACTTTCCTATTCGCTATTTCCATTTTCCACTGTTTATTTTTTTTCAATTTTCACTCTTCAGCTTTTTCAGTTGGTGAAACTGAAGATAAGTAATTTCATGTGTATTTTTTTACGAAGTTTTAATTATTTCATAACTAGCCGCCTCCGGCGACCAGTTGTTTCGCCATTTTAATAAATCTTGTTTGGAGAGAATCCTGTTCCTCACTGGCTTCCTTGGCACTGAAATCTCTTAGATTCTCTGAATGGAATTTAAAATTAAGATGGTTACAAACAGGAGCAGCCCTAGGGTAAGTGTAGAGACCCCTCCTAACATAAAAAAGACGCCTCCTTTTATGCTCTACTTAGTTTTTAAGTTCGAAATGACGCCCCTTCGAAGCCGGTGCCCCGATACGATGCTTACCGTGTCGGGCCGCTCCTGGTTACCAAAATAAGATGTGATTTAATGATAAAAACCTACAAAAAGGAACAAATTATTTTCCTCCTATATTAATTCTGAAGAGCTTCTGCATATATTGGCCTTTATAAAAATGGAAAGGAAAAAAACTAAGAAAATCTGAAACACTTTCAGATTTTAAATACGCACTAAAGTGCTATGTATTAAAAGCGTATTATAATCCATGGGTCTTCTCTATTTTCTTTCCTTATTCCACTAAGTTGTAAAGTATATCTTGTTGATGAGTGTGATTAAACACAATTAAAATTAATATTTCTAACAATTTTCTTTCTGGATGTAATACATTAGAAATAGATAGAAAAAAGCTGCGTAGAAAAATGTACAATTCGAACTGAAATAAAGTTTAAAAACTCATTCAGGTGTATTCATAATTCAAGTAGCAAAATCAGACGATAAATAGCGCTTGGCGCTAGAATCACATCTTCTCAATCACACATCTTCTCTCAACTCACACATCTTCTCAAAATCGCACATCAACCTTTTTATTTTTTGCCAAATTAAAAAGTTGCACATTTATTTTCGGAAAATTTCCAAATTCTATTTTTCTTTTCAGTATAAATCATTTCATTCCTGCTCTGATTTCACATGCACACGATATTTTAATTAAGAAATAACCTTAAAAATAATCAAAAAAAAATCGTTATTCTTTTATTTTTACTTCATGAGTCTGAATAATTTAATAAATTTGTCAAACATGGCAACCTAGATATGCACAAACCTCGTTCTTTCCACTGCGGGGTTACAATTGCGAAATAGCGAGAACAAAAATGATACTTTTGCGACACGTTTTTTATCGATATCTCCTAAAATAATTCGAATTTCGAAAAAATCGCTTCGAGGTGTTTTGGTACCCGCCCTGGAGAATTTCCGTACAAAATTTAGTAGGTCTACGATCACCCGTCTGCGAGCTACGCGAGACACAGACAAACTATTTAACGGACAGTTTTCACACTGCTTTATTTATATAGATAGACCAGCTGAAGTACCCGTTCTTCGCACGGGAATGAATGGACTTTTTGATATTACGATTTGTGGTGATTACTATTCATTGTAATAAACAGATATAGCAAAGTGGATATCGCGTTATATTGTATCCAATAATCATGCATACCGAATTGCAAGGCAATCTTTTGTACGGTGCAGAAGGCCATGCGGCGTAGCGCAATCTAGTGGCGAGTTTTAGCAAAACGGATACGGCAAAAATATTTTTCGCATTCAGATATCGATGTATACGAATTTTCATGACTATCGGCTGGACAGTCCTGAAGTTCATGTGTTGACGCGACATCTAGTGGCAAGTTATAGGAAAATGGATGGCGCCAAACTCTTCCCCGTGTTCAAATATCTATGTATACCTATTTTCATAGCGATCATTTGCACAGTCAAGAAGTGATACACTGCAGGGCCATCTAGTGGTTCAATAAAGTAATGATTTGCTACAGCGCCGTCAAGTGGCGAGTTATAGCAAAATGGATAACGCCAAAATATTCTCATTGTTCAAATAGCTATGTATACTGATTTTCATAGCGACCGTGTTCAACTATCTATGTATACCAATTTTCATAACGATCATTTGCACAGTCAAGAAGTGATACACTGCAGGGCCATCTAGTAGTTAATTAAAGTAATGATTTGCTACAGCGCCGTTAAGTGGCGAGTTATAGCAAAATGGATAACGCCAAAATATTCTCGTTGTTCAAATAGCTATGTATACTGATTTTCATAGCGACCGTTTGAATGGTCAAGAATTTGGCCTGCTGCAGCGTCATCTAGTGGCGAGTTAAAATAATAATGCATTGCAGTGTCATCTAGTGGTGAGTAACATCAAAAGGAACGCAGTTAGAATATATTCTTCGTGCTCAAATGTGTAAGTATAAAAATTTTTATGCTGATCGACCGAACGGTATAGAAGTTGATGCTTTTCAGCGCCATTTAGCGGCAAGTTACAGCAAAATGGATAGTGAAAAATATTCTCCGTGTTCTAATATTCGCGTGTACCAAATTTCATCGAAATCGGTTGGACGATATTCGCATAGCAAACGGCTAAACGGAATAGAATTCAACGTTGTGCTTCTGCACCAAGTGGCAAGTTAAGGAAAACGGATAGCATAAAAACCTTCTCCATCATAAAAGACTTAGGTGAACCAAATTTCATCGTGCTGCGGTGCTCAACGGTGCTGGAGTTTTTCAACCTCATAAACACATACCAACATTCATTTTTATCTATAACCAGTGTTATTATATATACCAGTCTCAAATAAAATCCAGTTTCAAATCTAAGCCTCGCCAAAGTGCCAACATACACCATTTTGCAAGTTTTTTCAGGGAATCATTCGAAGCATTGACTTAGCAGCAATCAATATGGGAAATGGTTCGACCGCCAAAGAGTAGCACGCATTTATTTGAAAATTGGAATCCCTTAATACAGTCGATTTTTTTTAAATTATCAACTATAATGTGTTTTATTCATCGTTACTCCGATGTACTAAATGAGAAGATTTAAATTTTCTGAAATTTGGCGGAATTCCCCCAACTTAAATCAATGTACTCAATTGGCGAGAATTCTGAAGATAGATCGCTTGAAATCCCTTAATAACTGCATTATTTCTTCACGGATCATTAAAATTTAACGCTGTATTCTAATAAAACCTTTGCACTTGTTTTCAAAAATCTATTTCCTTAAGCTCTCAATAAATTGCGCCAAGCCGAAAACTGTGCAAACCGCTAGAACTCACTTACTCAAAATCCATATTTCAGCCATTTTATTTTTTCGCCAAACTAAAAGAATTTACACATTAGCCTCGGAAATCTTCAATTCTTATTGTTTTGCGTGTATTGCGTTTTGCCTGCTCTGATTTCCCATGTACACGATATTATAATTTAAAAAAAAATAACCTTACGAATATAAACTAACAAAAAAAAAATCATTATTGTTCTTTTATTTTTACTTTGAGAATTTAAAACATTTTATTCGGCAAAATCGCCACACATGGCAACCACGATCCTTATTTCACACTTTTTTCACTACAGGGGTTACAATTACGGGAAGATTTTTGCGTGAAGAGCATAAAAATTCTCTTAAATTCCGGGAACGGGTGGACTTCCAAAGTTTTAAAGTGGACTATGATTTATTCTATATTAATTTATTCTATAACATTTTGATTTATTCTATAACATATCTATGCTAAATTTCAGGCCGATAGGTCCATTTTTGTGGATTTGTATACGAATCAAATAAACAAACAAACAAACAAACAGAATTTCATTTTTATTTATAAGATAATATACTATCGAGAGAAGTAGCATCAGCTTCTTGTGCCTGGTTATCGATATTCAAGCCGTACAAATATGAAATTTAGTAGTTCATACCAAATCTCCATACGTCCATACCGACCCATTTTCATGAAATTTGGTTGGTAAAATTTTAAGCGAAACAAAAAGTAATGGTGCGCACGACGAAAAAAAAAAATTCAAGATTAGGTACAGTTTTCAGGAACACGAATCTTCACTTTTGAATTGTTGTTTAGTTTATCGTTTTTAACATTTTCCAAATTGAAAAATGTCAACGATTTTGGTTTATCTGCCTTTCTTCCGAGCTCTAAATGAAGTAAATATGTATCCATTTCTACGAAATTCATATATGTTACTGATGTGCATCTTGAAAATGGCGCACGAATAATTTTTTTTACAGGATAACTCAAAATAATTTAATGCATTACGCTTTATGGATATTCATTGTTAAAAGTGTAGTATAGAGAATTAAATTTATTTCAAACAAAACAAAATTATATGTCGTTGAGATTTATGAAATAATGCTCGCCATCAAAAATGATGTATATAATATTTAGAGCTCTTTTACAGCAGCACACAAAATACAGAAGACCCCCACCCTCATAACACGGGTTCATAAGATTCGTACAACACGGCGGAAAAATTGCCATCTTTTTCCTATAACACGTTAAAAAAGACTCTTACAACACGGTAAAGAAATGAGAAAGATGTTCCTGTATTGCCTGTTAACACTGCTGTTGCTGATCAAGTGTTCGCGACTTGTACAAAGTGGATTCATAAAACACACGGAACGTACTTATCTTGTTATAAGCGGTCTACTGTAATGACAATACGTTGTAATGTATGGCGATTTAGCGACATTTGTTCATTTGTAGCACAATAAAATAAGCACTTAGATGTCTATGACAGCTTATTCTCCATAAAGGGTCAGAGATAACATAGGTAGCTCTTTTACAGAGTGTCAAAAAATTACATGAAGCGTAAATACAGATTTTGAGATTACACCCGTAACAAAATTTGGCAATAGAATACCAGCAAAGTAACTGATGGATTTGCATGCAACAAGATGAGAATTTTGGCTATTTTTCCCATAGCCCAAACACCTAACTATAAAAAAATCAGAATCAACATTTCAACTAGCCAAGACCTACAGCAGATTACGCTCTAATGACGGTGATATAACGAAACACCTCAGTAATACTGTTTTTGAATTTTCATTACGTATTTATTGGTACAATAAAGACAATTGTGTTGTTAGAAGATGTTTTATAATCGATGTACAGGGGACTCCGCTACAATGAGAATTGGGTATTGCTCGAGTTTTACATGGCAACGTATCTGACAGTTAACGTGAATTCTAGGCCGCAGCACAAGATTTTTCGCCAATCGTAAAAAGCGCCAGCAGAAGCGAGGGGGGGGAGGGGTACAATATTATTCCGTACAGTACAGTTATAATTATTATTACAGTACTGTGTCCTACTTAGTAATTATTATTATTACTGTACAATACAGTATTATTATTAAAGAACTGCCCTTTATTATTATTACTGCATACTATACGTACAGTACTGAACTTTATGTCTCTTTCTCTCCTACTGATTATAAGTTTTGTGCATTTACAATACTGTATAGTGCTGTGGAGTTTTATGTTGAATAACACTGATTTTTTTTCTATTTCCATTGTTTAGTCATTACTTTATGCGAGAAATGAAATATATAGTTAGGTAACAGTTTGAGGGATGTCTTTATGTGTATAAAATAGCTGTGTATGTATGTCTCAAAAGGTATATATATATTATATATATATACACCCTATTTCATAAAGCGAAATTTTCACTAGAACAAGGGGCCTTGGAACGCATTTTTGTTTATTAGTTAAAACAGCCACAAAATCTTCCGAACAAGCCCATTTTATCTTTGTGTGCTCCAAAGTAAATGCACACACACTCACACACGCTGAATGAATTAGCACGTTATTCATCATAAAAATGGTGAGGTTGAGAGTTTAAAACGATCTTTCTTTCAAGCTCAAAACGTTTAACATGGACCATCAGGTGATAAAAATTGAAGTTGCTATGATAGTAAACCCTCATAAAGGGCTTATGTTGGGAAGATAATCATCTTGTTATTCCAAAAGACACAGAAGAAACATAGCTTAAATTGGCTTCTGAAAAACAACCTTTTATTCTTTACAGAAACGGGTTTTCAAAAGAATGGTTTTCTCCAGCATAATAATAACATGTTTTGGTGTTACAAAAAATGTTCACAGCATTTTAGCATCAATTATGTTATTCAAATTATATTTCAAGAAAGTACTTAGTGCGATATTTTGAATTCAATAAAGTTTAGTTTCAATAGCAGGCCACCATTATTTTTATTGCTTTTAGGTATACAATGCTTTTAAGCTGTTTATTGCAAAATCAATGAAGTTTTGGTGACATGTCCACTTAAAAGACCATCAAAATATTGAAAGAGGAAAAATAAGTAGTTAATCTGAATCACATTAAAAACTAAAAAAAGTTACTAGTTTTTGCAAGAGCACTTATTAAACTACTCGTAATGTATGCATGCATTCTCATGCACTGGCTTTGAATATTTATCCATTGCAACTGCCATAATTTTATACACTTGGAAGAATCTATTGATCAGACCATTCTGAACTACTTCATATTAATACCCTAAGAATTGCAAAAATCTCGTTTCGGAATTATCAACTGAGCTGGAATCGTGTTCTAGAAATGAAAGAAGCTCATGTTTTATAATCCCAAAAGCTTTTAAGCTTATGCTCATGCGAAAATTCTTATACAAGAACAATTGGCTAAGAGATTTATAAACAGAATTCATTGTTATTTCCTTACGAAGTAAAAGAAAATACTATAGTGATGGCGAAAATTTTCGGTATGCAGATTTCGATGATAAATCGATTTTGGCTATCCTTAAATTTACTTTGAACAGTTTTTGAGAGACTCCTAAAAGTACGTATGTACGTATATATGCCTGTACAATCCATTTTGAAAAACCGCAAGCTCATTTTGACTAGTTTTGAATGATATGTTACAACCATCCTAAATATAAAATTTTAACATAAATCTTATATTTAGGATGGTTGTAATATCTAGTTGTGCACCTCCCTTTTTGGCTCCAAGCTGCTGGATAGTTTATTTACAAGATCACCCAAAATAATTTCAATACAATTACGGTCTACGGGCAGTCACTCTTTAAAGTGTATTTTAGAAATAATTTGGTTATTTGAAACGGAACGAAATTAATACATGCTATTAAAGATGAACTTGCCATCGAAAATAGTGTCTTTATCATTTATAGTTCTTCTGCAGGAGCATGCAAAAGAATTCCAATGCATTACGGTCAATGGCAGTTTTAGCGACATTCATCATTTCAAGCATAATACCATCCTACCATATAGTTAGCTAATAATCTGATGACGGTCGTAGTCCTCCCTCAAAAATGCCGCAAAAAAGTCGCAAAGGCTGGCGATTTTTGAAGATAATCGCCGAATATGGCGAAAAAAAAGTCTTGAAAAGTGAATCCATCTCAGCGATATTTTCATTTTTGACAGGAAATCAAAAAATATCTAATGCGAGAACAATAACGTATATCGATTTTAATGGAAATTTTGAAAATTAGTATCGCGCGCTCTAATGAACCGATTCACATGCAATTATACTGCAATCTTTGATTCTTTAGCGCGTGGAATGTGAATGTAAGCACCTGGGTCTGGGTCTGTATACCTTAGATTGAGTACTTTTTCACTAAACTTTGTTTTGCTTCAAATACTGATAATCTTTATTCTGCATCTAATTTTGACCATTTTTTTGTAATTGGAAGTATTCTTCTAGGACTAACGGTTGCCAAAATAAAGGTCATCTTATACGTGGATACGTTGAATAGCTTTCAGAACTAGAATAAGAATTGCTTACAAAATTTGACATGCATATGGATGTAAATTGTGCCTACATTCACGCATACCTTTAACATAGATGCGCCATTTTCGTACCTATATTTTTGGTTGAAGAATATGCATTCTTGGTAGTCCCGTTTCATCAAGATCAGAATATACCGCGCGGAATTAGAGCATGAAAGTCCACTTCAAGTATTATATAAGCTTTCTGCCTCTGATCATTTACGTGGAAATGTCCAGATTTGGATTACTTTATTTTATTTCATTTATCTATTTTATTTTTATGAAAGAGTATGTTTTTGCAGTAATCCAATGTAACATTCATCGCAATCTGTTGATAGCTTTCGGAACTAGACCATGAAACTGACTAACGACTGTTACTGTTTATATAGCTTTTAACTGTACTACTTTATTTGAAAAGGGCTTTTTTAATTTATTTTTTAATCAAATTTTTTTAATACTGTGTATCGTTTTGTGACTTACGAGTTATATTAGTGACGAGTTAGGATAACTATCTAATAATGAACGTATGTAACTTACGTCACTAGGGAAACACAAGATGCTTTGACAGCATTAATTATCGCTAATTCTTACACGAAGCGTTTTTGTACAACATCTCTTCAATGACGAAACGCCTGAATGATTGAGGTCCAATGTTTATACAATATCTGTTGTTGTGCGATAGAAGTTTTGCTCAATACCTTGATTTTGGCGTCAACCATTCTAATAAGCTTACAATCCGGAGAGTATCGTGCAGATCAAATAACTCAGCATGAAATTTTGCGTTAAATCGGTGATACCGACATAAATTTACACCGTTTTCGTCGTAGTCTTTATACGACTTTCACTCGCACGACATTCGTAAATGGAACGATAAAATAAGACGAAATTGAACAGATTGCTCTTCAGTCATACCCTTGTTGCACAATTTTCGAAACTCGACTAAATCGCTCGATTATTATTATTCAGATGAAGCTAGAAATTTTTTTCACTAAAATTTGTGTGACTTTTCTTCCAACGACAATATTTTCCCAACTGCAGCAAGACACACACAGCATGAAGCGTTGTATTTACCCCGATAATGATAATAATTATTCTTATTATTTAGAATGAAGCTAGACATTTTGGCTGTCAAATGACACGGCAGTAATACTGAAGCGAATTACTCTAGTACCTCAAAAGTGAACTATATTCAACGATTTGCAGAATGCGACATGACTTTTCCGACAATACAGTATTTTCCCAGTTGCAGCAAGATAGACAAAGCATGAAGCGTTACACTTACCTTTGGATTCTCGTACCTATCCAAACATATGCCGCATTTCAGGAACTGTGAACTGTACTGCCTGACAATTGGCGATGTCACACCAGACATAACATCTGTGGACGAGTCGGAGTACAGCTGCAACGGAAAAAAAAAACTTTAATCAAAATAATAATTACACATGTATATTTAAAAAAGAAATCACTTTCCAAGAGAAATACCGGATGCACCAAATTTCCAAGAAAACTTTATTTGTTCCTTTCTAATAAATATTTAATGATAAAAAACTGCAGTTTGCACGAATATAATTTAGTGCGAAATCTGTTTCTTAAATGACAAAAAATATTTGTAATTTAAAAAGTTACCGATAGATGGTGCTGACATATATAAAAAGAAGCAAGTCTCTGATTTTAAAATATACGATCTCTGTTTTATCTTACATCTCTGTAACTGCATTTTTAAAAAGAATTTTAATCCATTTTGTTCGTTTTTAGTCAATTTTTAATGTTTGAAGCAGAAATTGGTGAAAGTTTTGGTTTGCATGGACAGGATTAGAGAGAGATCATTTGTTTTTATTTATTTATTTATTTTTTAAATCAGAAACTTGCTTCTTCATATTAGGTATGTTAGCGCCGTACATCAGCAACATTTTAAGCTGCTACTTTACTGTCATAAAAAGATCTATTTCTGTTTTATTTGTGAAAACTGCAATTTTTCAAAATCTTTAAATGTTCTTTTTAAATGAACATTTAAACTTTGCAAGACTTTTAACGCACCCAGTACACTCAAACGACACAGTTAAAGCACTGAAGATTAATTAAAAGTAAACAAAATAATTAATTTTTACTTCGCTTATAATAAGTTTTATCTATTTTTTTTTCAGTGAAGTGGAATGTAACGACTGTTATATTTAGTGTCTAAAGTTTTTTAAAACAAAGTTTCTTAATTATTCAGTTTACTGATGTTATACAAATACGCTTTCCTAAAACACAATTTGCTTAGTGTAATTAAAAAATATATATATAACAAAGAATCTGCAAACAAGTAATGCATTTTTTAATAAAAAATATAAGCATAGTAATGCAATAAAAAGTCAGTAAAAAAAAAATCCTATAGAATCACTAATAGTATTACTTTTTGAATTTACTTTCTAAGCATATTTGCCTGAACGTAAGTGTGTTTTATCACGTAATAATACGTTTTTCAAATACGTGTGTGAGAAAGATTTTGAAGAGACCTTTAGTGCAGCGGTTTCCAACTGGTGGGGTGCGAGAAAAACAGGCAAAGAGCAAGTGATAATGCATGCTTTAAAAAAATTATCTTATTTATTCCTATGTTTACTCTAAACATATCTATTTTCGTTTAAAATGTTTATCCAAACTTAACCGATAGCATTATTTTGTGAAAAGGCAAATAATGTTCATTGTTGAAGAATAAAAAAACTGTTTGTTTGCTGAGGAATGTGAGAGGGGGCGCTATAGTAAGTTATCCTTTGTTTTATTTTTTGGAGGGGGGGACAAGTTAAAAGGTTGGGAACCGCTGCTTTAGTCTGGGTATGGATTTCAATGTTACTAAAAATGTAAGGTACAGTAATTTATCCTACAGTTTTAATTAAAACAACATTTTAAATATAAGATACATGGAAACAAACTTGTTTGAAAATATTTTTAAACAAAGATATGTAAAGAGAATACTTTAAAGAAAATGTTATTCTATCTTAGAATTCTATATTCAATATTTTCTCAGGGCGAAAAAAAAATCAAGACTATTGATGTTTAATTTTTCCCAAAACAGACATTCATTTATTCATATTTTTTTTAAAACATGTGTGTTTATGTGACGCAAAAATTTCCGTATTACTTAATATTTTTTTTTGTAAAATAATATTTTATACTCAAAAGCTTTATCTATTCTTTTTTACATTAGTTTACTTCTAAAATTTCTGCATGAACATAAAAATATTGAGTTGCTTTTAACACAAAATGTTTTGAAAGTACTGCTCATATATATATTATATATCTGTGCAGTATGTGTATTCATTCGTATTTTGCAGAAGCATATTTCTATTTTATCATGTCTTTTATTTTTCAGTAAGCATAACTGACTCAATTTTAAAGATGATTCCATATGTTTTCTAACTTTTCTAATATTTTATTAGCAACCTTAACTTCAAAAAGACAAATTCATTTTCCTGTACTAAAAATAAGGAATAATGGGGAGAGCCTATTTTTCAACGAATTCCAATCTAGGAAAAAGAAAAAGAAAATAAATTTGAAAAGCGCATGCAAAGACTGAACTACATTTCTTGCTTCTACATTCATCCATAAATCAGTTACATTCTAAAAATTATTAATAAAGAGAATGCATATTTTTAGTACAGTGGCGAAATTGTCAGACGAAATACTTTTTAACCCAAGACCAAGCAATGCATTAAAATAGAAACTTGAAATAACATCTTAGTCTGGGCGAAAACAGACCATTCGCTAAACGTCACCTATTATTAGATAAGAACGAACGTTAAAGAGAAAAAATAGCTAAATTATTCAAAAACATTCACTGGGCTGTTAAAAATATTGTGTTATTGCATAGAGCGTTTAGAAAAGGAAAATTTACAAATATATTTTAACAAGAAATACTTTGGCATGTTCATAACAATTAACTTTTGAGAATTTGCTCGACAAGAAAATTGTTTTAAAAGCTGTGTAAATTGGAAGGTTTTTTAATTAATTAATTTTTTAAATCTAATTACGTTCAAATAAGAAATTTTTCCAGGTAGTTGACATTAAAACTGACTGCATATTTTGGATGTATGATTTTTAAGATAACAGAAAAACTTATAGGGTACAGTTTTTTTTTTTTTGTGGTTTATATGTATATTTATTTATTTATTTTACTTTTTTTTTTTTTTTTTTTTTTTTTTTAGTTTGGGATATCGTCTTCACAACGGGCAGGCAGTATTTCGAATAAAAAAAATAGTTTGAAATAATGTAAATGAATTATTTTATCAAAAAACGTAATTTGTCTTATGAAAACTATGCTAATTTTTTCACGCACTTACTTAGCTACGTAATATCAGGGTGTCCACTTAAGTCAGACGGCAAAAATAGTATCATTAGTAGCCTCACCGACATAAAAAGTCGCCTGTTTAGTAGCCATTTTTTAAATTTTAGTTGCCAAAATAGTAGCATTTTAGCATGATTTTGTTGTTAAGAAATATAAACATACGTCATTAGCTTCATTTAAGACGAAATGAATAAAAGTATAAATTAAAAACCCCATGCATTATATAACAAAGCATATAGGGCATTCTTAAAATCAGTTTAAAACACATACAAGCACATCCATTATTAAAAAAAGAATCAGATTTACAAGATATTAATATTATTAAATTTTAAAAAATGATCATGAATTGGCAGATTTCAGATAACTTGAATGTGGATTCAACTGTGCTGCCTGATGAGAGCTAAGCACCATTTGAGAAAGTTTAAATAGGAAGACAGAATTCAGTTTTCGCATCGCAATGATTATTTGTATAAAGCACGGGAAAACAAGTGTTTGAAAATTTGGCTAAGAGAGAGTGTGACTTGAAGATTCTACGATTTAAAAAAAAAAAAAAAAAACGGATTAGAATGTTTGATGAACGACCACTGGCAATTTGTTTTTAATTTTGGCAAGCCTACATGAGACGCATTCATTCGGCTACTGGAGAGGGGGGCCGGGCGGGGCGGGCTTGGTCGGAGGACTTAAGGTGTTCAAACATGTATACACGTAAATTTTGAAAAGCACGTGGGAAAATTGACAGAAACCAAAATTTTATTTTCAAATTAGTCGCCTGGATTAAAGTTTTTAGAAGGCCAAAACTACACTACGGCACCAAACGAAAAACAACTCTGGATAATTTTGTGAATATACAACGACAACCTATTTAACTTTTTCAAACTATAAATCGTATTTCAGACTTTTTGAGATACCGGACACACGTGGAATCTGCAAATTAATTTATTCTATGTACAAAATGTGTTCAAGCGATTGGGACATCTGACGGATTCTCACATAATTTGTTTGGAAATAAACATGACGCACAAATCAATTAAACTAAACAAAGAGTTCATTTATATAAAACCTACAATAATTATCCAACATAAACGTCGCACAGACGGATCGAAGGTCGACATTGACTTGACATAGCATATGAAGCGGGCTTGACAAGGTTAATTAAGTTAGCATTGTAGTACAAGTGTCCCGGACAACCGCTGCTTATGAATTTATTTTTGTGATTTCTTTCTGAACTTGATGAATGTTTTCTTTTGTCTCATAGTATACTTCAACAGCTAAGTCTTATGATAAACTGAGGAAAAGGATTTTTCACTCTTACTTAGCATAATTCCCAGTGCATAATTTATGAAGACAATGTTAGTTTTTTTTTTAATTTTTCAATAACTTGTCAAACTTGAGACAAACAGTATCATCAACTAACAACAATACAGTAATATTTAAAAAGTAATAAATACAAACCGAAAAAATATCCCAAGTGAGAAATATTCTTAACTTTGAAAGTAGATTTCAATATTTTCTGTATTTATTTACCAGAATAACTTATTCATAAACATCACTTGCTTTTGCTCCAAAATTGTTTATTAGATTTCTCGGTTACAAAGTTATTAAAATTCTGTTTTTTTTTTTATTGGATTTATAATCGAATTCAACTGTATTTAGACAAACGCAGTCGAATAAAAATCTGATAACATTTAGATTAAAAATATCAAATAATAGAAACAGCTTTCAGATGAAAGTTGATACCCGAAAGGTAACTCTCACAAACATAGAGCAGAAAGAAAACTTATATTTTGGAGACTCACGAAATCTCCATTATTACTATTTAAAGACAATCGTAATAAGCACGCATTCCTAACCAAAAAAATCCGAAGAAGTAACTATACTAAATGAATGCAAATTAGTCGCAGGTTCAGGCCACAGTCACGACGTTGGAAACACGAGCCCTCTTAGCCCCACATCTAATGAGATCATTTGTAGCACGGACTTGCATTAATAGAAAGCGAGAATCATTTTAAATGGAGATTTTTGGAACGATAATTTTGAAGGGAAAGAGGCCGTTGAAAAAGAGAAAATTCATTCAGTAAACTGTTTCCAAGGGGAATGATGTGTGAGGAGAATATAATTCAAAAACTTCAAATGGAAAGCGGATGCTCATGTGGAAGCGAGTTTTATAACTCGTGTGTCTGTGTCTGAAAGGTAATATATTTGAATAGTTAAAGAAACGGATATTAATGTGTTCGCAATTCTCATAAATCATTGCAGAAAGGTGAAAGAACGTGGAAGAGTGAATCAAGGTGTTTTAAAATCAATGGAAATTGAAAGTTGTATTTATTAGTTATTTATTGTAGTTTTTTTTGGCTCTATAGTTATTTTAAAAAATCCTATAAAACTAGGATAATTACAACACGTATCCTTACAGAAGGGAAATTATCTTAAAACCTTCAAAATAGCATTTTTAGTTTATATAAAAAGAAAAACACGAGAACACACAAGTCCATCTCAATAAAATTACCAGCCATAATCATTATTTACCAGACAGTTATTTTCAGGATAAATTTAGTAACTGTTCACTGTTTTACTGTTGAAACAGAAATTTGCATTCATGTCGGTGATCAAATCATCTCTTTTCAACAAAAGTTAATTAACTTTTTGAATACATTAATAAACTAGTAGCATAAAAGCAAACTATCACCGAATACCACTGGAATTACTATCAAAGTATTTAGTTCTTCAGAATGATATGTTATCAAATTTGATCCAATATTATTAAACTCGCGAAAGCCACCTTCCCTCCGTTTGCGGCAATTTTTTGCGCAAATTTACTAGCTTCTTTGTCTTCAAATACAAACAATTATATAACAACTCATATTAGAGATGAAGATACAAAATGTATAAGTTCAGAATGTTTTAAGGCTTGCAACACAGACTTGCTATAGAGATGAATGGCAGCACATTGAATTTCAAGTGAGGAAGCCAACTAAAGGTCACTACAAAGTTTAAATGCTACAAAACTGGCGGTTTAATACCAGCAAGATGCTCGTAGGCGCTCCATAAGAGGGGATTTTCCAAAATTCATAACCTACATAGGCAAGAGTTTTTACCTACGTTAAGAGTTAGTAAAGTTACCTAGGTTAAGAGTTTTAACCTACATAGGCCAAAATGTTTTTTACACACATCCCTCTTTATCTCGAAGGAGAAAAAATGAGATACCAAAAAATTTTTACTGTAAAAATCAGTTTCAGAATATTTTGAAACAAGAAAGGGCTACAATCTTCCTCTATTTTCACATAACTGTTTTTTTTTTTTTTATGAAAAAGATACTTATGAATTTTTTGCTTTGAGATGTAACAATATAAATTCATTGATTAGGCACAACTGAGTTATCATTAAAACTTTCTGAATTTAATGTAATTAGAGAGTATGAAAAACTAAATTTACAGTATTTTCGAAGTAATTTTGGCTTCTCATCACCGAAAAACCAAGTTGAACCACAAGTCAAGCTTTAAAATTTGCCCGTTTGAGCCAATTTATACTACATATTTTCAGAGTAAATTTCTTATTGGATATAATTAGCGTCTAAATAACAGCTAATACTATTACAGTAAAAAGTAATAATTTAAAGCTATTTACGAATTATCAAATAAAACTCGAAACATTTAAAATGATTTTAAGAAAATACACTTTTTTTGTTTACATTAGTTAAATCGTCCTCCCCCCCCCCCCTTCCTCTACGGCTATTAATTACACCTGTGGGTTCACCTGAAAATTTGTTGCTTTAAGTTGCAGAGTCTAAATTTGTTTACTTTTATGTAACAAGTTCAGGCAATTCACACCTATCTGACTAATGCAACAAAATTGTGAAAAGTTTTTCTTTTAAATTGTATTAAAATCGGGATTCAGATACGAATTGAGATAGCTATGCGGTAGAAGTTAATTTGGCATAGAAAAAAACAAAAACAAAAAACAAGGACGTCAGATTCTTCCTTTAACGTTATAAAGTGCAACTGACGCTTCAATTTTTAGGTATGTGAAAGACGCAAAGAAAGGCAACGCAGTTTTTAGTTTCTTAAAATTCATTGGAAGTGAATATACATTTTTTTACAAAATTATGTAATGGTAATGTCACAGTCATATGCACATTATGATGAAAGGTAGCTTTTAAAATGATCAATAATGAAATGATAAAAAAAGAAAGATTCCATTTGAATGCACTGTTTTTCATCTGCAAACAATCATATTTTAAATTTTGAAACAGTACTCACTTGACACACCATACACTTTGTAAAGGTCTTGTAAATATTCATCGACACTGAATATTTAGGCTAAATTAACCCCTTTCAGTCCAAGTGGCCCCGATTCGAATAATAAAATTTACGATTTTTGTTAACTAAAATTAATTCAAATTTCGTTTTGAATTTTAACTTAAAAATTCTTATAGTAATTATTTTTCTTTGTACCCTGTTTAGTGTGAATGAAAAATGGATATTTTACAAATTTGAGACTAAAAAAATAAATAACAAGTACAATAACAAAATAAATATTCAGGACTGAAAGGGTTAAAAGATATTAAAACGAAAATTTAAGTATACCTCAGTTGAGGGAGATCACGGCCTTAAGTCATTTATATCTTGAGAACTCACGACTATTAATAGTAACAAGAAAAAAAAATTAGTTCTCTTAAGAAAGTAGAAGACAAAATAATAGATTTCAAGAATAAAAATTCGATTTTAAATACGTTGCCTATACTTACAAAAAAGTTGTCTGAAAAAGATAAAGATAAATATGCATTTTTGTCTTGCGTTTTACACTTAAAATAAATAAATAGGTACTGGATCTAAGCAGTTTAAGTACACTTTAAGTATAACGTTCTTTAAACAGTTTAGAAAACTAAAAATGCTTTAAGTATTAGCTCTGGGGTACCTTTTAAATAGTTTGTCCTCACGAGATAGGACAAGTAATCAACTTTTTAAGAAAAAGAAAAACATGCATACTTTTCTGCAGGAAAACTTCAAAACTCAAAAGCGATAACACAAAAGTTAGTGACAGATGTTTAAATAAATTTCTACAAAGCTGCTTTCTTTCAAGCTCGAGCAGCCTAGGAATTCTCGGAATTAAAAACATAATTTGTTTTCAGCACCAAAAAAATTTAGCTGAACTCAAGTGTAGTTTTGAGTAGGTTAAACTTTCAAGTTTTGAAGTTTAAAGAAAGTATACTTTGAATTGAAGTTTTGGGAACGTTTCATCGTTACAACGCGTCTACTAAGTAGCGCTCTTGTTTTAACGTAACCATGAAAATTCTGTAAAGTACTTCGAATATGTGCTAAAAGTATAAACAATTTTAATACAAGAGTGATTTGTGTAATTAGGCTGTTTGATGATAGAATAATACGTAATAGAATAAATTTTAAAGGCAATATTAAAAAAATACTATCTATAAAGCAAACACATTATTTAACTGAAAGTTACTTTTAAAGATAAAATTAAGTTGATAAATTTGCATGAGAAAGATTTTTTAGCTCTACTATCATTTTAAAAAAATTTCTAATGGCACAGATAAAAAGACAAATACAGCAAAGAATAGAAAATTCTACTATCATAAATTTTCAAATATATCGGATAATTTATGAAAGTAATTTTTAAAAAAATAACAGAACTTACATGTCATAAATTCAAAGGTTTAAAATGCTTGATGGCTTTTTTATCACAAATGATGAAAATTTATCATTCATAAACCGAACAGATATTTTTTTCTATTATCCAATGTGATCTCTTTATAATTATCGAATGAATTTGAAAATGAAATAAATTGATTCTCACACTGTTACATATAAAATATAACATAATAATGCTACAGATAATTAACTTTAAAAAAATATTTTATAAAATATTTTGATTAAAAAATTTATTTCGACTATTACGAAATACTAATAGCTTCAGTAAGTTTACACCCAATCTAAACTATTTTCTTTCCAAATCCAAAAATCCAAAATACTTAATTAACAACTGCAACATTTTACACGATATCGCAATAGAAAAAAAAAAAAAGCCAATTGCTAATTTAATCGCTAATATTAAGAATAGTAAACATTTAAAATAAAATATTAAATTTATACTTCATTAAAAAACCATTATTTTCAAGAAAACCTGCTTAAAACAGTTCGGAAAGTTCACTTGCATCTTAAATAAATTTGCCTTCATTACTTACCAGAACAGAACTTATTTGGTCCGACTTAAAATTAAACATCTTTACTAGCAAGCATGAACGTCTGAAATTAACTTTCCCCCGGAGGTGCACAGTAAAAAAAAAAACGGTTACAAATCCGTGAAAAGTACATTCGAGACTAGCAAAAATTAAAAAAACCTTCTAGAATCCGCTTCCGCAATATAATTAATTTAACTATTGGGAAAGGTAGTCATTTATCATGCATTAACAAATCGATCATACGTACAAGAAATATCGGATATCTATTAAAAAACAATAAAATATTTTGAATAAATTTAAGCCTAAATCACGATTCTCAGATCAGCTGCCGAAAATAGTAATTAATACCTTATTTTGTGAATAGGAAAAAGAACATGCAATTGAATAATAACTCTTAATCAGCCACTTTCATCAATACGTATTATCTAGCTACAATTGTTATCAATGAGGGATCTGGCGTTACTGGAACAGTTTTGTGAAAAATCGTGCATCCATAAAATTTGACCTCTGACTTGGATACTTGCGCTAATGAGGTTTAAAATCAATTTTGGAAGGAATTAGAAACAAATTAATTCTCGAAATGAGGGCCACTTTTGCATTCCTGATTAGCACACTAATTAGGTAAAAGCCTTGATATGCCAATAATATTTTTATTTGTAAGAAAATATACTTTTGACTTTTGTAAAAATTCTTAACCTCAGCTGTTTCTTGCTCAATGCCACTCCTACTTATTAAAAAAAAATCTTTGCATTTTTAGAAGTTATATCAGCATTCTCCTACGGAAAACAAATTTGTGTTTACTTATTGATTTCTTTTTTCGAAATCATTGAAATCTTGTTTTTAAAGGCATTTCATAATGAACCACATATCTAAAATTCAGCCCGTCTCAGGTTTTCTGAATGGATTACTTATTTTTCTTTACTACACAACGACGATTATTCTTAAAGGTGGTTCCTTCTGAAAAATGATCGTTTTTACAGGACTTTTGAACAGCTTTAAAAACAAATCAATAATGTTGAACACCCGAAAAAAATTAATAATGCTTCTTCACCCAATACACTATGCAGCACTACTAATAGAAAAGACGTATATATCATGCAACTTTCAGAAAAAAAATTATCAGCACAAAAATTGGCTTCAAAAATGCTCCGAAGAGTTCCATGTTCAGGGAAATATTGCAAAATTTCGTATGTTTAGCATTCTTTTCTGAGTGTTTCATAACTGCTATACATTAATTTTTTGAAAAGGTTCACAGTACAACTTGTAAAGAGACATTCTAAATTTTTTCGAGTTTATAGCGTCGTTTAATTCTTCCGCCAAACAGTTCAAGAGTTGCATAATTTCCTAAAAGAACAGACTTAATGGGTATCCATTCAAGATAATCGACTTTGAAAAATTCATTCGAACGTTCACCACACAGCATTCCAAATCTTAAGTAATATTCGATTAGTAAAATCGTGAATACTATTCGATTGGTGAAATCGCGATTATTATTTGAATAGTGAAATCGCGATTACCATTCGAATAATGAAACCGTGTACACTATTCGAATAAAAATCGAGAATATTATTTGAATAGTAAAAATAGCGGATATTCACTATTCGATAATTCGGTCACTGATTCCATCCGAACACTAATAATTGATTATATAAAACATTCAAATGGCACATCACTAACGATGCATGATTTTTTAGTTACGTAATGGTAACACAAGATTATGAATTTTAAAAACAAGAACGGTTTATTGTTACGATAGTATGGATTAAAGCACGATGTACCATATAAAAAAATATTTCGTTTATAATTAATTAAAATTTTTATATTCATCATTTAACTAAACAATAAGTAATCCTACGTTGATATATCCTGCATAGTTTCAACAGTAGAAACTACCTGATCATCCCCTCCACCTGCATTTTTTCACTGATTCGGTTTAGTACTTCATGCATCTAGTTACTTCTACATGCATAAAGTGTTGCTAGATTCTAGTAATACATTAGTTGCATTGTGTTATTTCTTAATTAGGTAATGCATATAATTACGGATGTTTCAAAACCAACTACATACAGACGAAAAAGAGGGGTGTGGGGGGGGGTGGAAAGACCCTTCTTCCAACTGTTAAGATGCAATTTTAAAACTTTCAACAGTATTTCAGGATTTGAGCTCAAATGTGACTGCGAGTTTAAAAATTTTAAACATCCATAAAGCATACTCACCTTTATAATAACGGTTCAAGTAACATTCAATGTCCTTACGCTTATCTATTTTGTACGAGTTTAATAAAATAATCGGTAGATGAAAAGGACATACATATTTTAATGCAAAAAAAGAACAAAATAACTATTATTTTGGTTTAAACAATTATTTTTTAATAGATCTTTTTATTCGGGAATCCTCCAGCACCCATATTGATTCGGTCTGCTGGCGACCCAACTATACGTGATGCGTGAAATCAGAAGAAAACTGTCCGCAGATCTCCAGGAACATTCGTGTGAAAGTCATAAAAGTTAGTTGCAGCGCCCTTTAATAGTAAAAAAGAAATAAAAATCTGAAGATAAAATGAACAGGTAGCATTTACTGTTCTTTTTTCTCAGATCTCGACAAGAGATTACTTTCCCAAAATAGAAAATTTCAGAACGCAGCAAAGCAAAGTGAGCACCGTTTCAGAAATCCCCCCCCCCCCCTCAGTAGAATTATTTGGTATGCTTTGTGCCTTTCATAAAACCTATTCATTGAAGAACAACGAATTCTTTAAAGGTTAGCCAAGAATCCATAATATAAAGATTTAAAGTGAATGTATTTCATCTATTGGTCGAAGTTCATTGGTGATTCGTTACTGGAATTGTGAGTTGAGTTTCTGGATACAATTATATCGATGTCGATGCAATTGTAATACAATAAAATAGTTTTATTTTAACTAAAGTATCAAATTATTTTATTAAATTTTCCCTTCAGAATATTATAAATGTGTAACCATGTGTGTGTATGGGGATATAAAGAAAACCACAATAAATTATATTTGTTCTTTTTTCTGCAATGCAGAACTACACACCAGTCAAACCTTTTTAGTCTTTTTAAGACGGAAGACAGATGGATGACATTGTCAATCATATTTTTACTATTATTGCAATATGAATACTAAAACTTACATCATCAGTTATTAGTATTCATACGACATTTATTCTTTCCGTGTTTTTTCCCCTTGCCAGTGAAGGAGAACTTCGATAAATCACGGCAAAACATATGTATACTCGTATTTATTCACCTTTTTTGTAAGTATATTTCGAAATTACGGCTAGTTCCAAAGAAAGAATATTTTTGAAAACAAAGCTAGTTTTTCGCCCGAAGGAGGTGTTCTCACAACCAAGATCTAATTCATTATTCATCCCAGTCTACCATTATTTTCGAAAAATTCTCGGCAGTGTGTAAACAACTTAACTCAGACAGTTTTCTTAAAAATGCGTATAGGCTTCTTAAAAATATTGAGGTAAAGTTTTTGAGGTGTTTTAAAAATAGATGCCCGGTTTAGTTAAGGGAATTCACATAAATGTTTATTAAACTGTATGCTAACGTGATTTTTCTATATAAATATAAGGTAATGCGTGGGAAGATGCCAGTTGGGGAAAGACGCAAGTTCGCTGCTAGTATTTTTATGTGTCAACACATAGGATTACTGACCCACTTGTGAGACTAATCTTATCCCCGTGTACACATGGATTATAAATTTATCTTAATTCACCACCTTTGATTGTCGTTATTATGGATTCCGTGCGCATTTAAACTAGTGAATAAGGCCCTCATAATATTTCATTGATAAAATTTAAAGTTAATAACCCGATGTTTTATTTATTATATTAGCAATATATGTAAGTTCCGCATTCTGTTACAGACACAAGGCAAGCAGAATCGGCCATAATCACCTAACAATTACGAAAGTAAGCGTACGTGGTATCTTACTTAGGCGGACGTGCAACATGGTTCAGAAATAAAGTTAATGAAGCTTAAGTTTATTTTTAATTTTGTATGGAGTATATATAGTGTAAAATATAAATGAAATTAATAGTGTTATAACTATAATTTTATAATAATTATTCTTTTATTTATTTTAATAAACAAAACATTCAATATTTTAATGCAATATTTTGCGTTGTCTATAATATATGTGTATTAAAGTTTTATATTATTTTATTTTTTTTTTTTTTTCAAAGCAAGTAAGTATATTTCAAACAAATATAATTCTCATTTTATTATCATATAGGCTATGCCTCGAAACTACAAAAGAAAACGAATCGAGCTTCTTGTTCAAAATAAACTTTAATTCAGTATAATAATTAAATTATTGGCCAGAATTACATTTGTGCTGTTTGTAAAAGGTACCTATACATTAAAAAAGTCTCAAGTGTGATTGGATTCATTGCATCAAATACAAGAAATAGTCGCACTAAGATTGGGATAGTGATCATTCGTACTGAATGAAATGCTTGAAGACTAATATTCAAACTTGTATTCTCATTAAGTTCAGTTAAAATAATTTTTGAAAAAAAAAAATTCAGTTTAGAGATTTGTTTTTTTCTCCACAGATTTTCTAAATTCACGGGTAATTTTCAATGTTGCAATTCACATGAGTTTATTTAGCCTTAAATTTTCCAATCGCATACATACTTGGAAAGCAATTAATCAACATATAAACTAAAGATTAAATAACATATAAACTAAAGATTAAAGAACATATAAACTAAAGATTAAAGAACATTGTGTATTTTTTTCATTATTTTAAGATTTCAAATTTGTCTCCCTCCCCCCCCCCCCAAAAAAAAAATAAATAAATAAAATGTGGCATCTTCTCCCGAATCACCTTGTACTCAGATTTTTTTGAATAACACACTGTACCTCCATTATCTTGAGTAGGGGATTTAAATTAAATTTCTGTGGTATCTGTTGCTCAAAAATAAATACAATAACATTTAATCAGTTTTTATAGATATTTAATCTTAAATTTATATAAGAGTAATAGTTTATTTTATAAATTATTCTTTATTTTATAAAATGTTTGCAAGGTTTTAAAAGTCAATTTAGATGTGTATATTTAACAGTTTTCACAGCCTGTTACTAAAATTTAACACCGCTAGAACTAAAAATTTATGGTATATTTATTTTATGAATTGAAAAGATCTATACTTCAAAAGTAAAATAAGTATTCGTTTTAGATTGTTGTATAAAACTGATAAAATTAGAAGAATGCTTATATTGTTATGTTTATTTAGTCTGTATTACGGTGGAAAAAAGCATAAATAAGCTTAGGCATACTCAAATTTAGTTTTTCCCACAAAGTTACTCCTAAACTCAAAAGAAAGAAAAACAAAAGTTTCTTCTCAATCATTCTGTACATGTAATTCTTTTAGTACATAACACAAAGACCCAGAAGAAAAGAGTTAGTCAAACATTTCGATTTACAATGCACCTACTTAGAAACAAGCAGCCTTTTAGAAACAATTAAAAGAAGCAGTCAAGCTTGATCCTCTGATTATTTGACCTTCAAACAAGATTAAAAAGATCTGACCAATTTACATTTTACTCTAATAATCCCCTTGAGCTCCTTGGAAAAATAAAGACTCAAAGTAAAACACTTCTCTGGAAAAAAATAACGGGGAAGGGCACGAAAACACCAGAGAGACAGATTAGTATATTATAAAAAAATATTCTGGAAATTCGATTAATTCCATTAATTTTTTTAAAGTCATATACATCCTTCTGTAAAATATACATTGCTTTTTAAGATCACTTTATTATATAGTACATTAATGTTTAAATTTAAAAAAACGAAGAGCTCTTT
This sequence comes from Cheiracanthium punctorium, assembly GCA_038373885.1. Taxonomy (NCBI): domain Eukaryota; kingdom Metazoa; phylum Arthropoda; class Arachnida; order Araneae; family Cheiracanthiidae; genus Cheiracanthium; species Cheiracanthium punctorium. The sequence goes on along the minus strand of JAWZYV010017120.1, from coordinate 327,442 downwards.
TCAACATTTATTTTTTGTTGTACTGAATTTTTCGAAAATGGTGGTAAATCTCAGAGTAAACAGATCGTTTTAATTATATTCTGCAATTACGGATCAGGAAATTTAATTAAAAGTTTGCGTGTCTTTTCAATAAACTGAATCACCATCACACCCAAGGACGTTGCCAGGAAAATATTTCGGTTGTGTGTGTGTGTGTGTGTGTGGTGGAGGAGGGGGGGATATCTGAAGTAAATCGTGAGTAAATACACATTTCTGCTCGACTTAAAGCTTATGCAACTAATCCAAAAATTTGGGGGGGGAGGGATATATCCCCATGAGTCGATCCAGAAATTTTTTTGAAGGGTCCCATTTGTGTGAAAATGTTTATTTTCGCGAATTTCAATATCTTGTGAATTTTCTTACCAATTTTTGTAAAAGTCACTGTTTTTTCTTAAATAATTTACAAAACAGATTGAAAATATAGGGTAAAATGCCGATGAAGGGTTGCTTTAGTTGATTTTATTTTTGCGAAGGGGGCGTTTCAATCGATTGCAATTTTGTGAAGGAGCCATTTTAATCAAACGCAATTTTGCCAAGAGGCCGTAAAATGGATCCAAATTTTGTTCTCATCGAACCCTGTCCCCGATATCCCAGTCCGGCTACGCCCCTGGGCTGAACGAAAAGAAAGAAAAAACATTTCTACCAGAATTCGCTTTAGCATGCATTTTTGTATCTTCCATAAACCAATTTTACACCAATCACGATCTTCACAAAGCATTTTGAATGCAGGCCGGGAACGTATGTCGACATTCGTTTACCGAAGCTACTGGTATTTGAAATGCCAGTGAACAAGATGTTTTTATTTCCCCCTTTTTTTCAATGCACGATCACACACACAATCTGCAGTTAAATAAATATATTTCACAAATCAACAACTGAGTCAATATAGGAAAAATTCTCCGAAGTTGCAGCATCTTCGAAGATGCAATGCAGTTCAAATATCACGAGACATCACGTGACCCCCATACATGTGGGTCACCGGTTCATTTGGTAAATAAGGCATAGAGAAATGTTAAACACCCGAACTAAGCACAAAAGTTTTTGAACCAGTTATAAAAGCATTATGGCATCAAATCAGTTAGGAGAGGAAAAAGAGAGAAAATGGATGACCTCTCTTTTTAAATAGCTCTGATTATTTAGCGTCAAAGCGTAAAAGTGATAATAAAGCCTTTTTTTTTTTTTCTTTCTTTTCCTCTTCCTCTCATACAACTTTTCTTTTTCTTTTTTGTTTCAAACTTGTCCGTCTCTCCACTAGCTTTAATGTGTTCGGGTCACTTACGATACTTACTGAGCGAAAATTTATGAGAATGTAGGATCTTGAAGAAACTTGAAAGCAATTCTTTTTACAGTCGTCTATCAAAAACGGATAAACTTATTTAGCCCGCCAAAATATAGGGTTTTGTAATTTTATACATAAAATATAGGGTATCCGTCATTAAAAGATCATGTTTCATTGCTGTCTACAATCAAAACCAGTCACAAACAAAATGTGGAATTTTGTGGCGCACTTCATAAAAAAAAAAGTGGATTTTTTGTTGTATGAAAAAAAAAAGAGTTCCAAAAATATGCTCATTTGAGGGCGCATTATCAATAAATTACGCATTTAACAAGAATACTCAGCAAAACGCTGGCGGCAAAAGTAAAATTAAAAACATGGATAAAAACTTAAAGATGGGAATTTCCAAGATGAAAAAACTGTTTCAAAACATCCGACACCAGAGGACTCTGATCCACGCAGGGGACAAACGGAAGTTCGGATACAGATACCTACCATACAGCAAGTAATGGGAAATGACGTCACACATGTGAAGGACATAAAGCGAAAAATATGTAGAACTAAATGAAAATTCCGGGTACTTTGAAAGCGACAGTTTATTATCTGAGTCTTAACAACTGTAGAAATGAGTTCAGTTTCATATCATTGTTGAATTTAACAAGCTATGTGGTAACAGTGGATTCCGTTACTGCAGAAACTGAAATGTTAAAACTAGAATACGAAATTAATTATTTATTTTAAGTGGACAAAAATTAAATGTACTGAGAGCAATTTTCGCTGATACAAATAAGAATTATATTGCTGTTAGATGATTGTTTCTTTTGCATTCGCACATCGTAAAATACATCCGCACTTGTGCTTGCCCCCTGCGTGGATCAGAGTCCTCTAATGTAGGATTTTTTAAAACTATTTTGAAAGCTTTAGCCCCGTAAATGATTCCCATCCTTAAGTATTGAAACATGGTTTGTACAATAACACACACAAAAAAAGACACTAATCAATGCGATTGTTTCGGGTGGTACAAAAGCGGCGGTGCGAGTGTGAATGGTGGATTTTTTTTTGCAACTGAAGAAGGGTGGGCATTTAGTGCCACTCGAAATGATCGCATAGATAGGTATACTTTTTACGTGCGTTATTTTACAAAGGTTTTAATTAATTTTGAATTACACATTTAACCACGCTACTGAAACAACCACCATAGAAACCAGATTGCAGAGAATTTTTTTCAAGTTTTATAACAACTTCATTGTGACTTCGAAAAAAAATTGCATAGGTTTTCGAATTAATGCACCATCTGGTGGTGATATTTGGAACTTTTTTTAGAAATATCCTTTGCAACTTGCATTTTTAAGAGGTGTCCCCAGATATGGACATACGAAGTCAGTGGCGGATTATTGGAAGTTTGTCGGGGGGGGGGCGGTTAGCTTGTCGGTAGGGGCGGATAGTTAGAAGATTGACATATACGTCCATTTTATGGAAGTAAAATAGGATCTTTTACATTAATTTCTTTTTTCTCGGGGGGGGGGGCGGTCGCCCCCTCCGCCACCCTCTTTAATCCGCCCTTGTACGAAGTAAAACAAGCATTTGGAAGTATCGGAAACGATGTTCTTCAACAATTCTAGAAAATCAAAGGTCAGACATCAAGTATGACCCTCTCTCCACCCTATTACACCTGCACACACACCCGAAAACGATTACAGATTTTATCGCTTATTTATATATATATCCGTAACCTTACATATAATTTTGCTACTAATGTTCTAAAAGATGTGACAGTTCCACATACTCATTACTGAATATTCAAATAGCAAGGCTATTTGGGGGAAATCACAGTTGATAGCAAATGTGATTTAAGCTTGTTGCATCCACGTAGGAAATGAATAAATAAAAAGAGTGTGAAAATAAATATAGGTTACGGTTATGGTCTTCATCTCTTTAATTTCATTTAATAACAGACGCGGAGTGTTATGCGACCTTCGAGTCCGAACAAAGGCACATTTAGTTTCCTCTCGTATCCTTCTGTTATCACTTAAGGAACAGGAAAATAATCTAAAAAGAAATCAACTCTTAGCATCGGACAGTACACGAACTGAGAATTGGATTTGTTTAAGGTTTAATATTAAAAAAAAAATTTATTTACTCTATCTGTTTAACACGCAGTCATCAACAAAGAATGTATTTAATCAAAATATTCTAGTCCTTATGGATGATTAGAACGTAAAACATTTTGAATAAATATCATGAACGAAAAAGTTAGCATCAGAAAATATTTTCCCGATTGAGTAGGGGAAGATAAACAATTTGTTAGCTAAAAATGCTTCATAAGATGTGTTTAAGGTGAATTTTTTATTAATGATTAAATGAATTTGAATGTATGGGGATATAATACATTTCCTTGATTATAACCAATGTATTTAATGCTCATTTTATAAGAATAATTTAACTGAAATATTGATACATTTTTAATTATGTACAAAAATTTTTGATTAACCAGTGGAACATTTTATAGATTTTGTCAGATAGTTAATTTATGCCGCCCAGGTTGTGTAGTGGCTTAAGAACCATTTCATCGCGCCTTGGGTCCGGGTTCGAATCCCGCCTTGCGCGTGGATGTTAACTTGTCCGTCCCTTCATAGGGGGTAACGCTGGCCGCCCCCATAATAAAATGGCCGCAGTACCTTCGGGCAGTTGCAGTGGACAATGCCTGATCGGCAAGTGACCACTCGGTTAAAATATATATATATACTAGCTGACCCGGCAAACGTTGTTTTGCCATATAAATTATTCCTAGGATTATTTTAGTAGAAAGAAATGACTAACTTATTGTAAGTTTGTGAGGATGTGGTATATGAGTGGAAGAGGCATGGAGCGCTGTGAACGATGCTGCAATATAAGAATAACACAATACCAAACATATTTTTAATTCATTGTAATTTATTCTTTAAATTTATATATATCGCTAATTACAATAATTCTACTGAAAATAATATCAACCCCTTAACGCAATAGAGTATACAATATTTTTTGTTATCCCATCTTTAGATAACACAAACAAACTGGATGCCCACTGTATGGTTTGCCCACTCGAGAGCATGCCACGTATAACTGTTCGTGTGAAAAACATGGCGTGCTCAAATCTAATCCTATCGCTCAAATGTATCGTCCACAAACAGACATAGTTTGGCCTTGAGACTTATTGATAGTCATTCCATAAAAAATTTTGCCCGCCCCCCCCCCTAAAAAAAAAGGATAAAAATCTGAAACATTTTCAGATTTTAAATACGCACTATAGTGCTACATATTAAAATCGTATCATAATTTATGCGTCGTCTCTATTTTTCGTCCTTATTCCATTAAGTTGGAAAGTGTTATCATTATTCATGACTGTGCTGTATTTTTCTTCCTTATTTTATAAAACCCATCTTTGGAATCGAAATCTATCTTAAAATCGCCTACTAAAACTATTTTACAATCTTCGCCAAGTATATCACAACTATACTTCACCGTTTTATATATTGTTTTCTACTTTAACGCCTCGACTCCCGCCAAGGAGGCGATGATTAAACATATGCAGTTACCATGACGATTTTTTGCATTTATGTAGAAATCGTAATTTTGAATTAAAATGGCGATTTGGAACAACATGTAAGTACAGCATGCCGTTACATTTTTATTTATTTTGGATTACCAAGTAATGTATTTTTAATTATTAAATGTCTTCAAATTCCTTAACTGGCGCGTTTATCGCTAGTTTGTTTACTTTAGTTATCACCTAGTTCTTTTGGGTGCATTGAAACGGTACTTACGTATTATCCCGGAGGTCACTTCCGCCAAACTACTTATTCGTAGATTTTAAATACGTTGCCAATAGTATTCCAAACCATCAACAATTTCATGTGCCCGGCATTTATCTTGGTGAAAAATTGCTTGTCTTGGCAGACCGCCGGGATAATACGTAAGTACCGTTGAAACTTGTGCATAACTCCCAGAGACCCATGACTGCAAAGCTCGCCAAAGTACGGGGATTTTTTAGGTTGGCGAAAGTGGGGGCGTTAAAATAGGAATCTACTCTTTCTTGTTCCTAAAACACATCTTTGGAATCGAAATCTATCTTAAAATCGCCTACTGAAACTGTTTTATAATCTTCGCCAGGCATATTTTTCCTGTAGGCATATTCCAACTATACCGCAAAGACATTTTAAATGCTGTTTGGCATGGGCATCATAATCCACGAGTGTACCGTGTTTTCCTTTCTTGTTCCACAGAGCACTTCTTCGGAATAGAAATCTATATTAAAATCGCCTAATAAAACTCTTTTACAATATACGCCAGGCGTTTTCTAACTATACGCGAAATATATTTATAATAAATTGTCACGTTTTGGCACCACATTTAGCGATCAATTATCAAAATTTGCAAACCTTGTGCGACTTTCAACATTTTATTAACGCCCCCCCCCCTCTCCACATTATCTGGCAAACACATTTGAAAAGTGACTCGACACGTTAATGTCTACACAGAAATCCTGATTGAAATTAATAGCACTCTGGGGCTAAACATTTTGGGGTGGACCGCCCTTATGACTTAGGGGTATGAGACATAGTTAAAAACCTATTCTCAGACCTAACGAATATACATAGAAAATTTCATTAAAATTGGTCGAGTGGTTTCGGAGGAGTTAGGTGACTAACACTGTGACAGGAGAATTTTATATATTAGATATATATATATATATATATATAGCATCAGAATACTGCAAAAGATGGCAGATAAATCAGAAAATAAAATTACTACCTCATAAAATCTATCATTAGTCATTAAACACGATAAAAATGATGTGAATTGACGACAGTGAAGGGTAGCATAAAATAAAAAAGGAAAGCATTCCACAAGAATTAATGAAAAAAATCTGACAATTTTCTACTGTTTGTTTAGGTACCAGAATGCAAACATTTTTAAAGATTATATTGTATTAAGTTTATCCATTTAATAGGCACATAATACACCAGTAAGAGTTCTTACATACCAGGGACCGATGCAGGCGAAATTTGGGTCCCTTTTATGGCTCCTTCTCAAAATTCAATCGATTAAAACGGACCCTTCACAAAATTATAATCGATTAAAACGGTCCCTTCAAAAAATAATTATCATTAAATCAATCATAACAACCATTAAAATAGCTCTTCATTGGCATTTCACTGCATACTTTAATTTGTTTTGGAAATTATTTTAAGAAAAAAGTGACTTTTACAAAAATTGGTATGAAAAATCACAAAAATAGATGTTGAAATTCAGAAAAAATTATGACCCTAGGAAGAATTCCTGGATCGACTCCTGGAAACTGATGATATAAAGTTACTTTATGAAAATATAGTATCTATCGTTGTAAAACTATTGATATTGGATCTTTTTGATCGCGTAATATTTCAAACACGATCAGAAATTCATATATCAAAATTTCTTGGTGCAGTGTAAGTGCGGTTAATAACTTGGATGCTAATCTCAATATTTTACATTCCAAAGCTTCAGAAGTTAGAAAATTTCGCAAGAAATCGTATAACAAGTTGCATCTTTTAACTATCAAAGATAATTTACAACCGACTCTACGAAGTTCTGTATACATTTGTTAAACGAATATACAATTAAAAAAAGCGGGAACGGAACATCTTCAATAGAAATTTCAAATGCATTTAGTTTGCTTGTAAAATACACGTAATTAAAAAACAAAATACCCTAGAAAAAAAAGAATTCAAATGCTTCAATAAACAAATATACAAAAACACGCTATCATGAGGACTTGAGTTTCAACGTAAGTTTAACACCTTAATATTAGATATGACAAGGGAAATATCATGTGGTCGTATAATTTAACTCAAGCACACCTGGCGATTGCAAAAGGAGATCTTGGAAAAAGATGGAAAGAATTTCAGCTACACAAAATTGAATTCTTGTGCTATCTATGTAACAAGTAGAAGCATTAGATATGCATTAAGACCGTTTTCATGGACATTTGATTTTGTAGAGGAATTTGTTTTTGCCCACTTCAAGGACTTTTCCCCAATGAAATTTTCATGAGGGATTTTTGCTTTACAAGGTTATGCTCAAAATAATAATTAACTGAACCATATATAGAATTTGATCCAATGCTTGCAAGTAAAATTTGTATAATATCAGGTCTGACAATCTGAAATTTGAATAACATACCATTTACAGTCTATTAACAGTTGTAGGAATGTAATTTATGCATAAGACAAACCCTGTACAGGAAGATTAATCGATTGGATTCTACACTAAGCTGATTTCTTTTTTTACATATATCACAGAGTTATTAAGCAGGATTTAATTACTTTGATATTTTCTAACTCTTTCTTACTTAACTATTTCCATTACATCTTAGTTATTTGATAAAAGTGCCATAAAAAAAGAAAATTTCAAGCAATTTTTTCTTTCTATTAGTAGAAAATGAATAGAGGATTATTTTCATATTCTTCTGTCCACCGGAATAAATTTCAATAAATTTGACGGTAGGGGGGTGGGGGTCAACATGTTTCCATTGATTCTAAAAACTGAAAAATCCCCCATCCCCCTTTTTCTAAGCTTTTTTTTTTTTTTTTTTTTTTTTTGGCTAGCTGCACCACAAATCTCTTTTTCTCTCTTAACCTAGACGTATAGTGCATAATATGTACGTAGACCATAATATACATATGTTAACAGTTTTACTCTGAGCATGCTGTCTATTGAGTTACATTTTAAGAATCATACAGTAGCAAAATAAAACAGTGCTATTGAAATTAAGTTCAAAAACATTATGCATACAAAATAATTATTTTCCTTCTCTTGGAGAAATCTGAAAAAAAACTAAAACACCACAATAAGAACTTTCTCTGAATTAAATTTACTGCAAAACTTTCCGAGCTTATGTGATATCTCATTATAATTAAAAAAAAAATATTCAGTTTTTATTTCATGAGAAATTACCTTCATTTCCACTTTCTCAAAAATAGCACGAATAAATCGACAGCATGCAAAAGAAGCAGATTTACACAACTGTCAGAAAAATGGGAATAAATTCGCCAGCCATAAAAGTGAAAGATGCTGAGTACATTAAGTGAAAAAGGAGAAGTTTCACGAGATAAGTTTAATGCTGTGTAATAACTAGTATAGAATGCTTCAACGTCCTTCAGAGTTGATACAAAGAAAAAGACTGCCATTTCATAGTCCCGTTGTATTTATTTTATCTATAATGATGTCTATGGGGGAAAAGAAAACCACAGTAGATCCTTATTTTTGTGTGTGTTAACCCTTTGACGCGATGTGGTTGAGAGGTGAAACCACCACATTTCAGTGTTTTCACCGATGGTCAGATAGTCCCATAGCTGAAAAAGTGAAGCTATTGTCATCGATTCATTTAACTACTAACAACATTGCGCAGGCGCCACAGAGGTAAAGAAGTTTTCAGATACAGCTGGCTGTGCGGCCACTCACGAGAATCCTTTACTTTTTGGCACATCATTTCCCGTAAAAATTACCGATTATTTGTAAAACGGAGGTCCGAATTATTTTTATCAGTACTAGTATCCGTTGAAAACATGATGAAATACATCAATATAGAAAGACGACTGGTGCGGCGCACAGACAGCTGTTTGAAAAATGTTTAGCTTTGTGACACGTGATGGGCGATTGGATCGGCTGCCATCTTGCTGGTAATTAAATCGAGCGATGGCAACGACTGCACTTTTTCAGCATTGGTAAATGGTTGCGCTTCAAAGGGCTGAATCTGTGTAGTAAATCCTTCGGTGAATGTGATGAGAAAAATTGGCGAAACTTACGATTTATCCCTCCCCTCCTTCTGTTAAACTCTTAAGTGACCTCCAAAGGAAGGACGTAAAAGAAGCTGTAAACGGCATATTGAGTGATGTGAGCAGCCCTTTTTCTTGGTTTTCGCATGCAAACATCCTGGCGTGAATGAACGGAACAAGATTTATTTATCTATTAATATATTTTTATTGATCTCGTCCTAAAATGTTATCCTACCCTAAATGACCCTAAAATATTAATTGAAACCTGAAAATTAATTTTCTGCAAAGATGTTATGCATGTTATTCTATAGCATAACGAAAAACTAAAAACTGCCTTTATTATTATTTTTTTAAAGCAAAAAAGCATAAACCGCACATTTCATAACCCACACACTTTCAATATGTCACGCACTTCATCCAAGCAAATAAATTAAAGTTAATGCAGGCCGACATGTTTATGATATCCAATATAAGAAAACGGCGAGATATGAGAAGACAATATACAGTGATTATAAGATAACACGAACAAATTAATAAGAAAAAAAAAATTTCTCCCTTTTTGAATGTAACAAATATAGCCGCATGGTTTTTCATTCCCATACTATAATCCTTCAGTTGAAAGCGGTCACAGGGCAAGGTCACAAACACCACCACTGTTTGATAATATGAAAAATAATATGCCAGAGTATACATTTCTTTTCTTCGCATAGCCTTACCAGCTTTAATGTAAACAGCTTACGAGAGCTCTGCGACACTTTTGGCAGAAGTACTTTCGTGGAAGGAGTAGCGAAGTGGGTCTTGCGAAGAGCCATACATTTTAAAAAGGTATCGAGAACGATGAGATTAGAATTGTTTGAAAGATAGTTTTTGAGTTGGGTGAAAGTTTAAACTTATAAAGAGTGGCCGTAAAGTTAAAATTATGCATACAGCATTTTTGAAAATTTTTAAATTATACATACAGCATTTTTGGGGGGAGCTGCTGTGGAACCGTTTACGCTAATGGGAGATGGTACACGTAAAATTTGTTCGTGGCTCCAATGTATTCTATGTTCAAACGATACCTCAGGGAGTGTCGATTTCAGGTGCCAGGTCTCTCGTCTGGAATAGGCTTAAAATTAGGAGAACACGAGCTAAATCGGACTTCCTTCCACTGGGGCTCATTAAAATGGAAGTTGCTCCCCTTATTGAGAATATGGACAGGCTCCGCAATCGCCATAGGGCAGGGATGGGCAAACTTTTTTCGGTCGCAGGCCAAAAATCTAAAAAAAAAAAGTTTGGCGGGCCAAGATAACTTTTTCTAAAATTTTAAAAACAATATACAAGTATTACAATTTAAATAGGTTAATGAGATGAATGAAATTGCGATTTCATTTTTAAAAGTTCCTTATATTGAGGTTCGAAGTGAGATGCACTGATTCTAAGGAATGAGGCTAAATGCTCATCTGTCAGTCTACTTCTGAAAGAATTCTCTCTAAGGTTCATAGTTGAAAACACTTGTTCTCATATATAAGATGAAGCAAACATAGCACTGATTTTCTGGGCGTGAGATATTAAATTTGGGAACCTTACTTTCGACAGTGATTTGTAAAACTCTGGCATATTTAGAAACAACTGCTTGAGATGATTGTTAGATTGCAATTCAATTAATTCAAGCTGCAAATCTGACCTCACTGCTTTACAATTTACGTTGAAATGCATGGTAAAAATACCCAATTCTGTTTGAATGGCGCTGAAATCTTGAAATCTGCGTTCGAACTCAAAAGTGCACTTTTTTCAAGCCATCTTCATAATTCTTAATATTGATTTTTAATATATAAATATATATATTCTTTCAATTTCCGTCGAACCGGCAAATTAAAATTCCATCTGCGGGCCGGATAAAACCTTCCGGCGGGCCGTAGTTTGCTCATCCCTGCCATATGGCATTAGTAAGAAAAACAATAACTCAGTTATGTTCAGTTGACTTTTCCAACAAATATGTGCTAGGACAGTGGTCGGCAAACCGTAGTTCGCGAGCCACATGTGGCTCTGACACAAATGAGCAGGTTTAATATTGCAATTTGCCCTCCCCCTATAACAAAATGTTTCGAAAGACCCGGAGAAGGAAGAAATAATGATTTTCAACACCTGGAACAGTATGTTTTATATATCTGATCAGTTGGAAAAAATGGCATTTGGAATTCTTTCCATTTTCGGGTCTTCATATTTATGCGAAAAGCTTTTCGTCGAACTTGAAACTCATCAAGAGAAAATTAAGAAATTGTCTTAATGATGGAAATCGTGTCTAAAATTAAAAACAACATTCAAACCTGCCATATCTAAACTTTCGAAGGAGATGCATTCAGAGGCCATTGTTGACATTAAGTGTTGGCCATTCGTTGTCATAATTTAATTTTATGCACCTTACCAGTGGGGTAGCTAAGGGGGGAACGATAGGGGTTCACAACTAGGGCTGGCCAAAATTCGATAAATACCGACATATCGGTTTTATTTCAACATCAGATATCCGATATTTCCATTTTCATTTCAGTGAAATCTCGAATTCGATAAAGTTCAAAAATACAGGCCGGCGATAAGAAAACCCACGAGATCGATACCAGCTTGTGATGCTCTTGCTACTGCTTTCTCGGGGATGTAGCGTATAGTGTGTCGTTCTGCTCGCGGGAGATATCTAGGCGCAATAGTAGTTATTATTTAACGATGATTTTGAGTGAAGGATATTGTGATGCGCCAACGGCTATTTCAACAGACAATAGAGCTGCCGACGTTTGGTTGGATCGATAATATTTGATAGAGCAAATGTTTTCTCTCTATTTTAAAAAAAGTAAAGGCCGCTGTCGCCGCTGCTGGCGCTGTCAAAGCTTGTTGACCTATCTCCTCCTAAACCGTGGGGATTTGATTTCGACTAAGGTGCCCACTGATTCGAAAAATTCCGAGGAACCTGATAAGCTGACTTAAATTTCGAAAATCGAATTATTTTAGAAGATATTTAGAAAAAAACTGAAAAAATAAACATAATGGTTGCCAGATTTTGCAAAATCATTCATTCCTTTGCAACAAAGCGTTTCCAAGTATGTAGAATCGCGTGAAATTTACAAACATGAGTTAGAATTACGCCCATTTTACGCCAAATTAAAAAGTATATGAAATAAATAACTCAAAGTGTGTTACACAAAGTTGAGAATTTTCAAATAGTAAGTTCGCTTAGACAACAGGAGTTTAGAATGAGCGACTATTCGTTTTTCCAAAACAGAACAACTAATATCTTGAAAATGGAAAATAATTAAAATGCAGATTATTTTAAAGCCGGTTCGGTCCAGCTGGATTATTTGCTGCCAGTAGAAATATTTGGGGCTTTAATTATGCCATTATAGCAGTTATAGTACACTTTGGATATTTGCCAGCGCGGCGAGATGGTATAATTCGTGGTGCTAAGTACGCCAATCTGCAAAGAATTATGTAAATGAAAATAGGGATAACGGTTTTCCGGATAACCTTAAATGAACAGTAATTATAGGTTGTGAGCATGTGTAAATCGCCAAATAATGAAAAGTCGCCATGGGTGGCAAGTTATCCTACCTGTTCCGTAGTTTTTATCAAAGAAAACATATGAATTACTGTTTTCTTAGAGCTAATTATTAACTATACATATACGCAAGGCGTACCATGGGTTTCACATAATTACAAATAGTGCGAGGTTTAAATTTTTATGTTCCAAGCAACATGCAAGAACCAAGCAATGCGTAGCTTGATAACATTCCATCTTATCCAACGTTTGGGTTTTGTATGTTGAAATTATGTCTTTTTTACGAATAAGTCTTTTTAGGGGCCAAATGCCTCATACGAAATGCGAGCGTAGCGAGTGTAGGGGCCTTGGCCCCTAGTATTGGAAATAATAATTTAATCTAAGTGCGGTACCGTGTGCATTAACGGGAGCTGGTCCACGTAAAATCTGTCGTGGCTCCTAAGCCCCCCATGAACGGACCTCTGGAGGTCTCCCATAACTTAATGGAAGATCATGGTCATCCAAGCTTCCAGCCTTCGGCATCAAATCTATATGTATGGTTTATTAGCCTAATTACCATAATTAATTAACGTATATCTCGGAAACTATCCATCGGAGCGCGTTTTTATTGATTCTCGACCCCCCCTCCCACTAGGCCCCACACCCCAATCGAAACATAAAATTTCGAATGCTTTGACACCAAACTTAACCTTTTAATCTTACAGGCCCAGGGGGGTCTTACGAAGCTCCCCTGTATTTTCAATTTGGGCATTTTAAACGCTAGCCGCCTCCGGCGGCATCTCCAAAGCCTGGAAACCGTTCCAGAGCCACTTTTTACTTGTTTGCAGTCCTTTTAAGCCTCAATCATGGTTAATTAGTCTAATTACCATAATTAATTAATGTATTTCTCGGAAACTATCCATCGGAGCGCGTTTTTGTTGATTCTCGACCCCCCTTAGGAATTTCCATCGTTACATAAAATTTCGAATGCTTTGACACCAAACTTAATCTTTTAATCTTATAGGCCCAGGGAGTCTATAGCAAAGTCTATAGTACGAAGGGTCTATAGTACAAAGGTCCCCTGTATTTTCATTTCGGGCAGCAAATGGTTTTACGGTTTGTTTATTTGATTGCTTACATTTCAAAAATACTAAAATTAAGTGTGAAAATTATGGATATATCGTGATATAAGATGGTATCGATATCGATATTTCAAATTCCAATATCGTCCAGCCCTAGTCACAACCCCCCCCCCTCCCCATGAGGAATTTTTTGTCATGCAATTTGTCATGCATTGTAATTTTTTGTCATTGAAAAATTTCTGGCTACACCACTGCACATTACAATTTTCTATCAATACACAAGATCTTCAGTAAGAATGGAGTTTCATTAGATATTCTTATTGTTCAATAAGCATTTAAAACTTCAATTGAAATTTATTAAGTTAGTAAACAGAGTACCTACCAATATATAATTCAAATTTAAGAAATTAGGCCTCAATAGAAATCTCAATCTTTGTAAGTTTAATAGGTGGCTCTTTTGACCAAAGAGTTTGGCAACCATTGTACTAAGTAGCTTTCCGACTTTAGTCCTTTAATAATTTGTTTATACTCCAACAAAATGACTTATTTCAAGCTTTATCTGTACAATTAAGTTTCTTTCGCGGCGTTATTTTGAACAAAAGAAAATTGTAAAATAAAGGTCATAAATTTACCTTGTATTTGTAATTTGAATATTTTGTCTTCAAATACCGAGCGATTTTCTGATATACGAAATTCATATTCTTTCAGTAGCATTTATTTCTCCAACTGGGCGTCCAGTCTAACACTGCCCAATGGCTGCTTCCTAAACCGTTAGTCAGAGACACATAGTTTCAGCAGCAAAAATGCTTTAAATTTTAGAATACTCAGAAACAATCGAAGTCAATAAATCAGTTTCTATAAAAATTGCGAAATTTAAATTTTTATACTGTCCCGCGGTCCTAAAAGTTATAACTTAGAAAATATTTCCTTTTACAATTTCATGCAAAAAAAAAAAAAAAAAAAAAAAATCGCCCTTTTACGACCAAAATTCATCGAGTTATGATGCAGCAAACATTTTGACTTAAATCAATTTTCCACATTTAAAAATATCCTGTTACGATAAACCGTTAAGGGACCTTATGATATTGAAAATTTAAACAGGTTTTAATATCATTTTCTGGCATAATGCGGAGAAAGAAGCAAAACTAATTTTAGAATACTAACCTTAAAGCAGAGGATTATAGTCAGGCTCTATAAAAATATAACTGGGGTCTTTTGATTTGAATGATTTATCAAAGCAATGTACATTAATTTTTCTCAAATTCATTCTGTATACAACCCCTATTTCGCAGCTCGAAAAGTGCTCTAACTTGAAACAGCTGTAACTCTGTGAATTTTGTAGTACTTCTAATTTTATGATATTTAAATATTGTTGCACTATTATTTTTGTTATTTGCTGTGTGTGTCAAGGGCACGAAAGGCTCAAAATTCGGTTGATAATGTATTACAACCGTATTTTCAGAGCCTTTCTTGTGCTAGATGCACAAAACAACTAACAAAAATATTAGTGAGAACACAGGGAAACTGTCTATTTGATTTTATGCATATGATTAAGTATATTTGTGAGAAAAGTCTTGGAAAAACTCGTATTTATTCACTAATTTATCCGTCATTTTTCAACGAATACTTTCGGTACAGTATAGAAACGTACATATTTCCGTCAATTCTTGACGAAATCTAAAGAAGAGAAAACAATTCATTAAATCTGAAGAAGTTTCTCCAGTTGACAGGAGAAAAAAAGAAACGGATATTCGTCAAACAACTGAGATATTCCGGCAGCGCTGCAGTCAGAAAAATTCCCGTGAATAGAAGAAATAATTTTTGTGAGAGAAGATTTAAAATAATGCTCATTCATGAGTTCTAATAACTCCATTCTAAGCATATCGAAGTTTGATGGTCAATAGTTTACGATGAAAGAAGAATTGAAATAAAAACTTTGCTTATGATGTTGTTGTAGTTTAACACCATTACTGATAGCTTTAATTATTTCATGCATTAAATTTAATATGAACATTTTATAATGTACATTTTAGAGAGTACGAATATCCAGTTGCTATTGAAACATTCATTGGAAATATAAGAGAAAAAGAAAGTTTGAATAATACCTATCAATTACCCTTAAGTGAAAGGAAAATACAGAATAGTTTTTTTTTTTAAATGCGAGAAGTTTTTTTTCCCCTTAAATCTTTTAAACACATGAAATCTTTTACTAAGAACTTTTTCTGCAAATATCAATGTCTGAAAGAGGACAAGGCAATGAAAATTCAGAGCAATTTCCATCATATTATATTCAGCTCATTCCTTAACCATTCACTGAATACTGCTAAGTTTGCTAAGAAAATTTACCGGTTTGTGCCGATTTCACCAGTTTGTATCACCATATTTTAAGTTGCATTCAATGAACACAGAAACAAACGTCTTTTCCAAATTAAGGGAGACGTAAAACGATTCCCCCTTCCACACACACAAAAAAAGAATAAGTAATAAACATACCTGACCATCGCTACGATGTTCAGACCTTACAGACAGATCCAGCTAAATTTAAATTCATCCGACAGCGGCAGACACGGAGCAGAGCTAAGTCGGCGGCACTATTTTTAGTTGTCGGCATGGGAAAAACGTGGATGCTTGTCATTCATTCATTCACTGATACAGACAGACGTAAGAAAGACTCGTAGCAGATTTTTAAAAAAGTGATTGTAATTTGTTTAGTTCTAGGTTTCTGACCTTTGTCAAATAGACAGACAAGGTACCTCAGAGCTGGCTCTAAATGTTCGAGCGCCGGTATAATTTATTGTTTGATCGCCTGTGCATTTATTATTAGGCCGATATTTAAAGTTTTTAAAAAAAGTATATATATTAATGACTATGTCATTTTATCTCTCACCCCCTTTATTGAAAATTGTCCGAAAAATGTTTCCCAAAAAAAGCGACATAAAAATGTGACATAATTTTACACATATTTAAATACTATGAGTTCACAACAGCTTTAATTTATTGTTACAATATTTCGTAAGCTTTAGAATATGCTTCACATGTATTTTTCTATAAATAGGTTACAATCATAAAAATTTCAACAAAGGGTTACCAGGCGAAATACACGAAAGATGAGAGATAAAATGACATAGTCAATTAATATCGTTTTAATATGGCAACAATGAAACAAACTGTTAAATTTAGGGGGTTTCAGGAGGGTCTCCCCCTGATGAGGCTCGAACAGCCGAGTTTATATATATATATATATATATAGATAGATAGATAGATAGATAGATAGATAGATAGATAGATAGCATGGATGTATAATTTTTCTCGTAGAACACAGGAAAAACATACATAGAGAAAAATTATGTTATTTTACATGAACTATATAATAAGCACAAAATAAATTGCTGTCTATCTTAAAAGATATTTCTGCATATTTTAGGGTTGAAAGTAATTATCAAATACTTCAATTAACGCTAATTAAGCAATGAACATCGTCCCAGATATTTTTTTTGCTAAAACAATATACTTTCGTTATTGCTATTCGTCTTGATTACCTTATAGCTTGATACAATGAATCGTTAATATTTTTACGCTCACATTTTTAAGGACATCTTTCTATAAAAACAACTATAAAAAAGGGTAATAACTGTAAATAAATAATAAAACTAGAGAACCATAAAATAAATCATAAAACTAGATTTTGTTTTTCAATCTTCATACTAAGATACTTTAGTTTTATACTAAGCGTCTAAACCTATTTTTTAAAACAGTTCACAAACTAAGACGATTAAATTTGAATTATAATCATCTTATCTGAAGTGTCCGAGTTAGTCGTTTAGAAGATGTTTATTTCTAAAAGTTTTAATAAATCGTGGGGAAATATAAATTTTCTTGAAACAAGAGCTTTTCTTCCACTCAAAACACTAAGAAAAAGAGCTTCTTTTGTCGGAAATCACTAGCACATGTTAACAATCCCCTTTCTGAGTTCCTTTTATTTTATTTATTTATTTATTTTGTTGTTGTTGTTATTGTTTGGATGAAAGCTGCACTTGCTTCAGAATATTTTCTCATCATATATTCCAGGCGGAAAATGTTTGCAAGAAAATGTTTATAAAATAAGGGAAAAATAATTTTAAATGTATTTGGAAGTGAATTTCATTAAGGGTTATAATAAGAAACAGCGAGTTGTTTGAGGGATTGAAAATAAGAATTTTAAGCCAGAAAAAAATGCGACTGACGTATTTTCAAGAGAGTTCCAGTAAAAAAGAAATATTTAAAATCACGGAATTAAAAGAACATCTGAGAAAGTTCAACTGGATAGAAGTAAAATGAAAACATTCCTCTAATTATTTTCTTTCGGAGTAAAGTAAAAGATGTTAAAAAAGTTAGTCTAAAAAATGTTACAAAGAGCTAGAGAAATTGAAAGATACATGCAGAGTTGCTTAATTAAAATTTAATAAAAATTTTGTGTGCAAATAAATTATTAAAATATTTAATCACAACTTTTCAAAAACATTTTATTCTATAAATTTCGATTGGCAATGATGTGTACTTCCTCGAAATACATATATAAATTAAAATAAAATGTTAGTGAATATGCATTCAGCAAGATATTACCTAGACAGACTAAACTTAGTGTTATTCTGGCTCATATTCCTTCATCAGTCAAATAAAACGTCTTAAAACGTCAGATTACCGCAGTCTCATTTCAATTTCTTTACGTACACGCACGCACCAAATCTTCACGTCCAACTGATGTGACACATGTCCAACTCACGTCTAACACATGTTTAATACAGCATAATATTTAAATGCTTATATAATAAAAATACAACTTAATTTTTGAAATCATAAGTGTGCTCTATTTTAGACAACTTCAAGAATTAAATTTTTTAAATTGAATCATTTATTACATATGAATTTATGAACATATGAATTTTTCGAATGCTTTAAAGGGAATATTTATCCTCATTATGTAACACTTTAAATAATTTAGAGCTTTAATAATGATTTCAGAAAAACTGTTGAGTTAGTGTTAACTGTCAAGTAAAAAAATTAATTCAAGTAAAAAAATTAATTTTAAAACCAGCAATAAGTAAGTTATTTTAAAAGCATAATGAGATATTACATAGCACAGTTATCAATGATATTAACTAGCAACGAATTTTTCAATATGAAATTTATTGGAACAAACTGTTTATTGAAAAAATTTAAATTTATCTTTCATTTTACAATGAATTTCTTATATCCGTAAATTTGTCAACTAGAACCTAATGAAATATAGGAAAACATCTATAACTGTTTCGGAAGTGACGTTATGACCCTTCATATTTTATTAAAGAATAAAAACACATACCTGGAAAAATTTTATCCTTGTATGTATGCTTACCAATAGAATCGTCATTGTTGCTGTAAAAACATTTTTACAGGCAACGAAAAATTTAAGAAACACTTGGTGAGTTTAAATTACTGTTTCATGGAAAAGTATTTGATTTTACAAGATGCAACATCAAAATTTGTGTACTTTGCTTCAGAAAGAAAATATAAATCCATCAAATATAACTAAAATTTTATTTTCGAAAAAATATTACAATATTTATTATTATTATTTTGGAAAACAATGATTTCGAAAGAATAAAATTTTATGCATCTAACATTTTTGTACATTGTAAAATAACGTAAATATTTTCTTTTCCTGGTCTAGGGCAATACAAGTAAAAAAAAAAAATGTTATTACAGAATACAGATCAAGAAAACTAGTTTGCTACAATTACAAATGGAAAATGCTACTGTATTCGGGGTGAAATGGATTTTTATAGACTTTTACACAACACAGAAAAGAATAAGCGAACTTAGCTCTTATTTAATACTAAAATACTTTTTTTCTTAAAAAACAGAAATTTTATACCAAGTCATATCCATAAATATAAAGGAAAATTGCTGGAAGAATAAGAAACGACACTTAAATTGCGATCGTCCTTTATTTTTCTTTAAAAAATCTTTTTTTATGGGTCTGCGACTGGAATTAAGAAGACATTTGCTTTTTAACTGATCATTTTTAACATTTTAGAGTTGTAAAACTTTTTAAGAAATCATCTAATAATTTTATTCGCTTTATTTTATATGATTTTTAAGTTTGTACTTTCTATTCATCTCAGTAGTAAAACTTAAGTCTCTTTATACTAAAATTGTATATATTTTTTTAGAAGAACTATAAAAATTTGCTAATGCTTAGCTAATATGAACGGTGGCTTGATAAAATTATTTTATAAAGTATTTAAATTTTTTTAACAAATGATGAAACTTTAGCTAATTTTTCAAAAACCTTCTCACTTCACATCTACCAAAAAGCCAGAGAAGCAAATCACAAAAGAACACGAGACTCAACCATTCGTTTCAAAACCCAGTTGAAGAAATGTTCATCAAGCTATTAAATTAAGAAACCTGCAAACCAGAGACTGGCCATCATCGCTGACAAACGGCAAGACGAAGCGTCAAAAAGCGTGATTTCATTAGGCGTCGTGGGCTAGAAAGCGGGGATTTAATCACCTTCGCACGCAACCTCGCATGCTAACAAATGGTTTCGGGACATAATCGTGTGAAAACAAACTGAGAATGAAATTCATTCAGACGCAGTCATTACAACTGAATTTTAAGGCCAGGAGAATATTAATCATACGACGCTCACGTCACGTGCCTTTCTTTCGGTAAAACCAGGTTAAGAAGAAGAAGAAGAAGAAGAAGAAGGGAATCACACAAGTACTACGTTCATCAGTAAATGGACACATTTTCTATGTTACTTCAAGTAATTTTTTATTAGCCAAATGATAATGACAGTGAATATTATTTGAAATATTAACTCATAATATAATTGAAAAAAGAAATGATATAAAAGAAAGTTATTAACGTTGTGATACTGCATTGCGCAAACCTACAATGATTACACATTTTCATACAGAGCTGCCAACTTTAGAAAAAGAAAAACAGGAGAATTCCCCAAAGTTTCGACAAAAAAAGGGAGATTTTAAATGATGACAAATGAGGAAAAATACACGATATGAGGAAGTGCTTTTGTTCAAAATGGCGTTTAGCTATTTTATATTTTATATATATATATATATATATATAAACGTAATATATCAAAAGCCCGCTAAAATTCCAAATTTCTAGAACTACGCAGTTTTAATTCAGTTGGTACAAAGAATTCCCTTTCAAAAACTACAACTAATACACGGTCCCTTGCAATTCCTTTGTAATTTTGTAGACTGTCCCCGCGCCCAGTAAATCTGGCGTCGTGAAAGTCACAGCAAACCTCTAAAAACCGCTGCCCAGATTTTGGGTTTGGCCAATAATTGCAATGTGCGCGGGTCATGTCACACGACCACAAAAGTTAATAAAAGGGGCTGACGCAGCCCAGGAGCGACTTTTTCGCGTGAACGCAACTTCCAAAGAAACATGCATCAAGTCGTCCAATAAAATAATCTAAACCCGCAAGATCTTCTCTACTTGGCCCGACTACCAGTTCTAGCAGCAGCGGCCGACCGGGGAAGGCTCTACGCCAGAGTCCAACAGAGTAGCACCGCCTTTGATCGTGAACCCTACGACGATATTACGCCGCTTCAATCACTTCAAGGTTGTGTGTTTATTTCAGAACTCCCCTGTTCAACCTGATGCAGGATTCGCAGTCGGTACTATATATATATATTTTAATTCCTACCTTCATCAAAGTTTTATTTATATAGCCTAGTATTTTAATGGTTTGACAGGCGAAACTTTAACATCTAAAAGAACATTTAACAACTTTTGAAGCAGCAGAACATTTTACTCTATTATTCATAGAGGTAGGAATTTTAAAAAAATAGGACCGACTGCGAAGTCTGCCTGATAATAATCTTACACCGTTCCAACCACTCACAACGTCGTTTTTTCTTACATATGTATATATATATCAATTTATTTCCTTATCAGAAGCTCTTGAGTTTTGGACATATTAAGGATACATGCTGATCTCTAAAAATTGTCAAAATTATTCACAGTTTTCATTTATACTGTGTGCTGATATTTTTTTCCCTTATGGGCCGGCACTGCCCCAGCCTTTTCCACTACTAAGGCCCGAATTATTTTTATTATGAGGGCACCCAATGGGTGGCCAGAGCTACCGCCTATGAAGGGAAGGACAATTTAACACCCAAGCTTAAGAAGGGAATCGAACCCGGGTCCAACGAATCGTTCTAAAGCTACTAAACCCCCTGGGCGGCTGCGTGCTGATATTAACAGATAAAACCTGTATTATTTGTATTAAACTCTATCCTTGATTTTCTTTTAAAGTTTTTTTGCGTTTAATTTATTTATTAACTTTCGAATCCCAGACAGAGAAAATATCAAATCAAGAAACCTTTAAATATATCTATTGAGGTTCAGAGGAACAAATTTCCTACTACAGGAATAAATATCAATAAATTTTGAAGGAAAAAGAAAATTCGAATGAAAACAGAAGAAACTGATGCTTAAACATAAAAACGGGAGAAAGAATTAAAAAACAGGAGTCCCCGATGAAAAACGGGGCAGTTGGCGGCTAACATACTTATATTTTTATTATTTCCTTTCAGTAACTTAGAAATTGCTTTTATTTAAAGATTACTTTTCCCATAATTTTTTCCATTGTTTTTAAATATACATTAAACAAATATGATAACATAACCATTAAAGAATCCCGAATGCGCAGTTTGAACTAGTTCTGAAGAATTCATAAATTTACAACCGTAAATTTATGAATGCTTCAACCGCTTCTGCCACAAATGAATGATCGCCAGTTATAAATAACCTTAAAAATTCATTGCGACTGCAGCTGGGTCATTAAGAACAGGAACCATGCCAGATTTATTGTTTATAAATTGTTTGAGAACAGCAGTTATGTAGAACAGGAAGGAGCACAAAATTTAGAGAAAACACATCATGTTAAAGTTAATAAAATATCGGTATAGCTTCTAACAACTGCTAGCAGGTTTTCATAAGAGAAATAAAAATAGTTAAGGATTATTTAATACAAATATGACTGCTTTGTATTAAACATTTAATATTTTTGTAACCAATTTCAAACTAATGTAAATACTAAGTCAAGATCGAAGCACGAATATAAGGCGGCATTATTTGAAGACGTAATAGTATGTATGAATTGAAGAAAAAGAAATTGAACGAATAACACATGTATAGAAAATTTGTACGTACTTCCTTTAATGCAGAATTCTGTGCGAGACTTTCAGCGTAAATAGGCTTTTCTTCAACCTACTTACATAAAGAAGTGAAATATAAATAATTCCCCGAAAAGTTTCTCTTTTCAGAGAAAACAAAAATGATATACTGCAGTTATTACTGAAGCAAAATATTTTTATGTGCAAATAAATAAATAAAATAGATATATACGTGCAGAAAAGGAAAGTAAGAAAACATGAACACGTTAAAAAGGGACAGCATGTGTGCACAATGTGATAATAATAATAATAATACTCTTATTGACGTCGTGTATTTTGTTTTTATTTAGTTTATTTCCCACAGACAACAATATATATCAGACCCTGACATAGTAAGAAGGTCTGTAACGCCACCTAAAAGTAAAGTGCGGACTTCACATTTGCATTTCGGAAAAACCATGACAGAAGGAATTCTTTGCACACTGTATTTTACTACCATTGCGAATGCATTTGTTCTTCGCCAAGTCGTAATATCGATAGAATTCCGCATATTTCCGGGATTCCGATTTTCGGGAGTATCCTCCTCAGAGTTTTTTACAAGTGCCTTCACACAATCCTCCATAGGTCAAAACACAATAAAATGGTACACTTGCGAAAGCATTTTACCAGAGAACTCTAATAATTGCACGCAGGTCCAGGGTCCTGGCCTACCACGCGGCTGTCGATTTAACGGCATTGAATTTCTGGCCGTTTCCTCCAGATGTAACGTGAATACGCGTTAGAGCCTCCGAAAAAGTCTTCCGTTCAAGACACCCCTGCCACCTTAGGCAAATACCCCTTGCGTAGGTTTGTCTTAACACAGTCAACTAACAGTTGCGTTTTCGTTCGACCAAGCTGGGGAGCTCTCTTGGGAATTAAAAAAAATATTTCGAATTAAAAATAAATTCTGCAGTTTGATTTGTATTCTCATTCTTCTTCTATTAGCACGCCAATCCCTGATGGGCTAAGGCCTTCCCGAGAACTTCCATTCCGATCTCCTCTTAGCTAACGTTCTCAGGGAAGTTTTTGCTTACCATTTCTTCCAACGTTAACGTTAACACTATCAGCTATTCGGATTACTTTGACCTATCAGGTTTCGGAATTTATTTGTGCGCATGCGTTGTACTGTCCAAAGGCATTTAACGTTAGCGTTAGCGAAACCGCTATGCAAAAACACCCTAGTAACTCGAGATGCAACGGAAAACCGGCAAATATACTGCATCCGGCCAATATGCCGGATAATTGGCAGTAGCCTGATATTACAAATATCCGGCACTACATCCGGCCTAAAATTACATACAGAGAATTCATAAATAAACACAATGAATGAATAAATTCTAAAAACTGCAATAATATAAAAATACGAAAAAGCAAAGTTTTGTGAAAATAATTTGTTTTCAATACTTTTTAGAATGTATTTTTATCTTGTATGGAAAAAGGAGAAAAAAATTTAATACTTCTGTCTTTTTTTAAGATTGGAGTAAATTATCACTGGAAGAAATTGTTGTACAAAACAAAGGCAGATTAAAGGGGGGCGGAGGAGGCGACCCTCCCCCGTGAAAAAAGAAATTAATGTAAAAGATCCTATCTTACTTCCATAAAATGGTTTTATATGTCAATCATCTAACTAACTAACCCCCCCCCCCGACAAACTTGCATTAATCTGCCACTGGTACAAAAACACTGTTTTTCAACTTGGTAAGAATTCGGTTACCATTTTCCCCACCGTAAATTGTCCCTGCTTATGAGAATAGTATACTCGCTGTAGTACTGCTGGCTGGTGAGAAAATGCCCCCCCCCCTCCCCACCTAATGACTAAATTATAAAAACTGCAATGATAAAAAACGAAAAAAAAAAACAAGTTTTGTGAAAATATCTTGTTTTCAATACTTTTTAGAATGTATTTTTATCATGTATAGAAAAGGGGGAATTATTGTACAAAAACACTATTTTTCTATTATAGTAGGAATTTGGTTAGCTTTTTTACCCCACCATAAATTGGCCTGCTTATGAGTCCTTGCTGCCTTATAGTTTGCTGTAGTACTGCTGGCTGGTCAGAAATGCCCCCCCTCCTCCCGTAATTCTGATAAAGTGAGGAGATTTGTTACATTGATTTTCCAACAGTTGAATGGGCATGTCTTTCTTTCAAGAACTAATCTTTTAATATATTTATCTAACTCTTGAAGGGGAACATCCACATTGTTATTTGTATGACTTTAATTGTAGTAAAACTGGTTATAAATTCATGGAAACAATCCCAAAAGGATTTCTGATTTTTGAATTAAATCATTTGAAATTAATGAGAAAATTTAAAGAAAAAAGTAATAGCTCAATGATCTAAGAAAACTAGTGAAAATAAAACAAAAAAGAAGGAAACATACTGCTGCCGGGTAACCGGCCGAAAGTTTGGCTGGATGTCCGGTATCCGGCTGAAACTTTGACCGGATATTCAGTATCCGACCAAACTGATATCCGTTGCATCACTACTAGTAACACGTTATAACTTAACATCTTCCACACAACCAGTCCATTTCAGCTTGGGCCTACCCCTTCTTCTGCTTCCTATAGGTTTATGTCTTGAAGATGTTAAATCATGGATGCGGGATCCATTGGGCAGATATGGCCCGCAAACTTCAAACGATTTACTATTTTGAAGAATTTAATGATATCTGCGACCGTGAATAACCTGTATAGTTCCAAGTTATATAGTTCGTCTTTGTCTCCACAGTCCATTCTCGTTCACAGCATCCAATATTTTTTAAGAACCTTTCGTTCAAAAGATGGCCAGCTGTTTTTCCTGTGCTTTAGTCAAAGTCCAAGTCTCTTATCATAGATCTCCAAGTCATAGATCTGTTGTTTATGTGATTATGGCAACGCTACGCTAGGGCGATCTGCCAAGGATGGGGGTGCCTTGGTAGGAGGACTTTCTAAAGAGTGCTAACGCGTATTCACGTTACATATGGAGAAAACCTACAAAACTCCAGACCTTTAGATCGACAACCGCGAGATGGGACCCGAACCCGGGACCTTCGCACTTCGGCCGTCTACCATTTTCAGTGACAAAATCACTGTGCCATGGCAACGCCCCCTAGAGAGGAAAGCCATCTTCCTAATACCTCCTTACTTGTGACGTCACACCGAGTAGGTAAAGCAAAGCGTTTCCATTGGCTTTCTCCTCTCTCCCGCGGCGCTAAATAAAATTATCAACCAGATTTATTCTCATGTAACATAATAAGCGTATCAGAAGTACAGGGATAAATTAAAAAAAAAAAAAAAAAAAAAAGAAAGAAAGAAAACGAGCATACGAAAGGTGAAACATAAAACTCACTCAAGATGTAAAGCTCTTGCGGGGGAGTGGGGGGGGGGGGGTACAGAAAATTACACAGAGAAAGATAAACCTGAAGAAAGAAAGAAAGAAATCGAATAAGTTTCCCATTTCCAGACCAGCGGCCATCGACAAGCTCGCACAGCCACTCGAAAATTCCTTTTTTTTTTTTTTCTTCCAGTGCCTGATATCCGAGGCGTAATTGTCTTGGCACGCGAACGCAACATCATGCATGGTTTTGTACGCGGCGATGAGGTTACGCGAGTTCGAGAAAAAAAAAATTACACGTTTAATATCTTGTAAGAGGCGATTTTTCAGACTTTATCAATTTGTCGGTTTATGTGCTGCGTTTTCGGGAGTTATCAGACCGAATCTTACTGGTGGGAAGTTGATTCCGATTGCGTATGCGACAAGAAATGCTTTTCCCGCAATCCTGGTAGATCTCTGTTCCGTCAATTTAAAAGAAGCAGTAAAAATAAGTAAAAAAAAAAAAGATGTTCTGTGGACTAGGTAGAGGGGTCGTTTTCTTATGAATTCTTTATTAAATTTGATGACTAGTTTATTTTGCTTCTCACGAAATACAAAAATAGTGTTTCTACACGAAATTTATTTGTTTTTATTGATAGAATCCTTATGTATTTCGTGCACTATCCGATATTTACCTGCTAAAAAGTCTCCTTGTACAAACATGCACCTCGCTGTACTGAAGTAGAGACAAGTGCGGGATATTCAGCGACGGTATAGTTCGAAAAAATCATTTGATTTTGGTACATAAGTACAAATAAACTATGTCAGGCATTTCAAAATTTTGAAACTGTCTCTTTACAAGCTGTACTACATACTGAAAAACGATAAACCTGTATCAGTTTCAAAACTTTTAGAACAAATTATTAAAAATCGGAAATTTTCACAAAACGTGTCACTCTTCGAAAAATCCTGCAGCTCAGATCCATGTTTAAGATTTTTTTCTGAAAATTTCACTAAAGGCAGAGCTTCTTCGCTTATTGCAGTGTGTAAAGCAGCTTATGAAGAACCATCTGGAATTTTTTTGGAGACCATGGTACTATTAGTTTATTTCAATTTGTGTACAAAAGACTAAAAACAGAGTTTTTTTCTTCGAAGAACTGCCTTAAGTAAAATTCTGCTTTTAGAACGTTTTGACGGTGTAGTAAATCCACGGCAGATAACCCCGCTCCTTACCAACACTGTAAAAAGAATCCAAGAACGTTACTTGTAAATAATGGACAGCTGGGTGTGCCTTAGAATTCCATGGAACGTTACAAGAAAATGCCATGAGTTGTACTAAACAATTGGGGACGATCGGTTGTTCAGTAAAGTTCCCCTGGTGTTTTGAAGTAACGTTCCTTGGAATTCTAGAGCTCCTCAGCTAAACGTTATTTCCAAGGAACATTCCTAGATTTTTTTACAGTAAAAGTTGGCTGTGTGATAACGTTTCAGCAAATAAGCTAATAAAACTCTGTTGATTTTTCCAGTAACGACGGTCAGAGTTAGAAGATACTTATCGATATCTTTGTATAGCGACAAGGGTGAGTAGATGTCTGAGTAATCAATTTCTTATACACAAGGTTCGTTATTCACTGAATAACAGAAATAGCATAAACATGAATATCAATATGAAGTTTCATAATTTGCGTTTTTTTTTTAGGTTTACCGTTAATTGGTGTTTAGAAAGACCGTCTAAAATGTTTGTGTCTCGAATTCAATTAGTTCAATTAAACTTTTTTGTACAAGAGCTGTAGAGTGAAGTTGTTTTTTGAGCTGCAGTCTTAATGTTGCTTTCCTAAGAACTGTGAATAGATTGGATTCGGGTAAGTTATCATTTGATAAGCCATTATTTTGAATTTAATACACTGTAAAGAAATTTTTAGAATCAATCTTGTTTTTTGTGGGTGCAGTATTATGTATGCAATGCATACATAAATCTTTCCGTACGAAATTGTATTAGTAAAATATTTAAAAACACTGTTATTGCTGTAATTTTTAGTTATAATTTTACCATAAACTCTATTCGAAAAGCGTGCAGAAGTTATTATTCGTGGCTTCCAACACTAAGTATAAAAATGCAATTTTTACTATTTTTATATACAAGGTGTGCCAAAAATACTGACCTAGACTTTTATTTATTGATCATAGACATATACAATAGACTATACAAAGCTGCGTAAAAAAGATACAGAATTTTATGGTATCGATTAAAATTTTCAGGAAATACAAAATTTATATTTTTATACGGCCCCTGTACAAAAATTCAAATTAGTGAAACGTGCCCCGTATATTAATAAAGTGATGCAAAGGTTTCAGCTTTTACCATAAAAAGGTTTGGGATATGTTTAAACAAAGTTAATAAGGAGCTATAAAATACTGATAACAGCAAAAGTATTACGTATTTATGCAATCATTATTTTCTTTCGTTGTGTACGATCCCTGAAATGCAATCATTCGAGATATATATATATAATGCGAGTTTAAGCATTTAATTCATTTTATCAAACCAAAAAGCTTAAATTGAAAATCGTCAAATTCAAAAGTGATAGCAAGAGTTAGGATTAAATATACAACATTAAGCTGTAAATGTATTAAAACTGATTCACTTCTTCTGCATAATCAATGAAAATTAATGATGAAAAAGACAATTTTTCATCATTAATTTTCATAAATTATGAATAAATAATGCTTATTAGCGCATACAGTAAGTATCTCACTGTCCACTAGACCACTCCTCTCGTCACAAGTGGCAGCTTTTGGGGTATAAAGAAGGAAAAAGTACAACCAATCTTGCAAGACGAATTTCATATCGCCTGAAAAAGGCGTGAGCTAGACTTGATGCCCTTGGCCTTAATTGTCAAGTAACAGAACATTACAGTAAGAGACAAAATGATTTTATGCTTCAGAACACCACAGAAATTCTTTAAACTCTTGAACAAATACTGTCCAAAATAAAAAATTAAAGCTTGAATATCAGAGTTTTTAATTAGTATTAAAGTTATTTAGTAGAATCGGTAACAAAAGACGTCATTTCATTCCAACAAATTAATGTTAATGACGGTCTATTTATGCACGTTTTAATCATTAAAAGATCATGCTCAAATTAATTGTTTAGGAGAAGGTCATTATACAATGCAAGTTCGCAAGTTTAATTATTTATAGCCAATGTTAGAAGACATGTTTAACTGTTTTTAGAAAAATAATGAATTATAGAAAAGCACTTTAGTTTTTGTTCTTTGATTGACAAAACTTGACATTTTTACTAATGCATTGCATGTAAACATTGCTCGAAATTATTCTTCGAATTGCGGTCAATGTCAGTAAATTCATTTTCATTGCGCGTTTTATATTAAAGAGGAACTAGTTTAAAAGATCTTCATGAACATATAACTAACCGATAAACTGGAAAAGAGCGACAAAATCTCTGTCAAAATTGTTTCAGAACTTAAAATATGCTAACAAAAAAAATGCATCAGCATAATGCAATAACAAAACAGGCATCGCTTTAATTTTTTACTAAAGTTATTTGAATACTAAAAGTGAACAATTTGACTAGTTTTGGAATGAAAAGTATTTTTCATTCCAAACAGTATCTAAGAAACGGTAATTGAAATCTCGATAAAAATTAATTTTTATAAATTTTCCAATAGAAATTTTACAGGGAATGCAAATGTTGAGATTTTTGCATTATAAAATATCTATGGGAATTCCAAAAAATGTTTCGTTAGTGTTTTGTTAGTCTGGCGCAGTATGTCCTTTTTGGACCTTGTCCCATTAAACACCAACTAACCAACCAACCAACCAAAAAATGTTTCATGAGTGCAATAGGTCTCATGAATGTAATAGTCCTTCCTAAATTCTCGGGTACAAACATTTTTCTTAAAATAATTATAATGGAAATAATAATAAGAAAAATTTATCAAGGAATAGACTATTTTACATCTCAAGTTACGTCAATGTATACGTTTATATTGATGACCCAGAAGTAATCTTACATAATTAAACACAATCTAAAAGTATTGCATAATACAGTAAGATTTTACTCCAATAAACAACAGAAAGAGGTCGCAGTAATTTACCCAGTTGACAACAACGCCCAAATTTCACTTTTAAAACACATTTTCAATAAAGAATTTTTATAGTCGTAACAATTTGAACAGTTAAGTCCTTTCACTGTTTCACTATTAATATTTTCTTCCTATTTTATAAATGTATACTTTCCTATTTATATTTTATTTTATCAACATCTTAAAGTTCAACGGCATGGAAAATGAAACGCTCAACACAATTATCAGAAATGCATCTGGCATTGTAATTGAAAAACTGGAGAGGTTTTTAATAAGGCAAAACTCTTTGCATTAAAATAATTGTATTTCATCAAGGAGGATAAATCATTTCGAAAGCTTCATTAGTGTTCCCAAAAAACCTGGATAACACAACTATATTGATACTGATCTGCTTCGTGCACTTACAGACGCCGAAATTTAATTTTATCTATTTCACACGTTTAATAATACTTCTTTGCATAATTTTACACAATCATCAACAATGACAAAAACCTGTAACAAAATACTATTTGTAGACATTAGTCATACACCAGTTCTCCCAATAAACGAAAATCCAGTTTAAGGCTAAAAATTCATTGAAAATAATAATTCACAAACAAATCACATCAACTGTGAGAAAAAAAAAATATATCAAGGTAGAATACGATTAGAAAATGCTAATTTTTCTTTTCTTTCTAATTATAAAAAATGTATCATAGCTTCCATCGCTGATCAAAGCTGTGAAAGCGCAACGTGCTGCAAAAACAGTCTTTTAATCTGCAGTGAGGATCCGCACAGATGCGTGAAGTTCCATTTCCGCGCCCATCGTTTGCGTTTCCGTATTTAAATAGCCGATTACGCATACGTATGGGACATTCCAAACAGTTTCATGAACTGGGGTTGTGTGTCTATGATGATATAAAAAGGCGGAGACCACGGAGGGTTAAATGCACTGATAATCAGCGACACCCCATATGCGTGACAATATTAGTATTTTTTTGTATATTTTAGAAAGAGAAAGCTTGGTTGTAACATTGTGTCATTGTGCTTTACACACATGGGGAAAAAGAGTTAGTCTTGAAATTAAATATCTTTTTTCAAAATAAATAAAGAGAAATTTTTTTAACAAACGCTATTTTTCCGAAAAATAAGTTTTTAAGGTAATTTTATGTCACAAAATTTAGTTTTGAATCCTCTAAATCCATAAAAAAAATGCTGGTAAACTTTATGAAGTAAAATCAGTACAGATAACAAATAATAATTTACTAGTTTCATATTTTTGTTCGATAATGTTTAATAACTACACCATGAAAATGAAAAACTATAAAGAGATCTTCATCAGTATCGATGTGTACTTTTATTATTCAATGAAAATGGAAATCTAAGGTTAAAAGAAGTTAATTCAGAAGTGTGAAAATTCATTACGAAGTCATCAAAGTTCGACAGTAAAGAGACATTTTTAAGCCTATTCCACCTACCCCCTTTCGATGCTGTAAAAATATCGATGATCAACAATGTAAACAGAATTTCAGTACTTAAATTTTTGACATTTCCATTAATTCATTGGCTTAGAATATTAGCTTATAAGAATTAATTGGCTTAGAATTTACAAATGACAGTAATGGTATGAAAAATAATAGCATAGTGACTAGCATGTTGTTCCATGTTAGAGCCATTTATCAACTCAAGAAATAACAGACAATAGGAGAAATGTCATTTCAAGATTAATCTATTAGTATTTACTACTAACATGATTGTAAGTGATTATTTAAATAAGTTATCAATTTGGAAGTGAGAAAAAAAATGAAAATTATAAAACAGTTTTAAAAATCAGATTGTTATGATTAAATTTAGATTTCTTTGATTGGGTCTAGTAATAAGTTTTAAAGCGAGTGTCAAAGAAATGACTAGGCAATTTAGAACTTATAATAACACCTTTATAAGTAATCTCCATTATTTTCCAGCACCTTCAGTAATCTGTTAGATAGTGCAAGGATGCCAGCCGCGTAGAAATATTCATCTTTTGATGCAATGAAGTCATCAATAGATTTTAGTACTTCGTCCACTGTGTGGAAGTGTGCAGAAGACAAGGCATTCATCGGCCGAAATAGATGACAGTCCGAGTGGGCTATGTTAGGGCTATAAGCTGGGTGTTTCAAAACTTCCCAGCCAACTTTACTAACGGTCCTTGACCGGCTTTGCAACATGAGGCCTTGCATTGAAATGCATGAAGAAATTTGACGGGCCGCAAACCTTTGCCAGTAAATTGACGTTTATGATCAATTTCCCGCTTCATTTGCAGCAATTGTTGTTCACAGCTCTCAACATTTGCATTTTCACCGGGCTCCAGTAGTTCGTGATACAGTTGTTGTTGTCGTGTCCAGGGGATGGAAGATTGCACTATCCCCGGAAATAGGTGCCATTGCCCCCCGAAGGGGATTGAACTTCTGCTGGTTGGTTCCTAATTTTGGACCAATTCTAGATGAGGGACCAACCACCACCTGAAATCGGCACCCCCAGAGGTAGCGTTAAACATGGAGGACATCGGAGCAACGTCGGATTTTACGTGCACCAGCTACCATTAGCGTACACGATCCCGCAGCAGTCGAGTCGAGAGGGAGTTGACCTTCCCAAACACTGGCCAAGCCGGATGGTTCTTCACTTCCCGTGTTCTTATGGGAACGGAGTTTAGCGCCCAGACCACTGCGGGACTTTCGCAATACAGTACATCCTTCGTATGTCACCAGACAATGCAAGGCCTAATATTGCAAAACCAGTCAAAGACAAGTTAGTAATGTTTGGCTGGGAAGTTTTTTAACACCCGGCATAAATCCCTGACATAGCCCCTTCGGACAATCTTCTATTTCGGTCGGTGAATATTGCCTTGCCTTCTGTACACTTCCCCACAGTGGACGAAGTATGAAAATCTATTGATGACTTCGTGGCATCAAAAGATTAATACTTCTACAGCGCTGGCACCCGTGCACTACCTGACCGGTGGCGGAAGATGCTGGAAAATAATGGAGATTACTTTGGTGAATAAAAAGTATTATAACTTTTAAATTGCATGTTCATTTTTTTGACACGCGCTTTAAAACTCATTACTAGACCCAGTATTAAAATCATATATTTTATATGTTTTTCTCTATATACATAAAAAGACATTTATCTCTCTAAATATAACTGAATGTTTTTTTAATAGTTTTAATTACTTTGAGTATGTTTGAAGCTAAATACATGAATTTAAAGATATATTAAAAAGCATCGTGCATATTTTACGTATAAGTTAATGAATAATTAAAGCATACGCATATCAACTAAATATAAATAATTTTATAACTGTGTTGAAACTTAGCTCTTTAAACTTTCACAGAAACTTGCAAAATCACATAACATGTTTACGAACCCAATTCTACTTATTTAACAGGCTTTAGCTGTAAATTTCAGGGGTATTGCTCTCTCATACAGCATTCAAATGAATGGTAAAGGGTGAAGATTTTTTTAATGCCTTAAAAATATTTTTCTATATTTAAATGTATTGAGATCATGGCTCTATCTTGGTGGAAACCTGCTTGGATTTCAGCGTCTGCATGGCATTTTCAAGACTTCACGCGCAGTTGCAAGAAGAAAATTACAGAGGATAGACCATTAAGATTTTCTGCTGAACTTCCTGATTACGCTAAACAACTACCTCCAACATGTTATCTATTTTGCATCGGTGTCTAGATTATTATCTAATTTTGTCCATTGTAATTTTGTTCATTTAGATTTTCAGTCATGCTACTCTGTACCTCTGTTTTGTATCGCCAAACCACCTGGACGATATCTATTGTGCTTTCTTTATACGCGAATTCCAGAACAATTTTTAGCTATACCCTGTAACGATACAAAAGAAACTTCGTATCGATTCAGACTTCCTACTTCGAGGTTTTCGTGAAATCACAAAATGTTTTTGGACCTCGAATATTAAAGCGTTATTCCGTTGCAAATTAAGTCTTATTTGTTATTCTGGAATGGTATTAATTGATACGCAAGTAGAAATTTTGTACCTGAATTAATATCTATAAAACTATTCAAAATGTTTTGAACAAACTATTTTTTTTAATAAAATAAAATTTGCGTAAAAATCATGTACACTTGAAATAAGACTGTACCTTAATTTCGGGAGATATGCAGAATTGCTTGATAATAATTTACTTTAAAAAATCAGTTTCTTTTCTTCTTCCCCCCTTTTTTTTTTGGTTATAATTTTATATATACCAGTTTTACATGATGCTAACTTAAATTTTACGGCTGTGTGCATTTAAAATGAATTATTTAAAGAAAAAAATCCAAGCAACAAAAAAAGAAAATATTTCAAAGGAATTATACAAAAATAGAAGTTCATGCTTATGAATCGTTGACATGGATCAGCTTTTAATGAAACCTTTTTTGCTTTATAAAACCGACAAATCAAGGTCAAATTTTAAAGTCCAATTTCGATATCAATCATACATAACTTCTTTAAAGAAACTGTCCGTTTCCTATTTTTTAGAAATTATGAGATATAAGCGAACGAAATATTTATAATTTCAAACCCCGTTTTTGATAGTAACAAACGTAGAACAATTTAATGTAATGAAAGCTTTTCATGATTAATAGAATTTGTTTACTTTCAAAGCTAAATAGTGTAGTTAAAAAATAAAAGTCTCTGTTATAAAATGGAACCCTATTATATCAGTTTTACTGATAATGATTTTTTAAACACATTCTTAAGTACATAATATAAATAATGCTACAAATATTTTTTAATTAAGTTCTTCGGGTTTTGGTGATAATATTAAAATATAAAAAATAATTTGAGCGACAAAAATTCGAAATTTTAAACTACATTACTATTTAATGCAAAAGATTGTGAAAGTTGCAATATTTTCTTTAAAAATATTTATAAAAGACAAAGAATATATTTTTTATTAATTTTGTTTTCTCTCGCTCATTTTTTTTTTTTTTTTTAACCACGATCAATATGATGCTTGCGTCAATCCCCGGTGAATTAAAAACAACCTTTCGATAGAAATATTTTATGTTAGAAGGCAGATTATTTGCATTGCCTTACTGCAGCAAAAATATCTCAATAAAGAACAATATACTTTTTACATCAATTACTATTTTCTCTTAATCATCATATAATGCAAAAATTAAACATGCATGCCGTTAACACATATTTGAGCTTCCACAAAAATATGTCACAAAACAAAATCGAAAGCACGGTGTATTTTACACAAGCTAATAAAAAGAAAAATTTCGTCAAATATAATTATACTGACTTTTTTAAGATGAAGAGAAACTTGCATAATTTACTAATTTATTTGTTTGTTCAGTGAAATCCTTCGATTTGCTAAATCTTAACTTTCTTGCTTTTTGATTTTATCACATTCGTAAGATAGATAATTTAGGATAGTTCGGGGACCATAAATGAAATTTTAATGAAAACACGTTTATTTAATTATGAAATTCAAAAAAAGGATAATTTTTTACTTCAGTCTCCAGCCCCATTTATCAATCAGAAAGTAGTGACACCTATTATTCAATTAAGATTGGCGTCTATGTTTAAATTTATTTACGTCTTCCAGTTAGAATAAAGCGTGACTTAACTGTCACAATTCTCATTAAGTAATTGAACATAAATGATTTGCACTCTGTTTATCGTGATTGGCGGATTAACGTAATTTGGTCTAGTTTGGTTTAATTTCGTGACATCACCTTCATTTTCTACACACCGAAGAGCCTATTAGAACTGAAGATTAGGCCACGCCCTATCATCGAAGGTCAGATTACATACTCTAACAAAGGAAACATTTAGGAACAGCTTGATCCAGAGAATAATTAAAAAGTGTCATAAGAATTATACTTACCAAATTCTACTGTATATATTCATAATATCAGTTGCATTGTTAAACGAGTCGCCCGCAAGAAGTGACGTACATTTAATTTATAGCACTGAAATAAACCAGGTACATGAAGGACAACAAATTTAATTGCTTTAAATGATAAGAATGCCTTAGTTTCTTTAGTAAATTTTCCTCCTACTTTTCATATATAACATGAATTCTCACAAATTTTTCAAGATATTTTATTTGAAAAAATCTTATTCTCATAAACTGTGCTGGTGTTGTAGAATAATAATCAAATATATAATAGAGTAAGCAAAGTATGCATTATTTATAGTATGATTACATTACATTTTGTATTAATAAACCACTTATGTTTCAAATGTTGCCGAGATGTGCAACTTCTTTTGTTATGTACGATTATGCTATTTGTGTGATGGGGGGGGCTTGGTAGGAGGACTTTCTAAGGGGTTCTAACGCATATTCACGTTACATCTGGAAAAAAACCTGCCAAAACTCCAGACCGTTAAATCGCCAGCTGCGCGGTGGGACCCGATCCCGGGACCTCAACACTTCGGCCGTCTACCATTTTCAGTAACATAACCACTGTGCCATGGTGAGGCGTTATGTACGATTAAGTATTTAAAGTAGTTCCGGAGTTCGGTTACAATGATTTCTACTGGTTAAGTTATAAAAATTATGCATTTACTGAAAAATACTGCGCTTTTTGTTTTTCTTTAAAGTAAAATGCATAACAGATATGTTTTTACCGGAAAGATTTTTGGAACAAAGAAAGTTTAAGAGAACATTTGAAAAACCAATAAAATTTGACCAGATTAAGTAATGTGTCCAGTAT
Source organism: Cheiracanthium punctorium (assembly GCA_038373885.1). Taxonomy (NCBI): domain Eukaryota; kingdom Metazoa; phylum Arthropoda; class Arachnida; order Araneae; family Cheiracanthiidae; genus Cheiracanthium; species Cheiracanthium punctorium. The sequence goes on along the minus strand of JAWZYV010017120.1, from coordinate 290,423 downwards.
TCATTTATTACAGAAGATATTTTATTGATTCTGATAAAAAATAAATAATAAAAATGTAACTAGAACTGTATTTACAAAATTGTTACAACTTAAAAGTTCAAATTTTATTACATTTATTAAAAAGATTACTGTAAATCTAAAATAACACATGCTCCTTCCACAGTGAGAGGCATAAAATATTCTTTAGAAAGAAGTTTTTACCATGCAACTTTCGTTCAATCATTGTACTGAAAATAGAAGAGAACATGCATTAACTATCTGTAGAATAAGTAAAAACAGGAAAATACTCTCCAATCTAATCCAGGTGAATAAACGCCACTGCAATGTCTCATCGCAACTTGAACAGCTGCCAGACTGAAACACAGAGAAGTTCAAAGGCTTGGATACCAACAACAAAGGGAAAAATAAGCAAATGAAAGATAAATAACATTTTTTTTTTTTCTGAATTTGAATGCCTGTAATGCTGACAGATTTTTCCCTCTTACATTTTTATCTCATCCTTGCATCGCAGAAAAAAAAATCATATCTTTATGAACATATTCCGAGAAGGTGAATCATTCTAATTACAGGAACTTCAAAAACTTGACTGCTGTTTCAAAGCCGGTTTCCTCTTGTTTCTAACACAGAAGGAAGGTATGAATAGATGTTCCAATCAAAAGAAAGTTTTCTTCAATTGATAAAAGAAAATCGCCATCAAAACATGAACATGATGCTAAAGATCTTGCACGCAATTGTGACGACTGTGCAAATAACTAAAGTGATAAAAAAAAGGCTGGAGTTTGAACATAAAGTAATCAAAACGGTGGCCATACATTATAAAATAATGATTGATGGGTTGTCAAAAATTAACGTTTGATGTATACAATTGTATAAATGACGTAATTTATATAATAGAAGAACAAACGTCGACTGCTTGAATACGGGAAGTTTTATTCTAATTAACTTGCTCTTGAATTTTACGTCTCGTATTTACCAATTAAGACAAGTGGCACATAATCATTTTTTTCTCATCTTCAAAACAATAAGGAAATCAGTTTTGTTCATTTATTTATCTATTTAGGCAGTTCTGAGTCATAAATAGACTAAATTTTACGAAATTCTTAAAACAGCTATATATCTTCTTTTATTTAAGTTCATTTTATCATAATTTTCTTTCAACTTTCACTTAGTATTTTGAGAATGGTTATTACATTTTGTGATAGTAAGTATGTAGAAGCTCTGATTTTTCATTCTTGTATCATATAAACATTAAACATAGTATCATATAAACATTAAGGAATTTTTTGAAAATTATGAGAATTAAAAACAGAGGAATTTAAAATTACCCAGAGTTAAAATAGAGATTGTCTAAATTGAATATTTTCTGGATAGTGTCATGATTCTATTCCGTAGTTACATTTGGTATAGATAGTATTGACAATATTCTTATCGAATTAGCCCGAAACACTTTAACCTTTAGAATAAAAAGAGCAATTACATTAGAATTAATTCTTCTATTGTCTAAAATTTTTCATGATGTCGGCTACCAAAGGAAAAAATTTGCCATTAGCGGTTATTTTGGACTAATCGAATTTCACATTTAATCATTATTTGCGGACCGATACAACGGAAAAAAGAAAAGCTCCAGATAAAAAAAAAATGTTAATTGACGATTTACATTAGAACTTCATTACACTTGGATAAAAGTTTATATTTTTGAATGTCTATATTCTATTAAATTTGCTGTTCATACAATTAGTACAGTAAAGCATCGTTTTACGTGAACCTTGGTTTGCGCGTTTTCAAATCTCGTCGATTTGTCTTTTGTTTTAAACTAACTCCGTCGATTTTAATAATATAATTTGTTGTACATTGCTATTTAAATGTTTTTTAAACATTTTTTCTAAATTATTGTTTTCTTTAATCCCCAGTTCAAGTTAAAAATAGTTTATTCGTACATATATATGCGAGAACACGCTTAAACCAAACGAGCGAAATTCGATCAGTCAGAGCGATTTTTGGCGCAGTTTTCAAAAGTGCGCTTCTCTTTAGGAGCGTTTTTCGATCACAGGAGCGGAGCGAAATATGCGTGAATCTAACGTTATCAGTATTTTGGAAAACAATAAGCGAGTAGGGGAATTTGAGAAAAAAGACTACTTAAAGAGCACTTTTTTCGGAAATACCGGTAGGTTTCGATGCAAACGGATCGCTCTCCAATGTATCGTTTTTTTCGCTCTTTGGGTTTAAGCGTGAGATTATATCGCCAGTTAGCGGTTATCGCTAGACCCCCACCTATAGCGTAAGTTTTGGGTAACAATGCATAAACAGAATATACTTTTGGTATTTTACCCACAATGGCCGAGTGGATAAGACACTGAATGTGGTAGATGGTTGAAATAGGATGGTACAGTGTTCTGGCCAACCGTGCGGCTGTTGATCTAATGGTCCGGCTGGTTTTCGCCAGATGTAACGTGAATACACGTTAGAACCTCTTAAAAAGTCCTCCGCCCAAGCCCCCACCCCTCCGTAGATAGATACCCCTTGCGCAGGTTTGCCTTAAACGCAATACACACACTAGTATTTATTATTAGAACTTAATATCAATATTGTTGCACAAAACTCTACTAGCTTCTGGGTTTGTCGTTCTAAAGTCCAGTAAGTGTAGAAATTTCTAGTAAAGAGTTCACTTGTCAGGATGAAACACAAACTTTATTGCTTCTAGAACTTCGAACAATCCGCTGTACAAAATTCACACGCATAATCAGCCAGTATAACGTGCTCGTAACAGTCCGCTTAGTACAGAAGCTTTCACAATTGCTGTGATTCTCACTCAAAATAAAACACTTCCACAAGCAAAAACTCAGTGGAAACTTACGAGAGAAGTCGTAAACATTCCCTCAAGACTCAGCAATGAAGAATTTACACACAGCACTTAAAAATAAGGTTTTAAAAAGCAAGCAAACTATAGCACAATTCACAGACCAATGCAGAGTACTAACTCATCGGAAGCTCGATGAACACTGAACTGGGGGTCTGTCATGCTTGTATTTATAGGTGACGCAGAAGCTACAAGAAGCTTCTAGAGAAAGCTATCCGCGAAATTTTGTAGAACAAATTCGATTTTAATTGCGTAATAGAAGTAATATTAGACTATTATGTGATTTTAATGCAGAAAAACCAACTTTACAGGCCCCATTGGGAAAATCGCGCCAAACATCAGAAATGTCGCCAAGCTTGGCGACTTTTTAGCGAAATATCGCCAAAGTTGGTGCCAAAAGTTAACAAAAGTGATGTTAGTTAAGGTCTACGAGCAATATTTCTCGAGATTTCTAGAAAACGCTACATTAATCAATGAGGGGAACCCAAAACTCCATATCTCGCGTTCTAGTTAACCAATTTTGATGCAACAAAATGCAAAATTTATCTATTTGACGCGTAGAATACTAATTTGGAACTATTTTAAACCCCAGAACAGCGGATTGCCCCAAAAATTCGTAATAATATTGAACTAATAATATTATTATATCCTACTATCAGTAAGAAACCATGCATAAAAATTAGTTAAGTACATAAAACACTGCGATGCAGCTTATGGAATTATTGTGACTTTAAATCCCTACACAATGATGATGTTGAAAACATTCAAAATAAATCTGCTTTTCGACCTTCACAATAACAAGCGGAAATATTTCTCATGTTTGTCCAGTATTAAATCATTAATTCGCCTTGAGTTTCTAGTAACGAATCGAAAACAAAAGACTAATTCTATCTGCTTAGAAGCATTGCTTTTTATCATGATTTCTGGCAGTAAGGAAGTTAGGGGAAAAATATCTCCCGGTCTGTAGTATAGGGAAATGAAAACTCCTGAACAGATGGTCATTATGAGTTTTCTTAAAGTGATGCAGATTCTGGGACTTAATGAGATGGTTCCTTCTCATGTTAAATTAAAGCTTCAGATTTAAATTAAGACTTTCCGTGTCATTTGGGCTCCGTACGGTTTCACGCAAGACCTTTTGATTAAGTTCATGTGCAATGTTGGCGTTGAAGCAGAAATTCCTGAAATGATTAGAACTTAGACTTGAGGGGGTTTTGTGTTACAGAAAGCCTACACGAGGGGCATCTGCAAGAGATGAGTCCGGGCTCATTTTTCGAAGCCCGAGCCCGAGGGATATTGTTTAAGTCGGAGCCCGAGCCCGAAATTTCATAGCTAATAGATCAGTATAAGTCAATCTTCCTTGACAGAATACGTATCATAAATTTTGCTGTTGTGCAAATTAAAGACAAATATAATAGCAAACTCTTAATGCACTTTCTAATTCTTTGTATTCAAGTTTATCAAATTAGTTAATTTATTTTTTCCCCTGAATCATTTTTAAAAATCTGTTTATAAGGAGTATGTTCAATAAATGAAAAATTTCTCACGACCCCGAACACAACACCCCGAGCCCGGTTCGGTCCCGGGCTGAGCCTATCTCATCTCTAGCATCTGGCTAGGGGGGGGGGGGCAGTGTTTTCGTCGGAGGACTTTTTAAAGGGTTCTAACGCGAATTCACTTTACACCTGGAGAAAACCTAGCAAAACTCCAGACCGTTCAACCGACAGCCGAGCAGTAGGCCTGAGCGCAGGAATTTCACACTTCAGCCGTCCACCATGTTCAGTCTTATCCAGTCCGCCATGGTGGGGCCAGAACTAGTCATGAACTGAAATTTGAGTGACTTGTACAAGTATTTCTCACGTATCACATCATAATTTGATAACTTGGCAGAATATGTTGTTGAAGAAACTCTTTTAACCTTAATCTTACCCAACATCTCGCGACACAGCTGAACAAACTTCACCGTAGGCAAAAGCCAAAATTGTAAAGCGTTCTTACCGCATTCTCCTCCGACAATTCAGATCTATCTAAATTTAGGTTAACTTCAATGTTTGTTAGAGATGGCTATTTCATGTATTTGGATTACACTAGATAAATGAAAAACATTTTATGCGAGTTCCTTAAAGTTACTCAATAAAAACTTTTCATATACACTTGTGTGTGCGATTTTCTGACAACAATAACTGTAAAGGATTAGAGAGGCTAATTCCTAAGACATAATTCGTATAATTTCTTCACCCTTATAGAAATAAGCAAAGAAAAGTAGTAGCATTTCGTGGCATAGGTGTGGCGTGACGGAAATTTCTGGGGTTGCACATATTTACGAGCAGAAAAGAGCTTCTTTTGAATTTACACATTTAGAAAATCAACGATTTTAAGACAATGTTAGGGGTGCATGTGTCCCTTACGCTACGCTTATATTTGTGACATGTACATTGTAAGAGTTTAAAAATGTTTCTTTATTAAATTAAATCGAATATACTTTCAAAATTAGCATGCCTATCAAAATTATATTTTCATAACTCAAATTTTTTTTATCTATATTCATAACTCAAAATTTTTTATCTATACAACATATAATTGTTCTCTACATTTTACTTATATTGGTTCACTTTCATTCTAATTTATTGTGTGATAAATTGAAACTACAGCTTTGAATTTATTACAGAAAGTAAGAAACATATTATTGTCTATTTCGGAAAAATACAAAACTACATTAATATATAACAGCGAGTAATAAATAGCTTTATTGACTACATTGAATAAAACTTTCATCTCACACTGAAGCGGGGCCATGAAGGCCCCGACTGAAGTGAGACGCTAACTTTATTTTCTAAGTTATTCAGCTATACAGAATGTTGTCCATGTTTTTTTATTGTCTTTTAATTGAAAAATGTTTATGAAGTTATTTCGTTAAAATTAAAATAAGTGGAATTTTCCCCTTTAAATATACTTCGTTTTGTTTCAATATCTGTAACTTTCAGAACCATTATAATTATTATAATTCATTTCAGAAGCACAGACATAGATGTTTGCATATCAAGACGCTGTATCAACTTAATAACTTTTATACAGAACGTAACACTCATGGAGGAAAATAAAAATGTAATCTATACTGACAACTAAACGAAAGCTTTCTATCAACAGGATTAAAAAGTAAAGTTTATACAGTAAAGTATTTTCATGCTATTAATAATATTTATTTAACTTTTATTTCACATGTAAAAACCATAGGATATTTTGCGATTTTTCCTTTCTATTGAAATTTAAGATTTTGTACCTTTATATGAGTGCTTGAATTTGCAGCCGAAGAATTGTGGATTCTTTGTACTATTAGAAATGCACAGCCTTTTTGCTGTTTTCGAGTGTATAAATAAAGGTATTTACTTTTAACAATAATTTTAATTAAAGTCATTTAGCACAGTAAGACAATATTGTGGCAAATTTCGTATAAATAAATAAAAGCATTTTTGGGGTATGCGCACAGTAACAACAAGAAAAAAAGTCTACATTTAATAAAGTTAAGATTTTGAAAACATTTTAAATATCGTGTTTATTACCTTGAAAAGTAAACATAATGCCTCCATGAAGTTTGCTTAAAAATATTCAAAAACATCGCTTCAACGAATATCAATTTCGTTCAGTTGATTTTGAAATTTTATGATTGCATACCCGTCTAGTTTATCTTTTGCTTAATCCGTGACCGGAAAGAGATTTCGTTTTATGTAATATCTCCTTGAGAAAGAGAAACCCTTTAGTGTATCACGAAACAATTGTTATGCAGCTACTAATTCCATAAAATTTTAAACGGAACATTTTGATGTATGCTAATTTCTATCTGTGTATTTTTAGATGAGACAAGGGGAGCCATGAAAAAAAATCTAATGTTATTTTATAATAAATACTAAAAATCCCTAAACCAATACAACAACCTAGAAAATATATGCAGCCCAAGTTAAAAATTTCCTGAAAAAAAGTTATCTTCCTATAATAAGCGATAAAACAAATAAAGCGAACAGTTTCCACAAGCTGCATAAAGATTGCGTACTTTCGGCTAAGTGTGCTTTTGACATTACCCACCGCGCCATACATATTTTCTACGACCGTACAATTTTTATAAAAATAGGTTTCCGAAAGCGAATCTTTCTCAAATACAAGAACACCATCTGTTGACGGAAGATGAAGGTATGTTTTTATCTCGCTCCCGAGTAGATCGATAAGCCCCTTATGTGCTCCCTGAAGTGATCTAATTTTGTTGTTCGCTCACTACTCCGGCACTAGCACAATCTCTATCAGCTGGGAAGTTTTTATTTGCTTCTTTATATACAACGATCGTGTATTTCTAGAATCTCGTGATGGCGCTTTGTGTTAGTGCTTATGAAAGCAGACACTACGGCAAGAAAGATACTGGGTAAAATAAGATGTTTAAAAAAATAAAGAAAAATGTAGCTAATATTGAATTTACAGGGAGTCCCAAAAAGGTAGTAACACGCTTTAATTCTTTATCAGTTAGAGATGGGAAGCAATGTAAATTGAAAAAAAATGTTCAAATTAAGGTCAGAAAAAAGACTACATTAAGAAAAAATTTCTCGCGTAAAGTTACACTTCTTAAATTTGTATATGACCCCCCCCCCAATACAAAAAAACTCAAAATTGTTAAAATGTTCCCCCCCCCCCATACCAAAAACTCAAGATTGGTAAAATGTTCTCCCCATACACTAATGAAATGATGTACAAAATTTCAGCCTTTCATCATAAAACGTCTCAGATGTATGAAGATAAATATAAGCTTACTTAAACCACTTTTCAATGGATCTCGAAGGGGAAAAAATCACACCGGATGATCGCGTTTCAGGGGTCGTATAGAAATTACGAAAGAAAATCATTAGCATTAAATGTTCACATTCAAATTCATATATAGCCCATTATCATTTTTTTATAGATATCTCTGAGACGGTTTATGATGAAAGGCTGAAATTTTGTACATTGCCTTACTAGTGTCTGGGGCCCATTTTACTAATTGGTAATTTTTTTGTACGGAGGCTGTATACAAATTTCAAAAACTTTTTAAAAATTAACGAGAGAAATTAATTCTTTAATTTTCCCTGACTTATTTTGAACATTTTTTTAAATGTGTTACCTTTTTGGGACACAATGTAAATGAGCGAAAAGGGAAGTCAAGCGCGTAGCAATGCTTACACTATATCGAAGACATTACTTGTACACGTGGTTCTCATAAATTTAGATAAATTGCTTTTTGTTTAAAGATAAATGCTCATTTCTTGATATGTTGAATAAACGAATGAAATGAAATGAGAGCGTTCGTTTGGATTTGAAACTATGCTTAAATATTCCCATTTGAGTTTCGAGAAAATCGCAAACGAATGTTAAAATTATAAAGTATAATAAGGTTTTAAAAAAATGCACCCTGATATTTGCTTATTCTAAAATAGAAATGGTAGTGTTTATATATGGCTAGAAAGTTTTTATAAGTTTAAGCTTCAGTTACGCTACAACCTCTCGTTTATGTATGCTTATGAGTCTATAGTTTATGCCAGTTAAGAATTAGAATTAACTGTGGGATGAACTTTCGACAAAGTTTAGAGTTTTGAAATTCGAGGATTATTCGTATTTGATCATCGTAACACTAATTATTTTACATAAATAATCTGCATTAACAAAATAATATAAATTTTTAAAATAAAGCCATCCAGCCTAATTTGTGGTACGAATCAACATATATCTGAGAAGCTATTTAAATCAAACTGTGTGTTTGCAAAATGACTGCAATTAAAAGAAAAACATTTCACGGAATACTTTTACACAATAACGAAACCGTTTGAATTTTCTAGGAAAAAAAGAAAAACATATATTAATTTTCTTTAATACAAATTAAGTTACCAGTGTCCATGTGCTTCACTGAAAATTCGATTGAAATACGACTAAATTAATCTTTGACACACCGTTTTCCCACCGTCTTAGGAACTGAATTTCGAGAAACGCATCTTTTAAGAAGGACCTTAAGAGCGCCACCATACAACATTTCTAGTCTTCATTTGCCATCCTGGTGAGATCCCCGTTAGCGGCACCTAAAACATTTCAACACTTCCATTTTAATAGCCTCATATGCTTAATTTAGAAAACTCCCTCTTATGGCATGTAATATGGCAGAGTAGTCCAAATGTGAAATCGGGTTTCTACTTGAATGTTCTTCTGAAATATACGGTGAAGAAATTTAAGCAACTTAGCACCTCAGCAAGGGTGAAATTTCGATAATATTCTTTTTAGTTAGTTAAGACGCAAAAGAAGGAGGGCTAAATCTCAGACTTCTGTTTAAAACTGCTGCTGAGATGCGTGGCGAAGGTTTAAATAATGCAACACTTCTTTCACATAATCATATGGAAAGGGATCGAACTTTGAAGTACTACTCTTTAAAAAAAATTACCATAATGAAGACAAAATAAAGCAGTCTCCATTCTTCTACCGGAATTGATAACATCAGGGTAAAAATTATGACATTTTTCAAACTATTCTGACAGTATTAGACAACTGTAGAAACCCAGCTTTCTGACTTACATCTAAGATGCATTTTAAACACGGACCATCATACATACATACACAGACAAAAATTTACACACATACTGCATTTTATTAGTGTACACAAGTTTCTGAAACTTGGAATTTTTGTTGAAAGATTGACACTTCAAAAATTTTAAAAGTATATTTTCAAAAGAGTACAGTTACTTTGTTTAATCCAAATATAAACAAATTTGGTATCGGATTGTGTTTATAAAATGATATTTCATAAACAAAAACTGTCTTAATAATTTTTAATTTATGCGCATGTTATTTTCATTGCCTAGAAAAAATTCTAAAAATTTAAAAGAAAACTGTATTGAAGGAAATGTTCCTTGGTTTCATCATTTAGGTATCAAGCTGTGTTTAACTCTTACTGCATGAATAAAATGTATTTTATTCATTCTTTCTGCGTGTTAATAAATTATAGTTATCAAAGAACATAATTTATGGATTGAGTTTTGTAACAAGCTTGTTTTGTTATAGATTAAACAATTTATGAGTTTACCATTTAAGAACCAATTTTAAATACTGAAATAACTTAATATCCGTATGGAATTTTTAATTGCATGTAACTTTAAATACCCAAGCTTTTTATAAATCCCTTATGTAAACGATGTTTTCACGACTTTTTCAATACCTTTCGATAAGCGTTATTTTTTTTAAAAATCAGCTACAGCAAACAAGAAAGCAAACGTGAAATAAATATACAAATTATGGTTATTGCTTTACGTAATCCGTTGAACAGACACAGGAATTTTAAATTTAGATAAGACGGGATTTTTAAAGTAGGTCAAAGAATAATACTTCACAATCTTTTATCACAGACGCTGAATCAAACAACTGGAACTACGATTTCCGAAGGTTTTCTTCCGAGAGAATTCGCAGAAGAAACTCTCCGAAATCAAAATTCGCACATTTAATGTGTTTGAAATAAGTTTTATTGTACATAAAAAAAATCAATGATCCACTTTTGTAATAAATTCATAAAATTTTTCATTATTTTCCCATATAATCCCATATTTTCCCATATAGGTTTGAAGAATTTTTAACTTAATCAGTATCTGTGAGGCTAATTTTACGGGTGAAAACATTTTACATAAAATAAATCAAGTTTAATCAATTTAAGATTCTTTAAATACAAGATATATTTTTTGGTGACTGTTTTCATGTAAAAATAAGTCCAAAATTACAAATATCAGAATAAGGATTTTAAATTTACAAAATAGTAAACTTGTAAACACAATTACGTGTTCCTCTAAATAATAACTTCTACTTTGACTTAAATTTTGAAACTCCGAAATTTCTATAAGATCTAGAAAAAATGCATGAAGATGTATAAAGAAAAAAACATTTTAGTTAAATTTTAGATTCGTTTTGAGAAAGCGATTGACAAAGATTTATGTTTAGTTTTGTAATGCTTCTGAAAAATTACCGGAAATTTTTATCTTCATCTAAAATAATTATTGGGACATTCAAAGTCGATAATCTATTGTTATTAGCATTTTTATTAAAATAAAAGTATTTAACACATTCGCGTGTAAATACTTGAAATTTTTCAAGATTTAAAAACTTCATTACTATAACATCAATTCCAGAAACATTTTACAAATAGCTATATTAATTTGAACTTGAAAAATCTGAAATGTAAAATATATTTATCTTCTTTTCCAGTGTCCTAAAGAAATATGTATAGGAGACAAAAACTAAATATAAAAAGATTTTGACGTACTTGCTTTAAAAAGCTGCATCTTATCTTCACAGTGAATAAATATAAATAACGATTTAAAATCATGAAGTGTATCTAAAGATAGAAAATTATTGTTTTAAAGTAATTTCAGTGAAATTTAAAAAGCTGCAATTTTTCCAGCTTGAAATAATAACCTTTTATACGCTTCATATGGTGGCTCTAACGGCAGCCGGATATATAAGTTCTTTATAGCAAATGCCTTATAGATGGGACAAAACCCAACAAGCGAATCTACCAGTGGTGTTACGAAAAAGATATTATTATTAATTTATTGAAGTTATCTAGAAAGAAGATATTGATTGCGTTCGCAAATGTAAAAGGCATTGCAATCGAGGTGAAAGAATTAAGAATTTGTCGGTTCTTGTTTTACATAACATCCTTCTAGGTGTCAAACAATTTGACGTAGTTCGCAGCTCCATTATGCAGCGTTTTACGCATCTCGACTCTTAAGAAAAATTTTAAAACACCAAAATTTGAGTACAGTTGTGACAGCTCAGACGTTTATTCGTCACAGAATAAGGTTACCCGATGTTAGTAGCTATAACTTGAGAACATTGATGTTGAAGAAATGTGGTTCCACGACGAGATGTTCCATACAGCTGATGATACGCACGAATTGCTGAGGGATAAATCTGGAAATTAAACTGCCTCAATTGTCAGATTTGTGGTTTAACACCCTTGGATTATTTTCCCTGGTGCTACGCCAAAGCACACATAATACAGGGTGTCCCAAAAACAATAGCGTACGGTTTCATTCTTAAACATTGTTCATAGATTTGCACAATAGGTTAAAAATTTACGTGAATAAAGGAATATAATTTTATAAATGGATTGGAATTTTTATTGGATTAAATTTGAGTAAATACAAAAATTAAAATTTTTAATCCCCCCCCCTTACAAATATATATATATATATATATATGGAGTGCTCCACTCGACTTTCCAAACACTTACGATTAAGATCATTACCAAGCATTTAAATAAATTTTAATCGATGAATAATTCAAATATACATACCAAATTGAAGCTCAATCGAATGCATCGTTTAAATTGTAGCGCACTATACCGGTCTTAAGATGGTGGTTTATAACATATACACCCAATTTGAGCTCAATCGATTGTACCGTTCAAACGCTAGAGCAAGAATTTCCCCACATAGACTATAAAGTAAAAGAAATCTTTGTCGTAGCTCTGTAGAAAAACTATTAGTCCTATACACACCAAAATCAATGCCGGTCTTGTGACGGTGGTTTATAACATGTATACCCAATTTGAGCTCAATCGGATGACCCGTTTAGGAGTTATCGTGTTCACTCATATGCACACAAATACATACATACATCTCGTAAAAATAGCATAAATGAATTCAGAAGACACCAAAACGTGTAAATACACCAAAACCTCGAAGTCCAATTTTTTCATGATTACGATACTTTCCTTACATGATACATGTTCGGAAAGTAAAAAAAAAAATCCAGTTACTGTAAATGTACGCCATACATTGATAAGATGACGCAGAAAGCTTAGGCCTTTTATTCTAAAAATTGTCGGATCTATGAAAATAATTATACGCTAGCTTAAATCAATTTTCAATGGCTCCCTAAGAGGAAAAAATCACGTCAAATGATCGCATTTCAGGGTTCATGCACAAATTACGAAGGAAAACGATGATTGCATAAATACACAACACTTCTGCTATTATTTACATTTTGTGCACAGTTAGCAACTTTGTTTAAACAAATCTCTGAGCCTTTTTATGACAAATGGCTGAAACTTTGTACTTCACTTGTTTAATACATGAGGCACATTTTACTAAGAATTTTATGTACAGCAGTCGTATAAAGATTTATATTTTGTATTTTATTTGAATTTAATCTGTTGGAACTGTTAATCGATACCATAAAATTCTGCAACCCTTTTTTTACGTAACTTAGTAAATTACTGTATAAGTGTATATAATGCACATACATACATACATATATATTGTATATATAAAACATTTAACATTTTCATAAGTACCTAACCTGTTTTAAATTCCATCATTTTTCTTTTATTTTATAAAAAATGGTTAAATAAATTTTCTTAAAAAAATACTTAAGACAGAACGAAGTGCACTTCAGAAGTATTTGAAAAGAAAGTCTTCTGTTATTTTTTCGGGGGGGGGGATACTTTTTTCTGCAATTTTTTAAACAAAACTGTCAAAACAAATGCTTTAAATCTGCACACAAAGTAAATCGAATTGGCTTATGAAACATCCAAGACGAGAAAGCGATAATCCCTAATTTTCCTTTCTACTTTCTCCTTAAACAACTGAAGCGGAAAAAAATTGCAAATTATTCACTTGAAAATAAGAATTGTTATGACATCCCCGCGCATTTCTGTGATTATGCTCCCATTACTTGAAAGAAATTTACATAATTTATATAACGGTAATCTTGTGATATGATACAAATAATTGACGGTGTTAAGTCTCGTTTGGAAACATTTTAAGTATCAGAATTAATTTCACAGAAAAGTTACTCTCAATGAATTGCCGAATTTATAATAAAAACATAATTTTAAAAAATCGTATTTCCAAGAATTTCTCAAAAAAGTTTAAATTCATTTTTTTAATCGGTTACAGAAAAGGTTCCTGCCACCAGTCGACTTTATAATGGATGCATTAATATTTCTGTAAGTGATTTCCAAAACAAAAAACAAATGAATAAATCTTTGAAGACCATTTAATTCAGGAAGCAATCTATAAAAAATACAGAGTGTTCTAAAAGATCCGGTGCTGACGACATATAGAAATTATTTGGATATTTATTAAGTTAAACATCTTTGCATCTATTGTACGATATACGTTTAAAATGTATCACATGGATCGCCAATTCTCAGATGCGTGACAAATTCATTCCTCTATGAAGAACGAAATAGCACGGAACTTTTCACTCTGAAGTTGTGCGAGGAATAAAGAACCAAACAATAAAAATTATAAAATGATTGAATAACAAGCAGACGATAAAATTTAATACATATTTTTTTTAATCACAGACAATGAGTTCCTTACGCTGGAGTACAGGAATTTTCTAAGCACACCGTAAAAAGAATATAGGGAACTTAAACAAAAGTTTAAGTACTTAATATAGCTAGATAAAGAATTATTTTCTAAATGCTTTCATTATCAGTTTTTTTTTAATGTTTTTATCGCAATGTTGATTGACCGTCGTATGTACGGTCAATTCGGGACAGTTAACGATCCTTGCTTTGCCGAAAATCACTTTCATTCAAATTGTAAAAAACAATTTCTTGGGGATGTAAGATTGATTTTCCATTAAAATTATCGTTTCTCTAGCACTCGTGAACTATTAAAAAATCTGCTTTAATTACATTAATCACATGAAAATACATTAATCGCATATTAATTAAGTTTTAGTAATTTTTTTACTTGCTAAATATACTTATTACAGTACTTAAAAATAATGTTCATATTTGAAGTCAAGAGGCATATACATACTAGCTGTGTCCAGCGGTTGCACCTGTGTTAAATTTGAATTATGCATATCTGCTTCATATAAATGGACCGAGTGTAATTTTAATTATCCATTGACAAACTAACCTATTCCTATCTTATATTCCGCCTCGTTGCTACTTAAAAGTCTAGTCTGCTGAGAAAGCGCAGGCCTTTTGAATAGCCCTGTGTTTGAATCTGGGCAAAAGTGCGAGAGTTCAGCGATATAATCAATGTGCCAAAAAGATTGTTTGTAAATGTAGCTCGAATGTATGATTCGGATCATGATTGCTCAGATGAATGATGCACGTAAGTGAATGATTCGAGACAAACGAATCACGTAATTCATGGGTCGTAGCATGATTATTTAAACAGGGATGGGTGCGAGACCGATATTTCCGGCTTTTATGCGAGACAGACATTTTTATCATTAATATATAGGAATTTTGCAAGACGAAACAAAGCTTAGCAGATGTTTTACGAGACGAGAATGGTTTATTTTTCGTCTCGCGTCCATTCCTAATATATACCCAAATTATCTTTCTTAAAAAACTGGCTATTTAACGCAAAAATAATTTTTCAAACTGGAGTGGTACTGAAGGGTGGCTCTAGTGAGGGGTCATGGCCCCCTGCGAAGTTTTATTTTGGAACTTTTGATCAGTATACTTCACGATTTCACACGTTCAGTTTCCCTTTTGAAAAATTTACAGACCTGTCTAAAAAGTCCAATGGCGCCCTCCGAAAATTCAGTCTGACGTCGCCCTTGGTGGTAATTCCTGAGATTCGGGCGTTCACAAACATAAACTCTTGAGGTTTTATATTAGTTTAAACTCTTCAGGTTTATATATTAGTATAGATAAGTAGAAAAACAGCTTATTAGTTGTCATTCTTAAAAAGGTAGCTTTAGCACGGTAAATAATTGGAAAGCGATAAAAAAAGAAGAGGTGGTTTCCGCTCCAGTGAGCACAAATTGCAAACTAGTTGAAGTGCTAATCAAATCGTAAGTCGACATTTTTTGGGCTGGGAACCGTGAGGCACGATTACAGCTATTACTTTGATGAAACCGCGCCGTTGATGGAATATGTTTCATCGCTCAGTTGATGGATATCACTGAGCTACGCGACAAAATTCTGAACAATTCATAAATTTTGTAGAGTGACAATAATCAAAGCAGCGGATGTACCTTTCGTAAGAGTAGCAATAACGATTCAAGATGCTTTATTGTTCATTTATTAATCATACGTAAGATTTCTTTTTGTTCGTTTAAAAAGAGTATAAAATTATCTTTTACATGATACACAATATCGATTCTTAAGTGAAAAAATCGTGTAACATTTTAGAGTTTTGTAAACGGAAATTTTGGCAACGGATTTACTATTTTTTGACAAGTAGTACTTCCCTTAAATTAACGAAAGTTAAGGTTTAAATACTCTGAATTGCTTAGCCCCGTTTATAAACGAACACATTTTTTTGATGACTTGAATATGCAAGTTTACAAAATAGTTTTAAATTATCCCTTTCAATTTTATTGTCAATTGTGATGCACACTGCTGTTTATACGTATGTTGCCTTTTATGTTTTTACAAACGACCAAGAGGAGGCACTACTGAGACTTGTCTTCTGGATATTCGTAAAATTCACATTTTTGTAATCTCGGAATCAGTGGCATTATAGATATTGCCTGCGTTTTTTGCTTACATCCGTGTTTTAAAGAAGCAAGTGAGTGAAAAAAGTGGAAATAACTTGTGAAGGTTTCCGTTGGATGATTTTTTATGATTTTAAGAAAGGCCTCACTCGACAAGAATGCATAGTATCCCTTCGTGAAACTTTTAGAAATGAAGCACCATCAGAAAAGACTGTTTGCAATTGGTTTGCAGAATTTCATCGTGGTCGTGCGTCCGTCAATGGTGAATCTCGTGAAGGACGACCAAAATCAGTAACGATTCCAAACAATATCGATGCTGTGAGCAAGATGATTGAAGAAGATCAGCATGTCACATATCGTGGGATAGAAGCATCCCTTGGCATATCACAGACGGCAATACATTCGATTTTGCATGAACATCTGGCTGTTCAAAAGTTTGTTCCAGATGGATTCCGTACAATTTTGACAGAAGCTCAGAAATAGGCTCGTGCAAATTGGTGTAAGGAAATGCTAAAAAATTGAAATTGGGAACTGCAAAATCTGTATACAACATCGTTAAAGGTGACGAAACATATATATATATTCGTATGAGCTGGAAACTAAACAATCCATTGTTTGGATGTTTCCAGATGAACCGAATCCTACGAAAGTTGTTCGTTCACGAAGCACTTCCAAGAAAATGCTTGCTTATTTCTTTGGCCTCACAGGACATATCTCAACCATTCCTTTAGAGGATCGAAAAACTTAACGCTAAATGGTAAACAGAATTTTTTTTTGCCAAAAGTCATCAACGAAATCAGGAAAAACAACAAATATCGATGCATCATTCTTCATCATGACAACGACTGCTCCCACACAGCTCGTAAAACAATTGATTATTTGAAGGATAAAAATATCAAAATAATGTCTAATTGACTATGTCCTCCTGATTTGTCGCCTAACGACTTTTTCTTGTTCCCTTATGTCCCCAAAAAAAAAAGTATAGGCGCAATTTTCTAACCTCAAGAAGTTGTTGATA
Organism: Cheiracanthium punctorium; assembly: GCA_038373885.1. Classification (NCBI taxonomy): domain Eukaryota; kingdom Metazoa; phylum Arthropoda; class Arachnida; order Araneae; family Cheiracanthiidae; genus Cheiracanthium; species Cheiracanthium punctorium. The sequence goes on along the minus strand of JAWZYV010017120.1, from coordinate 273,087 downwards.
CCTTCCAAAAACATGTTTCTGAGATATCAACTTCAGAATGAAAAAACTGTTTCAGGAATTGGTTTGAACTTGTGGAAAAGTGTATAAATCTTACAGGTGAATATTTTGAAAAGCAATAAAACAGTTTGTTCCTCCAAAATTATTTTTCTTCCTACTTTTTGTAGAAACTTAAAAGGCAACCCTCGTACTGACCGGCATGCCTTCAATTTGTGAACCAAAAACTACGTGCACTATCAGTATAATACATAAATAGCTAGTGCCTGCAAACTATCACTTTCAAAATAAGGCATGTATAGATGTAATGAAATTCAGAATTTTTGAGAGAAAGTTTGTTTTCATGCGATTTAGTCCAGTAGTCGAAATACACAAAAATGTGCCGGTAAATTACTTTATACATGCATTTTAATTTTAATAATTCTACTAAACAGTTAAGCTGATCACTGATTCACTGACTGTGGTACAATTTCGGTTCGTACCACATCAAAATAAAACGCCATTACTCCAAAAAGATTACAAAGTTATCCTCCAAAAAAAAAAAAAAAAAAAAAATCGCTATAGGCTTGAAATTTTTCATTGACTACGTAAAAAATATAGGAAACAATCTGCGCTACTGTAAAAATTTAAAAATCCATCCTTTCCTTGATTTTAGCAGCTTTTTCCGCCATTTTTAAGATTAGGAAATCGGTTTATATTGAATAAAAAAGTTAAAAGCCGTCGCACATACGTCATAGCTACATTTTCAAACGTACTGATTCTCAATTTTTGCGATTTATGGAAAAGGTTTATGCACACGTACAAAAAGAAAAAAGAAAAGAAAAGAAAGAGAGACAGAGCAAAGCAAAAGAAAAGAAATAAAATTCACACTGAGACAATTTAACTGATCGACTTGCAAATTTTCACAAATACGTTAAAAAATTTATTGGAATGGAGCCTAGAATTTTGAATTAATTTAGCAATTTATGTGGCAACATTGTTATTTCGCTAACTATAATAATAAAGTAGAATGGGAATTTATTTAATTTATGTGAACTAAGATTAAATGTATTAAGTGTAGACATTTTTTTTCTTGCGCCGGTTGTAATTGCCTACACAACGGGCTTTATCTTCTACTACAAGGGTGACCAAACATGGTGCATGCACCAAACTTGGCGCATTGTGTTTTTTGCTCCTACTTCTGGTTTTGAGACAGAATGAAGACTTCTGAAATAATTTCGTGCAGGAGATATTTTACTTCTTATAACTTATGATGATACGCCAAAAGGACACATTTCAACAATCCATTGTCATCAAAAATAGAACCACCTTTTATTCCCTACCAAATTTCCTAACAATTAATTCTGGAGTCCTTTTCCTACGAACAATATCAACCTCATGCTAACACGTTATTACTTTTCCTTGCCTAAGCTAAAGCACATTCATATTTTCCAACTAGACCCGCGAACGTAAGGAAGTAAAAAATGGTGCTTGAGTTGCCGCACGTAAACTTGTCCGTGAAAAAAACTGATAAGGCAAAGGTTAGCAGACGAGAATCTGTTGCACCCGCGCCAACAGCTATCAATCAAATCGAGGGGCGAGTTGCACCAAAAACCTTATCTTGCCCCCCCCCCTTTGAGAATATGCTAACGCTGGCCCTTTGCGAGACCCCCCTAAAAAACATCCCTGGGTCCATTACTACCCCCCTAAAAAACATCCCTGGGTCCATACTACACGCATGGGGAAACCTAATAGACATCGTTTAGATGCATTTATCTTACTTTGTAAAGCGGAAATAATTATCTTGTATAGATTTTTGAGGTGAGTTCACCTCAAAAATCTATACATCAGGTTGATCGACCCCTGCTCGTAGAGACAGGGTCGATCGAAAATATGCTACCGCTGGACTTACGCGAGACAAAAGGTACCCCTATGATTTTTCCCCTCCCCTCCATTTCGCTGGTGTAACTCGCCCGTGGATTGAATTCATCTGCGGTGCAACTCGGCCTTTTCTCCCTTCGCCCGGTGCAACCAACCCATTCCCTGGTTAGCCACCCCTGTTATATATTTCAAAGACACTTTACGCAATGCAGCAACGTGCTAGCTCTTTCATATTATCTGGAACAGATGCATCTCAGTGTTTATCTTTTTAAAAAAAGAAGAAAAAACTAAAAATATGGATTAAATACAATGCAATGTTGAACTCACCGTCAAAGACTTGGGTCAAAAATTGGTCAAAAATTTCAAATGGACAGCCTACCTTGCACTTGCTTTAAACTGTGCGGATAATTCTCCATCTGTTCCAGTGGATGGAAAACAGAAAATTCCTTCGGCCGCTGGAAATCAGAAACGAGAAAACGCCTTTGCTCTGTCCGAGGTTTCAAGTAAACTACTACTATTCTGGTACATGGTTTTTAGCTTTGAAATGTTTTAAAAGAAACGTTTGCGATTATCTGTATTCTTTTTTTTTTCTTTTCTTCGCTCTAGATCCATGCATCATCTATGCTATCTATGGAGATTGATGATGCATAGCAATTATCTTTGCAGAAACAATTCCTGTTGATAAACTATGGTGTTTAAATACTTGTTTTAAGAAAATTAAATTAAAAAAAAAACTCAACAACTCACCTCAAAAATCTATACAAGATAATTATTTCCGCTTTACAAAGTAAGATAAATGCATCTAAACGATGTCTATTAGGTTTCCCCATGCGTGTCATTCGAATGCCATGTTTTCTGATTCAAAACACATTTTTACAGGAAATACCTTCAAATACTTTCAACACTTCTTTTAAGTATTATTTTTCTTTAAACCATTAGTGAACTTTATTTTTTTAGAAACTGTTTGAGCATCGAGAATCTCTCCAGAGTAATAAGACCTAAAGTACTTTTTTTATGTATCTTCTTCAAGTAATGATACCATAAAGTAGTTCGTAGAGGTAAACTAAAAGCTTGCTTAAATTATTTAGTTTGCAGAATAGTTTGTTTTCATTTTGTTAAATAACAGGGATAGAGTATTGACTTAAGATTTCGTTGGATTATTTCGTAAATTTAAACATATTTATTTTCCAGAAGAAGAAAAAAAAAAAACCATTACCGGTCAATATATATTTTCTTCAAAAAATGATACCATAAAGCTCGTAGAGGGTAAAGTAACAGAAAGTTTACCTAAGTTACTTAATATTGCATAGAATAGTTGTTTTCATATAGTTAAATACATTATAAGGAAGTCTAGACTTTAGTTTTTACTGCTTTTATTTTGTGAATTTTAATACGTTTATTTTCCGCAAATATAAAATCAGCCGGCAACAGTAAATGGTAATACAATTTCCATATTATAAAATGTTATTACGATACCAGAGAGTTCCATCGATTGACGATGTTCTTTCTTATGTCAATATTTTGCCTAGCTAAAACTAATGAAGGCAATAATACAAAATTTGACACGGATGTGAGTTTTTTAACATAGACGTCAAATAAGAGAGCATTTTTCAAAATTCGTAAGCTAAGGAGGAAAAGGTCAAAATTTTCTTTCCGCATACCTGTCTATCTCAAAGAAAGAAAAAGTGATATCCATAAAATTTTTGCCGTAAAATACAACACTTACAAATACCTAAAAATCAATCTCAGGATATTTTGAAAATTGTCCAGGCCATCTAGGGCGGTCAAATCGTGTTACATGCACCAAACCTGCGCGCTGGATGATTTCAAGTGGCGCATTGCATCCTTCTGCCAGTTTATTGTTTTAGGATAGTAAATAGTTTTGAAATATTTCATATATTTTATGATACTTTATCAAAAGGAAGCATTTCTACACCTCAAAAATCGAATCTTCTCTAATCCCCTACCAAATATCCAAAATTAATTCCAGAATCCTTCCTGAGAACAACAATTTCAATTTTATGTTTACACGTTACTACTTTTCCTCCCCTAAACTAAATCCGAATTCATATTTTCCAACGCTACTCATGAGCATAAGGAAGTAAAAAAGGCACTTCTGTTGTAATGGCGCATTTGAACTCTTTTGTAGAAAAAAAAATGGCACATAATACGCAAAAGGTTGGCCGCCACCTCGTCTCGCCAAATAACCTAAAACCTCTGTCTCGTCTCGCAAAATTCCTATATCGTAATGTTAAAAATATGTGTCTCGTCTCGCAAAAAAGCTGTAAATCTCTGTCTCGTCTCGCGTCCATCCCTACAAATTATCAAACGATAGTTAAGAAATGTTGAATTTTTTGTATATTTCGAATGTGTGATTTCATTTTTTTAAATTAGCTCTCTTTTTCATGCAAAGCACCAACTAATAGATATTTTAGAACTAAATTTTAAAAAAATTCCTTTACCGCATCTCGTGCATAATTTATATATTAAAGTTCATGGCAATCCGCTCATCCGTTTGAGTTGCAAGACTGATAATAGGAAAAGTTTTAACTATAACCACCTTGTACATATGCACTGATTAAAAAGTAATAGTAAAAATGTAATCATATCCTATTCTACGGAATTAAACGCATGCAATCATGATGTTAACGAGTTTTCCCATTTACTCTTCAACGAAAATGTTATTCTAACTGCATGCAACGCATATAACAAAATATTCCAGAGCACATTCCAAGTCATTTACCCCGCCCGCATGAAACATAGCACCCTTTCCGTTCTATTTTACCACTCGATTACAGGTAGCGGATAAAAAAAAAGAAGAGTCGAATTTTCCTTACCAACGGAGTATTTTTGTTCTAGAAACATACTACAATTCCGAGAAAACGTCCCTTCGCTATCGATCATCAAAGGGTAAAAGAACTTCAATAAAATAGCAATGGGAGTGGGTAATTTGCGTTACTAAGCAAAACAAGACAAATAATATCATGAAAAAATGTACAGTTTTCTTTGATGCTCGTGATTCTTTTGCTTTTTCTTTGAGAAGAACTTTCAGAGGTGGCTAATCTACAGGAGTACTTTAGCTGATTGAAAGGTTAACTGAATTAATGCAGTTAACCTTTAGCAGACCGAATTCAGATCCAGGCATATTTCAAATTAGTTTTTTTGCATATTTTGTCTTCTAATGCGTTAATTAAAGATTACTAATCATTTAAATGGGGAAAAAATGTGTTCAATACAATTTTCACTGTGTTTCGAATTGGGAACATAGGTCATTTCTGACTATACTTTTACATTGATTTCAACATGGAATATAGTGATGAGCAGTTTAAATAATAAGTGAATATTAAAAGATTTATTTTTTAATTTAAGTAAAGATGTGAAATTAAGTTTGAAGGGGGATCAAGAGAGCTCGAAAAATTTATGAAAATGGCTATTTTCATGATTTTTTTAACAAGTTTCCCACTAATGATAGAAAAGGAATTTCTATTTCAAAAAATCAAGTCATCTTTTAACTATATCTGGTAATTTTTTCAAGTCAAGATTGCTAAACTTTAATTTTTCAATAAATTTTTAATTTGATGTTCCCTATCGGGAACATTAGCCTGTAAAAGGTTAATGATCTCAGATCGAAAAGATAATTTCAGATCGAATCAAGGTGGATCGCTTAATCTATATCAGACGAATTATAACCATACTTTTGCTAAAGCGAAATTCAACAGAATTAGTTTTAAGATAAAAACTAATTATCAGATATAAATGTATTTGATGAGTTTGGAAGAAATTGGACACTTTCTAACCATAACCACACTTTTCTCTAACAGCCAAGTGCTTGACCAACAACAGACCGCATAAACATTCTAATACAAGTAACATTTTTTGTATTGATTTTATCAGTAGTTAACTTATTTTCCTCTTAAAATATAATAATTCAAAAGAAATAAAAAAATTATACAATATTATGAATGATGAATATTTTAAAAGAGTAATCTTCTTTGTATAAAATCAAGATAAATAATTTGACTTAAACTTGAATATTTCTGAGCGTGAAAGTAATCTTTAAGTTACAAAATTTTCTTAATTAAAACTTCAAAACAATTCCAAATTCTCTGATTTCTATGAAAATTGTCAGTTTAAAGATGCAATACGTTAAACCTCGGTGCATTGACGGAAAACGAGCAAGTATGTACTATATTATATGATCAAAGGATATGAGGTTTCCGGACACTTAATTTGAGATTTATTTTCAAATAAAAAATTAACAAAACTTTCTATAATTTTGACAATAGTATCTGAAACAAAACCTCATTTCATCAATATCTTTCTGAATTTTCACAATATTTAAATAAATCTTTTTAATCAGTTGGTTTATATTATTGACACACACCAAAAAAATAAATACGAATCTTTTTCTTTTTTTTTTCTATTGTAATACAAAATTTTAATGTAAAACAAAATAACAAATTTTAAATGTTTATACTACTTAAAAGTATATTGAACGCTTTAAACTCCAGAATAGTATTTCTTATGCTCGTTGACAATTTTCCTGTAAGTTATTATTCTAATTATTTCGGGAAAACCTACACAAGGGGTATCTGCCAAGAGGATGATGCCCTGGGCGGAGGACATTTTAAAATGTTCTAATGCGTATTTATGTTACATCTGAAGAAAAAAGCCCAGAACTACAGACTGTTGGGTCAACAATCGCGAGGTATGTCAGGACCCTCCTGTAAATTATGCTAACGTTGGTATGAAATTTTGGTTGTTCAAAAACATTTGAAAACTTTTAAGAAAAGTTATATTTTATTAAATGTGCGAGCAATTTACGCATATTTACATTTGAAAAATTCACCGAAACGTTTCAAATAGTTATATATTTTCTTAAAGTTGTGATTTCTAATTTTTTTGAAATACATACAGGATAATTAGAAATATATTTTCCTCTTTCAATATATTGGAAGTCCTTTATATACACAGAATACCAAATTTTAAATAGTGCATGCGAGTTCAAGAAAATTTTTAAATAATAAAGTAATAAACCATCCGGTAAACAAAAAAAGTAAAATATGGGATACTTTTGATCAAATAATGCATGTTGTAAAAACTTAAAGAATTTTGTAAATTACACACATATGTAAAAATAAAACATACGGCCGTTTCGAGTGGTGTAAAGGGGCCACATTCTGTTAAAAGTACCTCCTTCCACACGAGCAGAAAGTGAGAGCTCACTTTTGTTTGTATAAAAGGAGGAACTTTGTGCAGCTGAAGAGAAGGAAACCTTTTGTATCATCTGGAATGGTCTGTACTGTTTCTTATTACAAATGAGTAGTGTTTACCAAGTTTTTATTACTTTTAACACCATTTAACCAGTTTTTTAAATTCTTATTGTGTTGTAGTTAAAAGACATTTAATTACATTTTTTGTGTTAGAATAAATCCAAGTAAGATAAAAGTTTCCGCTAATAAAACAAATTTTCCAATTTTTAGTCATTTTTAATATTTAATGATAATAATGATGACAGTAATAATAATATACCACGTTCTTTGACTAATAAACGCCGAATTGTATTTAAAAAACCAAAAATAGAAGTTGATTCACAAAAGAAAGGAACATATTTCACTAGCTTGTTTTCACTGTACGGATTATGATTCACTGTCACGCTCAAAAAATTTCAAAATTAATCTCTTCCTTTCTCACACTAAAATAAAGCTCTTAAAAAAAACCATCGACTTTTCTCAAGTTTTTTCTACACCAGTTTCTCTGCTTTTTTTAAATTTTAGGTTGCAGTTGCGTTATACCTATAAAGTTAGTCTGTAGAAACAGCGTTCAAAAGAGGAAAGAAATATTTTCGGATGTACAACGGAAAAATAAATAATGTTCCATTTGACTGATATTTTAGAATTTGTGCAATGTGTTAGAACACTTGGGAAAAACTGTAAAGGGTGACAGAACACATCAAAACAAATCCTTTTCCCCTTTGACAGTAAAGATGTTGGTATTAAGGCAACATTATTCCCATTACGTAAATGCTCATTATATTTTTGACCATGATTTTGTAGCAAAATAGTAAGATTTCCGCAAGAAATGCATGCACATACAATTGATAATTATGAATCACATGTTATTTTTAAATAACTAAATGTTTGTAGAATAAACACGTTATTTATGTAACCTAGAAAAGAAAACATTTACAAACATTTTTTCTAAGTGCTTATTCATTGGTGCATGAATACAATGTAGGTGTTTATTAGTTTTAATGGTTAAAACTAATAAAAAACGTATTTATGAGGAAAAATTTACATTCAGTCACCCGTTAAAGTTTCGCGCAAAAGTTTTGACTCACCTGTATCTGCCCATTGTTTTCAACATAAAAATAAAGATTACTTGTACAGACAAGAAAATATACATAAGATCCTGTACATTCTTATTATTTATAAATCACCTACTGCTTGACAGGTTTTTGAACAATTAAACTTCGATTAATCATAATTATGAATATCCTCCCATTAAATATGCAAAATACGTTACAAAACTACGTCAAATACTGCTTTTGCCATGAATAAAATTTTAATGACCTATTTTTTTTAATAGAAAGTAGTACATTAATTGCCTATTACAGACAATATATTGCATAAACTTTAGCTGTCCTTCATTTTTGCGGTAACACACCGACGCAATTAAAATATTTTCATAAGAAAAAGTTCATGATAAATAGTGTATTTAAAATAAATAGAATTTTAATTTGTATTGCTAAGGATTGAAAGTGAATAAATTTTGTTCTTTCAGTCATTAGGTCAACTTATGAAATTGAAATTAAGAAATAAAGCAAAAAAAGATTTTAAAAGCCAGTTAAACGAAGAATAACTGGAAAAAATTATGTCAAAAAATTTCTTTGACATAATTTTTTTAGCATAAAGCTTAAATAATTTTCATGCGGAACTATTTGTGAGTGTCCTTCATACTTTTAATCAGGACTCGACATAGGCTGCTCGTAGGGGGTGGGGGGAAGATGCCTCCTCACTTCCATAAGTAAAGGGACCTTGACCCCCCCCCTTCCCACTTTTCAAGGTTCAAAAGTAACGATGCATGATCATCGAAAAATGATTGAAGGAAACACAATACACAAACCGAGAGAAGAAAAAGAGTAAGAGCTAGCAAGAATTCCTCTCTGAAGGTCATTTAATCAACAATAACGTTAAACTACAGTAATATTATAGCCCAATTAAAAGAGCTTAAGCCCCCTCCAAGCATTTGACCACATTGGGTGTTCATAAAATTTTATTTGTCCAGTGACTGTAAAAATTAAATACTTCTAACTATGTAATTAAAATATAGCTGAGTACGAACGTTTAAACTTAAAATGAGTTACCGATGCCAATTTTCAATTCAAAATTATGCTTTAGAAAAACTGAATGACTGTTAAAAGTCAGTTTCAGTTGTTCTCATACGAAAATTGATCTAAATCCATAATCATTAAAATCTCTTAAATTGTATTTATTAAGATGAATTTGCAGTTTCCAAACTCCAGACTTTGCAAATAAATATCCAATAACTGTAAGCTGCGTGATTTGAAATACTATCTCCGTGTAATTTGAAATAAGGATAAAATATTTATGGCCATGTCTGAGTTTGTAATTAATTTCTAAGAAGTAAAAGTAGTGACAAAAAAATTCAAAAGCAAAAAATTACTCACAGGTTGTGAAGCTTAAAATTTAAGGTATTTACTAAAAACTTAATATTCAGGAACGTGTAGCTTAACTGCCTGATGTTGATCGTGTGTTCGCTGACAAAAGCTTCCTACATTTGTCAGACATCCTCATTTTATTTTTCTGATACATTTTTATGTAATGAGCTTTTAAATAACCTAAATGTGTTAACATATTGCTCAGTAATGAATAATATAAAATTAATAAAATATAAACATAATTAGTTTATGGATATTTTGATTCTTTTTCATTTACCTCACAAACACGTCAAGGATTTTGCGTCAGCGGAGTTTTAAATAAAAGCAAATTCGTATAAATTTCTAAGTGTATTTAAGACTCTTTAATTATAAAAAATATATTCAATCAACAGATACAAAATCAAAAGAATTTGATAGTTTGGACTGGCTCAAGAAAAAGCCTCATTGAAGTGTACAATGATCACTTACAAACAAACTATGAAAACAATAATTATCAATAAAATTCATCAAAATGATTACAACTTTGGTAAAACTAGAATACGTGCAATTAATATCAATCGTGATCCTGATTTAAGAACCAATTAGCTATTGTCTACTACTTCACTGTATCTTTAATGGATTTATTAATCACCCGGTAGCCAAGACATCAAATAATCAAATAATCGCGCGGATATATACATATAATATGCCGTGACCGAAATGCGAATTCCTTCAGAAGATCATGCATCCGCTGCTCTTGTTTGTAACTAAATGTCCTGATTAAGATTCATCAGACCATATAAAGAGATACTAACTGCATTAATAAAAGGTCATCAAGAATGATTTATTTCGAATCTTCTTTCATAGTTGAGAACCGCACGACAGCACACATCCCCTCCAATCATTATCCGTCATCATGTTCAACTTGAATGATGACAAGGAGGCTGTACAATACGCATTTTTTTTTTTTTTAGAAAGAGAAGAAAAGGATTCTGTACTAGAATATAAGACTATATTTTCTCGCACGGATAGTTTAACAACGAAGTATGCAACTAGAAACATTCTGTGATTTAGATGAATATTTGTGTATACTCTGCGTCTTACCCAGTTCGTGAAGATCTCCCAGCAACAGATCCATCAAAGAGATGACGCAGCTGGCTGTGCGGCACAGCCAGCTGCGTCAAAAAAGGGTCTCTAGATCTGTGGCACGCGATGAACGTTTCGATCGCCCGCCATCTTGCTGGTAGTTAAGTCGAGCGATGGCAACGGCTGTCCTTTTTCCAGCATTGGGCAATCTATTCAACTGTTCTCGCATTCTTCCATTTTTCAGCAGATGTCAGTGCTGTTAAAAAGAATCGTGATATTTTTTTTTACGGTAAATGACGTGCTAAAAAGTAAAGGGTTCCATGGTGGAGCTATGTCACCCGCAAGTATTTTTATAGAAATCAAATCTATTCTTCGTGACTGGCAACAGTCAAAACGTCGGAGTTTGGTGTTCCCAGAGCGGGAACACTGCGCGTTAAAGGGTTAACACAAGAAACCCGAATACTTTTATGAGTTGTTTCGAAAAATGAAAGTAATAGTACCAATATACTGGTCGATGACAAAACGGTTTTTAATAGCTCATTACCACCACACTTTTAGAGATTTATTCAGTACTGTTTTGTCAGCAAAATAAGCTGAGTTCCTGGTATTTATACAAATACCAGCCAAATGTGTGTGCGTGTATATTATTGTGAACTTTGGACAATTATATAACTTTTACATTATTTTTTATTTTACAGCCAAAGATTGACAGCTTAGCTGTACGGACCATGTACTCCACAAGGGTGGGGATGGTGGACCCCTGTATCCAGGGCCCGGCCCTAGGGGGAGGGAGGAGTCCAGCACAACTCAGTTTCAATTTTTCATTGCTATAACTTATACAAACAAGAAAAAATATTTTGAATATATTTTTTATCCAACAAAATTTTTGAAAACTACAGCTAATTGTAGCTTAAAATTTAAAATAACATATTTATATGTTTATATTTATGATAAACAGTTTATCATAAAAGTTTAGTCAAGTTGTCATTACTTGAGTTCTGTGAACTTGTGTGCATAAATTACCTGTATCCTTTCTTCCTGCCAGGCCCGCCGAGAGAAAGGAACAGGAATAGCAATTGTCCCCGGTCCTGACAGAGGGCCCCTTAATTTAGAGGGGGCCCCTTAATTGGATGAAAATTTTATTATTTATAAGGTTTTTTTTTATATAAGATAAATCAAATGTAATCATTACTAGTAATCCTAAAGTTTAGCTCCTTAGTATGAAACTGAATACTCTGGCACTTAACTCTTGTCATTTTGAAGCAACAAAGTTTTATAGAAGTAGTTTGGACTTACAAAATAGTTACGAGAATTATTCCCCATATGTGCAGGTTAAATTAGATTCTAAAAAGAATATGGGTAAGAAATAACAGTGCAATTTTAATTCAGAACATGGCTGGGGAGGGGGGGGAGGGAAATGGGGGCTCGTCTCTGATCCTGGGTCCAGGGCCCGTTATCGAATGTGGGGGCCATGGTACGGACTGCCTCAATGTTGTTAATGTCAATCTCGGAATTCCTCCAGAGAATATTGGTTTATGCACAGTATTTTTACCGCAGCAGTAATTTTATTATTGTTAATAAAATTAAATGTTTAATTAAAAACGAAATTAAATTAAAAATATAATTAAATTAAAACACCCAGTTAAATTTAAAAAACAATGAAATAAATAAAATGGCCAAAAATATGATTACGTAATACTTAAATGATTGCTGGGGGGAAGAAAAAACAGTTTAAAATTCATAGCCATCATGGGGACAGTGCCTGCCTTCCCCCTATAAGTCAAATCCCCTGGATATGGGACTGTCCAGAATTCGACTCTCTACCACATCAGTAGATTTGTAAAGTTTGTTTCCCAGGAAAGGACAGGTCACGTCACGAAATGGTCGTTTGGTCTTTATAGCTACATGCGTCCCCCTTGGAATTTTCCCGCCACAAATTGAATCCTTCTCACTTTTGAATATTGGCCCTCTCGAAAACTGCAGAGAGGGCTTTCGGAACTACGGATTTAACGACACGTTTGTCATGCACATGGTGGTGTCTTCAGTGGTACACCAGACTCGAACCCGCAACCAGATTACGCGGTCACGCCTTAACCACTGGGCTATCACGGCCCTACAGGGATCAGATTGTTTGTTTGCCAGGAGAGAACAGGTCACGTCACCAAATTTGCGGTTCAAAGCTAGATGCGTCCTTCCTAGAGTTTCCTCACAATTTGGATACTCATCAGAAGGAAGGAGGACTTCTGGCACCCCTGTCAGAAATCTTCAATTTTGAACAGAAAAAAAAATACACACACACACACATATATGTGTGTGTGTATGTATGTATGTATGTATGTATGTATGTATGTATTCATTATCTACTTGTTTTAAATATAATGTACGCGCACTTACAGGTAGACTTTCTTGTTCTTCTCTTCTCTCCTCAGCTTCATTCTAAAAAGAAAAAAACTAAATAAAAATGAAATTCAAGATAGTAAAGAAATTGAGCCACATTTACATGGTTTTTACAATTGTCTTACTTATGTACGTGTAGCATATTTTTGAATAAATGTTATTCATAAAAAAAATACCTGCGTTTTAATCATTATTAATACCAGTTTTGCAACTTCGTTAAAACACCAAAACAGTAGTAATTCTAAGAACTTTAGATGATATATAATTAGTAGATATCTCCTTTAAGAAGATTTAAAAAAGTTTTGCATCTTCGAAATGTACAAACACAGTTTTTACTTGTAGTTTTGTATTTTTACAGATTCACATTTTAAAGGTCAACCACTGTTAGTTGCTTTCATTTATAAAAAGGTATCGATCAGTGTTTTTCAAACTATGAGGTGTCGTTTTTGTGAGCAGTCTTAAAATAGGTAATGTTTCATTCGCTGAATTTCGTTATAATATTTGTTAGAATTTGAAATGCTGTTATATCCAAAATATTTATTTAAAACGTCGTAAAATAGAGCAAAAAATGTACTTTTTAAGTTTTTTTTTTTTTCATATACAGTGGTGGCCAAAATTGTGGATACTTTTGGAACTGTTTAGGTTTTCTAACTTTGCATGCTTATAGGAAGTGCTACATTTCACAAAATGCAAACTCTTATATCATTTTAAAGAAAATTTAATACTGATTTCAATGCACAAAACTAAATTTAAATGTTCCGAATAGAAGTTATTACTTTAATCTGATAAACAAATACAGTGATGAAGGGGATTGTAATTCCTAACTTTACAGGTCAATCACTCTTATTTTTCTGAGCATAAAACTCTCGTTGGCTCAATGAAACATCGATGTGAAGCTGTAATAAAAGTTTAAGGCTACCCTACAAACTAGTAATAACTCACTGCAATTTTCAATAACTAATGCATCTCGATAATTATTGCCGTTTAACATTTTTTATATTGGAAATATTTTAATTTTGCTTTTTGTATTGAAATCAGTATTAAATTACCTTTTAAATGATGTAAAAGAGCTTGCATTTTGTGAAACGTAACATTTTTTATACGTATACGAACTTAGAAAAGAAAAAATTGTTTCCAAAAGTGTCTACAATTTTGGCCACCACTGTATGTGTTTTTTAAAGTTTTACCTTTTAATACCAGTTATTTATTGTGTTATTTTTATTGATAATCTTTTTATAGTAAAACAGAATTTTGGACTAAATCTATTAAATTTTATCTTAACCAGAGATGAGCTACAATTATTTTTTGACTACCTAATTGGAAAATTGAAATTGATAAAACGCACATACAATAAAAAGTATTACTTGCACAAACATATTAAATTAAACTATACATATACTGCAAAGCTTCCACAAAAGTGACTTACTTCATCCATTTCTGAAGCTTCATTGAAGCTTGTGTGATCCATTTCATAAAATGCCTGTAAAAAACAAGAAAAGAAAACAATTACTATTAAAAATTTCATTTTATGAGTAATATATCTGTATGTGTTTTTAAAAGAATATAAAGCAGAAAAAAGTGTAATTGCATTTATTGTAACATACAATACTACTACAGCACCTCTTTTCTAAAAATCTGTTTGATACGATATCCATTTTATATAAAACTGAAAGAACAAATTTCCGTTCGAGTAGCTCATTCACTAACAATTAGTAATAAAACGCTTTTCTCTGTTCTGTTCATTTCCCCAGGGCAAAAATTCTTCGTTTCCATAACAACAATAATAATTAAAACTTGTTGCCATCCACATCAGGTAAATTCATTTTATTTTCCATAAAAATAAAAACGCAGACGATTTTGTCGAAAAAGTTCGACAATGAATATCCCAATTTGGCATTAAAAAATGCATAACATTGAAAAGGAAAAGTAATACTATTTACATTAAGTATCAAGACAAGACGAAAGATCGAAAACCTTAATTATAAAGGCATTCGTACGTTTATTAATTTGTATTACAAAATTTAATTATACAGAGAAAGGAAGCAAAAATATTCAAATATCGAGCAATTAATGACGAGCAATATCGAGCAATTAATTTATTTTTAGCAAAAATATAATAAATAAATACGTTAAATTAAGTTATTTTTAAAAAAGAGAATTTAATATTTTGACAGACTTGTAAAAGAAACAAGAATTCAAGATGATTTATTTCAAAATAAAAATCTTTGCTTTGGTCATGATTCAAGTAACAACCCCTCGAAAATTAGATTACAAGGCAACGCTACAATTTTTAACAGCACGCAGTAATTTATACTGCAAGTTTAACTGTAGAGCGTGATAGATGTACGTGCTTATGCTATCAGCTGCGATTCTATTACTCTTACAAAAATGTTGGATATGTAGTAATGTGTTGGCACAGCTGCCGTCTAAACGAATTGAGGATACAATAAATGAATAAATAGAACACAAATCAACAGCAAAACAATGCTATAAAAATTTACACGTATATATAAGTTATGCGTACCTCCACCCACAAAAACATTCAAACCCAGAATATATATTTTGAGTTCTAATTGATGCGAAAAATAAGATACATTAAATATGTATTTACGGTTTAATATTTTCTATCATATAAATTATAAGTATCTTATTATACAAATAATAACTTTAAACTATATGCATATTTATTTATTTTATACATCTTCGAAATACTGAAATTTCTTAAATAAATCATCCCTTTATATTTGATTGTCGATCTTGAGCCTGGCTTGCCATTCCCCCCATTTCCCCAACTGTGGAGTTTCACCGCTCTACCATGAAAATTGAGCGAGTTTGCCATTGAGATTGTATCCAAAATTTAACTACGTCATTCACATGGCCAAAGAAACGAAGCAAAGAATTAAAGTATATAACATATGATTTATTACTTAAGATTTGAATCTTGAACATCCATAAAAGTCATAAAATATTTCGAATAACTTGCATAATCAACTGCTTGATGCCTATTTTCAAATCACATAATTTTTGTGCATCAAGAAACTGATATGAAGCTTGGAAATACGGAAGGAAGTATTTATTTTTATTTTTATCCCTTAAGATTTTTAAACAAGAAAGATAAATCATGCCAAACACATTTATTATAAAACACTTTCCAACATATCAATATTTTTGCGTCAAATTTGGCAATCTATTTTCCTTAAATCTGGCGAGATTTCGGAGATGAGATAATGCTGTATCATAACAATAAATGCAATTTTATGAGACCCTGTAAAAGAGATTTTTAAAAAATTCCATCGTTTAACTGAAGAATCTCAAATTTTATACTCATTGTCTTATGCTAGAAATGTATTAGTGTCTCTCAAATGCAACAGAGATTGTAATGTATTGGAATTCTTTTGAGTGTTCCGGTAGAAGAATTATTAATAAAACAGACACTATTTTCAATGGAGAGCATTACTTAGAAAGCCTTAATATTATGTATGTCAACATTGTTTGCTTTCAAAAAGCGGAATCTCTAAAATACAGTTTCATGAATGACTGCCCATAGAGTGCGATGTATTTGAATTTTTTTTTCTCCTGTAAAAAAAAAAAAAAAAAAACTGTAAATGCTACTTACATTATTTTCAATAGGGTACATGGTACTGTACATAGAAAAAACAATTCGCACATATAGGTGTATATTTACGACAGTTAGAACACTGGACGGGTGGACAACAGAACGGACTAACAAACAGAAATCATTCAAACTTGTTGGTAAGTTAAAAATAGAAATATTAATTTTATATAACATAACGGTATCGTACGAACACGGAGAGCGAGAAGTTTATTCTTTTAATGGTTGGCAGTCTAAAATACATTTTCCAAGCACAAAAAAATCAAAGTTTGCAATTTTATTCCATGTAAATCAGTTAACCCATCTTGGGTACTTGCACATTAACGGATTTTCGTCGGTCGGAGAAATTCCACTTCCGCAACCCCCTTCCTACTCCCTCGGTTCCTTACAGCGCGAGTAACGAATTTTCCCAATGAAATCGTCATAGCTTAACATTATCACATTATATATTTTTCGATTTACCGCCAAATAAATACGCCAATCTCGGTTCATTTTTCAAAGCATTTTTTTCGTACCATATTTGGCAATTTATCGCAAAAGTCGCCAACATTGGCGACTTTTGGCGCAATTTGAGAATGGCCCCCTAATCGTCGTCGGATTATTAGGTAATAATATTGTAGGTTATAATATTATAAGCTTAAAGTTGATGCCTGTCTCTAAACTGCCATTGACCGTATTGTATTTGAATTATTTTGAGTGATCTTGTAGAATAACTTCATATTCAATTTTTATTATATATATATACTAAAATCGAATGAATCTCATGGTCTTCTGGGAACGTGCGGAAACATTTCCCGGTACTTACGTATTATCTCGGCGGTCATTCCCGCCAAACTATTTTTTCGTCAAATGCGCTAGCAAACTGTTGCCAGTCGCATTCCAAACCATCAATAATTTCATGTGTCCTGCATTTACCTTGGCGGAAAATTGCTCGTCTTGGCGGAAGGCCGGGATAATACGTAAGAACCCTTTCCCATTCAAACGATTTCATTTCAGCGTGAACATCCGCGAGGAAATCATTTTATTAAATAAATAAACTTATAAATCTGGAAAAAGTTTATTAAGTGTGACGTCAATATGAAGTATTAATCACTAGCAATAGCTAATTTTGTCCCGCAAATGATTAACTTTTTTACTCTCGGAAATGAAATGGTGCTGAAAATAGCGAAAAATCGCTTAAAAATGAGGAAACGGGCGGATTTTCAGATTTTTAAAGTAGCGCAGATTGTTTTCTATATTTTTATACATAATTATGAAAAATTTCAAGCGGGTTGTACAAGCGGTGTAGATGTTATTAGGCTTTTTGTGTTAACTTTGTAATCTTTTTGCAGTAATGGCGGAAAAAGTTTTATTTTGAAGTCAGGGATCACAGCGTAACTATCTAATAAGGATGATACGCTTTAAAGAATAACTTGCCATAGAGCGTAATGTATTGGGAATGTTTTGAGTGCTCCTGTAGAAAAACTATAAATGCTACGAAGACCATTTTCAATAGGGTACAGTAGACAAGAATAACATATTTAAATTTCGTCGAAATCGATGCATATTTACGGGAGTTAGAGCACGGACGGACGGACAGACAGACAAACCGAAATCATAAACACTTTTCAACCTTGTTGGAAAGTGTTAAAAATTAATAATAATCCAGTTTATATTATATTTCATAACTTATACCCGCTCTTCGTACGGCAAGAAGCGATGATTTTCCTAAAATATGATCATAACTACTTGTGACAAAAAAAAAAAAAAAAAAAAAAAAAAGTTAAGAAGTCTCTTTTGTTGAAACTACCGCGGGATATACTTACGCGACGTAGAATTACTTATCGTTTAGTCAGCTGTGAGACGACTGTGGAAAAATGATGAATAGAGCACTTTACGTTTCACGAAATAGTTATTAACGTGGTATATTGCGTTTTAATCCATATTATCCTAGCATATCTACTAATGGTAACTATTACTTAAATTATCTTTTACTTATACTGATACTATACATCTTAGTTTCTCTCTCTCTTTAATGCTAAATTTAAAGAAACTGTTAAGATATTTGCCACGAATGTTGCCTTTTTATTTTTTGGTGATTCTTTGCAAATATACGCATTAGCATAAAGGATAATCATCACCCTTAATGATTGCCATTAAAACTGCTCTCCATATATTTTTATGCATAATTCTTGTCAGAGTGGCGCATTTAGCACCTAAAAATATTTCATCTCGCCGCAGTACAAAGTAGCCAAGCTGTACCAATTTAAATATTTAAATCCTTCTTGATTCAGTCTCATAAAAACATCAAACTACAAATATCATCAAACAATATCAAATTAAATATGAAAGAAAATGCTAGCAATAGCGCAACAACTTTGCATAGAATTTCTCAAATTATTTTATTTTCTTTGTTTTTAAAGCAATATAAAAAAAATGAATGTCAAAAACCTACCTGCACATTTCTTTTTAATATTTAAATAGTTAATGAATAATACAGAGTTAAGTTGTAATTCGTTATAATTCCTTTCATTTCATGATGTGTGCACTTCCTTATTTTGTGGTATTGATTTATTAATCCGGTGATATCTAATTTCAACAGTTCTAGACCTGCTTTTATTATACAGCCAAAAAATTATTATCACATATTTGAAATTTGAATTGTTGTTTTATTTCTAAATATTCTAAAGAGGAAATATTGGATATTATGTTTGCATAAACATCTTTTCCTTTCAATAAAAATTAACTGATGCATTTGTATAGCTCTATATCCTTTACGATTATATATTATTTAAACAACTAGCATTTTATAGAATACTGTTTGTTTGGTCACAGAAAATTATATGACAAATTTCAACTATCAAAAATTACTCAAAGTAACTTACGACTGGTACTCAAAGTACCAGTCGTAAACAGTATTACGACTGGTGGAAAACGGAGATTTTTATTTTTCATAAAAGCAAAGGAATGGCATTAGGATTTATAGTTCCATCAGTGATAAAAATAATCTTTAATTGAAATAGAACTTTAAAAAAATTAAGAAATTAAATGCTTCTACAATAAATTAAATTATTATTCCGATATTTCTTTTAAAATGATGCAAATCAAAAATTTATCAGAAATACCCATTTTAACCAAAAAACTCATGGGTTTTTTAAGGTAAAAAGCCCGCCCCGGTGGGGAAAATGGGGAGCTACCCGGGCAGCAAATCTGACAACCCTGATTATAGGAACAGTGGGGTTATTTTGTTTGGGGGGGTTTTTTTTTTTTTTATATTATAGGAACAGCGTTTTTTCCTTTCGATAAAAAGTAGCCTATATGTTAATCCAGGACTTAACTGTCTTTATTCCGAATTTCATCGAAATCCATCAAACCGTTTCATCGTGAAAGAGTGACAAACATACATACAAACACTGACATATATAATATTAGTAGGATTACATTTTTCTTTTCTAATGTATTTTCTAATGTATTTCCATTTGAAGTCACAGACGTAGATCTCACTTGCGAATAGAAAACGTGCCGCGTTTAAAAACTATCGAAAATAGCGCTGTATAATCGATTGTTGGTAAAAGAGTATTCAAGTTCTTTTTGTGGCAATGTAATTATAAAATTTACCGTGGCTGACTTCTATAAGGTAATCAAACTATCACGCAGCAGCTACTAAATCAAAATCCTTCTTTATTTAAAAATTCGTTTAAAATCTTCTCATTTATGTTTCTTCCGCATTTTCCATTTAAAAGATGATGAAATGAATGTTTCATGATTTGTCAAAATATCGCAAAATTATGACGGAAAGAATTAGAGATGCAACAGTTTTAAATTTTTTACGAAAATTTTCGTTCACGAAAACTGATTTTTCAGTTAAAAAATTCTTAAAAATCTGCAAATTAATGTTACATATTTAGAACAAACTGTTTAAAAGAATATTTCCTCCTCTATCCGATGAGTCAAATGCCGTTTTGCTGCAAGCGTAATTACCGCCGTTATTATACTCTCCCCTAAGGAGAGTATTCTCCCCTAGGGTATTCTCCCCGAGGGTATTCTCCCCGAGGGTATTCTCCCCTAAGGAGAAAAAATGGGGGCCAAAAACCGCATAAAGTATAAAATTTTAAAAATTGGAATTCAAATTTTGAAAAAATCGCTTTGAGGTGAATAACTACTCCCTGTGTACCAAATTTAGTAATTCTACATGTAGCTGTTTTTCCGTAACGCCGCCAACACACAAACAAACACACATCTTCTTTTATAATAAGTAGAGATATTTCATGAAGTACGAGAGGAAATTTTGAATATTTAAACTATTTAAGTCTATTTTATAACAGTTAATGGCATATATTTTATTTTAAAAAGTGATAAAACATTTGGACACCAATATAGCTGTACTTTGTCGGAAAATTATTAATCGAAAAGTTTGAGAAAGCTTAATTTCGTTCAACGTTTGTAATACCGTGTTCCGTGAGTATCAGTATCCACCTTGGTTGATCCACCTACTTAAATCCAGTTGAAAGTAAACAAGATAATAATTTTGTCATTTGTCAATATTCTAGATGGAGATTACATCGAGATATTACGAAGATTGACGGGTTAAGCTTAGAGGGGAGAAAAAGATTTTAAACCATTAGCTGTTTCAACGTGGAAAATTCCATATTACGATGGATATAGAAGAAATTCATACAAATGAAATGTTTAAGGTTAATTTAGGAGTCTGAGGTTTTCTAAAACATGCTGTAAATCTCTATACACCTATTTACGCATACTAATTAATAAAAATATTATTTCTATTGCATACATCCGTAAGACTTATGATAACAGGTATAAAAGAAAAAATGGGGGAGAGGGAGGAAGAATCGGGTTTTTATTTTCAAATTTAAAATATATAAATAAATAAATAAATAAAGGTAGCTGTATACAATTTTCAGGTACCCATATGTAGGAGGTTATAATCAAAAATAACAAAATAGCAAATCAATATAAATAACATTATTTCAATATATAAATAATTGTAAATAATAAGTAACAGGCATGTTACTTATTTTATTTTTTCTTTCTTAGTTGAAAACAATACAGCAATTTTTGCTTATATTAATAATTAAATAAATTGTAGCGCAGCAGAATAGAAATGTAGAAACCACGGAATTACTATTAATTATCCGAGTATTGCATTAAATATAAATTACTAGAGAGAAACTTAAGTAATTTTAAAATAGTAAAAATATGGTTTTTACCAAGAAAAATCATAGAGTCTCCAAAATTACTTCATAGAGTCTCCAAAATTTATATATATATATATATATATATATATATATATAATGATCAAACAAATAATTTTGTAATTTTATAAATGTATTTACAATATTGATCGATTTTTTTCCTACGCAAACACATACCTACGAAACACCAACATGCAAATACAAAAATTGTTCTCATATTTCGTGAGAATGTAACGGCCTTTTTAAAAAATAAAAATTTTTAAGCACATGCAAATTCTCTGAAATGCGAAGTTAATTGGATGCCTGCCAATGCAGATAAACCTTAGAGTTTTAATGCTGCCACCGGACAATTCTAATTACCGTAAGTAACATGTTTGAGATACTGTGTAATTAAAGTTTATCTTTTTTTAAATCTTTTTCTTTTCATTTCTTTTATAAGGTAAACTTACTTCTTCATAACTGAAGACGTAATTCGGGGAAAATTTTAAATATTTCTATCTGTGTGTAACATCAATTTGTATATCTCGCCATGTCTTGCATAAAACGAAATTTAATAGCACTGCATAGTAAAATTAATAAGCCTTAATTGCAGGTGCAAGATAATAATCCCTCATCATTTCCCCATTTCGCTACTGCATCGTCATTATTTTGATGTGTAATTTAAACTTCATTTCATATTATTTTTTAGCTTAAACTTGAAATTCTTTTAGTTGGCATTTTTATACGAATGAACATTTAATAGAGAAAAGTAAAAATTCGCCGAAGCGAGATTTCATTAAAGCTTAATAAGAGATATTACTAAATATGTTTGCGCATAACTATTTTTTCTCCGAAAACAATTGCTTTATAAACTGTATATTACTTAATACAATGCAATATTCGAAGGATAACTATAAACTACCATTTCATAAACCACCGTTTACGAAATATGACACTGCTTTTTCGTGAAGTTGTATATTGCTTTTGGTGTAATTGAGTAATGGCCATATTTACTAAATATTAAAACCATAAGTTGACTCATTGAAGCCAGTTATTTTAATTGAATGTTAGTTAATAGGATAAAACGGCATTCACCATGCCAAATACAAGGGTTAAGATAGACCAATGCAATATCCGCGTTGGCTGAGAGTTGGATCTCCCATTCAGGTTACCCGACTCGTAGAATCATGGCATTGGGTAACTAAAAGTCCTCTAGAAGGGTCGGGGAAGGGAGGAGTAACCCTTTAGATAGCTTTTATACAACTCTAGAAAAATTAAGACTTTATACACTTTATACAGAATAGTGTTCTTTAGAGAAAGCATCCATAAACTCCATCCAGTTGTCCCTACGGTATGCGAATTTTTGACTTTATCTGTATGTAATTCGGAGTCATTAACGCACATTATCTTTCCTAAATGCGATAACCTACACTTATACTTGCACACTCTGAGACACTCTGCATTTATACATGTCTCGGGGAAGAATCATATGATTATTCCTTATTTCTTAAGGAAATTTGCTTTAGTATGCAATTGTTCATAAACAAGTTTCTGGAAAGGGGAAAATTTGGCTTCAACTCTAAGACACAGCCAAAGTTCTCAGACTTGAAATTAATTTTATTTCCTTACAATTTAAAATATGATGTGAAAGCAATGAAAATGCATTTCACCAATTAGTGTCTTGTTCATAAATAGTTTAATCATTTCATCTCTATGCGCAAATGTTCAACTCGTGCATAAGAATATTAATCTGCGGTAGCCAAGGATGGATAATTAATTTCCATCGTAGTGCGCAAAACATTACAAAATAAAACGACCTTGGAAAGAGTAAACCCTTAAGAACGAAAACATTCATTGCATTATTAAAACCAAAGCCTCCTTAACACATTAATAAGGCGTGTAAACAATGTTTTGGTAATCACTCTGGAGCACCAAAACATTGGTTTCCTGCTCTAATTCGTTCGGTTTATCGGATTAAGAACTTGATTTGACGAGTGAAGCGAGACAAATCTCTCATACAATAGAACACGACGTGAAACTTCAGATGACGAAATCTCAAGCATGTCTTTTAATGGAATGTGGACACTTAGGTATAGAATATTAACGAAGACTATTTTCCCAGGTGCTGCAAATATTTGATGCACTTTAGTATTCCTCCCGCGAACTTCTATCAAAGTAATTTCGTAGTTCTTTTTCTTTCTGATTTAGCTTTTGAAAATTTTAGCCATTTGCAGTGAAAAACTCGAGTAGGAACCAATCGGACATTTTAGCTCATTAATCGACAGATTTTGACCGAATTCTATGTAACTTATTAAAAAGTAATGTGAATGAAACTTCTTGATTTCAGCAAACGAATGTATCAACACGTTATCAACATTTACTATTATCTTGTATACATTCAAGATCGGATCGTCCTGTCACGTAGTATAAGGAATGATCGGATACACCCTTACATTTTCGAATAAAGTCTGCCATCGACTAGAACAGTGGTTCGCAAACTTTTTCTTCGTGAGAACCCCTTCAAAAGTCCGGGGGAAAAAATTGGCGAACCCCTTGAATTTTTTTTTTCTCAAATGGCGGGCCTTAACAATGCCTTGGAGGCATTGGCCACCGTTAAGGCCGGAGTTGTTGGTCACTTTATTATGGGAGCACCTAGTAGGTGGACCAACGTTGCCCCCTATGAAGGGATGGACACAATGACATTCACGCCCAGTCGGGTATAGAACCTCGACCGCCGAGAGTTGAACCCGAAACCGTAGTACGGTGCTTTATCCACTATAAAAGCTGATCGGCACCCCTTGTACTGTCAATGCGTGTATTATTTTCGCTAACCCTTTTATACAACTTGCAAACCCTTAAGAGTTCACGAACCACCGTTTAGGAACAAATGTACTAGTATAGTTAAAAAGAACAAGTACAAAAATAATTTAAACTGTTATATTTCTTTAAACGTATAGTTTATCAATTTGTCCAATTTCAAAAGGTATCTTGAAACCTATTCAGATGGAAGCTCAGCAAATATTAGTTAAACGTGCCTGAAAAACGTTAAGTACATTTTATACGATTTCATTTGATTTAATTGTATGGTTAAGGTAAAGCTAAATGATGGCTGTCTGCGAAGGGGGGATGCATTGGGTAGAGGACGTTTAAGGAGTTCTAACGCCTATCCACGATATATCTGTTGAAAACCGCCTAAAAATACAAACCGTTAGATCGATAATCTCGCAATAGAACAGAACCCTGGATCTTCACACTTTGGCCGTCTACCATGTTCAGTGTCTTATCTATACGGCTATGGTATTCGAAGCTGGGTGTGAGAAACCTCAATTGGTTCAAATACGCAGTACTGTACTTTCATTTTTAATACATTGCTTCGGCTGTTTTTTTTTCTGAAGGGGAAAACTAAAGTAAAAGGGTAATGATTCTGTAACTACTATTTTTATGAATAGAGATCATTGTTACTAATTTTGAGTAAAATGTCTAAAAACTGATTATATTAATGCAAAATATATATGTATCAAATTTAAATATCAGACATTTTAGACGAATTAATTGCGTGTTTCAAACCATCAAAAATGTTAAATGGAAAAATAATTATTTCACCAATTAATCGACACTGCCTTAATTACAAATTAAAGAAAGCTGGTACATATAATTCATAAAATTCCACTTCATACAAGGAATATAAATTTAATGAAGGGGATGCTTTGATTGAGAACTTTTGAAGAGGATCTAACTGTAATATTCACATTGTATCCAGCGTTTAGTTTCGTTTGGGCAAAGCCACAGCACCAGCCAAATGTCAATGGGTATTGAGCCAGGCCAATTGTCAATATCTGCCAATGGGTCGTGTGGCTTGCCTATTATGCTCAAATGAGCTTTAATTTCAGATATTCGAGATGTATATACAGCTTAAGAACTTTTTTTCCGTATCATAATTATTTTATGAACTTAATCAAGCATATCTTTCAATAGAACATGAAAGTTTGGCATTGAATGCTATCACGAATTGTTTCCAAGGGCTAGTACATTTTCAATGGTTTCAGCAACGAGTAGAACTAAATGGTTCTTTTTTATGATAATTTAATTGGGAAAACTTATGAAATTTTTTTCTGATCAGTCGTTTTGGATTAAATAGTAACAAACATTATTTAACAAGCCACTCTTAACGTTTACAGTGGATTTTAACATTAATTAAATTGGATGTTTTTAGTGAGTAAATCTAGTAAATTTAGTTAAAGCAAGTTTTCAAATGCTAAAAATTTAATTAATTTTATGCGCACATTACCATGCTAGGAAATAATATAATTATTTTCTACAAAAGCATTTTAAATTAAAAACAGTGAAAAGCAAATACATAAATAAATTAGCTTAATTTTTCCATAATCCCGTCTTGATAGAAACAAGATACTATTGTTTTAGAAGCAATATAAATTAAATTTCAAATAATTTTATGTAATATTTTATTTTTTTTATCGGATAATTTCAGTTCTCTTAAACTTTGACGTAGGACAAAAGCATTAAATTTGATTAAAATATTGAGTCGGATAATTGAAATACTCAGAAGAAACATATACATTTTATGACGCTATAGAAAAAATTGGTTTATAAACTTAAAAATATACATATATTATACCCAGGGGGGGTAGCCAAGGGGGAGGGGGCGGATAGTGGGTCACAACACCACGCATGAGGGATTTTTTGCCATACAAAATGTATATTCTTCACTTCCTCATCATACACACGTGTACATATAAGTGAGTTACAGTAGTCGTAACCCCCTCGTGAAAAAATTCTGGCTACACCAAAGATTATACCTGTTCCTTTAATGTACAGAGAGAAAATGTAAAACATTTTTTTAAACGAATGTATATAACAACTAATGCAATGATTATGTATATATATATATATATATGATTAAAGCATTTATAAAGTTTATAAATACAATGATCAATAAATGATCTTTACAAATATAAAACGTTTTTACATACGATAAAATTTTCTGAAAGTAAGTTTCGTTTCTATTTTTTCTTTTCTTTTTTTTCTTTTTTTAAGAGAAGATCGTACGCCAGAGGAAACAATCTCCATAAGAATCTCCACATAGCTGGTTAAAGACAGAAAGATCATGAACAGAGGAGGAATAACGCGTGCGTAGAGTACCAAAGAGAGAATAGCAGCAGACCGACTTTCCCGAGGTTACTAGAGTACAAATTACGAGGCAGACAGACGTGTGGCAGACGCAGTGTGGTCGTCAATAAAAGTGCGTACTGCCATACTGCGTGAAATTGGCTACTGGACAACAACGCATAAGCGCACACAGCAAGGCTGACACAAGATCAGATTCTAACCTTCAAACGGGAGAGATTGGATCGCCCGTCCTAAAACTCTGATCTTGTCCCATCGGACTTTCAGTTGTTCCCAGCATTGAAAGCCGCTCTCTCAGTGAGGCGAAGCAGGTTTTGAGACAATTTTCCTTGTATCGCAGGCCACCGAGTTTTATGCACGGTTCATGATGAAAAGGTGTGTTTGGTTTTTACAATAAAATTTCAGTGGGAAAAAAAATGACAAAACTTACTTTCGGAACGTCCCTTGTAACTGCTTTTAGCCCCTTCCTTCTTTTCGGCGTCGTATCTCACACGTTAGACGTTTTCGTGGACGTATGGTCGGCAACAATAACAGTTTGGCCGTAATAGCTCCTAAATTTTACGGAATATAATTAACCCTTTTTTGTGAACAGTTTTTGTCTTAGAATCTAGCACAAATTCTCAGAATAATGTGTGGGTTAGTTTCCATTAGAAAAAATATTTTTTTAAATGTACTGTTTCCAAAAAATGGTTAATTATATGCTCTAAAGATTCACAACTCTATTTTAGGGGGTCGGAAATTCAAAAAAAAAAAAAAAATCCAACCCAGAAGGAGTGAAATAGCAAGAACATCAGGGTGTCTCAGAAAATACGAATGTCTAAAAATATTTCCTCCCCGGGGTTTTTCTGGTTCCTTTTGGAGTGAAATTACAATACGTGAAATTTGAAGTCTTTAGGTGTACATTTGAATTTTCCTCTATAGGCTTAAAGATTTAATTTTTTTATGAAAATAAGTCCTTTTTGGCTTTATCGATTTTTTTCAATATTTTCCTTGTATTTTAAATAAGTTTTATGAGTTCTTAAGTCTGAATATAAATGAGTTCTTAAGTAGAAATTTCCATACAAATACGATTTATATAAATCAGTGTTTCGGACCCACATACAAACCCCAAAAACCACTTTAAAAAATCCAATAAAACCAACACAGAAATGGCTTTTTTGGTTTTTATTAAACATTATCAAAAATTTTCCTTTCTTTCATTAAAATCATTTTTATTTGACATTAAATATGCACAGGGTCTCCGAAAAGTCCTTGACACATTTCAAAAATTCACAGAAATGCAACAAATTGTTGTATGAATATACAGTTCGCACAATAATGTTTCACAGAATTAAGAATTTATTTTTCCACCTTAAAAAAAAATTACTTCCAAAATGTGTTCACATATGGCGCTGCATCTCCAGTTTTCAGCACTGAGAGCCAATAGGGATTTTTTGTGAGTTTCAAACAGCACTGACGGTGAGGGAATATTCATGGCAGCTATGGCGACTACAATTGAGAAAACGCATTGCGTAGGTCGGTACTTCGAATCAAAATCCATAACTACAGTTCAGAGAAAGTTTCCTAACATGTTTAAGAAAAACCGCAATCCATGTTAGCTAGAACATGGGATGAACTTGAGTACCTTTTAGATGTGGTTCGAGCAACAAAATATGCACACATTGAACTCTGGTAATGAAAGGTATTGCTTTCTGCTTAATAAAATGATGAAACATCTTACATAACGTTTGTCTTTCTTACTGTGACGGTGCAGCGCCACCTATGAATACAATCTGGAAGTAATTTTTTTACGGTGTCAAAAAAAACTTCTTGATCCTATGGAGTGTGCAAGCTGCATATTCATACGACAATTTGTTGCTTTTCTATGAATTTTTTAATGTGTCAAGGATTTTTCAGACACCCTGTATAATATTACCTGCATAACTTAGTGTATTATATTTTTAAAAAATATAGGGAAAATTATATAAATATAAAAGAATATTACTGCAAAAATGACATACCCCCGTAGGAAAAAAATAAAAATAAAAAAGGACAATTCAGAATCAGAAGTCCAAAATAGTATATAACAGTTTAATTTTATATAATTATTTTTCCAAATTCAACATAAAGAGCAATTACCTTTTTAAAAATAATAATACCTTCAGCTAATTCTATCTGCAATATTTGTTTTGAAATGAACAGGTGTAGAGTGCAAGCAGGGATAACTTAGTAATTTATCTCTTTAATAAATAAGTTTTCAAATACGAATGAAATATGTAATTATCAGTATAATGACAAAAAATAATACTTTCCCAGATAACAGAAAAATGGGATATGTCTCTTACAACTTACAAGCATGCATCTCTAGAATGAATTCAAGTTCAGGAAACCATCCTGTTTTGTATTAGTTTCTGCATTACTTTTATACTGAGAAATATAAAAATAATTCATTATGCATTGTTTATGTGAGATTTAATATCAGACATATTAATTCTAGATTTTTTAAAGTAAAAATAAATTTATATTTACAGCAAAAATGAATAACTATAAAGAAAATTATTAAAAAAAAATAGAATTCTGTAGTAAGTTGGCCTGCAAAGGGTTTATTGACTTTTATTCTAACTAAAAAATATAACTGACTTAAAAAAAAAAGATTTAAAAAAATCATAAATTTAAAAAGTAATATAAAACAACTAATCAAAAACAACATATTTTACTAAGTGAACAATAATATACTTTTATCTATAGTCACAAAACAAATCAGAAGCTTTTTATGAATACCAAGATGGTACTACACTAAAGTTGAAGCTATTTTTATATTTTAATTAATTATTATTTTGTAATGAAAGTTTTCTTTCAGACTAAAATTGTTCTCTTTTGAAATGAAACTATAAAATTTAAATCCAAAAAGTGTTATACTATAAAATTCTTAATAAAACCCCCAAAAAACCTAATAAAACTCAAGAATACTTAATAAAACCCAAAAATACCCAATAAAACCCACCCGGGTTGGTTTTTATTTTAGAGCCCGGGTTTTTAAAACCCTGATATCAATTGCCATCACAGTAGAAATTACTTACTGAAAATATAAAAATCTAGCCAAATTTCAACTCTCTTCACATTATTATTGAACTTTACTCTCGCATTGATTATAAATTTATAAATAGGTATTATAATATAATTCACACCAAAAATATTAGAACATTATTATATATTTTGGCATGGTAACAAAATACTGGCTGATAAAAACCAACAAAAAATATACATTATACGAATACAGCTAAATGTTAAACTCTGTAAAAATTCAAGTAATATATTATAAAGTAAAATGAAATTCCCGTATGTCTGCACTTAGCTTAATTTCCTTACTTGTTTATGTAACTAATAACATATTACAATTAATATCACAAACATAGAAGATTGTTTAAAATCTTACAATTGTCTTAAACAGGATTTAGTGAAGGTTGGCACTGATTTCTTAAGATAGTTCAACCGACTGTAGCAAACAATGCTTTAGTTCTTCAGTATTCGAAATTTTCTGAGAAAAATTCTGCACTAGCTTGATTCTGTTATGACATTCACGACTTTTAAGTTTTTTATAAATAGCTTTATTTCATTATAGTCATCACCCTCTTCCAGGGGCGTAGCCAAGGGGGGGTTTAGGGGGGTCATAACCCCCCCCAAGAGGAATTTTTTGCCATACAAAATGTATATTCTTCACTACATTATCACACACACGTATACATATATATGAGTTGTAGTAGTCGTAACCCCCCCCCATGAAAGAATTCTGGCTACGCCCCTGCCCTCTTCAAATGTCAGTGGCATTTTTTCAGCCAGGATTCATTCCGCTTAGATATTTCAAAAAATTGTCATGAATTGAGCCCTACTAGATGGAAAAATTTAGCTTGGAAATTTAAATTTGGAAATTCAGGAACGCCCTTTGCTAACGTTACTGATTCATTCTTGAACTTTGAAAATGAAGAGGCGATTTCTTTCCTATGCTTCAGAATTCTTTTTTGAAAAGAGAAAATGGTATTGTCTTTTCTGTCAAATACCATAAGTGCCGATTAAGGCTACGAGAGCGACCTAAGCAACCTCAGTATCGATAGCTTTGTAGCTTCTTCAAACCATGCCTAAACATAATGTCATTCATAGGAACATCTGCATAGCTTTTGGAGCATTCAACCAGCATTTAATATAAATAAGAGGATTAAAAAGGCAGATTTTTAAGCAGTTTTTCAACTTTTACTAGATCATAGCCCACTTACTCATTAAATGCGTGCATTTTTGCCCCATAAATTACTGATGACATCTTCTTGCTTTATGGAATGCGCCAGGTTTCTGCAAGTGAATTCCTCGAGGTGGAATTTCACATAATATTATAAGTAAGGATGGATATCCTGGCTGAAAAAATTCCAATGGCATGTGAAGAGTATGCTGACTATAATAAAATAAAATTATTTGTAAAAAAAATCATGAACGATATAGCAGAACGTAGAGACAAGCTAGTGCACAATTTTTCTCGGAAAATTGCGAAGAATGAAAAACAGAGGCAATGTTTGCAACAGTCGGTTGAACAATCTAGTAAAATCACTAGACTAGATCCTGTTTAAAACACTTAAGATTTTAAACAATCGTCTATGTTTCTGATATTAATTGTAAAATAATGTTATCAATCTTATAAATAAAAATGAAATTCTGTTTGTTTGTTTGTTTGTTTGTTTGTTTGTTTGTTTGTTTGTGGATTTGATTCGTATACAAATCCACAAAAATGGACCTATCGGCCTGAAATTTAGTACAGATATGTAAAATAATATAGAATAACTCATAGTCCACTTTAAAACTTTGAAAGTCCACCCGTTCCCGGAATTTAAGAGATTTTTTTATGCTATTCACGCAAAAATCTTTCCGTAATTGTAACCCCTGTAGTGAAAAAAGTGTGAAATAAGGATCGTGGTTGCCATGTATGGCGATTTTGCCGAATAAAATGTCGTTCGTATACAAATCCACAAAAATGGACCTATCGGCCTGAAATTTAGCACAGATATGTAAAATAATATAGAATATATCGTAGTCCACATAAAACTTTGAAAGTCCACCCGTTCCCGGAATTTAAGAGATTTTTTATGCTATTCACGCAAAAAGCTTTCCGTAATTGTAACCCCTGTAGTGAAAAAAGTGTGAAATAAGGATCGTGGTTGCCATGTGTGGCGATTTTGCCGAATAAAATGTTTTAAATTCTCAAACTAAAAATAAAAGAATAATAATGATTTTTTTTGTTAGTTTATATTCGTAAGGTTACTTTTTTTAAATTATAATATCGTGTGCATGGGAAATCAGAGCAGGAATGTAATGCTTTACACGCAAAACAATAAGAATTGAAGATTTCCGAGGCTAATAGGTAAATTATTTTAGTTTGGCGAAAAAATAAAATGGCTCAAATGCCGATTTTGTGAAAGTGAGTTCTAGCTGTTTGCAAAGATTTCGGCTTGGCGCAATTTATTGAGAGCTTAAGGAAATAGATTTTTGAAAACAAGTGCAAAGGTTTTATTAGAATACAGCGTTAAATTTTAATGATCCGTGAAGAAATAATGCAGTTATTAAGGGATTTCAATTGATCTATCTCCAGAATTCTCGCCAAATGAGTACATTGATTTAAGTTGGGGGAATTCCGCCAAATTTCAGAAAATTGAAATCTTCTCATTTAGTACATCGGAGTAATGATGAATAAAACACGTTATAGTTGATAATTTTAAAAAATTCGGCTGTATTAAGGGATTCAACTTTTCAAATAAAAGCTTGCTTTACTTTTTCGCGGTCGAACAATTTCCCATATATTATTGCTGCTAAGTCAATGCTTCGAATGATTTCCTGAAAAAACGCTTGCAAAATGGCGTATGTTGGCACTTTGGCGAAGCTTAGATTTGAAACTGGATTTTATTTGAGACTGGGATATATAATGACACTGGATATAGATAAAAATGAATGTTGGTATGAGTGTATGAGGTTGAAAAACTCCAGCACCGTTGAGCACCGTTGCACCATGAAATTTGGTTCACCTAAGTCTTTTATCATGGAGAAGCTTTTTATGCTATCCGTTTTCCTCTAACTTGCCACCAGGTGGCGCAGCAGAACGTCGAATTCTATTCCGTTTAGCCGTTTGCTATGCGAATATCGTCCAACCAATTTCGATGAAATTTGGTACACGCGAATATTAGAACACGGAGAATATTTTTCACTATCCATTTTGCTGTAACTTGCCGCTAAATGGCGCTGAAAAGCATCAACTTCTATACCGTTCGACCAATCGGCATAAAATTTTTTATACTTACACATTTGAGCACGAAGAATATATTCTAACTGCGTTCCTTTTGATGTTACTCACCACTAGATGACACTGCAATGCATTATTATTTTAAGTCGCCACTAGATGACGCTGCAGCAGGCCAAATTCTTGACCATTCAAACGGTCGCTATGAAAATCAGCATACATAGCTATTTGAACAATGAGAATATTTTGGCGTTATCCATTTTGCTATAACTCGCCACTTGACGGCGCTGTTGCAAATCATTACTTTAATTAACTACTAGATGGCCCTGCAGTGTATCACTTCTTGACTGTGCAAATGATCGTTATGAAAATTGGTATACATAGATAGTTGAACACGGTCGCTATGAAAATCAGTATACATAGCTATTTGAACAATGAGAATATTTTGGCGTTATCCATTTTGCTATAACTCGCCACTTGACGGCGCTGTAGCAAATCATTACTTTATTGAACCATTGGATGGCCCTGCAGTGTATCACTTCTTGACTGTGCAAATGATCGCTATGAAAATAGGTATACTTAGATATTTGAACACGGGGAAGAGTTTGGCGCTATCCATTTTCCTATAACTTACCACTAGATGTCGCGTCAACACATGAACTTCAGGACTGTCCAGCCGATAGTCATGAAAATTCGATATCTGAATGCGAAAAATATTTTCGCCGTATCCGTTTTGCTAAAACTCGCCACTAGATTGCGCTACGCCGCATAGCCTTCTGCACCGTACAAACGATTGCCTTGCAATTCGGTATGCATGATTATTGGACACAATATAACGCGATATCCACTTTGTTATATCTGTTTATTACAATGAATAGTAATCACCACAAATCTTAATATCAAAAAGTCCATTCATTCCCGTGCGAAGAACGGGTACTTCAGCTAGTTACATATACAAGTAATAATATGAATTTAAGCTAAGTGCAGATGTATAGGAATTTCATTTTGCTTGAAATTTTTAGTGAGTTTAACATATTTGGCTGTTTTTGTAAAATGCATATTTTTTGTTGCTTTTTGTCATCTAGTATTTTGCTACCATGCCAAAATATACAATAATATTCTAATATTTTTAGTGTGAATTATATTATTATATCTATTTATACATTTATAATCAATATGAGAGTAAAGTTCAATAATGTAAAGAGAGTTAAAATTTGGCTTAATTTGTTCATTTTTATTCTTTAGTAATTTCTACTGCGACGACAATTTATATGAATCGTATTTATATACATATTTGTACTTAAAAACTCCTTTCTGCTTAAGAACTCATAAAAACTTATTTAAAATAGAAGGAAAATGTTGAAAAAAATCTATAAAGCCGAAACTGACGTATTTTCACAAAAAATTTAAATCTAAAACCCTTAAGGCAAACTCAAACGTAAACCTAGAAACTTCAAATTTCACACCAAAAAGAACCAGAAAACGCCCGGGGAGCAAAAACATTTTCAGATATTCATATTTTCTGTGACACCCTCACGAACATGGCATAATTATTTTCATTGTATCAGGTTTTTAATTTAACAAATAAGTAATAAATGTACTTCTATAAAAAAGTCGGTATTTTTTAGTTTCCAATAGCCATATTTATGTCAATATTACACAAACCAGTGTCAAAACTTGATATTTAAGAGCATTTTTTATCTGAAAGAAATAATTTTAACAAATTTAATAATTGGATAAAAATAATTTTTATATATTTTATACAAGAAAACTTAATTTTTTAAATACTCTTAGCATTGATTGTTTTAATTTCACATAAAATATCATGCATAAAATACCCAGGAGTAAATATTAACTCCTTAATAACATTTTTATCTTTAAATAAATGGAGCAAGATATTTTTTTTAGCTTCATTCGTGTGTTAGTACTATAAGTAAAAGTAATATTTTATCCATAACCATTTCGCATACAATATTCAAACCTATAATTTAAGTGTCCCAGTTAATAAAATATTCTTAGAAAAACCCACACAGTTCTATTAAAACATTTCATTTCTTCTAGGATAAAAGCAATAATGTTTCCGTTGGTTTCCGTGGCAACCAAGAAAGAGAACAGAAAACTATGTTATCAGGTGAAAATTGAATATAGTCGCATTGTAATCTCGACATTTTCTTTCTAGTTTGCACTTCGTAGTTTACATAATGGTTATATAACACAAGAGTTTTCTGAAGAAAGCTCCAATAAATAAATTATATATAAAGCTATAATAATTCTGAAGGAAGGATACTTCCTTAGATAACTCAATTCAAATAATACTGTCAAGAATATAAAATTGAATTTTTTTGACAAGCACGTTTATACACGTGAATTTTTCAGCTTCTTCTTCCGAAAATTCAGAAAAAAATTAAGTAATTGCGTTATAGTTAAATAGTGCTGCTAATAAAATACAGTTAATTTATTGAAATAAAGCTTTTGAATAAAGGTGAAGTAGGAAATACACTAATTAGAATACTATAAAGGCAGACAGGTTTCGATAAGTATAATTAACATGTTTCTTAAGTAGGAGAATGAAGTGATAGAAAATTTGCTCCGGTTCATTTATTATAGTAGAGCATAAATCTAAGAAAATTTTCATCCATTTCACTGTCGCACTGAAGACGGTAAGTGATACTTAAACCGGTTTGGGTTTATATTATTTTTTTCCTTCTTGGTGTTATCTATTGTCTAATATTTGGCACCACGCTACGATTTCTAATATATGAAAATACTAAGGCAGACAAAGATAAAATTGACATCAAACCAAGTTTTCCATATGCTACGCCTAAACGTTTTCCTTGTTGAACATAACCAAATATCGCAGTAAAATTACTAGAAAATATACATTCTCAGAAATAATCAGAGAAAATAAAATTTGAAAAGAGGAAGTTATTTATTAAACAACCTCATAAATAGTAAATAAATATACATAAACCTTGTTATCCCGAACTCGCTTATATTAAAATGTTGCTCGAAGCAAAGTGGTATTCTTGACCTTAGATACGAAAAAATATTCGGCAATATTTAAACATAGTCTCAACTCGATTTTTTTTAATATATAAAAGAACGCAACTGTAGTTTTAAATGCGATTTCATGGTAGCCTTAATCACCAAAAACTCGGGAAAACATAAATTCAGAATAACTTATTTTGAAGACGACAATAACCAAAAACAACTAATTTTAAGGGTTAGTATAATGAAATAGTAGCGTAATTGAAATTTCATGAGCAGAAGCCCAAGTCTGAATTCGGGGGCTAAAACACGTCGTTTATAAGAAAAAACTTTTTTTTATTAGACAATGATTTGTTAGAAGTTAGTTTACTCATTCTTCTTCATATTAAAGACCAAAAACTTGTCCAACATCTACGAACAAAATAAGCCATGTTTATTTTAACTGGAATCTTGCCATTTCATTTTCCTTTTTTTTTTAAATGAAGCATTAAAGCCTTGTGGCAAAGAAAACATCAAGACTTGATAAATATAGAAGTTTCGAAATAAATATTTCAAGCAAAGGGCTGTACTTTTTGTAGTTTGATTTAGAATTTTTTGGCCCGATCTTGATTCAATCAGAAAAGTTAAATGTATTTTTAAAGAAAGAAAAAAAAACGCCAAACGCAGATTATAAAACACTTTCCAAATTAACAGTTTTTGTGCCAAATCTGGCGATTTATCGTCGTCAGATTTTTGGTGGGCTTTTTAAAAACCTTATTTTGAGTGGAGTTCGACGGGAATTTAGGAAGGAGGTATCACCATTAATGTAATTTTGCGAAGTCCTGTAAAAAGAACTTAAATGACATTTGCAATCTTTTAAATTTAAAGTAAACTGCAGTTTAATAAAAGTAAGTCCAAGAGGGTGCAAGGTACAGTACACAGAAAGGACATATGTATCGATTACTACAAAATTAGTATAAGTACGGCAGTTAGAGCAAGTACAGACGGGAAAACCGAAATAAAACGCTTAACTTTGCTGAAAAGTGTTAAAAAGGTATTAAATTCAAGTGGTTGGGTGTTTTTTAAAAGGACTGAATTTGTGTTTTAAAAAAATATTTTCGATTTTGATTTTTCCAGCATCTAATTATGTTCTTCTAAAGTAAAGAAAGATATTTTCAGTTGCTTGATATTTCTTATGTCGTTTTTCTGGGTATACCACAAAATAAATAATATGGTAGAATCTGCGCAGAAGGATGCGCAGTCGATTTTCTCTCAAGTGATTTGAAATGCTCTACTCGTACAGTTGATGAATCCGTCGTCCGTCAGCTTGACAGGAAAAACTAACTGCGCAACAATGTAATCTGCAACAATACTTCTGAAACAATAGATTGTTCATGTTGTCATTTAATTAGTAGTAGCCTAGTAGTAGCGCGTTGGGGTATGTCCCACTGCTACTAGTCGGTTAACGGGCGGGTCGTGTTCGGGTGTTTCGCCCCTTGCCCCTTTGTCAATGCACAACGGGGCTATCTAGGAACATTGGAACTGAGTTCCGTTCTGTGAGCCGCAGCCTGTAACAGTGTGGCAGAACACTTAACGCCCGATCACAGAGGATTTTTTTTACCTTTAATTAATTAGTTAAAAATTTATGTCAAAAACCTAATACTTATTTTATTGTGATTAAAACAGTTTTATGTCGAAACTTACATTGCTGCATGCTTTTCTTTTTCCCCAGAAGAAGCAGTTTTATTGATCTTTTCTAATGGCCGATTCAGCGGCCTATTCTAAGCTTAACCACAACATGGGCCGGAGATGCTAGTCACTTCACAATCGGGTCGTCTAGTATCAAGGGCGTTGTTATCCCATATCAGTGGTCTCCTACGTTGAGCCAATTTCAGAAGAAAGACCTAGCTTTTGGATTAGCACTCCCAGAGGTATCGTTTGAACATTTTGCGTGCACCAGCTCTCTTTAGCATACACGGTCCACAACAGACTCATTTGAGAGTAATGTTCACCCTCTCAAACACAGACCAAGTTAATGCTGCTTCACTTTTGATGTTCTAATAGGAACCGAGTTAACACCAACTGAGATACTGCCGGATGTCAAAGAATATTACTTTATAAATCTCAATGGTATATATCAATTCTGTTGTGTCCAAAATACATTTACCCTCCAAAATATACTTTAAAAATGACTGATCGTAGGGGGCGGCCACACGGAGAGCTATGTCAGAAAACTTTTTTAGCTCTGTGGCGCCAGATGGGCTGTTTTATCGACTGTCATGTTGCTGGTAGTTAAATGAATCAATGACACCGGCTACACTTTTTCAGCGTTGGGCAGTCTATCCAATCGGTCTTCTATATTAATTCGAAAGTGCCTGCACCTCAAAGGCATAAACATTTCATTGCATTCAATAACATTTGAAGTGAATTTATCATTCCTTGTTTTTCGAAAATATATACCTAACATTTCAAAAGAATTTAAGGACAACAGCATCTCATTAAAATAAATTTTAAAAAAGAAAAAACTCCTTCAATCGAACTATCGATCTAACAAGTCCTAGTGCGGAAGGTCACTGCTGAAAACAATAGGACATCGGACTCCATAGCTGCCAGTCAATATTTCATGACACGTTTCACAGGACAAACAAAATAACTGGCGACCGAAACGTTATTAGATTTTCTTCGAATAACATAAGTCAATAAACAAACATTCCAAAAAACATCTGATTATTTTATTTGCACTGAAACAGAATCAAACAAATTTAGCATTTATAAAAATTAAAGGAAACTGTTCAGTTAGATAAAAACTAGTAATTCACAAGAGCCTTTTAAGTTAATGAGAAAGTTTGACGCAAAATACATTAATGTTAATATTAAGCTTTTTCACGCAAACATAAATTGTATTTTATCCTAGTTAAAAGCTATAGGTTGAAAATTTATAAGTCGATATCTTTTTTAAAGAAGTTCCGAATAATTTCCAAAAGATAACAATTTAAGGAAACTGATGACGACTGATAAACAAAATGAAAGACTAGAAGCAACGTTGTTTTAGTACAGAATAATCTAAAATAAAACTTTAATTACGTTAATTATGATCATCTGCTAGTTTTTCGTTTACGGAAAAAAAAGTTAAGGCTGATCAAATTAAGATAATAGATATCTCTTGAGAATTCACAAGCATTCAATTAAGCTTTAATTACATTTCATAAACGAAGCTTTATTTCTACAATAGTTTTTTCTTGGCCGTAACGTAAGATTTATTTTATCACCATTTCAAACATCTTGGAAGTTGTATAATTTAAACTGAATAGCATAACAATCAATATTTCATTCAAACAGGTAAAAAAAAACTAACAGACAAAAATTAATTTATATTATTCGATCAGTTTTGTATTGCATATTTACAGAAAACAATTTCTTGGATGTTTCGATAGATTTATTATTATTTGCAATTTTAATTAGTTAATCCGATTCAATAAAAATAGTAAAGTACCTATATTTTATTGGCATTGACTGCGAATACTGGTTCAGTTTTTCTAACCGTAAACACATTAAAAATCATTAATTCCTTCTTTACTAAAGACCTTTATAAAGATTATTGTAAACTTTATTATTAAAATAAAAGTTATAAATCAACGCAGTCTAAGATAATGCAAAATACATCTTCATCTTCGTTGTGTTTCATTTATCGTCAGACACAAATACAAAAAATAAATATCACAGCTGGTATTTAACATGAAGAATATAATTGTGGACTGAAAACTAAGAACTCTGTTTTCACAGAATTTATTGTTTGGTCATTCCCTAATACAATTTAAAGAACAACTGAAATTATTTTCTAAAAATTGCCGGTTTATAATTAGTTTGGGCTAAGGGTCACTTTGGATTTGAAAAATTAGAAAAATTATCCATGTAAGCAAATTGATATATTTTGAAGCAATGTCCATAATACAAAAAATTACTATCCAATTTAGTTCACGCAATTTAATTTTGGAAACATGAAAATATCAACAAATAAGAGGACATATTGAGTTTTTTTTTCCCTTGAAAAAATCCTAAATTTAGTCATATTTGTTATTTATATATTTAATTTTGTCAATATCTATACACTGTACTCTGATGTATAAAAATACTTTTCTCTTTAATAAATAAATGTTTTCAGTGCAAACTCAAAAATATAAGAACCACAAATTGATAACGGGAATTTAAATTATTCAAGATAACATCCATCAATGTATTGATCTCTAACTTAAACATGCATAAAACATCTAAAACTGTCCCTTGCCCTTTTGGTAAAAATTTGAAATAAATAAAATGTTAAAAAAGTTCAATTTACCGATGTTTACGCTGGCACAGCTATTAATCGGGAATTTTCGAGGTACAAAGTTTGGCAGGGAATCGAAAATAAAATGGAAAAGTATGCAAATGCTCAGAAATTTTGAATAGAAAGAAATAACATTACCGAAGCATATTTCATCAGACACATGAGCGTAAAAAATTTGCCTCCGAATAAAACTTTCCAGAACTGCGTTCCATATTCACTGCCGACAGAAAAATATTTTGCAATTTATTGGAAAAACTAGCATTTTGCTAAATTTTGTTTTACATCGATCAGAATAGATAACGCGTTAACATTCAAAATTACTCTCGTTGCTTTTTTTTTCTTTCTTTTAAAATACTATTTAAAGCTTTTTTTTTTTAGGAAACAGATATAAAGATTGAAAAATAAAAAATATACACGAATGTTCACTTTTGAGTTAGAACAAATATTAGTAACTGGATGTATAAAATAAAATTAATAACTTAGTATGAAACACAAAGAATAGCAAAGATAAAAATATCATTATATTAGATTTTTTTTCTCTTCCCACGCAAAGGTATAAATGGTTTTCGGGTGTAGTTTTAATACTTTAAACAAGGCATAAATAACTATATTCAAACATTATCTAGACTTTAAAACTACTAATGCTCACGAAATTAAGTTTTTTTATGAGTTTCATCTGAAAAAATTGCCACTACATGTCTAACACAGTTCCCAGGTTTGATACATGGACGGGCAAAGTTCACTCAGCTATCATCTATTGAGTGGGTCGATAAAATGAAGACCACGCTTGGTAGGGGAGTTAAAATATAGGCGACCTACAGCAGACTGATCATCTGGACAGGTCATAGGCTTTTGCACCCCATTGGTCCATGGTTGAAAAGTGTGTCTCGACATTGCAGGCAGGGTTGTTAAAAACCCAGTTTTTTTCAGAAACCCCCAACCCACTGGGTATTTTTCAGGGTTTCGGATTTTATCCTTTTTTTTTCCTTTGGGGGGGGGGGGGAGTTCATCAGAGGAAGTGATGGGGGTTTCCGAATATTTGAAAAAAAAATTGCTAATTACTAAATTAATACAACCAACTTAAAGTAACAAATTGATTATAAAAATCAATTAGAAATAAAAAAGGGTTAAACTAACTAATTACAACTATTAATCATACATGGAAAAACGTATAAATCAATAACAACCCCAATCATGGTTTGCTCTTATATAAATTGACTATTAGATCTGGAGATTATGACTTAACTATTAAGGTTATAGGACATCAATGATATTGATCTTATGAGTATAGAAATTTTGATTTAAATGCATTTGATTGTTATATAAAAAGAGATGAGGATAGAGTTTTTCAACTTTTAATTTTAACAGTGATATACTAGTGCTTAATTAGAACTTTTAAACTAATGATTTTTATGGTTAAAAAAGCCTTATTCATTTTAATTCAGATAGGCATAAAAATGTTCTCTAGAAAGTTTTTATTCCTATGTGAAGTCTTCCTAATTTTGTTTTTTCTCAGGTAGTGGTGGTGTGGGAGGGAAGGGGGGAGCTGTTTATAAACTTTAAAAGTGGTATACTGATATTAAGAGATGTATTATCTACGTAATTAAAGTTGAAATTTTGAAAAAACCCAGTTGGTTTTTTTTTTCAAGTGGGCTTTTACGAAAAAAACCCACCCGCATTTTTTTCGGGTTGGGTAAAATCATAACAACTCTGATTGCAGGCCTTGACCTATATGTGGGATATTGCGCCTCTAGTTTACTCTGGTTTGTTCATTGTTATTAAAATTGCTCGCTCTGCCTTCCAGACTTATTTGGTAAAAAACGCAGCATTTTAAGCTATTGTACACAGTGATACCTTGCGGTACGAGTGCATTGACGATTTTTGATCTGAGATCCGAATCGGAAATCGGTATATGAGCTATCTATAAGTAGAAGTGCAGCGAAATCTAAATAATGAAAACAGAAATGAAATTACAGAAAAATTCATTACCACATACCTATGTCAACATGTTTGGATTTCCTTTTTTTTTTGCAATGCACTTTTATCAAATATCCATTTATAAATATATGTAAAAAATTAAAAGTTTTTTTTTTTTTTTAGCCTGGTGTAGACTACATTTCAGTAATTTCAATGGAGGGAAATGGATTCAAGGTATGAGTATTTTGACTAACGAGTTTTAACCATACTTTTTAATTTAATTTATTATTATTATTGTTAGTAGTAGTAGTAGTAGTAGTAGTATTTATCATTTATTTTATTTTTGGAGGTCATTTAGCCACATCATTTTGCTGCTAGCAGCGAAAACTCTGGAATTAGGAAGTGTCACAGCACGACCACCGCGCATTAAAGGGTAATTAGTTAATTAATTAATTACTTTAATTTTGTGCATCTTTTTCTATAAATAAAGTTAATTGAGAATTTAATGCGCTATACGGAAATAATACTTATTCATAAAAAAGAATAGTAATGGTAATCCTGATTTTACGTAACTGAAAGTTTTCTTAAAGCTAAAAATATAATGAATTATGATAGTTTGCTGAAAATTCCATAGCTTTAGTAGAGATAGTTGCATGGAAAATAACGCTTCAACATTCTGTTTCCAGAAACTCAAGGAAACATGGATCCCAGCGGGACATTCAAATACCAATGCAGAGAAGCATCTTAGGTTCAGAAAACAAACGTTCCACGTAGTGCGTCTTTCCAACAATGGAAGTGAGAAAGTTGAACTTGGACAAGAAAGAGGGTTAAAACCCTATAACCCCCCCCACACACACACACACACACACACACACACTCACATACCCATCACAAGTAACTTATTCTGAAGAGAAAACATTTTTACATTAGTGTGTTCTTCCCAGCTCGTTTAAGAGGGTTGAGCTAGCAAAAGTAAATAAAATTCATTTTTCAGGAACAGGTTCACCAAAGCAATAACCCCCCCTTTTCCCCCCTCCCCAAATAGGTAAATCTTGATAAAAGGCGCACGTGCAGCGTCTGATGATGGACCTTATTACCAACTATCGGTATTTTTCGACAGGTGCGAACTGATACAAATGAATGATATCGGTCAAAACAAGAACGGATAAAGTCAGGCGCGTGCACATATGTTCGTGACTGATAATACAAGTTTATTAAAATTCAGCATTCAGAAAACATTGCACTCGTATAGCAATTTTAAAGCATTTCACAGAGAAACTCGCTGTATTCTACTGCATTTTAAAAGCTATAATTTGATGAATGCCTTGAAAAACAGAATGTTGATCAAGCAACAACACATAAATTAAATTTTCATTTTTAATTAGAACCTACACATAATTTCAGTTTTTTTTTTTTTTTTTGAACGTATAACAAATAACTTAATTTGCAAATAAAATAAGATTTAAAAGAAAATCCAAAAAGTTTTTATAATCAACGATATTCTTTCCCCCTCCCCCAAAACTCTCCAGAAAAACGGGGTGATAAAGAGGAAGTAGAATACGCGCCAGTAGCGTTACACTGTTTTGAAAGGACT
Organism: Cheiracanthium punctorium; assembly: GCA_038373885.1. Taxonomy (NCBI): domain Eukaryota; kingdom Metazoa; phylum Arthropoda; class Arachnida; order Araneae; family Cheiracanthiidae; genus Cheiracanthium; species Cheiracanthium punctorium. The sequence continues at coordinate 229,106 of JAWZYV010017120.1, read as the reverse complement.
GAGGTGCAATCACGTGCAACTAAAAAGTAAAAACGAAAAAGTTGTCTAGCAGTATATCATTAAAATATTGATGATAATTTTGGGAAAGTCATATTGAATTTAAGGTTTCTAAATAAACAGCCAGCCCTATTTTACAAAGGTCATTCAACCCTTTAACTGTAATGCTGCGTTTAATGAACGGACGTCACCAAATCATGTTATAATCTGAAAGAGAAATATTGAATGTACGCACCGAAAGGGAAATACTGAATGTTCAGAAACTGCCAGCGTACGACCACCAAGAAAAATTTCCGTTTTCCGAAGAACACTTTTAAAGTGGCAGTAAAGCGCATGCGCACAGTAAATCTTCAGTGATCTGTCAGGGATGGAACTAATATCATTTCGATTTCACATTTAGCATTCGAGAAAGCCCGCACATACACACTGGGAAAAAAAATTAAAGTTTAAAATACATATTTCCTAAAATATCTTCTCTTCCCTAAGGAAAATAATTTTAATAATAAACTCAAATATAATTAAACTTGTAAAGAAAGAAGATCGCGAATAGAATAATGCCTGTTAGAGATGAAAAAACATCTCCTCTCGTGTGACAAAAATAAATGAGATTGTCAAAGAACTTTAGGGAAAAATCAAGTATTAAAACGAACATTTATTATTTTCAATAATCAAAATTATACATAACTATTTATTAGATAACCACCCATCCGCACTCTGGCAGGTACACAATCATTTAATCACAACTAACTACTACAGGTTTAAAATTAAAACCTTCACAATTCCTCTACCACTCATTTTTATTCAGGAGCTGTCAAAAAAAGTCAGTCAGAAAATACGGAACACAGAAGAAATTCTATCAATCTTTTCCTTGCCTACGTGCCGGCGCAAATGTTTTGTACGTGATGTACCAAACTGTAATGACAGAAGACGGATTGAACTATTCTCTGGACTCACAGAAAAGAAAGCCAATTTTTTCTATCTACAGTTGATTAAAACTGTTTTGAAAGGAAACTGAAAATCTTACTGTATTATTACTGACTTTTAACGAAATAAAAATGGTTTTCTCCAAGCATTTTTAACTTCTCCCCGGAAGCGATATTTCATATTAGAAGCTACCAATAACATCGGCAAGTACTAAAGATATCTTTCAATTTAGAACAGACATCGAAATTTGACAGTGCTCCATTTAGAAAATACAGTAGGTGGAGTTCTCATATTTTTGTATTTTCTAGTTTAAGTTAATTTTCTGAGTAAAATTCTAGTTTTTAGGTTTTGTAGATATTTTTTATGTATGAGTGTATTCTCTCTATTTATATCGTAAGGAAATATGTTAAGCAGATATATCTTATTTTCTGGTTTACATTAATATTTACATTCAATGAAATTCTTATGAACACGATCTTAGTATTAGCTGCGTACCCGTTCTACGCACGGTAGGAAACGGATATTTTTCTTACTCCCGGGGTTGATCCAGGAATTTTTTCCTGGGTCCCATTTCTGTGAAAATGGCTTATTTTTGTGAATTTCAATACTTAATTTTGTGAAATTCAACACTTATTTTTGTGAATTTTCGTACCAATTTTTAATCAAAAAATCATTTTTGTTAAATTAATGGATAAAACAGATTGAAATGAGGGTAAAATGCCAATGAAGTGCCGTTTTAATCGATTGTAATTTTACGAAGGGGCCGCAAAACGGACCCAATTTCCATCTGCATCGACCCCCTGTACTCGTGTAATTTGAACTGATGGTGTGAAAATTAAAAATTGTAATATTATTTCACTCATGACGTCAACAATACAAACCAATTCGCTGATTTGAGTTCCAGTTAAGTGCCACTTGGTGAAGATCAGTTCTTTGACAATAGTGTAATTGGTAAACTCCCAGATGTTCTTTATGGAGATAAGATCATCCCCCATTCGCTCACTTAATATGCACACGACAGCGTAGTGTTGACACTTATCAAAAACAACAGTAATGTAATATAATATTGTGTATTGGAGCAAATCTACTCGAGAGCTACCTACCTAGGAGAGGTGCCTTGGACTGAGAAGTTCCAACGTGTATTCGTGTTACATCTGGAGAGACCCACCCAAAACTCCAGACCGTTAAATCAACAGCAGCGTGATAGGCCCGAACCCGGGACCTTCACTCTTCAGTCATCTAACATGTTCAGCGTCTTTATCCACTCAACCATGGTGGGTCAACAGCAATAATGACACCAGCAGGAAAAGGTAAGTAAAATTCTTTAGGAGAACAAACTTATATCCGCGAAAAATTCCTTTAAACTAGATAAAACAAGAAGTGTTCTTAATAATTTGGCCGCCTACTCTATATTGCATCATACCTAAATAAAAATTTAAGCAAAAGTTAGTAATTCCTAACATGTCATTTGACTCCGTAATCTGAATAATACCATTTATTTTTAGTAATAAAACTTTTTTTTTTCTTTTTTTTTTGTAATTATTCATGTACCAAACGAACTTGTTTGATTAAAACAAACTTTTTCCTTCCGATCACATATTTTTCACGCCTTATGAAAGACGATATTACATCACCACCATATTCCCCCTGTAACGGAAAACTTCTCAGAAAATTTCCTTACCTAACTGCAAAATAGTGCTGATTTATTATTCTTAAAACTAAATAAACATTAAAAAAAAAAAAAAGAAAGAAAGAAAGAAAAGATTATTCTGATTTTTCGGGAAAATATTTTTCTTGATTCGCTGCCAACATTTTCCATCTTTTCGCGTGACATTCATACCCAAGTCTCCAAAGGATTAAAAGAAAAAACTAAATAAGAAAGAAAGAATGGAAAGAGAAAAATTCATTCTTCAAAAGACATTCCATGTATTTCTTGAAGCGTGGATTTTTATAAGAAATATTTTCTTAAAATCCAGATTCGTTACTCTGCTCAAAAATGAACCTCTTTTTTTTACTCAGGACAAAAGAAAGATAAATCCGATGTTGTAGGGATGATAAATTATCTTTTAAGACGAAGATATTTTGCACAGTTTAGTCTCCGGGGACAGTGCATTAAATGAACTCCGTGTTTCATGATATTGATCATGTGTTAATATGCACGGTTGTAAATGCATGGCGAGTTAAAAGTGAATTAAGTCAAAAGAAAAAAAAAACCCCAAAGAAGATTAAAAATTTTTAGATACAGAATTGGAGCAAAAATATTAATAAAACCGACAAATCATTTGAATATCGTCGTAATCAAATGAATATCTGCTATGTGCACTTTTTAGAGATTTCGAGAATTATGACTTTAAACGACAATTTGGTTAGTAAACAAAAGAGTTATGTAACTAAGTATTATACGGTGAATTGTGATCGCTAAAGAAAAATATGCTATGTGAATCAGTCAGAATATTGTCAAATATAACTGCTTATAAAAACAGGTAATAATAAATAGACCTTCTTGCACATATGAGGTATCGGTCTGACAACGAAGATATGCATAATTTAATCTAAATTTACCGGCATTTCTTAGAATAAAAGTAAATTTTGTTGTAGGTCAGATTCGAGAAAAACTTTCCTTCACGGTTTAACGTTTAAGAGACCCGTTTGAAAATACAAACAGGTTACGTTTTGAACATTCACGTGTGATCTTTTTAAATTTCTAAACGTACTACACATGGAGAGTAATTAATAAAAAAAAACATTCTAAAATTTCTCCAGATTTTCACACATACTAATGAAATGCAATAATAAAAAAAGAGGATTGTATTCAATTTTCTCATAGACTTTATTATTTTACATTTCGAAGCTGCTCATTTACCTATTGCGTGAAATACAATTGTATCGCGGGGGGAATTTACAACTACAAACCATAAGTTTCATATGCGGGCAGATCAATATCTAGAAAGTTCTGCATCGGTTTTTGAAAGAATACAGTATCAATAAAGTGAAATGTCAGACATCTGTGTTATGTTTAAAAATTTTATAAACGCTTCAGATCACTGAAAGACGTGGGATTATTCAATTTTTGCTTTATTTTATTTTACTTTATTTTTTAGGAGGATGGTGGTCAGTTTTAAGTTTAAAAAATAACAAAACGATAGCAGTCATGAACGATTTAAAAAAAACTCTAAAACCAAATAATTGAGTAAAAAAACAAAAATTGGGCTAAGATGAATAAAACTAAAAGCATATGAAATCGGCAAAGTTAATGCGGAATCCGCCGTTTACATTTTGATAGTGCTTACCCAGTAGGTATTTATTTTTAAGAAATTATTTCCAACACTGGAATGCTACTCGCGAAAAGATATCTATCACATTTCTGAACGTTAAGAGAGAAATTTCTTCCAACTATTAACTAAATCTCTATTAAATTTAAATTAAAACTTTTCTCCCCGATTACTATTTTCCATAGTAATTGGGTGGGAAAAAAAGAGCAAAAATTAATTTTAGATAATTTTCATCAGCAGGGGCAAAATCAAAGCCACGTTACATCAGAGGCGAAAAAAAAGTTGCTAACGTTACAGGTCAGCAACAACGATCTAGTCATGAAATTTCAATTTGAATAGTGGAATAAGCGCGAAAACGTTTAACTATGAATCATCCTTTTAGCATTAAACAAATAGGAAACTAATTTACGAGTGAAAGTTATTTGAGACAAGGTACGTAAACGCGAATCTGCTTTAAAATAATTAAAGTGCGTTGATCATTGCAAAATGATGGTGTGAAAGATAATATTACTTACTCGGCAGAAGTTGTCTTATTTAAAAGTGTTATTTTTAAGATCTTAATTTAAGGAATGAATGTCTCTAAATTTGGTTCATTATACTGAGCAAGTTGAAATCGATAAATGTAAAGAAATTGCATTTTCAACTCAAAACGTCCGAAAACTTTTCGCATTCGAAAGATTTCGTTTCATTGGAAACATCCCTTCTTATATCAATGTTTCATGTGGGCAAAATCATTTTATAAGTGAAAAAAAGAACTGGGTAATCTAGAAAAACTATTTCAAACGAAGTGCAATTTTCCCTTCAAAGCCTGATAATAGTGATTTCAGTATGACGTAACTGTCACTTGCGACAGCTAATTTTGTCACTTAAATGAGTTATGTTTCTTACTCTTGAAAGTAAAGTGGAGCTGAAAATAGCGAAAAATCGCGTAAAAATTAGGGAACGGGTGGGTTTTCAGATTTTTAAAGTAGCGCAGATTTTTAAGGTAGCGTAGTTGTTTTCTATATTCTTATACATAATTATGAAAAATTTCAAGCGGATCGTGCAAACGGTTCAGATGCTATTGCGCTCTTTGTGCTTAACATTTTAATCTTTTTGGAGTAATGGTGGTAAAAGTTTTATCTTTTGGAGTGGTTACGCGGAATTGTTACAGAATCAGTGAGTCAGAAATCAGCGTAATTTTATAGTAGGATCATAGACGTAGAGTAGTTACATGTGCACATGAGACCTAAGCCCATCCAGTATATTTTTAGCATGTGATAAGCCACCCCAATAATTTATCATTCAATTTTAAAAATGTAATTTTAATTTCATGTAGATTAGGTTTTAATAAAAACCATTATCAAGTACCATTTAATAGTAGTTATAATGATTAAATATATGTGTTTTTATATATGTATATGTGTACGTATAATGTATGTGTTTGTGAGCTTGAATGCGCGCAATACGGGTATATTAGATTCGTTGATACATACTGGCTGGTAACCAGCCGAGGCCTAAGCCCCCTACCTCCCCCCTCCCAATATTTTCGAGAACTTAACGCCAATGTTTTCTATGAAACTTATTCGTAAATCAATGTACACCTTGCTTTCAAAACTCAAAATTGCTTCAATAAAAGAAGTAATGTTGATATTTATAAAGGAATATATGTTCATCTTTAAAAAATGAATTAAACACTTTCATTTAAGCTTTCGTAAAGTTATAATTAGAGTATCGCCAATTTGTCAGAATAACCGACATTTTCGCATGCTATACAACAATTCATAAAACGCGAAAATAGATGCGTTTTAATTATAAATTTAAAATACTACTACAGTCCATAAAACTCTTATTGGCATTCGAAGCATAAATATGATAGTTTACCTTTCCCATTAAAACTGCTGTTAAAAAAGGCTCCAGGTGTAGCCCCTTTAGTAAAAACTACCAGAATTTTGGCACTTTTGGCGATCGATATATACTTGTAATAGATAATCATTTTCCTGTAGAGTTGCCATTAAATACGAAGTGTTCCAAAAAGATAGTAACGCGCTTTAATTCTTTATTCATCAGGGTATCTACTAAATTTCTAAAAGTAAATTTCCTGACTTTTTCCAGACTTTTGGGAGCTCTCGGGGAGGGGGGAAAAAACAGGCCACCTACACAGTTTATTTTGGGAAATCTCTCAATAGAAACGCCACATTTTATAATTAATATTTTGCTATACAACATTTAAAATCAAATTTTAACTATAATGCAATTCATGCATTTAAGTTAGACAGAAATCAACTACTGAGATTAGATGTTAAGTAAGATATATCAGTAAAAGAGTATTACGCAAGAAATTGGTTGGTTCAGATTTAGCCATTACTACTCGCACTACTGGGATATTTGTGTTGTATCTGGCATCTATGTCTACTCTCATGTTCTAAATTTCGAACACAAATATTTATCATTTGACCTTCTACACTTCAAACCCAGGAAGAAATTGCATTGCTGATCATGGACAAACAGCCTTTGACCCTCCAGTCACAAGAAACCCCCCCCCCCTCACTGTGGAATATAGAACTGCAAGCAATACATATCCGACAAACATTCTGACCCATACTTTCATCCTAATCATAAAAAAAATTTACCCCCTCATCATCTTTTATTCTTTGAATCCTGATAATGAAAAGGGGAATAGGGATTTTTTTTTATGGAGGAAAATTTATTGTTTTTGGTGGATTTTCCTGATCTATTTTGCATTTTCCAGGATTGCTCTAGACTTTCCTGACCTGTTTCTTATCTTCCTGGCTTTTTCCAGACAGGTAGACTGTCTGTTCATTAGAGCTAAAAATTATGCAAATTGAAAAAAAAAAATGTTCAAAATAAGGTAGAGAAAAAAGACTACGTTAAGCTAAAATTCCGCACCCGCCCTTAATCTTCAAAAATTGACACTTTTTAATTTGTGTACGACCCCCGTAAAAAAATCCCAATTAGTAAAGTGTGACCCTATGCACTAATGAAGCAATGTACAAAATTTGAGAACTATATCCTAAAAAGTGTTAAATATCAGATAAATATATGCTGAGTTAAACCACTTCTCAATGGCTCTCGAAGGGGAAAAATGCAGTCGATGAGCCGGTTTCAGGGATCGTACAGAAATTACAAAAGAAACAAACCTTTTGCACTCTAGCAATAAGCATTTACATTCAAATTCATGTATATCTCCTGTACATCTTTCTTTAAAGATATCTCTGAGACGTTTTATGATGAAAGGCTCACATTACCTCATTAGTGTATGGGGCACATTTTGCTAGGATTTTTTTTACAGGGGTCGTATACAAATTTAAAAAGAGACACTTTTTGAAAATTAACGAAAGGAATTTTTCCTCTTAATGTAGCCTTATTTCCTGTCTTATTTTGAACATTTTTTTAAAATTTGAATGTGCACTTATCTTTAATGGATAATGAATTAAAGTGCGTTACCATCTTTTTGGGACGCCCTGTATAGTTTTGACTCATTAAATTAGCCATCAGAATCACACATCAGCAGTTACCAGCGTCATTCAAGATGGCGTGTTGTGAAATTATTATATATAGGGCTAAAACAGGAATTTTCAATCAGGCTCAAATTTTTTTCACCGCATTTTATTGTCAGTTACAATTACAATACATTAGTGTGTAAAACGGGAATTAGAAAGATGGTGAAAATTTGATTAACATTTTACCTAGACGTACACAGTGTGAGAGAAATAAAAGATGTTGGTAAAGAACAATACATTTATTTTTAAAGAATAACATTCTCCTAAAAATTAAAGTAACTACATGTAATAACAACAGAAGTTTGAGCTCTTTCTCTTCGTCTCTTTATTATTCTAAAAAGTCCCAATTTTAATTGCAATTTAATAAAGCGAATAAAAAAAACACGTCGAAAGTATTTAAAATTGTCCAAATTATATCTCATGACTTAAGTAATGTAAAAAGAAAAAAAAAGTTTTTAAATTAGTGAAATGAATTTTCATTTCACGTAAAATGAAACATAAGCAAATTTACGAATTTACAGGCAATTTTACTAGCTCATTCTTAATATGAAACTCTCAGTTTAAAAATATTACAAATTAAATATAAATTACAGTCCTGTTCAAAGAAAAATCTATTTTTATTCACTCTGACCCCATTTAAAACAATGCAAGTTTTCATTTGAAGCAAAAAGGGGTTAAAAATCGAAATTTGTTTTAATTATTTATTTCCTAGAGCTAATTATTTTCGTTTGGGGGAAATCTAGTTCAAAACTAAATGCAGATTTCTTAACTGAAACCCTGTTCTTCTTTTCATTACTGACACATTTACAGGATTTTCCATGAATCGAAGGCACTACTCATAGAAAGTTTGGAGGATAAAAATCCCTCAAACTGTTTTCGCCCTCATTAAAATTTCACAGTTGCATTTTCACGCTGTACACCAGAAATTAGTTCCACAGGATAACATGAAATAATTAAACATTTGTAAAGTGATACGCACAAAAGGTACTTATCAACCTGGACACGTGTTTCGGACGAAAAAGTTTGCTTTCTACAGCAGCAGTGCAGTACTGATGCAGTCGGACTGCCTTTACATGTATCCAGATTGATAAGTACCTTTTATGTGTGTGTGGTATTTTACAAAAATTTAATTATTTTTTCTTTTAAACACCAGTTTCTTTTGAGTGTTTCTTGTGACAGGATATGTTCTATAAACAACTTTGAGCAAAAGGTTGCAAATTATTAAATACTATGCAATAATATCCACTAAAAAAATGAATAAGTAAACTAAACATTCCAAGATAGAATATTCAGTTATAAAGGGATAAAAAGACACTATCATTAGGAGTAACTTAAAATAATAAATTTATAAGTCTTTTTTTAGTGAGAAGGGGGGTGGGGTATTTAACTATGCATGTAAGATATTAGCAACAAATTAATAAAACCTCTCCCCTCAACACAGACGTACGTAAGGGGGGGGGTAGGTGTCCTGGACACCCCTAACTCCTTAGTCTAAGTTAAAAAATGCTACTTTTGGCCGAATGCCCACCTTTTACATGAGTGTGTATAGTAAAAATATCTTTAAATTTCATTAAATTTCGAAATTTTGAAAATTTTGTATTTAAAAATACTATCAATTTGTAAACTTTATTAGTTAATGACTATGATTATTAAGATTTTTTTTTAATTGTAATGTAAGTGAAATTTTTTACAAAATATTTATAGTAAAATTTACTCACAGTAAAATTTCTAATTTATCAAGAAAGTTTCTTTCACTATTCACGATGAATGTGGAATTTACCATAATCTTCCCCCTCCGTTATTTTTTTTTTTTAATACTTGTATAGGATCTTGGTAAATCAAATCTTTTAAACGCACAAAATACTCTTCGAGAGATCAATAGGTTTGAAAAACTTGTATTTATATATATATATATATATATATATATATATATATTTTGTATCCAGAAATTATACTGAATAAAAGTAGTGCCATAAAATAATGATTAACAGGACTCTTGAAAATACACTTTAATGCGACTGTTTTGACGCCCTATATGGCTGTTTTCTGGAAACTAAAGTGGATCAAATCGGTAAAGTGCAATATTGTGTGCAAAAGGAATTAAAGGTCATGTATTTATAATAGGATCCTACAGATCACAGGCAGAAAACTGGGCAGTTTCACAACAGGGTCAACTTTGTAATTAGAAACGTCTGAGGCAACCAGATAAATATGATTGAAAAAGTACACCAAAAGTTACTTAATCATCAAAACAAAGCCAATCATTATGATATATGAGTTTGACTAGAAGACTTCTTTTATTAGACTACTAGAAAATAAAGCCCGTTGTGGAGGCAATTACAACGGGCGCTATAAAAAACATTTGACGAAAATATGTTCCAAATACAACATCAGTTCTCGCTGTAAAATACAGTCAATTCCGGTTATAGTGAACCTCTGGGGACAATCAAATTTCATCCACTATATCTGAAGTTCACTAAACCGAAGTGTCCCCATGGTGACCTGAGATACTATGCGTGAATTGGGACTAATGGTTTGTATTCATTATAGCCAAAGGTTCACTACATCCGGAGTTAACTGTTTAACAAACTGAATTCACGGCTTAGGCACGATTTTTAATTAAAAATTGTTAAAAATTCGACTGTTCAAATGTAATGTAAAAGAAAGGCAGAACCTACTTTTCGGTATATACTTAAAATCTTGTATTTCATTAAGTACTAGCTATACCGGGTCACGCATTGCTGTGTCTTAATCTGGTTAGGGGGGGGGGGGAGAAATCTCTCAATTCCAAGCCAACTGTTCAATGAAAAGTAAGATAAATGAAAAAGAGTTCGTTAAAGTGGAATCGACCGGATCCAGCTCCCACAGACTTTGTGGTGATAGTAACGCCAGAAAAAAAAAGGATGTTTTTACCTGTCACAAGTGTCACATCTATACAGGGTAGATATATAAAAACATCCGCGTATTGAAAAGCAACGATCATTTATATTTTTATTCATACGGATTACCTATTAAATCTATGAAGTATACTTTTTAAGGCGTTCTAACGCGCAAAGTTCTCCGACCAAGGCAACCCCCATCTTTGGCAGATAGCCTTTGCGTAGCTTTCCCACAACAGAACACAACACGAAATAGAACACTTTGCTTCTCAGTTTTGCTAAGAAGGGGGGAGGGAGGGGGGTACAATATAAGTGAAAGTTACCAACTAGAATAGAATAAATGCCGTTTTACGGTAGTTTTCTCATCTTTGAAAGTAAGCGTTTTAGATACAGTTCAGATCTTCCGCGTGAGGAATTAACGTCTTCCGTTGACCTGGAAGCAAGACGATGCATGGATAATGCGGTTTTTGTTCATCGCAACTTTGTATTCAAATGTTTCTGAAAGACACGTTTTTAACATTGCGCGCTCACAGTTTTTGCGAAAAGAATAAGGGTTTCGGCGGCATCAGCATTTGCACATTTGCGAAACCTTTTCGCAACGCGTGCCCTAAGCTGGAGGGGACAACAGTAAATTGGCTTTAAGCTTGATTAGGCCTCGCAAAGGTGGAAACGTTAATTAACAGCAAAATGTTAGGTTGCATTCCAAATCTCGACATGGCAATAGCTTTCGTTTGGTCAGTCATTGAATTTCTACTTGATTTACTTTACTACTTCATTGTTAAAATGAATAGTTTACTTGGTTAATTAAGCCGTTTCCAATTTTGACTATATGCACAGTTTTTTTTTTATTTTTTTTTTATCATTTATCTTTTTTTCCCTGGTAAATAGTTAAAATTATTTGTTTTTGAAACTGGCTTTAAGAGAAAGTCTTAAATATTATGTTCTACTTTTAAGAGTATATTATATTAAAATCAACGTTCAAATCATTATTCAATTGTTACAGTAATTATTCTATTTTAAATGAATAAAAATCTTTTTTTTTTTTTTTTTTTTACTTAAAGACACTCTGTGTAAAACTGAATTATTACAATCAATTATGTGCTATTTTGCAATTGCTTCAAATGTTCTTTTATTTTCCGTCAATAAAGAAAATTTTATATTATTTCCATCTTCCAAATTTCATAATTTGGGTGGAGGGGGGGGGGAGGGGAATAGTACTACTAACAATTTCGAAAAGGAAATTGGTATGTTCAATATAATCTTTCAATTTTAAATTTATATTAGCATGAAAATGTTTATACTATTCAATAACCGTTTTTTTTTTTTTTATAGTTAATCGCAAATGTCAAAATATCCGATAGTTTAAAAAATAAAATACTTTACCAACACCAACAATGATAAAACCTAAAAATTATTTTCAAATTCAAATATGAATAAATTTTAATTTCAAATATGAAAAGCTACCACTTGTAATGGGCAAAAACTATTTACTATTAAAAAAATAAAAAATAATAAAATGAAGTTCAGATTTAAATTTAAATTTCTTTACTAGAAATACAACGCGTATGAATTTTACGCTTTACTTATATTAAATACTCGCAAACACATGAACCTTAGAAACACAAATTTCAGAAATACAAAAGTTTCCAGAATTCCAGGATGTACTGGGACCTAAAGTATTCACACTTATTTAAAGTTGGTGTGACTAGGTGAAATTGGAGGTTTAGAAATAATATCAAAAGTTTTTTAATATTCTTTTATAACCTTTTTAAATCATTTGAATTAAAATGAATAAGGATTTTTTACCCATAGTACTTTAACTTCATTGTTAAAATTATTACTAATAATCAATTTATCTATGAGCAAACCAAGATCTTTTATTAATGATATTGATTTATATATTTTTAATGTATAATTGATACTTGGATTAAATTATTATCAATTTAACAATTTTTTCATCTATACTTGATTTTTGCAATCAGTGAATTGCTTTAATTGTATTTAGTAATCAGCAATTTTTTTTTAAATATACTGAAGCCCCATAATTTCTCACGAAAAAAGACCGCGATGAAACCTAAAAAAACCCCCCAAAAACGTGATAAAACCCGAAAAAAAACCTGAAAAAACACAGTGGGTTGGGTTTTTTCGGAAAAAACCTGGGTTTTTAACAACCCTGCTGGAAAGGAGGAGCTTTAAGCGGAGGACTTTTTTTAAATTGCTTTAACGTATTCACGTTACATCTGGAAAAAACCGTCCCAAACTTCAGACCGTTAAATCGACAGCCACGTGGTAGTCCAGACTTCAGCTCACGTACCGTATTTAATATCTTATCCACTCGTCCATGGATGGGCCTCTTTGTTGCATGTAAACGCAAACTATCGAAGGAGAAATCCATGTTGAATTAATTGTACAGTGGCTGGTAGGTACAGTCTGAGAACGATTGATAATTCCTATTAAAAGCATAGTTCAGGCTTAAATGAATAAATCAATGCTTTGTTTAAAAATGCATCGTTTACAGATGTAAACCCTGGTTTAAATGTCACACATTTTGGACACGTGTAGGGTTTTAAACTATTGAAAATGTAAGATTGTAATAAAAATTAATAGAAAGTGAAGAGTGATGATATTAATATCAAAAGTATAATAAAGATTTTTTTTCTTTTTCTTTTCTTCTGGTACGTTAGTATGCTGGTGTAACACAGAGAAGAACAGAATTTTTTAAGAAAAATTATACTCTACAAAATTCTCTAAAATTTGCAGAAAGAAAAAAAAATCTGAATTTATACAGTACTGAAAAGCGGCCCATTCCATGGCAATCCGTAATCATTATAAGGACACAAGAGCTGCAATAATTTTCTTTTTATTACCGGCATGCCATCTGTAACAATGACGCTAAACAATCTTATGCAAAACATCCCCAGTGTTTCTGGATACACGCTTGGATGAGTCCTTGCAAGAGTTAAACTTCCGAATAAAGGACGCGTTACCTTGAAAACTTCTTCCTAGTGCCGAATTCGGGGCTCCTTCAGTTTTCAGTCAAAAGGAAGAAATTTCTCTCTGTTCTGCCGTTTGCAAAGCTTCATTCTACAGGGGGTCGATCCAGGAATTGCTTCCAGGGTCCGTTTAGGTGAAAACTGTTTATTTTTGTGGATTTTGAAACCAATTTTTGTAAAAGTCACTTTTTTCCCCTTAAAATAATTTACAAAACAAGTTAAAATATACGTTAAAAGGCCAATGAAGGGTTGTTTAAATCGACTGTATTTTTGTGAAGGGGCTGTAAAACGGACCCAAATTTTGTCTCCATCGATCCCTGTCTAATATTAAGTTGAAATAATTCCTTTTTTATTTTAGCAACAATTTGTTTATGAAGGAGTCTCACTGACAAAAGATCAGACCCTTTCGTTTACGAAATCGAGGGAAATATTTAGCTGCTACTCGGTAAATGCAGAGGTCAACTGCACAATTAAGTGTGGAATGAGAAGATTAATTTGTCAAAGAAAATAAAGATAATCATAAAACAGATTTTCAAATTTATTTTGACAACTGCCCACTTTGAGATTAAAATAAATCCAAGACCGTTAGATCGACAGCCGTGCGGCAGGCCCGAACCCGAGACCGTCATACTTCGGCCATCTACCATGTTCAACGGCTTATTCACTCCCTCGTGGTGGTGTCATTACATGGATAAGATAGACAGCATCAGGCCCATATCCAGGGTTGTTAAAAATCCGTCTTTTTCTTTCCAGAAAAAAAATTAACCAAGTGGGGTTTTTTTCATGGTTTTATCAGTTGTTTTTATTTTTTTTTAAGGTAAGAGATGGTGGTTCGGAATGTTTGAAAAAATTTTGCTAATGACTAAATATAACTTAAAGCAACTAACTGATTATCAATATCACTTACAGATGAAAAATAGTTAATAATAATAATCAACTACAATTATATATATATGTGTGTGTGAATTATACATGAAAAAATGCATGTAAGTCAGTAATAATCCAATCATGGTTTGCTTTTAGATAAATTAATTATTTGTAATGATTTAACAATGAAATTAAAGTACTATACTACTGCTGAATTAGAACTTATAAACTCATATTTTGTCATGGTTGAAAAATCCTTATTCAAAATTTTCTCTTGAAAAACTAATTGGGATTTTTTTTTTCTTGTGCGGTTTAAAAAACGTCACAAATGTTGTACTGATATTAAGAGGTGTATTAGCTATGTAATAAAGTTGATATTTCAAAATTGAAATTTTGAAAAAAAAAAAAAAAAAAAAAAAAAAAACAATTGGGCTTTTTCTTGGGTGTTTTCAACCGGGTTTTTTCGGGTTAAGCAAAATCCTAACGACCCTGACCATATCCTGTTTCTGATATCAAAGAATGTTTTCCAATGCGAGGAAATGAAGATCATATTTATATCACATTTAATGGTATTTTTACTAACATGAAAAGAAGACTCATCTCACGTGAAAGATGAATCTGAAACATTTTAACGACTTTATTAATAGGCTAGAATTCTCTTAAGGAAACAGCTTTGCGTGGAAACATTCGAACTGTGTTTGATTTTAATTTTAAATACTGTGGCAGGGCAATTACGTCAGATTTTTATAGATAGAATCTCTGTCTGCCATCGCAACAATCGATTGCCTCTCTTAATTTTCTTCGAGGCTTCTACTTGGGCCCCTGAAAGCCCACAAGGGGTCATTATCACCCACTTTAAAAATACTGGCATATCTCGCGATTTTTTTCGATGGTGTCATCAGGATCAAAGTGTTCACGATATTACTGAGATTTTTCGAAGTTGCATTTTCCAAAAATACAGAAAGTGTTCAAGGGAAAAAAATGCTTCAAATGTGACCCTTGTAACTGTGTGAGGAGTTAAACATTTTTGATAAATTCAAAAAATTGGCGCCAAATTAATAGTTAATTTGGTTAAATTTACAAATTATTTTGTTGAGTCAGACAAAATTTTGCTGTGTCCATAAACTATCTTGTTGTATTAATGAAAAGTATTAAGGTAAATAAATAATTAGCTCAACAAAACTTTTTCTTTCATAATGTGCATTATTTTTTAACATCGTAATATTTTTAATAGAAATTTATTTTCTATAGACAATATTTCTAATCAAAGTTAAAATGACTCCCCCCCCCAAAAAAAAAATTACATTTAATATTTTAGTTTGTAAAAATTAAGTAGGTTTAAGAGCCCGAATAATCCACTTAAACTGAATTCTATGTCTGAAACAATTTCTTTTTTGGACGTAAAAATCCCATGCGTTTAGCTTCGATTAACAAAGATCAGCAAAAGCCATTCTCAATCAACGTAAAATTACAGACATGCTCTACAGAGGGTGTTTACACATTTTTAGAACGATGTCGGGGCCGTTTAATTAATGTTTAAAATGTAAAGACTATTTTCTTTTAAGTTCGATCTGATAGCCTTTTTTCTGGACTATAAGTCTGCATCGTGATTTCCATGATAGAAGAGCTTTTCGTAAAATTTCCAGGGGTGTTGTTTTCCATTACTCTTCCACTACTTTCCAGAGTACATCTATCGTGGTGGGTGTGCATTTAGAAGGAGCTCTTTTTAACAGACCAAAGGCACAATAGGCCATAGGTGAAACGTCAGGGGACTTCACAGGAATATCTTGAAAATGTATATATGCAATACCTGTATCACTCTTCATTTTTTCAAGGAATGCAATGGTAGTTTTCGAAGTTTGCGTTGAGCCACATGTCTCGGAAAAAGCTAGTGAACATTATGTTTTTTAGCTTTTTTAAGTTGTAAATTTTGGTTTAATATTTTATTTATTGCTGCTACAGACAGTATCTAAAGACTTTGCAATTGATCTCTGTGTTGGCGGATTTCCTCTTGTTACCAGCGATTTCACTTTAGAAACATTTGAAACAGTACGTGCCTTTTACGGATATTCGTTTGGAATCTTCTTTCCACGTAGAAATAATGATTGACGGTTTTTACCTTGCCGATTAATACTGTTGCTTATTTTGCACTTAGAAATTTTAATACCATGCATTTCACAACGTTTTTGAATTATGGAATAAGAATATTTTTCTTCGGAAACCGCAAAAACATATCCTTCAATCCACAGCTTGTTTACATATGACATTTTTAAAGAAGAATAAATTTAAAAGTAGCAGACGATATTTCTCATTTGAAATAATAAGCTGCTGCCAAAAATTTTTATTCTGAAACATTTACTTTTCAACAATTCTTTATCGAAATCGTTCTAAAAATGTGTAAACAGCCTCTGTAATTTACCTGCGTTTGCTTTTCTAATTTTAAGAATTTTATAGCATATGTTTGATAACTGTATGCAATTTATTTAATAACTTGTCTGTTTGATACCTACATGCAATTTATTTATTAACTGTGTGCAGCAGGTCTCAAAATAATATTTTAAAACTGGCAGCAAAAACTATTCCGCTCACCACAAAATCTTAAAATAAGGATTAATTGCAGTTACAGATTTTTCGCTTAACTTAAAATAATAATAATACAATGAATTAATAAATACAATGGAAACAACAAAATCAATAAGCTTCACTTTTTTGTAAGCATTCTTCAATTTTATTTGCAGCCTTGAAATACATACGAAGTAGGAAAAAAACATTTAAGTAATTAATTTTTAAGTAGCTAAACTTGCCGATAAATTGTTGAAAAATTGCGGCTATTTGGTCTAAGCTCACGGCATTTGCGGAGGTTGCCGCGATTTATTTCGAGATTTGTTGTGTAGAATGTTTAATAATTGTGAGGAGTATACATAACATTAATTGAATACAATGTACATTTTTAATAATTCGGGAAAGGCGAGCTGGCGCACTAAAGGCGTATTTAACTCACTTTTTTTTTTCAAAATGAACCCGTTTTCTTTCAAATCACCTATTTCTGGGAAACCACTTTTATACGAACCTAGTCATACTGGGGAACCCACTTAAAGTTATAAATGTTATTGAAAACGAACCCATAATTTTTAACAAAGTACCTCAAATATTTAACCTTAGTTCCTGGGAGACGCAAGTTTAAGAAGCAAGTGCAACGCTTAATAATTGAGTGCACTGTATTTAAATTAACAGACGTTAAAAATTTGTGTTGAGAGACATTTAAATAACAGCGTGGGCTTCGAAATGGAACCAAAAGTTTAGAATTACTTTTTTTTTTTTAAATATCAGATTCATTTTGAAGGTCACGTAAAAAAAATGTTTAAAAAAAACATACATTTCATTTTAATGTTTCGAAAATAAAGATATCATTCAAACATACACACACAGACACACACAAAAAAAAAAAGTCAACGAAAAGAAAGATCTACAGCATTCACTATGTTCATCGAGATAAAACGATCTGGCTGGGAGCCATGTATTCAAATGGTCATAGGAACGTGAAATTTTCTGCTTTCTAAGCTCAAACTCGCCAAAAAGGACAATTAAATTTGCAGGACAAAGTAAATCGGACGATCGTAGGGCATTCATCGGTAAAAATTGGAACAAAACTTCAGTAATTCACGCAGATCGTCGATAGTTACTACCAAGATAGTATATTTCATTAGATTCACCAGAGCCCTTCAATTTGGATGACAGATAAAATAATTTTTCTTGTAGACATGTTTTGTAAAGAAAATTTTTGTGCGATCAGAAACACTCATTTTCATGCATGAACACAAAAATATGCTGTCACAGCGAGCGTGCTGATTACTCATACTTTACGAAGAAGCTCGATTGACTGAAGATCTGTCGTCATCACTAAGCCTATACAAAACTGAAGTCCTGGACCTGATTTACGGCCAGACATTTGGGGCACAGCCCTGGGCCCCTGATTTCTTGGTAAATTAATACAACTTTTGTGTAACTGTTAAATTATTTCTCCCTTTTCAGCTTACCATACACCATAACTGACATTGCATATTTTTAAAATAGAAAATATTTTATTAAAGTGCATTACAAAAATAAGAAAAAATTTAAAACTATTATAATATCACTACCCTTTGAACATCAAAATCAAGTACAGGTACTTTTTTTAAAAAGCTGAATTGAACACGGAAATTAAACAAAAGAAGTTTCGTTGAAATACTCATTACATTATTCAAAAAGAAAATATGCAATAAAGCAAAATAGTTTGAGGCTCAATTTCCTGCACATAACGGAATTAAAAACAAAAAATGACTGTTAAGTAAACAGCTTGTTAAAAATCCTATGCAATGATTTATTTAATGTACACGTTAATGGTGCATTTTTTTTATGAAAATCAAAGGAAAAAATAGGATATTCTTTCTTTTGATTATATAGAATTAAAGAAAACAAGAGATTGTTGGAAGAGTCTTGCATAATCTGTCAATAACAGTAGACACAAAATGCTTTCGTAGCTGCATTAGTTTATAAGGCTCTTTTTAAAGTCTTTTCTTGGGAGTTTTAAAACCTCTGAAATCAGTGAAGCATTTCATATAAGCTTGTGGACTTGTTACATCACTTTCGTAATGAAATTGTTGTTGTGTGCATCCAGACACTGATTTTGCCAATAAGAAAAGGTCTGTGCGCATTTGAGGGAGGGATTTCCTCAGTAAAGTGTTCTTTGCTTTGTTGTATTTGTGATTTCGAACAAAGAAAATTTGTGAGGAAGAATCACAATTTTACCAAAAATTTTGAGGGTGTAAGGTAATGCTTTTCCACGTTTTCTGAATTAGATTTCGATGATTAATGTGTAAAGTTTTTCCACCCCTTCTAAATTCTGATTTTTTATTGTCATACTTAAAAACCAACAGACATTTCAAAGTAATAATTTGTATTTAACTGTTTTACTGCTCGCACAAAGTATAATCATTAATACATACTTGTGCGTCAATTTTGTTTTGCGTGTGTGTGTGGTGGGGGGGGGCGTAGTTGTAAACGAAGTACTAATAGAAAAAAAAATTGCTGATTCAGATTAATTTAAAAAAAAAAAAACAGAAATATTGAGCCGTATTGGGACAAATTGAAATTCGAATTAAAGAACTCTGAAGCAATGTTTTACAGTATGCATTTAACCCTTCAAACGGTTGTGAAGCAAAATACCGTCCACTTCATCACTTCCAGTTTTCACTGCAATCCATCTATAAATTAAATTATTTATATTACCTAGGTTGTAATAAAAAATATTCTGATATTAACCCTTATAAGTAATTTAGGAGCTTATAAATCCAAATCTTCCAAACAAAATTGTAATTTATTTTTTCATATATAATTTTAAAACTGCTTAAAAATTTTACCGTGAAAACAGCTCAACATTATTTTCCATTTCCAAAACGCTCAGAGTTTTAAATAAGGTGAAACATTCAGAATATTAAAATAGTATAATTCAGTTTTTTATGTGATTACCATTTGCAAAATATGAAATTCGTGCATTCAATTATAAGCCCGTAATTCCTTAAATTATATTACAGTATCATTTTCTAGAGTTCTTGTCAAAATGTTTCTTCTCTCGCCATAAATGTCATCGTGATAATGTTAAAGATTGTAAGATATTTTTGACCATGATGAAAATTTCCTTATGCCTTTCTCCCTTCTTTCGATATAGTTCCTGTCAAGCTAGCAAGTACATTTTATAAGGTGTATAATTATAGTGTTAAGCAGATTAGCCTAGGCAGGAATGTTAATAACAAATAATATTACATCATTCACATCTCAAACCGACTGTTTTGTGAATTTTATAATATGAAAATGATTAAACAATGTAACAAACAAAAAATGTAACAACAGAAACAATGAGAGATACATTTAGTTGTCTAGCCTTTTCATGTTGCTCATTTCCTAGTCTTATATAACATGAAGCTTAAGCTTAACTTTTCCTAGGCGTAGCTAAAACTTTTTCTGGAGATTTAGCCATCTAGAACGTCGGGTTACACCCAGTGGTGGATCAAAAAGCCAGCAAAAGAAGAGGTTAACCTTTCTGAAAGAGCTGAATTGCATTTTTTTAAAGTGTAATTTGAAATATTTACTGTGTAGCTAGCCTAGCATATATAAGAGGAGAGATTGTAGCCTCCCTTCCTCAGTTTTTGAATTTTCTCGGTTTGGACCTACATTAAACCTGTCTCAAGCTCTTTATACGTAAGTATATAATAATGCCCAGAGAAAAATCTCTACAAAAATTGTTGTTGTTTTTTAAGCCATAGTGTGCTATTAATTTCAGACAACTAAAATTTGCCGTCAGTTTTCATCTTCACTTTTCAAATTTTTAAAATAGTTTCATTTTTTGAATTCTGTAAAAGAGACATAGGGTCTACATACGGATTATGGCATGCTTTTCAACAAAAGGAAGAGTTTTAAAAAAAAATACGGCCCACGCATGAATTACGAGGAATTTTCTAACATAATGAAGCAAAGAAGAAATAGGACCCAGCATGGATTATGATGCGCCTTCAAGCATAATATCACAAGCAAGGCAAATAAGACAGGCACGTGTACATACATGATACAATATCCAAAGTTATAAAGCAAGAAAGGCCGACACATGGAGATTATGATATTTTTAATGTAGCGTTTTGGAGCCGATTTAAATATGAAAGTGTTATAGAATGTTTTTAAAATAAATAACACAATGAGCAAATGACACAATGCTACTTGATCCCCAAGCCTTCACCTCCCTTTAGAATATAACATTTGTTAAGATGAAAGTCATCACATCAGTTTAAATATCAAGATATTTTAACTAGCTTGCATACAATTATAAATTTCCGTTAAATTAAATAAATTGTTTTTTAGTATACATTGCATCCACAAATCAATTAATTTCTTGATGGAAGTTTTAAGAAAAGGAGTCAGTTTTATTAAAACAGGAAATATGTTTTATATTAACTTTGCCCTTAAAATATCTAATTTATTTTCTGATTTGCAGAAATTTTGAATGCATAGAAAGTTAATACTTAAAAAGACTTAAGTTTATATATCTACATAAATAAAATTTTCTATCATAATGTAGTTTATCAAATTGTGTAAAATTCAGAAGTTTAGCACAAATATTTTATTTTATAGAAGAATAATTTTGACTGAAGGAATGGATCACTTTATACATTTAATATTCCGATATTTAAAAAATGTGATTATTGCTTAAACTTATTGAAAACAGTGCTCAAATGTAGAATGGCAAATTTTTATTTTAATGAATCGCAAAATTTACAATTGACTTGACAAAAGTGCTTTGAAGAGTCGTGTTTGTAGGTCTGTACTTGGTCCAACTTCTAACAAATTTCGTACATTAATAACTATGGAAAATAATATATTTTTTTAATGGCCCAGAATTTGTAATAATTGAGAGGTACACTTTTAAATTTAAAAAAAAAAAAACGTGAATTGTAGTTGTTTTGCCTCCTTTGTATGCTGACAGTCATTATATTTTTTGCAGATTTTTATAAAAGTGGAGATTTTTACAGAAGCAGAATCGCTCGGAGAAATTTAAAATTTATCCCTAAACGAATTTTAAAGGTGAAATAAACTACTAAATAACTTGTACTTTGTACCACCTAGGAAAATACTTAGGACCGGCACTGGAGTTCAGTCACGTTACCAGAAAAAAAATTCCGGGAGGGCCCAAAAGGGGGGGGGAGATTTGTATCAAAAAGGCGTGATTATAGTTATCCAATTAACAAACATTCACATTTTGGGAGGGAGCCCAGGCCCCCATAGCACATCCCCTGGCTACGTCCCTGCTGGAGTCTGTTGTTCAACTCTAAAGCGCTCTTTTTATTCCTATATGAAGGACCATACGATAATTTAATAAAAAGGTATTAACTTTATCAGAATATCATTTGCACAAAGCAGAAAAGTTCGTGAAACTTTTTGTATTCACTGAATTTGTTTAGGTTTTATTCTTTCCCTATTTACTGAAGAGTCGTTTTAAGTTACTTCATAAAATTCCCGCAGTTGCAAGTACACAATGGTGGATATTCTTGTGCAGTACCCTATGTTTCTTCCTTAACGCTGATCTTTAAAACATATCATACTGAGCATTCCAAAGACCAATGCAGGGAAACAACGATGAACGATTCAAAAGAAACTCTCCGGTAGAGGCTTTGCATACATAAGAGCGAACAGGTTGAACTTTGGTTGGACAGAGGAAGGGGGATCGTGCCCTTTAGCCCGCATTGGGTACGTCATTAGGATCTGGTGGACGAAAGCTTAATGAACACATTTGGAAAGCCAATTAAAATTTCGGCACTACGCATGTATACTGAGAATTTGAAAAATATCCGGAACAACTGTAAACGGTGATCAGGCTAAGCGAGAAGGGGGGCAGCCGGCCCGTCGAACTAGAGGGGGCCAGTGAATTTTTCAAAATGCACTACAAATTTCCTTTCTACATCTTTACTTTTAAAAAATTACTTTAAAAAATCACAGCCCAACGCAGTGCCAGTCCTAGCTATTTTTCTAAGTGGTGCAAAATACAAAAATGCCCCCCCCTCCCTCACACATGCAGCTAGAAAAATCAATTAAATCCTCTGAATTTATTGAACATACTAACAGAATATAAACTGAACGATCTATTTCTAAATGTTTGCATTGCCCTTAGGGTATTTTTTAACCATTCCAGCAACGGTAGCTTCTGCTGAATGATCATTCAGCAAATTGAAACTCATAAAAAATTTCTTAAGATCAACCATGTCTCAAGAACGCCTTGTAGACTTAGCAAGACTAAGCATCGAATCTGACATTGCCAGAACTATTAACTTTGATGATGTTATACGAAATTTTGCAAGTAAAAAGGTACGAAAAGCCATTATTAAAATTAAATAATAAATATGCTAATTCTACCATTTATATATATATTTTCAGGGGTGAAGCCAGGGGGGGTTAGGGGGGTCATAACCCCCCCCCATGAGGAATTTTTTGCCATACAAATTGTATATTCTTCACTACATTATCACACACACGTATACATATATATGAGTATTAGTAGTCGTAACCCCCCCCATGAAAAATTTCTGGCTACGCCCCTGATTTTTAACCTTCAGGCATGAATAAAAAATCGCTAAATATGAAGATTTCTTTATTCATTCTTTTCTTTTAGCATTCTATATAAAAATCACTAAAAGAAAAATAATTAATTTTCGAAACAGTGTGTTTAACTGTAGCAAAATATGAACTGATGCATTTACAGATAAATAACACACTGTTGGTGATGGTGATTTACACCTTCTTCACACACCTTGTTAATAACCACTTTCTTCACACACCTTGTTAATAATCGCTTTACAAAAGATGTTGAAGTGTCGGTGAAATTTCCAAATTACGCTTTGCTAATATGTAACAATTTTTTTTAAAACTGAACTAAATCGATAATTGTAAATTGCATTTCATTTTTAATGATTCAATATTCGGATAACGAAATCATCTGTAATAAAGTTTACTAATCTAACTAATATTTAAACAATTTTTTATGAAGTGATTATTAATAATATAATTTCCTCTGCTACTTCTTTCAATTGTGCCAGTGGCAAATATTTTTGCTGAGGCTTAGCCACTGGCACCTGGGCCTCTCCTGAAATTTATCTTTTTGTTAATTAGATGTCAATAATAAAGCGTTCTGTGAGAAATGCTACCTTTTCCTCATTTAGGGTCATGTCTGGATATTTTTTTTTTCTGGCTACGTGCCTACATTTCTGAAATACCCTGTATATGCGTCGGATCAGAAAAATTTATTAAGGGCAGTTACCCCGCGCACTAGACTACAGGCAGTGGCATTTCCAGCATGATAAACATAGTAAGTAGATATATGCGTGCATTTTAATATATATTATATACACAAAGGCGGCATTTTTGGTAGGTGCTCCCAGCCCCCTCAAAAACTTCTCCTGGTCTGGTATTGCGTGTAATTTATTTGTTTAATTATTCATTAATTACTCCATCCAGACATACATCATTTTTGCATAATCAAAACAGGCACTCACCTCGTCACTTTCCGTTCCGGGCACGTTCATCTTGAAACTGCGAGTTCCAGAAAAAAATGTATCGCGAAAACAATACTTCTTGCACACAATTTACTACAGAAGAGTATCATTATCCAAAGGGCTGCACCGTGATGGTCAAGCGGCAAATCACCATGCTCCTCCTGATTTAACTCGCCGGTTTGTTTATCAAGTCGCGTTTGTTTACTCCTGAAAACACCTACATGATAAACGGAAACACAAATGAAGTGAACTTGCCAGCGGAAAAAAAAAAGAACACAAAAAACAGCGTGTTCTTGTGTGCACTATCGAGGATTTGTTGATGTCCGTGGGATAAACGCTTGACGGGATCTGAAGTAACCAACCACCATCATAACGCTTGGGATCGAGGGTTGCCAGTTCTCAAACGCTTTGGCGCTGTTTTCGGTTTCTCTGTTTGCGCCAAATGTTTTTTTTTTTTTTTTTTTCACCCCTTACCGGCTGACAAGTTCTGCAAACTTTCTCTAACAAAACAAACAGATCACGGGGACTGTAGGAAAGTGGAGTAACCATGATCTTTGCAGGGAAGCAATTTTTCAAGGGTTCCATAAATAATCTGATTTGCTTATAAATATTTAAGTTATTCCTAAATTATAAGGTTATTAACTTTCTACAGACCGTATTCAGAGCCACGCATAGTTTTAATTAGTTTTTGTATATTTCGTCTTCCAATGCCTTAGTTAAAGGATATTAGTCATTTAAATGGGGGGGGGGGGGGGGATTGTATACAATTTTCTCTCTGTTGTTCTCAATACGGGAGCATGGTCTATTTCTGACTATGCTTTTACATTGATTTTAAACACGCAATATAGTTCTAGATAGTTTAAATAATAAATGAAATATGGAGAATTAATGAAAGATTCATTTTTAAATTTAAGTAAACATATGAACAGTAGCGGATTCAGGGGAGGGGCTAGGGGGCTTCAGCCCCCCACAAAAGAGCTTGCTAAAGGGTAACGTTCTGCTTCATTATTCACTTTGAATATGTAAAATGATCTTTTTTAATCGCTTAGCCCCTCCCAAAAGTTTTTTACATGGTTTAGACTAAACTTTTGCTTTATTGTATATTTTGTTGTGTGAAATAAGCTTTTTTCAAAATTTAGCCCCTCCCAAAAGAGAATTTCTGGATCCGCCACTGCATATGAATTATGTTTGAAGGAGTAGGGGTTTTATCAAAATAGCTCTATAAAAACTTATGAAAATGGATTTTTTGTCCACTTTCCAACAAATGATAGAAATGCAACTTCTGTTTAAAAAAATCAAGTCATCTTTTAACTATACCTAGTAATTTTTTTCAAGTCAATATTGATAAAATTTAGTTTTTCAATAATTTTCTAATTTGATGTCCTCAAAAAATTTCTTTCAAAAATAAATATATAGAGTAAATTTTGATGGCGCTATATAGTGTCAACAGATAGCCTTTTGAACATCTGGTTATCATTAACTTTTTAAACTGCGTTCGATAGTTTAAAGAAACGGAGGTTCGATCGGCCAGAGTGGTACATTTCTAGAGTTTCTGAAAATTTAGGGTGCTTTCTTAGCGGAATAGCCAGATTAGATGCTGCAGTAAAATCGTCCATACTTTTTTATGCTCTGGGTCAGTGTTTCCAAGTGAAATGACCTTTTGGTCATTTCACTTGGGCACTCAGCACATATTCTTCAGCAAGAATATCAATATCCCAATGCTAAATTAACAAATTGGAATCGCAGGTTATATCATATGCACAAAAACCACGTGAACGATCAGAAGTCTAAACAATATATAACTATGAACTGGAAATGGAATGGAATTTGTATTTACTAGCTCTCTCGTCAGATGCCACCGATAGCAATATATATATATATATATCAAAAGCAAAATAAACCAACGACCAAAGCACAGCATCATACCTCCATGATACAGCAATAGAGTGTGTCGGACACATGTGTGAAAAAAGAGGTAAGTCAGCTCCGGTTATAGTGAACCTCTGGGGAATTTCGTCCACTATATCCGAAGTTCACTAAAACCGAAGTATCCCCATAGCTAACAGAAATACTCTATGTGAATCAGGACTAATGGTTTGTGTTCACTAAATCCAGAGTTGACTGTATAAGAAATAAGATTTTTTGTAATTGAAATAGGAATATTTAGAATCGCTGCGACTCTCATTAGGAGCCACAGACATCAAATTGTAAATATAAAGACAAAAATAGGAGGATTTAGATAAGTGACTTAGCAGAAAGCTCAAAAATCTACTTGGGGTGCCATCCCACGATAGAAAACATCATAAAACAACAGAAGCAACTTCAAATGTTGTTCTCCAAATGATGCCAAGGCGAAAAAAGTAATACTTATAGTGTTTCCAAAACCAATAAAGAAAATATAAAATATTAATTCAACTATCCAAATATCAGTAACTACCTAAAATAATAATATGTTTGTGCTAATATTCAAAAATATTCTAAAAATTAAACATACTGTGCTAACTATGTACATTAAGAGTAATAATTAAAGACAGTATTGTTTGTTTGCGTTGTTATGGCAAAGGTACACATGGGCTATTTGCCTAAGGTGGATAGGGGTGTCTTGGTCGGAGGACTTTCTAAGGTGTTCTAACGCATATTCACGTTACATGTGGAGAAAACCGACCACAAATTCAGACCGTCAGAGTGACAGCCGCGCGGCCGGCCCGAACTCGTAACTTTACAACTATTAACAATATAATATCACTAGCTACAACATCTATAATGAGAATTAATGCATTAATAAAAACCACAGAACTTTTTTTTTCATTTTAAAATACTTTATTTATTTTTACTTTTATAATTTTTTTACTGAGAAAAAAATGTCCTAATTTCGAAACACAACCAATATAACTAACTACATACAGGGTGTGCCAAAATTGCGGACCTTTGATTTTATTCCTTAAATAATGATCATAGACAATAAATTGCAAAGTCACGTGAAAAAAGGTGCAGAATTTGATGGTATGGAGATTAAAATTTTCAAGATATTAAATCTAAAAAAATACAAAATTTAAATTTTTATACGGCCTCCGTACGAAAACATTCTCAGTTGGTAAAATGTGCCCCCACAGATGATGTAAAAAATTTCAGCCATGAAATTTTCTTGAAAAGGCTCAGAGATATATTTAAACTAAGTTCGTGAGGGACTATACAATACCAATAACAGCAAAAGTGCAAAAGTATGATGTATTTATGCAATCATTGTTTTCTTTCGTAATTTGTGTACACCCTGAAACGTGTTCTTCCGGTGCGAATTTTTCTCTTCGAGAGCATTGAAAAGTGGTATAAGTCAGCTTATATTTACTTTCATGGCCTTTTTTGATAGTAGGCTCAAATTTCGTATATCACCTAATTGGTGTATGGAACACATGTTACTAATTGTTTTTTTTTTCCTATTTTTTAAATCTTCGGAAAATTTTAATTGATATCATGAAATTCTGTACTGTTTTTATGTAACTTTGTAATTTATTGTACATGTGTATCATCAATATTTAAGGAATAAAAGCCTAGGTCAATGTTTATGCGCTGGGTTAGTGTTTTGGGCAGGGTGCGAATTGACGGAGGGGATGCCGGGGATTGTCCCTGGCTAGAGAAATATGAATGGATCCCTGCCAGGGATACTATTTATCCCCTGCTGGAGAAATGTTAAAATTAGTCTCTGTCCTTACAAATTCAATACCTAACGATTTTAAGTATTGAGAATCGAAATTCTTTTTGTTGACTAGACAAAGGAGCAAGTTTCAAACATCCCTTTGAAATAGATATATACATGCCTGATGCCACTTCTCATTCTGCAACTGGGGTCAGAGTTTCAAATTAAGACTGCGAAATGATCGAACAAGCGCTGCTCTGCCGCGAGCCGAATTTGAAGGTAGACGAGAATCGCTGTGCATAGAAAATCGGTGGTCGACTTTTACTTGAATTTAAATCCCTTCCCAGATATGTTGGCGACTGCATTTGTCATGTAATACTTAATATAT
The DNA here is from genome assembly GCA_038373885.1 of Cheiracanthium punctorium. NCBI lineage: Eukaryota > Metazoa > Arthropoda > Arachnida > Araneae > Cheiracanthiidae > Cheiracanthium > Cheiracanthium punctorium. The sequence continues at coordinate 200,576 of JAWZYV010017120.1, read as the reverse complement.
TATGTGAGTGGAGCATTTTATGCCTTCCCTCCTTTTTTTTTTCTTTTCAAATGTCCCCTCCTGGAGAATGTTTTCTTTCAAATGTCCGCCGCTGGAGAAAATGTTCAATTCGCACTTTGTTTTTGGGGTATATATAAGCAGGTTATTTTATTTATTAAATCGAATCTTATACAAATACATATTTTATGGGGTTTTTTTTTTGTTGTTATCTCGACATTTACCCTGTTTATTCGTATCTGCTTATTGTTTTCTATCAAGCTAAAATAACGAATTTTAAGTCATGAAAATTATGTGAATGCGGATTTTCAATAAGCGTGTATTAATTAGCCCTTTAACGCGCAGTGTTCCGTTCTGGGAACAACAAACTCTGACGTTTTGACTGTTGGCAGTCACGAAGAATAGATTTGATTTCTATAAAAATAGTTGCGGGTTACATAGCTCCACGAGAATCCTTTACTTTTTAGCACGTCATTTCCCGTAAAAAAATTGTCACGATTATTTTTAACAGCACTGACATCTGCTGAAAAATGGAAGAAGGCGAGAACAGCCTGATAGATTGCCCAATGCTGAAAAAAGGGCAGCCGTTGCCATCGCTCCACTTAACTACCAGCAAGATGGCGGATGATCGAAACGTTCATCGCGTGCCACAGATCTAGAGACTCTTTTTTGACGCAGCTGGCTGTGCGCGCATAAAAAAGAGTCTCTAGATCTGTAGCATGCGATGAACGTTTCGATCGTCCGCCATCTTGCTGGTAGTTAAATCGAGCGATGGCAACGGCTGCCTTTTTACAGCATTGGGAAAGGGTTGCACCTCAAAGGGTTAAAGCGAGGCAGAAATACGGTATCCATTTTTTGCCCTGCCGTTCGTTTGCTTCCCAGCACAGTATGTATATAAGCCAAGAAACATAATTGCCGGTAAATACAAGTGAACTTGTACTTCAATGACGAAACAGTACAACAGTAGAAATAAGGTCCTTTTTCTTAAATGTTTGTCATCAACTATTTGTTTTGTACGTAACTAAAATTCCGACTGAAATGTGGATGCGAATTTGACATATTTCATCACTTTTCAATGGTTTTTGTAATGGCATAAGCTTCTATAAGGCGATGAAGGGGTGATATCCATTTTGTTTCTTCGACGGTAGGTTTGCTTTTCAGCAAAGTAGGTCTTGTGACCAAAAAGCACTATTGCCGGTAAATTTAAGTGAATTTGAATAGCTATGCTGAAAGGAGATAACACTAACAAAAGAAAAAATAAGGGGGGGGCTTTTCTAAATTTTATGCAGACGAGTGGATAAAATGTGAAAGTATTGAGAAAACAGAAATAGATTCAAATATGACGTAGTTAATAATATTCTCAAAAATAAACTTAATTATGACTTCTATTTATGCATTTTCTAATAATGAGTTCGAGAATATCCCCGAAGATTGTTAATCACATTAGTAGAAATCAGAAAATTATGGAAGCTTCTTCAAACTAGCAATCATATCGCTTAATTTCCCAAATTGATACTAATTTAGGGCTTTCATAACTATATCGCTGTTGAACTTATGCTTTATTTAATCTTATAAAATTTTCGCTTAAACATACTCTGTAAATTCCTGTGTATAACGTATATTTTTAAGAGATCATTGAACGAAAATTGCTCGTTCTACACCGTGTATAGAAATAATAGATTTAAAATTGGATAAAAAATGAGCGAATAAGTTTTGATTTTTAACACTACTTAGGAATTTTTACATTAGTCCCTTCTTAATCAGAAGAGACTGTCCGAAGAAGTGATTTGCGAACTATAGTGTTGCGTCTTTGTAGCAATAAAAGCGAATGAGCAATTTCCAAAGTTTTTTTTTTCTTTTTATGGTTTCGGGAAACAAAATTTGTTTCATCTGAAGTGCATCTTCAGGGCCGGCCCAAGGGGGGTGCGAATGTAGGCGATCGCCTAAGGCACCGCGCTTAAAGAGGCCCCGCTCCTGGCCTCCTTTTCTTTTTTTTTTCTATCACATGATCGAGCTTGGTAGATGGTTGCGATATATCCCCAAAAAAGGGAAATAAAACCAATATGTACTAGCCAGGCGCGTAGTGAGGAAGTTTTTTCGGGGGGGGGGGATATGCGCCTGGAAAAAAAATTTTTTGGGGGGGGATATGAACTTATATGTGTATAAATAGACGAAATTTCACTAGACCGCGGATTATATGCAATCGCATATTTGCATATGCAATTGCATATTTCAGGTGTTTTTGGTGATTTTGTATAAAATGACGTATTTTCTCTGTTGCATGCATTTTCAGGCCCTGATTTTCCAGTAGGCCCGGGCCTAAGGCCCCCGAATGTTGGGGGCCCCACAAACAAAATCCCAATTCAACTTTTCTTAACTTTATCTTTTTTAATATAAGATTTTTATATGTATTTTCACATTTTTTCAAACAATATTTTAAACAATGTGTCAATCTGCACTATGACTGGATGGCATTTATAACCAGGGATTGAAAAATGTTGTAAATTCTTCATAGTATTTTATGTATTGCTTGAATTTGTTAAATTCACCATGAAAAATAGTAGACGACCACATTTTTTGGGGGGGAGGGCAGACTTTTGACAGCAGGGCACAGTTAGACTGTAATTTACCTTTGGAAATTCTACGCTTCCTACATCATTGTTAGGGGACCCCCATCCCGAGTTGTGCTTATAGTCGAGAATTTTCTTAATCGTGCCCTGTGCATATTTCAATTTCTTTAGCTTTGGATACGCAATTCTTTTTTATCTTCCTTTCAGTATTTTTTTGTTTAACTCTTTAAGTCACATGCTTTGAAAAATTTATACAACCTCATGTTCCAAGCAATTATTACCTGGTTGCTATTTATAAAGAAGTACTCTACGAAACTCACCAAGATATTGGAACAAGCTGCATATGGATTAGCGATGATGAAACGACTGATAAAAATGGCTGTTACATAGCACATTTAGTTTGTGGAAAGCTAGATATTGCCCCATCAAATCCAAATCTCATTTTTTTGCAAAGTACCAGAAATAAGTTCTTTTCTAGCATAGCAAGATTCGTTAAGGAATCATTGAAATTATTGTGGCCTGAAAAAGACATGACTGTTAACTTGTTAGTATTTATTACTGGCACAGTACCTTATATGATAAAAGCAGTAACGGCACTTGGAAGTTTTTTTCCAAATACCATACATATTACTTGTATAACCCACGGGCTTTACAGGGTAGCAGAAAAAGGATGAGAAATAGACGCCCCTGTGAATAAGCTGCTATCCTGCATTAAGAAAGTATTCTTAAAAGCTCCTTTGCGCACTAAAACATACAGAGAAATGTATCCCAACCTCAAACTTCCACCACAGCCTGTATTGACAAGATGGGGACTTGGTTAAATGCCGCTGTATTTTATTATGAAAATTTTGATATGTCCGTCCTAAAAAGTCTATGGATAACCAAAACACGCACGAAAATAGAATCTCAAAATCTGCTGCTGAGTGATACAACATGTCAAGTTGTAAAAGTACAGGAATGCGTTGGTAAGATTCCAGAGTCATTAGGAGTAGAAATCTGTGAGAAATTGAATTTTATTTCAAATAAAAATTTAGGATTTTTGGCAGTGAATGAAATAAGTAATTTTATTAATGGTGAGGGGTATGAAGTACCAGAAAAAGTTGAACCATCCAAAGCAAAATATTATAAGTAATATCGAGTGGCATCCGTTTGATGTCTTACTTTTGCATACTTTTAGAATTTAGTGCATATTTTTAGATATTTTGATGCATATTTGCATGCATATTTGCATGCATATTTTGTCATTTTTAAGTGCATATAATCCGCGGTCTATTCATCACTAATCCAAAAATTTCGGGGTGGGATATATCCTGATATCCCCCCCCTCGCTACGCCCCTGGTACTAGCAGTGCTAGTAGTAACTTACATAAGATATGATAGAAAAGAGGCCCCGCTCTTGCGCTTCGCCTGGGGCCCCGCACGCCGCACGGGCCGGCTAAGGCATCTTTAACATCAAACAAAAAGTATCGCAAAATTGTCTGGTACATTTTGATTGCGGTCTGTCAAAGGAAGTCACTTTGCATTTTAAATATGTATATGTATGCGTAATCATAGGAGTAGAGTTATATAGACCTAAGGGATCGAGAACTCCCAAAAAATATTGCAAAAGTCTTGATTCCCTCCAAATTTTTCTCCAGCGCACACGCTTAATATCTATTTGATATGCATGTAAGTGTGTAAAGGATTCCCTCACACCCAACAATTTTCAAGACTTCACTCGTCTTTAACTATCTCTCTTTTGATTCGACTCCTTATGATAAATTTCCCCGACTTATCAACTCTACTCGGCGATAATCTTTAAAATATGGCATCTTCTTCTCGGGGTTAAGCTTCTCCACTGCGCTACGTCACGGTTTCCAAGGCAACGAGTGGATTCACGTGATGCTATACTTCACCAATGATCAATAGCTAACTTCCTGAAGTGAAAAACGAATCGAATTCTCCGCATCTCTTGAGCGTCTATGGAGATAGATGATAGCCCCTAATAAGTAGGAGAAATAGCTTCGCTGGAAGCATTTCTATTTTGGTTTTTAGCGTGATTCTACCCCCTGCCCCCTCTCTCGTTAAGTTGTAACACATGGCTTCGCGGAGAATGCATTTACGTAAAAGTTTTCGGAAAAAAACGGGATTCCATTTTTAAGAGCTCGTTCTCCACTTTTAAGAATTCTTGGTGGAAAAGTAAAATAGAATTTTAAATATGATAGAGATATCATTTTAGTTAATATTGGCCATATGGGGGGGGGGGGGGGGGCAAACGTTCTTTTAACATATCTCACGTGATCTCAACGAAAAAAGAGATAAAGAGATGTCCGTGAAATTCTTGCTGTAAAATGCAGTGTCCACGAATATTTAACAAGTAATATTAAAACAAAATGTTTAAAGTCAATTCCTACTTTCAACAAACAAAAGTTGTTGTTGTTGTTGTTGTTGGAACATGTATTCGGATTTGTGTGCTTGCTCACGAGGAACCGCTTATAAATCCACGTCAAAGAAAGGACAAACACAAGGGGGGGGCCAAATGCCTTGGGGGAGGACTTTTCTGGGTATCTAGCGCGTATTCACGTTACATCTTGAGACAAACAAAAGTACTTTCAACAACAAAGTCAACAAACAAAAATTGGCGAAATATCGCCAAATTTGTCGCCAAAAATAATATCGCATTTCGCATAACTCTAAATCTTGTGTCTCTCGCAAGAATTACGCCAAAATTCGGCGATATTTCGGCAAAACTCGCCAAGGTCGACGAAAATGGCGAGATTTTGAGCATGGACCGAATAATGACTGACTACAGATGTAATATAGTGAAAATGTTCATAGATATTAATGTATTGAAATTCTTTTGGGTCGTCCTGTAAACAAACTCTCCAGTAGATTGGAACCAAAAATCGAGATGCACAACTAGATGTTATAACAATCTTATATATGAAATTCCAACATTCTACGACTAAATAGTTTTTGAGATTCAGAGTAAAATAGATACACACGTACAAAAGTCGCCAAGCTTGGCGACTTCTGGCGTAATTCTTGAGGGTGGCACCTACGCGTGGTCGGACCATTACCTAATTATATGGTAGGACGGTATTCTGCTTGAAATGGATGAATGTCCCTAAAATTACCATTGACTGTAATGTATTGGAAATCTTTTAGGAGGACCTGTAGATAAACTATCCAGTCGAATGGGACCGAAAGGGGAGGTGCACAACTAGATATTACAACAATTCTGAATATAAAGTTTCAACATTCTACGTCTAATAGTTTTTGAGATATGCGAGTTTAATGAATTTCGGCCCATAGAGCGCAATGTATTTCGAATTTTTGGGCGGTCCTGTAGATAAATTATCCAGTCGATTAGGACCAAAACTGTATTAACATCCAGTGTCATCCACTGCAAGTCTAAAAAAATTTACTTGAACTTGAGTGGATGAATTAAAAAGTATTTTATTAACGATTGAAAATTTGTACAAGATAAATATAGGGAGAGTGTGAGATAATAATAGGAATTGAAAAATTAATTTCAGAACATCTTAAATATCGTCCTCCAATAAAAGGGAGACGTGGGAAAAGGGAAAGGAGGGGAAGGGTGGCCACATATTTCTTGAAAGAAAAAATGTATACATATGTACTTTATATGAAATAAAGAACTCTTGCTTTAAAATGTAACAAATATGAACCCTTTGTTTATAGTCACAGCTTATTTGTAATTAAAAAGTTGTCGAAAATTTATTTGTTTGAATTTTATGTTAAAAAAAAAAGAAAGGAAAACATTACTTTCCACCTCCCTGGTACATTTATTTAGAATGCAAGCACATTTTGACTATTTTTTCAATATACGTTTACCATTACATATCTCATTGTTTAGAATCGATTGCAATCATATCTTATAATGTATTCGCACTGTTTCCCTAATTTCATTCCGTTTAGAAGCGGAGCCAGTAAATTTGTAAGGGAGAGGGGGGGGCATCTCCTTACTCACTTTTGGAGTCGCAAATTAAACTTACTCCGCATCACTTTTATTAATGCAAGTCCGTAATCAGAAAATGTTTCATTCGTTAGAGGGGTGTAAATGAGCATTTTTTTTTTCAATGGCTCTCTTTTTTTGTACTCTTCTCATTGATTTAAAGGGAGGGGTGCGGGGTGATGCATAGATCCACCTTCCTCCTCTCTCGTCCCCCCCCCCTTGCTTATTACAACACCCACCCTCTCCCTTATTGCATTAACGGCTTAGCAATAACCCTTTTTTGAAGGCATGAAAAATATGCGATTTTAAAGCTTCGAACAGTTTTGCGGTATTGTAACAGTCCGGATGGCAGGAGCCTGGAAAAGCAAGCTCCACCAATTTGAATGCGTACCATACAATATGCCAGATAGTCTCTTAAGTACACCACTACCAAATTTCGTGGGCTTTTTACTATTATTAGCCACGAGAAAAGTACGAAATTCCTGTGTAAAGGAACCAGAGGACTCCACACTAGGCAAGAAAAACTTACCCACCACGTTTTTCAGGGAAGAAATATGGTTTCTGCCAAACCCATAGCATAAGTTTTCCTCCTGAAGGTGCTAATTGATTAATTGGTCTGGCCGCTAGTAAGGTTTGAATTAATATGGATTATTCCCGCAAACATGAATTTTGCGAATTTCCTTGGAGTTCATTGAAAAACTGAAATATTTTCGAATGATGAAGATCACAAACCTTTAATTCTAAAAACAGTAATGATAAATCACTCATATGAAAAAAAATAAATCCCCTTCACTGAACAGAATACAAAATTAAAAAAATCTGGAGTGACTCCACCTCGACTTTCCGAACACTTACGATTAAGATCAGTATCAAGAATTTAAAATATTTGAATCGATGAATAATTCAGCAAAAATTCTTAGTTTTTTCAATTCGAGCTCAATCGAATGAACCGTTTAAACGCTAGCTCACTTTCAAGAATTTCCCCCGTAGGCCATAATGTAAAAGAAATCTCTGTCGTAGCCCTGTAGAAAAAATATAAGTTCTATACACACCAAAATTAATACCGGTTTTGCAATGGTGGTTTATAACATATATACTCAATATGAGCTCAATCGAATGCCTCGTTTAGGAGCTATCGTGTTCACACACATACACACAAACACACATGCACAGACTCATACACACACACACACACACACACACATACATACATACATACATACATACATACATACATACATCTCGCAAAAATAGCATAAATGAATTCAGAAGACTTCAAAACGTGTCAATACACCAAAATATCGAAATCGAATTTTTTCATGATTACAATACTTTCCTTACATAGTACATGTTCGGAAAGTAAAACTTCTTGCCTCCTCTTTATTTTCGTAGCGAAGGTTTCATTATTTTTAAAGTGAGAAAAGCCGATGGAAAGTTTTAACCCTTTAAGGAGCGGCGTCTTCGCTGTGAGTACACAAAACCCTGACATTTCGACTGTTTTGATTCACGAAGAATAAATTTGATTTCAATAAAATATTTAAGAAGAACATAGTTATGCGAGAATCCTTTTTCTATTTAGCAGATTTTTTCAAGTAAACATGATCGATTATTTGTAAAATTGGTGTGAGAATGATTTTTAGCTGCACCGGCATCTGCTGAGAACTGAAGAATATGATGAAGATGTAAATCGATGTAGAAGAGAAACTGGACAGACTGCCCAATGCTGAAAAAGTGCAGCAGTAAACATCCCTAAATCCGTTCCTCAACTAATCGCTTCGGGAAAAAAAAAAAAACAAGAAAGAAAAGGGTGCACAAAATTTCGTTAAAAATGTTCTCGGGTTAAAAATGTTTGTCTCGTCTCACAAAACAGGCTGTATATCTCTATCTCGTCTCGCATCCATCCCTAAATCCGTTTCTCAACTAATCGCTTCGGGGAAAAAAAAAAAAAAAAAAAACAGGAAAGAAAAGGGTGCCCAAAATTTCGTTAAAAATGTTTGTCTCGTCTTACAAAAAAAAAGCTGTATATCTCTATCTCGTCTCGCATCCATCCCTAAATCCGTTCCTCAACTAATCGCTTCGGAAAAAAAAAAAAAAAAAAACAGGAAAGAAAAGGGTGCGCAAAATTTCGTTAAAAATGTTCTCGGGTTAAAAATGTTTGTCTCCTCTCACAAAACAAGCTGGTATATTTCTATCTCGTCTCGCATCCATCCCTAAATCCGTTCCTCAACTAATCGCTTCGGGGGAAAAAAAAAAGAAAAAAAAAAACAGGAAAGAAAAGGGTGCGCAAAATTTTGTTAAAAATGTTCTCGTGTTAAAAATGTTTGTCTCGTCTCACAAAACAAGCTGGTATATCTCTATCTCGTCTCGCATCCATCCCTAAATCCGTTCCTCAACTAATCGCTTCGGGAAAAAAAAAAAAAAAAAAAACAGGAAAGAAAAGGGTGCACAAAATTTTGTTAAAAATGTTCTCGTGTTAAAAATGTTTGTCTCGTCTCACAAAACAAGCTGGTATATCTCTATCTCGTCTCGCATCCATCCCTAAATCCGTTCCTCAACTAATCGCTTCGGGGGGGGGGACAGGAAAGAAAAGGGTGCGCAAAATTTCGTTTATGAAAAGAAATCACAATAGTATTATTAACGGGTTATTTTTAAAGGGTGCTAATGGTGGTTTATTTGAAAACTAATTTCTAACATCACTAACTAAAATGTAAGCAGTTTTTAATACAAAATTGCAGTTTTCTTGAAAATTCAAATGTACTTTAGTAATTTTATAAATTATCATACCCTGTAAAATAAATAGTTCATCTAATAAGTACTGTGACTTTTCTATTGGAGTTAACAGTTTTTTAATTCCAGCTTGCCATAACTTAACACTTTTCCTGTTCATCTCAGAGCTTTGCGCAAAACACGACAGCTAAAATATTTAATACATTAAAACTCATTTTCCTTCCTACGTTATTCTGGCTCACAGGCGGTACTAATTATTAAATAAACAAAGACGGAATTAAGAATTCATTTACCAAAGGTGACTTTCAGCTGTATTAATTATGTCATGTTTAACTAGAAAGTTCCAGGCGTGACCTTGACACTACTTGGCTCAGGGTTTTCTCAGGGCAATCTTTTTCTTCGGAGACGCTCCTTGCTTTAGAACATTACACGAACCTTTCATGCTCTAATAAAACTCTACTTAGAACGCTAATCAATGATGTCTTTAGAATTCCTTTTTACGTCAGATAAAGATCTCGCTAATAGATTTAACACTAGCTTGTTTTAGCAATTTGTGCAACGGGGGGTAGACGAAAACTATTTTCCAGATGTGAAGTTTGTTAAAAATTCCAGAAAAATTTAGACGATGGAACTGCCAGATAAGTTGAGATATTTGTCGATAGTAAAGGTATCTTAATCAGTTTGAGTTCCATGTTCGTGTACTTAAGCCTATTATTTATGTAATCATAGTGAGTACAGTATACATACATGCATGTATGTATCCGTGTATTTAGCTAAAGTATCCGTCGTTTGCGGGTTAGTACGTCATGCAGATTTCCAAAAAGCGTGAATTTTCGTCAGCACTGTAAGAGTGCGAAGAATAGAATTAGCATATTAGCAATGGTAGAGAAAACAAAGTTATAACTTCTGTGCATTGTTGAAGGATTACAGGTTAGAGAGTAACTAAGTACCGAGTGAAATTGTCAATAGAGAGTTTTTTTTTTTTTTTTTTTTTTTTTTTTAATTAATGTTTCATTCTGGTTGAATGAGCTTTTTATGTCAAGCGTCATTCCTAATCTGTAATTAAATTTTGTTTGATTCACTATAGGTATTTTAACATTATGCCTCAAGAAAATTTTGCATAATTTTCACAAAATCTAAAAAAGCAAATAAACATTTTTTAAGTTTTAAAATTTATTCAAATTTTTCTCTTTTATGGTTTATCAATCTAAAATTAATGTTTCACGAGCTAAAAATTAAAGTTTGCAATTTTGTTGCATGTAAATCGGTTAATTAGATCGAGAGATACGCATTTTCGAAATTGCCATTGAAATCGCCTTACCTAAATGTTATCACATTAGAGATATTTTTATTTCCCGTTAAGTTATGAAAATATCCCCAAGCTGGGTTCATTTTAGAAAGCATTTTTTTTTCACCCAACTCGATTTATTGCCAGATAACTCGATTATTGCCAGAAATCGCCAAGCTTGGCGACTTTTGGAGCAATTTTTGAGGAAGGCACACAAACCGTCGTTAGCTAATTTCAGAGTAAAATTGTATTGTACTTGAAATGGATGAATGTCTCTAGACTGCCATTGACCGTAATGTATTGGAATTCTCTTAAGTGCTCCTGTAAATCTAAAAATAATACAAACATTACAGACTGTATTTCTTTCGTATGCAGTGTCGGAAAACACTTAAAGAGTTAAACAGTTTGGAGAGAGAAAAAAAAAAAAAAAAAAAAAAAAAAAAACGAAGACTAGGTTGTGAAGAAATTACTTAAATATTTTAAATTCTTAATTTTTAATTAGCATTGAGGTTTCATAACACAGGTTCAGTAAAACACTTAGTTGCAATAAAAGACGAAGACCTTTACTTCTTTAAAAAACTATCTATTGAAATGGAACTTAAAATAAACATGTTAGTTATCTCGGTCTGGTGCTGGCCAGCATGAAAGTTACCTCTTAATATTACAGTGAAGAGTGGAGTAATGTTGAAGTGGACGGAAAAATCCTATGCCAACTGAACATATCTCTAACGAAAACAGGGTAAGGCATACCAAATGTCCGCCAAGTAAAACGCTAAAGTGCAGATCTTTTCAGTGGCGGTTATGCAGGCCAGCGGTTCCCAACCTTTTAAAATTGTACCCCCTCCCCCCCCCCAACAAAGGATAACTTACGATTGCGGGTCCCTCTCACATTCCTCTGTATACTTATTTTTTTTTATTCTTCAACAATGAACATTTAGTCGCCTTTTCTATAAAATACCGCTATCGATAATACTTGAATAAATGTTTTAAGCGAAAATAGCTATATTTTGGAGTAAAATAAGAATGAATAAGATTATATTTTACTACATGCATTATCGCTAGCTCTTTGCCTGTTTTCCTCTCCCCTCCCTGGAAACGCTTTGCGCCCCCCCAAGGGGGGCGAGCTCACCAGTCGGGAACCGCTAATGTAGACATTACTTGTAATAGCGTTCCAATGTAGAAACGTCAAGAGGGTATATGGTGAAAAAGAGCTAGTACTCTAGCAATTCTACCGAAACTATGTGGAAAACTATGAGAATATCAACTACAAAAAGACGGACAAATCAAGCTGGCGCCTTGAAAAGAATAATTTATGCTTTAAATCATAACTACAATATGAGAACTAGAGAGGGGGCATGGCCCAGTGGCGGATTATTGCAAGTTTGTCGGAGGGGGGGCGGTTAGTTAGAAGATTGACATCCATTTTATGGAAGTAAAATAGGATGTTTTTCATTAATTTCTTTCTTCTCGGGGGGCGGTCGCCTCCTCCGCCCCCCCTTTAATCCGCCCTTGGCATGGCCCATCCTTGCACATAGGTATGGGCCTCCTTATAACGGAAGGAAAAAGAATAACAGCCTCAAAGCTGAGCATTTTAAAAAAATGGCGAAGGGTATTAAGTTTAAAATAGAGGAATTGGAATTCGAATTAACTAAAGATATGTGGTGGGTGAACTGCATTACATGGATGGATTTTCAGATGTTCATGTCGTTAAAATTTTTCTGTATTCATGTCGAAATTTCAAGTCGATTAGTTTAAAAGTTTGGTAACTCTCTCTTAAAGGGAAATATTGCGAAAACTTGATAAAATTCGGGGAATTAATTAATTTTCATATTTTTGATCTAAGATTTTCCTTTACATTTTTCTGTACAGTGCATGGTTTCAAAACTATAAATCTAATATTTTTTTATTATTTATGAAAGAAATGCACACTACAGATTAAAATCCATTTACAGTGATGTATATAAAAGGACAAATTGCATAAGACAAAATTAAATACAGAGAAAAAATAAATACCAGTCATGACTGCAAAAGTTCAAGACACTTAACTCTAAAGACTTTAAAAGGCATGTTAAAAATATCCAAATCCAAAGAAAACTTATTACAAATTGTATAAAATTTATATAACGAAAAGTAAATGTAATTATATTTTATAATTGGATCCACAAATCAATGAACATTACGAAGAGACCTATTCGGTACTTTTACACAAATACTCTGAAGAATATCACTACAGTCTACCATATTATTGACAACTTTATAAAAAAATAATAAACAAAATAGATCACGACGAGAACTTAAACTAGGAAGAGCAAAAACACTTCTCAAGTAAGATGAAGAAATATTCGAAATGTAAATAGGATTACTTTTGTAATATAAATAACGTGCAAACTGAGTCTGCACCCGCTCAAGAATTTTCATTTTATTTTTATAATACGGATCCCAAATAAGACTACAATATTCAAGATTAGAGCGTATCAAACTAAAGTATAAGATTTTTAATGCATGAAGGTTAGAAAAGTCTTTAGCTTTACACTTAACAAAACCAAGTTTTTTGTAAGCTTTAGAGATAATGCTATTGATGCTAGTTTCCTGTCAAAAACAACCCCAAATCAGTTATGGAATCCGAACGAACTAAAGGAAGATTATTAATATGATATGAATAAATTAAAGTTTGCGATTTACGAGAATAACTAAGAATACTACATTTCATAATATTAAGAAGTAATTTGTCGTCCGTGCACCATTCATATAAGCTATTAAGATCACTTTGTAAAAGACAAGCATCATTAACAGACCGTATCTCTTTAAATAATTTCAGATTATCAGCAAATAAAAGATACTTAGGAAATTTCAAAACTGAACACAAATCATTAATAAACAAATTAAAAAGTAAAGGTCCCATTACCACACACACGTATACATATATATAAGTTGTAGTAGTCGTAACCCCCCCCCATGAAAATTTCTGGCTACGCCCCTGTTGGGGAACACCAGAAGTACAGGTAAAATCCTCAGACACAGCACCATTAAAATACACAAAAAGCTGTCTATTACTCAAGTAAGGAAAAATCCAGTCAGTAAGATTAATGTGAAAACCCAAGCCAATTAATTTCTTAAGAAGAATACCAAAGTCAATAGAGTCAAAAGCGTTGGAAAAATCGGTATAAATGACATCAAGATGATATTCGTTTTCAAACGAAGAAATAATATTGTTATTTAAACAAAATAAATTAGTAAGCGTAGACCGTTTAGGAATAAAACCATGTTGAGATGAGGAAATTAAATTTTTAACTTGATGAAAAACCTTATTGTGCATTATAATTTCAAATATCTTAGAAAAAAGACTTAAAATAGCAATAGGTCGATAATTTTTGCAATCATTTATATCACCCTTTTTAAAGACAGGAATAATTTTAGCATGCTTCCAAGCATCCGGAAAAGTATAAGTTTTTAAAGAAAAATTAAATAAAATAAGAAGAGGATAAATCAACCCATCAGCACAACCTTACAATAAAGGAAGGTACATTGTCAACACCAACAACTGATGAAGACTTCAACTTCTTAAATGCCAAAAGAACATCCTCAAAAGTAATATTATCAATTTTAATGTAATCATACAAGGAGCTGTCAAATAAGGGAGAATTTCTGTCATAATCCGAACTAGATTTGTACACCGAGCTAAAGTAGGTGGCAAAAACATTAACGACATCACTATTGTCATTAAAGCAGACATTTTTATAACAAATATTGTTAGGCAAAGATTTGTTTTCATTAAAATATGACTAGAACTTTTTAGGGTCAGAGATCAGTTTATTTTCTGTATTCTGCAAATAAGAAGCATAATCCTTACCAATGCGGGCCGTGGTAGCCTAGTGGTTAAGGCGTTGGACTCGTAACCGGAAGGTTGTGGGTTCGATACCGGCGTACCACTAAAGACCACCGTGTGCATGCGGTGTACGTGCACGTTAAATCCGTGGTTCCGAAAGTCCTCTAGGCGTTCGCTAGCAGTTTCCGAGGGGTGCCAATATTCAGAAGTCCCCCACCTTCTGATGAGGTTCCAAATTGTGGCGGGAAATTCCGGGAAGGACGTATATGTAGCTCTAAGCGACACATTTAGTGACGCGAGCTGTCCTCTTCTGGCAAATAAATAAATCCTTACCAATGCTGATCTTTAATTTAGATCTAAAATACTTAAATTCATCGGAAATGATCGGATCCCCACTTTTTAATAAAAGCCTACGAACTTTACTTTTACATTTAATTAATTTAATAGTTTCAGTGGAATACCAAAAGGGGAATTTTTTTCTTGAAGATTTCACAGGAATCGTATGGTTTAAAACATCGCAAAGATACACATAAAAACAATGCACAGCTTCATCAACATTATTAAAAGCATTCAGAAAATTCCAGTCAGTCTCAGAAAATAAATGCCACATAGTAAAAAAATCAGCTTTTTAAAAATCATAACCACCAATCCCACTAATTTAACAGCCCGGGTTGGAACATAATTTATAACAATAGACAATGCAGGATGATAATTATCTTCAGAAACCAAAGGTCTATCACTGTGCTCAACAAATATATTACAAAAATTGATATTAGCCAAAATCAAATCTAAAAATTTATTGTGACAGTTAGGTACCGCATTAAATTGGTTTAAATTATAGAGTTGCAAAAATTTAAATAGTTCATTTAAAATAGGATCCAAACAATTAACATTAAGGCACTCTGTTGTTACAGATAAGTTAAAATCACCACAAATAAAAATATTATCATATGTAGTAAACTTCACAAAAACATCAAAATCTTTACATAAATTTCACTACCAGAACCAGGAGGGAAATAAATAACACATAAAAGCATTGCAATCCGATGGTTCATATCAATGGAGATCCAAAGACACTCAAGGTTCAAATCAGGAACATCAGTCCGAACAGCAGAAAAACATTTTTTAACAGCAACAGCAACACCCCCACCCCGTTTAAAAGAACTAATTGTAGAATCACGGTCTGTCCTAAAAATATCATATATCTGTCATCGAACAAATCCGAAGAATCAATGTCTCTACATAGCCAAGTTTCAGTTAAAAAAATAATATCATAATTTTCAGAAGCAACTGAGCAGAAAAAAATCATTAGTTTTAGTACGCAAACCACGAACATTCTGGTAAAAGATAGAAACATTTTTTTATATAATTGCAAACTTTAGAAAATCGCTAACACTAGAGAATTTCTTAATTTTTAGTTTGTTGACATTTCGTTAAATAAATTCGTTTCTAGAGCATAATGGAAAATTAGAAACTTATGGATTTCCAATCATTTTTGCAAAGCAGAGTTAATTTTCAGTAAATTTACATTTATTTACCTCTTATAATTGTTATGAAGCTTCCAAAAAACTGTCAGTGTCAGTGTGTAAGTATTAATTTTGACAGTTATGAAGATTTCATCATAAATTTCCCGCCTAAATAGATATCGGAAAAAGTTCTATTTACTGCTGCGTAGGAAAATTCAAATTATTCGGCAAAATAATTGCGACATTTGTTTTGAAATAAATAGGTGTCATGCGTAGAAATATTTGAAACGAAATGCTCATAAAAGATGAAAGTCAAATGTGTCTCAGTCAGCATTAAAACTGTTGAAATCTATTTTATTTATTATTATTAAACTTTTATGTCCAAGCAAATGAAGTAAGCATATTCATAAAAAAAGTATACCTGGTGAATTATACCTTTTTTATGGCTGTTTTTGATATGATAACTCCTTTGTGGTTGCTACTATCTATTTAGAGTACAGATAATTTTTGAAAAGGGGGATAAACAAACAAAAAATGCTAGAAAAAAATGTTAGTCTTGAAATAAAGATAAAAGACAGAAGTTTTGATAAACTAATAATCAAAAAACGATAAAGCATCTCCATTGCATTATCTTATTTATACAAGTAAATTCTTAAGTTGTAACGGTTCAGAAACCTGACATGCAACCCCTTAAATGAGGCAATTTCAACTCGAATTTCCCTAAAATAGTGAAATACAAGTTTTAAATACTGATGTTTTGTTAAAGGATTTTCTAGTTTGATTTATTGACACCATATCATAATAAAAAATAATACTTTCTTGAAAAAAATTCTTAATAAAACAGTTGGGTTTTTTCCAATCCAATAAATAACGCAAGTTCTTGTGAACATCCTGCTGAGCAGATGGTAAACTTGAGTATTGTTTCGGGAAGGAACATCGTTATGTTTCCCATGTTGGAGTGAAATCATTCTTGCTCTAAACGCTTCAAGATGAAGACAAAAAAGAAAAGGTTGTGCCGATTGTTTTTCCTTTAAAATAAACAACAACAACAACAATAATAATAATAATGGGTTTTTTAAGGATGCCAATGGTGGTTTATTTGGGAGCTAACTTCCCGAACTATAATTTAAGGTGTTTTTAATACGAAATCACAATTAGTTTGAAAATTCAATCGCATTTTAGTACCAGACGCCGTGAGATAAAAAAGTTCATCTAACATGAGTTATGATTTTTCTACTAAAGTTGTACAACACTGTTTTAATATTAGCTTATAATCACTAACGCTCTTCCTGTACATCTCAGAGCTTTGCCCAGAGCATATCAGCTAAAATATTTAATACAAGAAGACTCATTTTCCTGTCTACGTTATTCTGGCTCACACGAACGTTATTAATAATTAATATTAATTACTGGTGTCTGTAGTTTTATCTCTAGACACCATACATCTAATAAATAACACAATAAAGAGGAAAACTTCTTTAAAAAGGTGAAACAATTGGGTTTTTAAAATGAATTAATAACACAGGTTCTTAAGAAAATACTGCTGGACAAAAGGAAAGCTTTAATATTATTTCTTTCTTTCTGGAGGAAATGTCTGTATGTTCTGAGCATTTTCAAATGAATTTCGCAATACATTTGGTACACGGTACACTCGATCCTTTTTAAAACATTATAACGAAGTTGAAAATATTTGTGATTTCAGTTTGTCACCAGTCCGTCTGTCCGTGAAATAAAACCCCACTTTCTTTTAAATCTATAAACCTCTGATCCAAATTTGATTGACATCAAACCTGATGAGGTTAAACCAATGAATTAATTTTATAAGCTGTATGATCGCTAAACATTAGGATTAAATTCTGTTATTTCAGCATTAAATTCTGAAAAGGGCTAGAGAAAGGGAAAAGGAGAATGCTGGAATTGTATTTCTAGATACAAAACTATTTCAAAAATATATATTGGAACATGCCGGAAGTTTTTGCGTTCAAAACCTTGAATTTAGCTTTTCACGCAAAAGATTATAATTAATTGTGATTTCTTCTAACGTAGACATATTTTTTTAAAACATTTCCCCAATAATAATGGCAATAAAATAAAATCCATATAATTTTCCTCATTGTTATTCAAAGTGAGCCCGTTACTTGATTGGCAAGTGTCTCCTTGACAAAAAAGAAATAATATATATTTTTTTAATTATAAAAATAAATGCGCTTAAACTAAATAAAAGAATAAAATAATTCTTCGTCGTTCACATTCATCATATTTGCCTACCCATGCAGAAAGTGTTGGATTTAGACTCAACGCTGCAATTATTCCCCGTGTCAACCTTGACCTGGCTTTAACACTATCAAAACCCCATATTAGTTATGGCCCTCGTCTCGTATTACCGCCCACGTTCAGACAGCTCTATTCTTCCGTGATTCAAGCCGAGATTTAAAAACTGAGAGAACAAAAAGAAATGTATTTTTTCTTTCCAGTAACGTATCTTGGTGTGACCTTCTAAAATTTCAGATTTTAAATAGCACTAGAGAGTTACTCTTATTCGGGGGGAGGGGGGGGGGAAACTGATGTTCATAATTCTTCCTATCAGTGGTTCCCAACCTTTTTCTCTCTTCGAATCTTTCCTGGGGTCCATACGCTCCTTAAAAACTCATTAAAATTCATTTTACAAAATTTAAAGCCCTTAAAACGCCTTAATATTATCTGGAACTCTTTGGAAATTCCTTAATTTTGCATTTACAGTAACAACCGCGATTAACAAAGTGCGCAGCCTCTGCAACCTTTCAGACTGCGGTGATTTTGACCTGGTAATGGAAGAAGAATTTATGTTTCTTTAACCAATTTAGAGTTTGTTACTTACAGAAAACTATGTAATCTATATAAATAAAATTAGACTTTTGTCTGTACATTTCTTGGAATTCAAAAATTTTGCAATTTCTATCCGTTTCAAGCACCCGGGAATCCGATGCAACCCTCAAAAAAAAGTTTGTCTGTCTGTCATTCTGTCATTCTGTCCGTGACGCTTTTTTTTGTTTAAGCATCACGTAAAAACGACTGAAGCGAATGATATGAAATTTGGTGTCATGATAGGTGGTCACTCAGCTTAAAACATAGGCGTCGAATTTTTAAAAAATCTTGATTAGATTTTCAGATTTTGCGAAAATCGTTTCAAATTGCGTAAAATTGTGTTCAAGCATCACGCAAAACCGACTGAAGCGAATGATATGAAATTGGGTGTCATGATAGGTGGTCACTCAACTTAAAACATAGGCGTCCAATTTTAAAAAATCTTGATTGGATTTTGAGATTTTGCGAAAATCCTTTCAAACTGCGTAAATTTGTGTTCAAGCATCACGTAAAAACGACTGAAGCGAATGATATGAAATTGAGTGACATGATAGGTGGTCACTCAACTTAAAACATAGGCGTCCAATTTTTAAAAAATCCTGATTGGATTTTGAGATTTTGCGAAAATCCTTTCAAACTGCATAAATTTGTGTTCAAGCATCACGTAAAAACGACTGAAGCGAATGATATGAAATTGGGTGTCATGATAGGTGGTCACTCAACTTAAAACATAGGCGTCGAATTTTAAAAAAATCTTGATTAGATTTTGAAATTTTGCGAAAATCATTTCAAACTGCGTAAATTTGTGTTCGCACATCACGTAATAACTGCAAAGGTGAAAAAATGATATTTGGTGAATTGATAGGTGGTCACTCACCTTAAACTATAAGCATATAATTAAAAAAAAAATCCATCAGATTTCGAGATTTTGTGAAAATCGTTTAAAACTGAGTGAATCTTTGTTCCCGTATTACGTAATAACGACTAAAGCGAATGATATTAAATTTGGTCACACGATAGATGGTTGCTCAACATAAACTATAGGAGTCCAATTTTTTAAACATTTTTATTAGATTTTAAGATTTTGTGAAAATTCTCTCAAAATACGTTTATATTTCTTCAAGCATCACGTAATAACGACTAATACATATGATACGAAATTGAGTGATATGATAGGTAGTTGCTAATCTTAATTTATAGGCGTTGAATTTTAAAAATATTTTGCTTACATTTTGAGATTTTTCACGTTTTAAAATGTTGAAAATTTGTTCCTGCATCACGAAATAAAGACTGCAGGGAATGAAACGAATTTGGGTGACATGATAGGTTGTCACTCAACTTAGATTCTAAGCTTCCAATTTTTCAAAAATGTTGATTAAATTTTGAGATTTTGCGAAAATTATTTCAATATGCGTAAATATTCGTTTGCGCATCACATAATTACGACTAAAGCGAATGAAATGATATTACTTAGTTACTCTCTAACCTGTAATATTTTAACAATACATGAAAATTATAACTTCGCTTTCTTTACTTTGGCAACATACTACATCCATTCTGTGTACTCCTACAATGCTGACGAAAGTTCTTGCTTTTTGGAAATTTTCATTTACTAACCCGTCGAGGACGGGTACTTCAGCTAGTAGCAGAATAAAAATGGTGTGAAGCTTAATTTTTGTCTTCCATTTTAAGATTTTTCTGGACATGATTTCAAAAATCTATTTTCTATATTCAGTTCGGATTAAAATTTTTAAAACTGATGTTCATAATTCTTCCTATCAATGGTTCCCAACCTTTTTCTCTCTTCGAATCTTTCCTGGGGTCCATACGCTCCTTAAAAACTCATTAAAATTCATTTTACATTACTGATGATTAAAACAGGTTAATTATATCGAAAAATATTGGGTTGTTCGGAAAGTAATTTCGTTTCCTTACATAGAACTAAAACAAATAAATTTTCAACAAGCACTGATTTACAAGCATGCTGTACCTAGGCATAGGACCCATATTTGTTAAATTTTAAAGGGATAATTTTATAAATAATATTTTTTTCTAAAAAAAATGGACCCCACCCCTTTTTTTTTTTTCACGTCCACCCCCCCACCAGAAGAATCCTATTCGAAATCTTCTGAAATCGATTTTTAGGTATTCACGAGGGCTGTATTTTACAGCAAGAATTTTATGGATATCTCTTTTCTTTTTTTGAGATCACGCAGGATATGTGAAAAGAATGTTTCGCTCCCCTATCCCCCATAAGTTAAGAATTTTGGAAATTGTTTTCCAATCTAGCACCTACGCTAAGTAACTCACATACTTGCCGAATTTTGTATTATTATCTTCAATGGTTTTGTCTAGGTAAAATATTGACGTACGAAAAAGCGAAATGACTTTCCGAACAACCCAATAATAGGTAATTGTTCTTCGTGTTAACACGTTGATCCATTTCCGAGCAGCAATATCGCACCATAGTCAAAGCAGCATGTCAACACTGCACAGAAATGTCGGAAAAGTACACCAGTTTTCTTTGCGAGGGAGATTTCCTGTGTGACTTCCCAGTTCACCAGGTTTATTAATTATGTGGTGCAAAATAATTCTTTCACGTGTTCTGTACGTGTTGGTTATTACTTGTGAGCTAAACTGATTTTTTTCACTAACTCGGATTTACGGAAAGCTCGAACAATCGAGACTCTCACAAATAATATTTGCTTATATTAGTTATTTAACAACGATATTTTCATGAATGGCATTATACGAAGATCAACACATTACAGTACTAAAAGCATTAGTTATTACGTGTCTTTTTGTTCATTTGGATTAAAAGATATTGAGACTATTAATAGATTAGCATATTTTCAAAATGTTTGTCAGTATCTTTCCGATAGAAGCATGGGCAGCATAGGGCAGGGGGGGGGCAATCCCCCACCCTGGATTTTTGTATGGAGTGTTTTCCCTTGCTTTTTTGCCCTTGCGTATTTGCCCCCCCCCCCTAGAGTAGTCTTTGCCACCACCACCCGGGAAATATTCTCCGGCGCCAGGGCCGGATTTACACATTTTTGCGCCCTAGGCCAAAGGCCATAATTGCGCCCCCTACCCTCGAAAAATTGATCAATAGTTCCAATTTAATATGCATAATAATTCTAGTGCTCATCAGCACTATATGTCACGTAAAAAAGTGTTTTAGTAAGTACAGATTTTATAAAGTAAGATTGTCAGACAATTTACATTATCTATTATCATTTCGATAGGAAGACCCTGAATTTTACCATTTAATGCCTCGAAACTGTTCAGTTTTTCCGAAACTTCTGAAAAGTCATCGCAAAACAGAGGATTGCATTGTAAACTTCGTGCTATTTTTGGACACGTTAACTTTCTGCAAAACGTCGGTATCAGTTTTATGGGTAACATATCAGAATCAAAATGCATTTTTTCTGGCGATCTTTTAGATGTGGAACTAAGTAACCAGAAATTCTCGTTTCATTAATTGCGCGATGTTTCACCGATATATTTTGGATGAAAGCGTTGATAATGCGTTTTCAATTTTTTTTTAAATTATAGACGCATTACACTCAAAGCAACAGACATTTTCTCGGGTATATTTACAGTTCTGTGCGTGTGCGTGGTGTGGTTCTTTTTCCGGGAGCGTTGGGATATCGGAATAGCATAGACTGTCAGACACATTTTCGGTGATAACTTACTTTGAATAATTGTTCTCTCCGGTACCCCTCCTTTCCTCAATGTGATTGCTCTGCAGTGGATCTCTTAGTTCTGCGACACATGTCGTCGACTTGGACATGGTCTTTGCTGGGGTACTCTGCGAGCAATTCTGTGTTTGCGAAGGTGGGGGGGGGGGGGAAGTAATGGATCTCCACACATGGGTTTTCTATAGATAAGAAATTGTACTAGGGAAAAAAGGAATTTTTCGGAAGCCATAAACGTGTTTTTCTCGGGCAATAATCACTTAAAGTAAGTCGTTTTCGTTTCTCCTTTCTAGTCCTTTTCCTCATCCGTGATTATTGTGCCGTTCTTTGTTCTGCGCCCTTTAGACCGCTGCGCCCTAGACCATGGCCTAGGTTGGCCTTATGGGAAATCCGGCCCTGTCCGGCGCCCATGGATAGAAGCGTATCCATGGGCATTTTCGAAGAACGTAAATTTATAGTAAAGTACTGTATTATCCTTTAAAATAAAAACGTGTTATACAATGTCTGCAAAACACCGTAACCTCTTCCGACCTGACCTAAATCTCACATCTCAGTCAGTGTGCAGAATTTACACATTCAAATGAGTTATTTATTCAAAATTAAAGCATCCAAGAACAATGTTTACGACAGTTCAGAACAACAAAAATCTTTAAAGGGTCGTGTTAACAGTAGAGACAAGAAGGTCCGCTAAGTGGGCCGCTGGAACGAAAAAGATGTGTGTCTTCTTAGAAACGAATAAAAGTTTCATTAGTAAGACCAAGGGATATTCATCTTTCGATGTAATACTCTCTTTTTTACGTGATTTCATTGCTCCAAATTAGTTGTCCTTCTGAAATAGAAAGCAATTCAGATATAACAATATAATTAAGGGTCTTATATTAGATTTTTAATCCACCTTACTAATGAGGACCATAAGATAGCAATCAAATTCTTAAGCAGAATTTGATTATTTTCGTTAAAGGAGGAAAAATATATAAATTCCATCAAACTTGACCCGTGAATAAAATATTTTTGAACTGTATAGTAATCAATTTCGCCAAGTAGAACTTTCAACAAGAGAAAAGCTGATCGAATATTCAAATCAATTAATCAATAACTCGGCACATCTCTAATTATTGCTATAAAGTTACACAGAACTTTAAATTGAAAACAAAAATAAACATGTAATATTTTAATATTTCAACCGCCTTTTCCATTCGAGATCTATTAGTCTCCAATTAATTCTATCTAAAATAATTTTAAAATATTAGATTACTGCTATACCGTTTAATTATTTTATTGATAGATTCTCTTCTTTCATGCAGAAAAAAAATGAAGAATAAATCTAAATTTTATCAAATAAAAATTAATAATTTATTTCTTAAAACACTTTTTTCCCCTTTTTTTGCACTCTTATTCTTCACCAAGCTTCCAATGATGCTCGATGTAAAAAGATTTATTGAAGTTGAATAACAGATATTGTTAAGGTCGCGATTTGTGCTAATTTGTTAATTCGCGATAACATATAATCGTGTGCTTTTTGGAAAGTCCTCATCCGTGGATCTGGACAAACGTCCGTATCAGCATCCATAAATCCAAGAAATAAATCATTCATTTCGTATTCGTATCCGCGGATCTGGACTTTAAACCAGTGGCGGCTCGTGGGATACAGCAAGTACAGCCGGGCTGCACTTGAAATTATCAGCACATACTTTAAAATAATTTATTCTACTAACTTTCTTAAATTTAGACTAGAATTATGAAATTCCTATGGTAAATTTTATAAAAAATCTAAAAAAAACAAAAAAAAACGTATTGTAGTTGTAGTAACGGCCGGATCGCTCATTCAGAAAAAAACCCCTTTAATCTTCTCGCAATTCAACTGTGAAAGTAGTTGGTACAGCCTAGGCCTCCGAGAGGGGAGAAAGATTCTTTCTCCTCTCTCGGAGGCCTCGGTACAGCCCTCAGCGCTCATTAGGGAATTGGCAGCACCGTTGCCATGGTAACGAGTACGTAAGCAGTTCCTCCGGCTTAGGATAGCATAGGGTGTTTTAGCTAAGACACAGCCAAAGAAAGGTTTTCTCATTTTTGCTGCAGTAGTGATTTCGACGAACTGATTGGCTCGAACGGGAAGTGAGGGAGAGAATAAAGACACAGAATATATGTTCTAGCCCAGCGTTTCTCAACCTGAGGGGGACGCGCCCCCCGCAGAACGCTTGCAGGGGGGGGGCGAGAAAAACTATAGAGCAAGTAGTGATGCATGTTTTTAAAAAATCATGTTATTTATTCTCATTTTTACTCAAAAATATATCCATTTTCGCTTAAAATGTTCATTATTAAAGATTAAAAAACTCAATGAATGCTGAAAAAAGTGAGGGAGGGGCGCCACTGTAAGTTAGCCTTTGTTGGGGGGGAGACGACGTTAAAAGGTTGAGAAACGCTGTTCTAGCCCATTCTAACGGAAACAATAGTTTTTTTTTTTTTTTTTTTTTTTTTTTTTTTTTTTTGTCTGGGAAGGTTGAAAGTTTTTAGCCTTATTTGTTACTGTGTCCATGTGTTATTGGAATCTATGATTTAACCGTTTTGAAACATGGAGCCCCGTTATTATCCAGTTTGCGTCTTGTTTGAAACTCTGTTTAACACATGGAAAGAAGATAATAAACGACAACCACTAAAAGAAAACAGACCGACACCAAAATTGTCCATTCATAAGAAAAAAGCAGGTTCGTCTCAGCATGGTCGTAGCTCTTCCATTTCTCATGATATGCACTATTCTCGTGGCTATGGGGCAGTTTTTATTTTTTTTAAATGTTTTGTTCGTCGTGTTTAATCGTTGAGATAAAAAAGACCGTTTGGAATGGTACTGGATAGGATGGATTAACCACCATCACACGAGCACGTAAAACACATGAAAGCTCAATCGAGCATTTAAAAAATACTTTAAAATTTAAGGAGTTGATAAGAAGTGGGAGCTAAATTGCTGACGCATTAAAGGAAAATTCTCGACTTTATATTGCTGAATTTATCAAGAAGGTAAGCCTGAATAGACGCTGTATTTTTTTTAAGTAAGCACTAACTGGCATTAAGAGGACATGGCGAGCGAGAAAATTCTTTAAACATGGGGAATTTTAAAGAGCTTTTAAAATTAATGATATCTGAATTAAAACAACGCCTTTTTATGAGGACATCACTGACTGATTCGCAAGTTTAAAAGAAAAGAGGATTTATTTGACTTATAAAAAATAAGTAAGTTTTCTTTTTCCTTTTTTCTTCTTTTCTTCTCAAGTTATCATTACAAAAGAAAATTCTCAGGAAACTTCGAATCAGCCACGGATTAATGAAATTTTGAGGATAGGAGCGGCTGGTCGAAATTTATGTCCATTTTATGGAAGTAAAATAGGATCTCTTACATTTTTATGTGATTTCTTTTTTTTTTCTTCGGTGAGGGCTTAATCCGCCAGCTTTCGAATTCAGTAACAAAGATTTCCTAGGGGGGGGGGGGGTCACATGTTTCCGGCTGCACTAACATTTTTGTTAGTGATTCCGGCTGCACTAACATTTAACATGTTCCACGGGCCGCCACTGCTTTAAACGATGATACACTTCTAGTTATGACCACGAAAAAGAACGAGATTCTCCGCATGCTCTCGTCCAAATCTGAACAGAGAAGCAACACACTGAGTTCGTTGAAAAACCGAGAGGAGATGGATCGTGTCACGCTGCGCGCGCAGATCTCCAAAAGCCAGTGTAGTAGATTATCCGAGCTTTTCATTACCGACCCTGGTTCCCATAAACAAAATTTCGGATAATTGGATTATTAGCAACTTAGAGTATGCTCCCGACGAAACTAAAAAGGTTGGTAACGGCGATACGAAACAGATTTTTTGGTATAGTTAATGTTTGTTTTTATCACATTTAGTGGATTAAAAGAGTGTTGTGTGAGCAGAGGATAAAGGACGAGTCCATGAAAAAAATGGCGACTTGATGGGTGAAAAGAACAGGATATCAGTTCTGTTGTCTTTTTCGATTTCATCCAATATTCCCAAGTTCTTTATTTCTTGTTACTGCTCTATGCGATACAATGATCAGAGTGAATGCCTGGAGAGAAAGACAGAGGTTATGTTAGGATAATTAGACACTTTATTAATTTTTTTTTTCTTTCTAATGACCTACTTGAGGCTTGACCACAACGAAGGCCACAGATGTTAGTTATTTCATTATGGGAGGCGCCTATTAGGCAGATCAACGTTGCCTTTTATCAGTGGTTTCCTAATATTGAACTAGCTCCAGATCAGAGACCTAGTACCTGAAATCGCTCCCCTCCAGAGGTATCGTTTGAAAATGGAGGACATTTGAGCCACGGACACAGTTTACGTGTGCCTCAACTCCCATTAGCGTTCATAGTTTCACAACAGCTCTACCAAGAGAGGAGTTCACCCTCCCAAGCACTGGCCAAGCCGGTGCTACTTCACTTTCTGTGTTCTTACGGAAACAGAGCTTAGTGACAGGCCACTGCGGGACACAATTCGTTAACTGAAATTCGGACAATCGATACGTTACTGTATTAATCTACAAAACTTGCTGAGCGACGCACAAGCCTGTACCCATGTATATTACTGTCAGTATATGACTCTTTTGACTTCTTCTTAATGCAAGTTTTTTTTTCATCTCTTTAAATGAAGTTTACTTAAGGTACTGCAGTTAATTACTATTATATTGATGTTTACAACCTTCCCAACCGTGAACTCCACACAAAAACAGGGGTACGTCCGGCAAACAGTTGTATATCTAGAAATTAATCTGAGAGGCAAGGCAGATAAATCATTCCTGGATCATCTATTTTGAAACATAAAAATGTCTTTAAACAATTGTCATGATGTTACGAAATGTACTCTCAGCAGATCCTCTGCCATTGAAATTGGGTGCTGATTTCTATGATCACTGATTGCATAGAGTTCTGGTCTTTTCAATAAAACACAAAAAACTTTTTACCTAAAAAAAAAGTTTACTTAGAATGCATTATTTAAGTATGATTTATTTTCCCTGCTTGTTTGTTTGTTTAAATTAATTGATTTTATATGGATATGTTAACAGCTGATAGTATAGAGAGTAAAGAGAATAATAGAGATTTTACTATCAGGCATCGTGCTTATATTACGAGGACGGAAACCTTTAGAGCGAAATGATTTCTCTGGTCCCTTGGACTTCGTCGAAACGGGATTCGACTGTATCCTTTTCAGTAAGTTTTTCTTTTTTCGTTCTTCTTTTTTTCTCTCCCTTAAACTCTAGAAAACAGCTCTGGATTCAATGTCGCTGTAGGGAGCGCACTCCCCATGTTTCTGACTATAGACGACAGTTTTTCCTTTGCAACTTTGACAAGGCTTCAAAAGAAGTCATGTTCAAAGCTTTTACATACCAGAAGAAAGATACATAACTAAAAACTAAACATTGGCGCAACTGCCCACGTGGTGTCAAGCCCAAGTCAAGGTCTGTGCTCCCCAACCACGCCTTCGCGACCATAGGCTCTGGGGTGTGGAAGCATATTTCTCTGCTAGGTGGTCAGCCTGAAGCGAGGACCCAAGTGTTTAGTCACCAAGCAAGCTTGGTCCTCATTTTATCGACCCACTCAGGCTCAAGTGATGAAAAGATGAATCAATCTTACCCAGCCCGGGAATCGACCCCAGACATTTGATGCGGCAGCATAATGTGCTAACCATTACATAACTGGTGCTAACCATTGAGCAATACATACACGTTGGAAGAACTGCTTCATTAGTAGGATTTAAAAATGAAAACCAAATTTTGGTAAAAAAACAGCGACGATGAAAGAGGATTAGGGTTTCATAAGCTTTTTTTTTTTTTTTTTTTTTTTTTTTTTTTTTTTCAGGAATATTAAAAGAAAAAAATGTGGTTTCTCCCATTGCTTTTTTCATGTTGAAAATCGTTTCAAAATTCCAAAAATAAGTATTAATTTCAAGTTTTTGATGATTGTAATGGATTAAATTGGGTAAGCAAACTTTCGACTTTGATTTTCCTGAGGCATTTTTATGTTTTCAAGCGATTAAGAGAGAAAGGAAGCTTTGGGCGATAAAAATACGAAATTCGTCTATTGGATCTTTTCCAAATATATTTTATCGAAATATTAAATATACGTTTCATACATTTAAGATTGTGTCATTTGAACTTTCATACTTTTCCTATGTACACACAAAAACAGAATAAAAATCGGAATTGTTAGTAAGACAAAATGATGTAAAACAGACTTTAACGTGGGACTCGATGGGATTGTCCGAAACTCTTCGTATTCCATAAGGATAATTAATGCTGACCTTTATAGTACCCTTTTCTGGGTTGAATACTATAGGAAGACAATAGGAGAACCTGCGCAGTCACTTGTCACTCAGATGACGTCACTGAAATATCACTTCAAAATTCTTCGCATCCATGTAGCAACAAAGCAACCTCCATAGATATAGGATCGGAGGGGACGGGCAACTTAGCCTAAAAATCTTTCCATTTAAAACGTTAGTTTAACGTGAACAAACGTGCCATATTTCAAGATTTTTCCGATTGCTCCCCAAAATGTAAAGCAGCAACTGGAAACAAAATTTAAATGGTAATAATTATTTTTTTCCCAATTGGAAGAATTAATCTCGTTTCCTAAATTTTATTAATTTTAATAAATGCTTCAATTGAATAAATAGAAGCTTATTAAAAATAGCATTCAATTTATAAAATGTCTCCAATTTCAGTTTTAGAATTGGTTATTTGATCCCAATTTTTTTTCAAAAAAATTGATCAGTTTACATTAATTTCGAAATTTTAGAAAAAAAAAAACTCTCTCTTCTCTTGATTTCGATATGTGCCACCCCCTCCCTTTCCCGGAAAAAAAAAAAAAAAAAATCTGATACACTCTCAGATTTTAAAAACACACTAAAGTGCTTTATATTAAAAGCTTATCATAATCCATGCGTCTCGTCCCTATTTTCTTTCCTTATTTCATATTAAGTTGGAAAGTTTATCATTATTCATGAATGTGCCATACTTTTCTCCCTTATTCCATAAAATGCATCGTTGTAATCAAAATCTATCTTAAAATCGCCTACTGAAACTATTTTACAATTTCTGCCAAGCATGTTCCAACTGTACTTCACCGTTTTAAATACCATTTGGAATGTGCATTATAATCCAAATCCAAAGCGTGTGTCGTGTTTGACTTTCTCGGGTTGATTTCTACTTTAATGCCCCGGCTCCTGCCAAGGTGGCGATAATTAAACATATGCAGTTATCACGACGATTTTTTGTATTTATGTGGCAACCTTATTTTAGAATTAAAATGGCGTTTTGGAACAACATGTAAGTGCAACATTCCATTACTTATTTATTTATTTTGGGTTGCCAATTAAACTATAGTTTTAATAGTTAAATGTCTTCAAATTCCTTAACTGGTGCGTTTATTGCTAATTTGTTCATTGTAGTTTTCATCTAGTTCTTTTGGGAGCGTTGAAACTTGTGCATGGCTCCTAGAGAACCATGACTGCAAAACTAGCCAAAGAGCGGCGATTTTTTAGATTGGCGAGAGCGGCAGCGTTAAATTAGGAATCGTCTCTTTCCATAAAACTCATCTTTTCAATCCAAATCTATCTTAAAATCGCCTACTGAAACTGTTTTACAATGTTCTCCAAGCAAATTCCAACTATACTTCACGATTTTAAATACTGTTTGGAATGCGCATCATAATCCACGAGTATGCCACGTTTGTCTATCTTGATCCATAAAACACATATTTGAAATTGAAATCTATATTAAAATCCCCCTGCCAGGCATATTTTAACTATCCTTTCCTAGTTTCTAGCCGAATTCGAACGATATCGAAAAGCTTGGTTCGGTTTTGAAGTTATTTTTTGGCAGCAAACTTTGTCATCAATTATCAAAAATTGCAGACCTTGTGCGACCTTCAATATTTTACACCCCCCCCCCCACTCTGCATTATCTAGCAAAAGCATTTGAAAAGATCTTCACCGTAACGTTGATGTCTACAAAGCGTGTCTACAAATCATGTCTCAAAACATGTCCACAAATCAGGTCGACAAAAACCTAGGACTGCACGAAATAGCACCCTTGTGCTAAAAAATCCAGTCTAGTTTATTTTTGGCAACTACTGAATGTTTGGAGTTTGGTTACCTTATGAAATCGCTCTTTCATAAGGTGACTAAAGTTCGGTCACCTTATGAAAGAGCTGAAAAAAGTCCAATTTTAGGACTTTTTCAGTTTGTCCGCAAAATGTAAAACAGCAATTTGGGACAAAATTTTAATTAAAATAGTTTCTTCCCGATTAAAAAAAAAATCAATCGTATTTCCTTCATTTTATGAATCTTAATAATGCTTCAGTTGAATAAATGGAACTTTTTTGAAAATATTGAATTTTGAAATGTTCCTAATTTTTGTTTCAGAACTGGGGACACTGCACTGATTTGTCCCCAATGATTGATGTTGATGGATACGAGGCTATTTCAATCACATATTGGCATATTCACAATACCCACATAGTGTTTTTGGAGGCAAGTCTTCTGATTGGTGGAAAGTCCAAAGTTGGACAAGATCTCGGCAACCCTTGGCGCACAAACGATTTGGCGTTGGCGTTGTGCTTGTGTGGTTATTTGCCATTTGCTTTGAGTCGTTGTCGTACGTGTTTGCCATTTGCTTCGAGTTGAGACATTATATTGTATTGTTTTTTTTCGCAATGGATGAAATAACTGCCCTAAAATTACCAAACGGGTATACGTATAAAGTAATTAATAGGGATGTCAATCAGTCCGGTATACTTCCTTCAGACTGATCTACGTATTTCTGAAGTTAGGGATGAAAAGACGGCTATGGTTTGTATACACTTTACTTTTACATCTTTCATTTCGATGTTTCTGCTTTATGCGTTTTATCTTTCTATAGAATCGCGAAGTTTATTTTTTTATGCGTGTATTGTTTAGTGTAAACCACGCGGTTTCCTACCTTTTCATTTTTTGGACCGTTAAGTGTAAACCACGTGGTTTCCTACTTTTTATACACCACTGTCATTTCACTATAATCAAATTGATACACAATATTTACGCACATTTTAATAAGTTTTCTTTATCTATATTACAGGAGTGGATCGATGCTTTTATAAGCTCCAGCAAAACTGTTTGGAGAGTGGCCAGAACTCACAAATGTGCTGGGAAACGTTTAATCTATAGAAAAGATTTCGGGTGTCAGCACAACACCGATGCACGCTATCGTGGGAAATGTTTACGACAGGTCAAGAACACGGATTGTCCTGCAAAGCTAAAACTTGTAGTGCAACAGTATGTAAATATATTTATATTTTCTTAATACAAACAACGTTGAACTAAAAGCAACACTAAGTTCAAATTTTTGCAAAAGCTTAGCATAACATCTTTCCAGATTACCTACATATAAATTTGTTATTTATTACTTAATCCAAAGTATGTAAATTGATTGCTATGGTTTAAATTGACTAAGTTAAGAATAGCATCAATACTTGCTAAAACAATGTGCAGACATGCTATCTCAGGGTTTGATCCAGGAATTTTTTCTAGTGTCCCATTTCTGTGAAAACTTATTTTGTAAGTTTAAACACTTATTTTTGTGAGTTTTCATACCAGTTTTTAATAAGACACTTCTGCTAAAATATCTGAAAAAAAAGACTAAAAAGTAAGGTAAAATGCCAATGAAGGGCTGCTTTAATTGACTGCATTTTTGTAAAGGGGCTGCTTTAATTGATTTTATTTTTGTAAAGAGGTGGTTTTAATTGAATGCTGTATCGTTCATTCATTATTATTCATGAAAAAATATGTATTTGTTTACCGATTGGTAAATACTTAAATTTGTTTACTATTCGGTTGCCGAATATTTAAGTATTCGGCCAAACCGAATACTCTGTTTTTCTACTAGACGTTGGAAACACATAGGGGTCAGTTGATCATCCAATACGAAGCCGCGCAGCACCGCAGAGGGAATGATGTCAATCCTTCCAGGTCTCCAAGCGGCGTACCAGATTTGGCGAAATTGTCTTTGCTAGTTTGACCATGCATTTTCGCCAGCACAAATAGCTGATCTTAGTAGTTAGTTTGTAGAAATGCTAATCTTTTGTACAAATACAAATGTATACAGATTAAAGAAGAAATTTGCTTTTGAAGGATTATGTGCTCGGTGACTTTATGGATATCTAATTAGAGTTACAGGTATTTGTTTTCGTTAGAGTTGGGATGCTTATGCTACTGTTTCGTTGTAAGTACGTTTAAAGTTTCGTTATCTTACGTCTTTATGTATTATTGATCATACTCTACTTTTGTAATACATTAACTCATATCTTTCTATTACTTCTGATTAATACAGGTTACACAGTATTTTTTTTATTCATACGATTTCTTTGTTTTTAATTTAGATTCTTTACGTTTACTATATTAGTACTTCAAATATACTATTATAAGTTGCCGTATCTAATTAGTACATGTTAAAATGCCCAATGTTCATCAGTTTACAGTGTTTATTTTCTGTGTACAGCTTAATGTTAACTATGTTTTAAGTTATGCATGCTTTACAAAATGTGCTACATGTACTAAAGATTTTAAAATATTATAATTTGCCTTGTTTATAATTAACATAGTGCACAAAACCACCTGGGTGTTTATTTCTGTCTCTATAGTAATACTCAAATACTTGGATGATACCATAGAATTTCTTTTAAAGGCATGGGTTAATTTCTTGTATCTATATGAGCTTTTACTAGCTGAATAGCAGGCATGTGGGGCAGATATAAATGTAATTCTGCTTCACACTTGCTATTTTGCTGGAAATATAAGCTACCGTTCTTTTTAAAAATAAAAAA
Source organism: Cheiracanthium punctorium (assembly GCA_038373885.1). Classification (NCBI taxonomy): domain Eukaryota; kingdom Metazoa; phylum Arthropoda; class Arachnida; order Araneae; family Cheiracanthiidae; genus Cheiracanthium; species Cheiracanthium punctorium. Next base: position 167,335 of record JAWZYV010017120.1, on the reverse strand, counting down.
TGAATGATGATGCTCTTGCTGTGAAGTCACATCGTAAAGAAGACTGCTTTATCCAACCCACTGATTCTAGGTGCAGCATTTACCTATTGGGAATACAGAATTCTTTTCTAGATCTGCCACTGATCGTAAAGTATCTTATTTTCTGTTGTTATGTAATCTTGATCGTGAATTGGTACTGCAATGAATTTTGTTGAAAATAAAAAAATTTTCATGGTTTGTAAATGAAATAACCTATTAGTGATATGCCTGTGAAAGTTAAGGTAAGTGCTTTTGTTTAATTAAATGGTTTTATTTTGTGTATAGACTGATTGAAGATTTTTGAGTAGCTATGCCACAAATATCCATTGCAGTTACTTTAGGTTAAAAATGGGCGACTGATTGTCAATCATTTTAATTGCTGTATAGTAAGTTCTGGAATTTACAGAAATGTTTTTAGATTTATATTAAATTACTGTTTAAGGATTTTTCTTTCTTTTTTTGAGTTGCTTTGTAGTAAGTTTAGTTCTTTTGTTTTTACTAGTAAAATTTAGGAATGCAATGTTCTCAGGCAAACATACTGCATTCAGCTAATGTGCCAGATATTACAAATATCCAGCAATATATCTGTCCTCAAATTTCATACTGCGATATTACATATACATAATAAATTCTAAAACTACAAATGCAATTTTTAAATCAAAATATTTCCCTTTTAATGATTTTCCAAATTGCAATTTTATCACGCAAAGAAAACAGAAAACACCTGTTCACTTTTAGACTTTTTTTGAGGTGGTAAATTCTGATGCAGAGGAATATTTTTGTAACTGAAGAAGGGTGAATCTTTTGTACCACCTGAAACAATCATCTTGATGCGTAGCAATTTTTACGTGTGCTATTTTACAATGCTTTTAATTATTTTAAATTTCAACATCAGTCTTTTGCTGAGTGTTCTTGTTAAAGATAATAACTGTTCTTCATTCTTTGGTAAATTTTTTTTTTTTTTTTTTTTTTTTTCCTCCAAGAATTAAGTGTTTCTGAGAATACAGCCTCTCGTATATACTGTTGTCTGGTGAGAAAAGTTTTCTTTTTTTAAAAATTATTTTGAAAGTAAGGAAATTTATCCATGTACAATGAATATCAAAGTTACATTGATTTTCAAGCAGTGTTGTCTGCATCAACTTTAATTGGAGTAAAACAGGCATAATTTCATAAAAACAATCCCCAAAAGATTTCTGGGTTACTATCGTAAAGTATCTAAAACTGGTGAAAACTTTTTTTAAACAATAACGATGAATATTTTTATAAAAACTTGTAACAATACAACTGAATAAGAAACATACTGCTGCCAGATATCCAGGTGAAATTTTGTCTGGATATTTAGTATCTAGCCAAATTGACATCCATTTTGACATTAGTAACCTTTATATGCATTTTTAATTTCTTGAAATTTCACGAATCTCATTAGTGGCATAACTGTCATATTGTCAATATTGAGGCACCAGGTTGCATTGCAGCTGTGAGGGCCTTCCACGAGCAAACAAATATTGCCAAGTAGGCTTACCCCCACTTATTAGGTATTTCTCCTGTTTAGTGGCAGCTCGTAACTTGAATCACTATTGGTGCTGCTTAAAAAATTATTAAGCTGCTTCTTACTACATGCTCTCCCAGCAATGCTGAAAATTATGGAGCCTTGCCAGGAAAGTACATATCATAAAACTTAAGAGGTTCACTCTTTCCAATGCATAACAATTTTTTTTTTTTTTTTTTCCTGAGGTGGGAGATATCAAAATTTCTTGTTAAAATGAGCAACCATCCAATGAGATTTAAGACACAAAATGATTACTGTGACATTATCACTTTATAATTGCAAGAATCGCCTTTCACATTGTGACTTGATAGCAACATCATTAGATGACTGATCACAAATGAAGCCCCGCTGTACATAATCACAGATCATTTATTTACCATTAACAGTGTGTGCTTTTAGGGTATTTATATTTTTATTTTATAAAGACAACAACATTACACAAGCCAATTTGTTTGTAGTATTTCTCTAAGAGACTTTAATAAATAAACTTATTGAAACTGTTTCATCTTTTTATTTATGCAATACAATATATTTATAAATTTGATTTCATGGATCATCATACTCACACACAGGGATTATACTTCTCATCTTTCTTCGGCACTTTCTTATATGAACTGATTTCTTTTTTCTCTTGCAGCTTGTACAAATGGGCAGATGACTCTCTTGATCCTATTTTACAAGCCGAAAAAGTACAAGTACAATGTTGCTCTTTCAAATGTACAGCAAAATTGTACAAGCACTCATTAGGCATAAAAAACAAACTGTGTTGATCACATTCTAGGGGGAAAAAAATTGGTATGATGCTAAAGAAGAAAAATAAAAGCAATGTGCAGCATGCTAAACTCAAACTTGTCTTCAGCAATCAAGAAGCCACACATTTCACACTGTCACATACAACGTTAGGTCTCCTAAGCTGACACAAAAATAGCTTATTGCTTACACTAGCAATTGATTCATAAAGTAAATGAAAACTTAGTATAAAAATACACATATATAAAACAATACCAATTCACAGGTATGATTGTTTAGACAAATTTTTTTCAGTCTCCATCAGCCTTTACACTGTGTCTTACCAAACAGTGGGATCTGAAAAATAAACAAAAGCATGTTGCCACATGTAAAAAAAGAAAAAGGCGAGAAACCGTAGAGATTAAAGAAAGGGAAAGAAAAAAAAAAGTGGTGAAGGTGGGGGATAAAGAAAAAGACAAACAAAAATAATTAAATAAATAAGCAAAAAAAGAACACAGACCATCAAACCAAAGAACAAAAACAAAGGTAACATTAATCTCTAGTTTCTCGCCTTTTTCTTTTCTTCCATGCGGCAACATGCTTCTTTTGTTTATTTTACAGTTCCCACTGTTTGGTGAAATGTAGTGTAGACTGAAAAAATTTTTGATTGAAACGATCGTACCTGTGAATTGGTATCGTTATATGTGTGTTTTTTACACAAAGTTTTATTTACTTTATCTTTTAACACCAGTATTTTGAGTGTTTTTACTGAACTGATTCATGCTTGGCAAATTGTCCCTCTTGCCGAATAATTATCAAGTAGTAAATGACTTCATATGATACTGTATAAATACACAAGAAAAGTAATTTTATATAACACATAAATAACCTGTTAACTATATAACAGGAAAGATGTTTGTGTGATTATAACAACGCTACGCTCGGGCGATCTGCTAAGAATGGGGGATGCCTTGATAGGAGGCTTTCTAAGGGGTTCTAATGTGTATTCACGTTACATCTGGAGAAAAATCTACCAAATCTCCAGACCGTTAGATCGACAGCCGTGCGCTGGGACCCGAACATAGGACTTTCATAATTCGTCTGTCTACCATTTTTAGTGACATAACCACTGTGCCAATAATGGGAAAGAAATTTTATTGTAAATTGTTATTAAATACTACTCCAATAGAAACAAAAAAAAAAGCATGAAGGAAAATGTGACACTTTGGACATGCATTTACACTTTATTGAAATTGTTTGTGTGATTATGGTAACACTACGCTAGGGTGATCTGCCAAGGATGGGGGGTGCCTTGGTAGGAGGACTTTTTAAGGGGTTTCAATGCATATTCACGTTACATCTGGAGAAAACCTACCAAAACTCCAGGCAGTTAGATCGACAGCCACGCGATGAGACCCAAACACAGGACCTTAATACTTTGGCCATCTACCATTTTCAGTGACATAATAATCCCTGTGTCATGGAGAGGCAAATAATACTCGAAAGAATTATACAGTTTTTAAAATAATAGACAGTTTTACAAAGATAAAAACTTCAAAGTCTTAAAAAAGAACATAGAATTTTAATTTTCTGCTCATTAAACAAAATCAATTACATTAAGTGATAACTGAACATGTAAATTAACGTTTAAAATAATGTAAACAAAACAATGAAAACAATTGCTATAAAACAGCAATATGTGGATAAATTTAAGTAAGTAAAAATTGATTCCTTTGGCTGTGCTAATTCATAAAACCTATGACAAACATATTTAATTTGAACATTTATAATTCCATTACTCAGTAAATAATTAACATAGTTAACACTTTCATAACTATATAAATTAATTATATTCTATAAAAATTTTATTAAATTCATTTTATTTCACCTCTATTTCAAAAGAAAAAAAATCAACATGCATCTTCCTTCAAACTTCAATCAAAAGTAAATTTTAAAAATCTTGAACTTAAAACAGTGGTTTTTAAATGAAAATGGAATACAATCTTATCTAATAATATTTGCCTCAAGCTTGAATCAGAGCATAAAACTGGACTCATAAATAAGGACAATAATCAAATGCAAAAATTGTCCTGCAGTGGTCTGGGTGCTAAACTCTGTTCCCATAAGAACACGGCAAGTGAAGCAGCATCCGGTTTGGCCAATGCTTAGGAGGGTCATCTCCCTCTCGGCTTGTCTGATGTGGGTCTGTGTACGCTAATGGGAGCTGGTGCACGTAAAATCTGTCGTGGCTCCAATGTCCTCCAAGTTGTTAAAGGATACCTCTGGGGGTGCTGATTTCAGGTGGGGGTTGGTCCCTCATCTGGAATCGGTTCAAAATTAGGGACCAACAACTAGAAGCCCAACCCCCTTGGGGGCACTGGAACCCCTCTTTCCATGGATAGCGTCGTCTATCATGGACACGACAACAACAACAAAAGCAAAAATTAAAAATGATGCAAATATACTGACCTGGACATTTTTTGTGAATTACGATCGAACTTTGTTTAACAGAGCTGAATTAACCACTGAGTTAAATTTTACTAAACACACCAAGAAAATAAATAAATATCATTTTACGGCATTTATTCCATGCTTGCTTACATTCTAAACCTGGCGGCAATTAAACCTCACAAAAAGCTATATCAATATTTTATCAAAAAACTGTACTAGAAATCATCCGATTTGGACTTAAAGATTTTACAGTACTACAATTTAGTGCTTAGTGTATGATGTATAAAATTTGTTTTTAACAATACAGAATGCTCCAAGATGCATGAGGAGTTTTATTATTTACAAAATTCTGTAATTTAAAAAAAATGTTTTTCAACAAGTAATTTAAATTTGTTATATTAGAAAACTTATGAAAAGTTCTATTTTTTAATGATTTATTCTTTATTTTCACTTGTACATTTTCATTTTGTGTATTTTGTAAGTTAATATTGCATATCTTTAAAAAAATCATGTATCTGCATGTCGTATATTTACATTCTACTATTTATGACAATTTGCATTAAATTAAAAAAGTTATCTGGTTAAATAATTATCAGCTTTGTTGATGATTTTTAATCTGCAGTTTTGGGTACTTACATATTATCGCAGTAGTCCGCCGAGACGAGCGATTTTTTGCAAGATACATGCCAGACAAATTAAATTATTGATGGTTCTGAATACAAATGGCAACTGTTTGCCGGCAGATTTCATGAAAAAATAATTTGGTGGGAATGACTGCTGGGATAATATGCAAGTACCCAGTTTTCTGCAGATATGCAAAATTCCAAAATAATTTTTCCAAAATGTTCAAAGTTTTACAAAATATCTACTTTTTAGACAAACAAACAAACAAAAAAAAAACAGTGAGGGTTTGAACTGACAAATGTTACAATTAAAGGATTTCTCATCTAATCTTGAAGTCAAGTGCGGCTCCGGTGAGGGCAGGGTGCGAACTGAACATTTTCTCCAAGGGGGGACATTTGAAAGAAAACATTCTCCAGGGGGGGGGGGACACTTGAAAAGGAAAAGGAGAGAAGATGCAAATGCTCCTTTCACATGATATTTCTTGACAAATGCAGTCGCCGGCACGTGTGGAACTGACTTATATTCAAACAAAAGTCATCGATTGTCTGTTCTATGGAATCACAGATACACAAGCTACATACAATGTACCTGTATTGGATGCTACCTTTGAGGGTTTTTAGCTTAGAAAAGATACGAAATTTTAAGGCAGTCGCCTTAGAGTATAGTAACAAACGATAACATACAACCTTCATTTTGACTTCTTGACTTCAATCCCAAATCTTCACTCACTAGTTTAACATTTCTTCAGCAGGGGATAAATAGTATCCCTGGCAGGGATCCATTAATATTTCTCTAGCCAGGGATATTACATTCTTCAGCCGGGGACAATCCTCGGCATTCCCCCCATCAATTCGCACCCTGGGTGAGGGGGTTATGAGGCCATGGCACCCTCCGAAAATATTTTTACAACTTTAAATTCTCATACTTCATGATTTCCCTCGTTCAATACGTATTTTGAACAATTTATAGACCTATATAAAAAGTTCAATGACCCCTCCGAGAATTCAGTCTGGAGCCACCTTTGCTTGAAGTTTCCAAATAAGGATTAAACATAAGCACAAATCTCTTTATTATTTTACCAAAATACCATAGTACGTTGAGCCATATTAAATGAATAGCTAAGCCTCAATATACATCCTACATTTTTTTTTTGGGGGGGGGGGGGGACCAAAATTGGCGATAAATGCAATATGGCCTTGAATTCTGTTATACATTCTGTTTTTAATATTTTCCATAATGTTTTAATAACATTTTTTTTTTGTTGTTGTTAAAATGAAACGAGGGGTTGAGGGTTTTGGAGCCCCCCCCCCCCCAGACAGAAAAAACAATTATTAGTTAATATTTTTTAAATCTATATTGTTTAGATTCTTAACCCTAAATTTTTTTAACAAATATTCAAATTTTACTAGTGTCTCCAGTTTGTAAACATGTTTGGAAAAGCAATTTCGCAGCTACTCTCTTTCTTTGGCACCGTCAAAAACGGCATTATATGCACGAAAAATCAAGGTTAGATGTATATTGAAGCTGCGCCAAATAAATATATCCTGATAGCGACAATCTTTCAGAACTGTTGGGGAAATCAATATGCCGATTATTAATACTTCAAAATGTAAAACAAAATTTTAATGTAAAATCCAGTATAAATCTTCAAAATCCAGTTGAGTTGGCAGTTATGGACAAAGTTTAGTGAGTAGTTGTCGTTAAAAAACTTACTCAAAAGTCCAAATCATTTGCAGTGCAATTACTCAGTGACTTAGGTGAACGCACTTGTAATTTAATTATTCTGTATTAGCTATGTTTTAATTAAATATCACAGTTTCTATTGTTTTAAACACAAGCAATAGTAAAATTTGCACATTTAAATTAAAAATAGGTTTAAAAAATTATAAGGTGAGAAAACAATTTCCATATTTTGAAATACACAAAAAATTAACAAACTACAGGTAAACTTGCAATGATAATAAGAAATTTATAGTTGTATTCAATATAAATTACATATTCAGAAGTTTCTAATGTGGCTAATTCTATGTCAAATAACACCGTGACAAAGAGTTTACATTAGCTATAAATTTAATTAGCCTAGCAAGGATAAAAAAAAATTAAATATCATTATTATAAGGAACAGACATTAGAAAAGTTTTTTTTTCTTCAATAGAAATCGCTCCAGCGTATAAATATTATCTTTGTTGATAAGATTACTGTTAATAATGATAACTTAGAGCATATGAAAAAAAGAAAAAATATATACTAAACTGACTAATATTTGACTGACTATCATGCAAAATTATACTGCATCATAAAACCTTTTTAAAAATTAACAATTTATAAAACAAAAGTAAAGCACATTTAATAATTTTTGTTTAAGTACTCATTATCACGTTAAAAAATATTGAAAAAACCCCACTAGTACACAGCTAAAAAATGCTAACATTACGGACGAACGATGTTTATTTACATTTACGTACATACTCAGACACCACCGGCTTAAAACCTGCAGGATACATATTGGCGATAAACTACTAATACCTACAGGGTCCGTACTGGCGATAAGCTGCCAAAGCTAGTCATACCACTTGCGATTTGTTTAACCAATCAGGAGCATTCATTTAAAAAACTATGTGGGTTCGCTCTTTCATAAGGTGACTAAAGTTCGGTCACCTTATGAAAGAGCTGAAAAAAGTCCAATTTTAGGATTTTTTCAGTTTGTCCGCAAAATGTAAAACAGCAATTTGGGACAAAATTTTAATTAAAATAGTTTCTTCCCGATTAAAAAAAAAATCAATCGTATTTCCTTCATTTTATGAATCTTAATAATGCTTCAGTTGAATAAATGGAACTTTTTTGAAAATATTGAATTTTGAAATGTTCCTAATTTTTGTTTCAGAACTGGGGACACTGCACTGATTTGTCCCCAATGATTGATGTTGATGGATACGAGGCTATTTCAATCACATATTGGTGATGGTGATGCATTTGAACCAATCAGATTGAAGAATGCCCATGTTGGATGAAAAATGACGTCACATGGAGGAAGTGAGAAAAACTTGAGTTACTCCGGAATTTAACTTGAACAAGTCCTACATCTGTTTCAGAACCATGAAGCTCGGGAGGATAAACATCGGCTTGTTATCCAACTTGGACCAACTAACTACACAGTATGAGAATTGCCGACGAAACTGTGGCTACCATTGATGGCGCCATCTATTGACGGCAGAGAAAAACAACATCGCGCGCTCGCTTTCCGATTTAAAGCTTCTCTAATTGGGATTTATTCATTTATGCTGAAATTTCATGAAGTATACACTAACACTTGAATAAATAAATACGATAATTAATATGCATATATAATAATTTTGTTTCTATATTACTTAGTTACAACGATGTAACATCAGTTTGATAATTTAATAAATTAATTAATAATTTAAATAAATTCTCTTTAAAACTGCATGCGAACGATATAATAGATCAGTTTTTGACAAATATTTTTGGTAGCAATTAGCTAAAAATTAATAAATGTTTCCTGCCTTCTTTCAGGCTATAAATTCCTCTTATATACCCACTCTTCCACATTATATTTTATTTATTTATTTATTTTTTATTTTTTTTAATTTTTTTTTTTTTTTTAAGTCTTAAAGTTGGTTAGTTAAACCAAAAAACAAATATGGAAAGAGAAAAACATTTAACGCCGTTTTTCAGCACCACCAGAGCCTGATTATAACCAACAAGGCCCCAGGAATTGATGAATTTGGGGGGGAGATCTATGAAATTTGTTTTATTTTGATATAAAGAAGGATGTTTCAGAACAAGATTTGAAATTGGGGGCCCCTGGGCAAAAGTCCCGATTTGCCCGTGCGATAATAAGGACCTGAGTACCACAAAAAAATACATAAAAATCAATGTCTTTTCAGTATCAGTATCAATTTTCAGTACTACAAAAAATTTCATAAAAAAGCATAAAGGAAAAAATTATTAATTCAATAAATACACGCATATTCAGTGATTGACCCTTTTGCATCAGTTTTGCAAGCTTTCACATATCAGAAAAAATCTATTATTTCATTAATTTTGAAAAATTTTGTATTAAAAAAAAAACAGACTTTGAATTGAAAATATTTGTTTTTGTATAAGTTTTGCAGACTTATGCCAAAAATATCTATTCTGTATTGGTTTTGAAAATTTTTGTGTTTAAAAAGAAAATTCTATATATTTATCAATTTCGCTGCCATTTGTGTATTTCTTATATAATGTAAAATCCCCTCCCCCATCCTAATTAAATTAATAAACAGAAAAATATTATTCATAAAACTGTTATTATTTTTTTTTTAAATGGGCAATTTCAAAGTGTTATACTGCTGTTTCAATTCGATTATTGGGCAGTATTTTAAAGTGTTCACATTAGCATTATACTACTACTAACATGTACGAAAGGTTTTCTATTTACATAGTGTTACTTTTTATGTTATACATTTATAAGGGGCCATATTAAAGAAATATTATGGTGATGCTGTTTGGAGCTTTAAATAACGTTGGATTTTTCTTCCCGAGCGATACATTTCTTTTCCTGACTTTTGGATATCCACTGTTACATCCAGGTGCAAAACAGTGACTCGCTCGACCCATATTCTATCAAAATAATTTATTTTATAAAAAAAAATATAGCTCATTCACAATCAAAACAACGCTAAATCCGTATTCAAGCGGTGCGCTGCGCCCCCTGCCGGTGAAAATGGATCCTGGTCCGTTTTCCCCCCTGATCGCCCATTCCCGATGATTCTCCTTAGAGCTTCATGCTCAGAAAGAAAATTTGTTGCATGTGGCAACTCTTGTAAAAATTATTTGTTTTGCTTTCTGCACTGCATGGCTGCATTGCATGTCTTACTGGCTGTTAAGTAAAATTCTGCGGTGATTTTTAGCAATTGAATGTAAGTAAATACCGGTTGTCCGCATAAAACCAGTAATGTTACAAAGATGTTTTGCAAATTTTTAATTAACTACGTGGGGAGAATTTAGCCAAAAAAGAAATTCTAATTGATTTTCAATACCATAGTATTGTTACTTTGAATGAATAAAAATGTACTAATAGTGTCAGTCAATCTTCTAATGTTCGTTATCTTTGGAATTAAGATCTTTGCTAAATCAAATCTTGCTATTTCATTTTCTTTTATGTCTCAACAAAATCTAGGCTTGCATTATCCAGGGGCCAAATGCGTGGGAGTAATAGTCTCCTTACATTTAATTGTCGTTTTTACAAAATAATGTTATCGGTAAAGTTTCAATAAACATTTTAAGCAAGAATAGATATCCTCTGAAGTAAAAATAAGATTTTTTAAAACATGCATTTTTGCCTGTTTTTCTCGTGCCCACCATTTAGGAACCCGCTTACACTGGCGTAGCCAGGGGGGTGGGGGGGCACTGGGCCCGTGCTCCCCCCCCCCCGAAATTTTTTCAGTTGTTATATATATATATTGCAATTTGTAAAAATGGATCGTCTCAGAATCCTTGTTGTGTAATATTTGTCTAATCTTTCTGATAAACGTTTTCTAGATCCTTTCACATTGAGAACGAAGAAAAAAATAAGTCAACAAAAAGGTTAAAAAGTGCCTTTAATCACTAACCCGAGGTGACTTTTGACACGCCTACACACCAGAAAATATATACATCTGGGCAATATCCTACTCCCGGGATACTGAAAATTTCCTCTCCCTATAACCTCAGCTCGTTACCGTTGTACCCTGTGGTGCAATGGTGCAGAATCTTGGTGTAAAACAAAGTTTTCTTGGGGGTAAAGACCATGGGCGCCGACTGAATATTACCCAGGGGGGGGGGGGGCAAAGACTACTTCAACGTATGGTTACCATGTTGGAAAGAGCAAGAAAGCAAGGGAAAGCACTGCATACAAAAATCCAGGGGGGGGGCTATGCTGCCGGCGCCCATGGTAAAGACGTTAACTTTCTTTGATCATGTGCTCCAGAACTTTATTCTGATAATATTTAGCATCACTTTTAACCTTTGGTCCTACAAAAAATGGTTTTATTAAGCCTTGAAAGGACATTCCCATCCATACCATAGTACCTAATGTCCAACTTGCCTTCTGCAAAACAGCTGCGTCTTTGCTACGCTGTTCGCGTGAAATATATTGAACCTCTTTTTTGCCAGTTTTGAATTACAGACGAAACAACGATTCATCAGAAGTCATCCATGTTTTGTATCTTCCTTTGAATAACATTAAATGCAGAGGCCAAGAACATTTTCTTCGTTTTTCTACAGTGTTTGCAGATATTTGATAACAAACTAGTTTCTTCAATTTTTATAGGCAATTTTCTTTATCTGACGACATATTGTCGATTGGTATACCTGTAGTTTCTTTTCTAAAGTTCTTTGAGGAAGAGGATTTTCTACAACGATAAGTCTTTTCAGCTTCTTTTTTTTCTTTTTCACCAAGGACTTCCTTTCGTCCACATTTCCCCCCTGGAGCTCTTGATTGCCAGCCAAATTTTATTTCTTTTCAACGTTTCGTTATACATTAGAAAAATGCCTTTTCTGAATTTTAAATGCTTTATTTATAACAGAATTTGAGCAACCATCCTACAATAGCTTAAAATTTTCGTTTGGGGTTTGACGATTTAATTTCTGAGCCAAATTTACTCCCATTAATAAAAGTAGTTCGATTGGTAATTTAAACGTTTAATTTTTAAAATAAAACTGGTGGTAAATTAAAATTTACCATAAATAATTATACACTTTTAAAATTGGTCACACTAATTTTGAATTAACCTGTATGTATTAGTTATATGCAGCTGCAAATGAGCTGTCTGAAAATCTGGGATAGATTGATATATTTCCTGTTATAGCAAGAAAATTTTACATAGAAATATTTTTTACTACGGTCGTTTATTGAGATTTAAAAATCATTTATTTAGTTTTCTTTTCAGTATCTTCCTTTAGATATATTTACTGTAGAATAAGACTGTAGTAGCAGATACGGGCCTTGATTTAAAAAAAAATCTTATCTGGTTGAGATAATCACCAGACAAACTGGTACATAAGCATCTATCTATAGAGATAATTATATTAAAGAATTAGTAATTAACTCGCGAAATTAATACTGAATAGTATCTTTAAACATATATTTAAGGCAGGCGCGCAACCAGAAATTTTCTGTGGAGAGTGTTTCTTAAAAATGGTCAAACATTGCCGAAATATTTTGTCTGTAAAAAAACATATTTCAAAAAATGAATTCATATTGCTCACAATTTATTTTATGTACAAACACAAATTAAGTACTATGCTACACGTTATAATTTAAGATCTAATTGTCGGGGTTGTTTCGTCGATTCAGTTAATACTTCTTCAGGGATAACATGGACGTTTTTGTAAATGTTCAGCATCGCTAGTCATTTCAGTCTACTTTCATCCGTTGTGCTCCAAAGATGCGCTTTTAATAGGCGAAGAGTGGAAAAGAATGCTCACCAGTACAATTTGTTATTGGTAATGTTGCAATGATTTGATATAGCCTATAGATATTAGGAAGTATTTTCCGACTACAAATATCGAGGGCTTGTAGTGAGTTTGGTTGGTCATATTTGTTGCCGATGTAACTTTCGACACCACATAGCAAATTCACTCTCACGGAACCCTCTTTATATCGAAACCAGCTCTAAAGAACTTCTCCATTACATTTTTTTCCGTATTTGGGGTCATAACATTGAATCAAGAAATGTTGAAAGGAATTCAAAATGTTCTTATGATCCTTAAATCTTTAACCGAGTTGGCGAATAAAAGTGTTTAAAAATGGCATGTATGCAGAACACATTTCCTGTAATATTCTTCTAAAGTTCATGTTTCTAATTTCCTTCGTTGTAAATAGATTTTTTGAAGCAGGATTTCTTTTTTATTAAAAAGGGGGGCTAAAGTTTGTCCTGGGAGGGGTTTTAACCCTAAAATCCCCTCCCTTGGTTGCGCACCTGATTTAAGGATATTTTTGTGAAATTACTAATTAAGTAATATTATAATTAGAAATAACAATTAGAATCTTATTTTTAGTTATAATTAGTACTTAGAATATTATTTCTAATTATAATTAATAATTATAATTTTTTTTAATTTTAAGATTAATTAATAATTAAAATATTTCTAATTACAATTAATAATTAGAATATTAATTAATTGAACAAAACTCTCTGTCCCCCTCCCGAAAAAAAATCCTGGCTACGCCAGTGCCCGCTTATGTAAGGTAAATAAATTTTGAATTTAGTTACACTCCAATACCAATAAGTGTTGCAAATGGAGTGTTTTTAAGCTTACAATTAATAAGAGCTATGGTTCTCGTTAAAAAATTGTGGTGCCTATTAAAAGTGTCATAGTTATTTCATTTAATAGAAAAATATTTATTTCAGATGGCACCTGGTAAGAAAAGAAATTTCCATACACCACGAAATGCCAAAAATACTCAGATTTCCAAGAGTAATAAAGACCAAAAAGAAGTTGAATCAAACGATGAAGTAAGCAGAAATGTTGATGCTACAAGCAATTTATCATCAGATGCCGAATTACCTCAAAAAGATAAGTATTCTAAGAGAAATGTTGAAAGCAATTGGGTTAAATATGAAGAACCAGAAGCTGATCGTTTTGCCGATACAACGCGAGGGTCTGATTTCAATGTGTTACTGAGTTATGCTGGTGGAACAGGATCGCAGCTTAAACTTCAAGATGAAAAAGAATGGGATGATGAACTCACTAAAGACATATCCTTGGATATAAAAGATTTAATCAGTGCTATGAAATGCATACCATTCCATGAGAGAATTGGTTTAAAAAATGTTTTTAATGATGAAGTTGTAACGAATTTCGTGTCTGTTGCTAAAAAACATGCAATGTCCTATAAGCCGCAGTCTAATTTGGTTGCTTCGGAGCCACCGGATCTGGAAAAAAAGGTAACGGATACAGCTCTGAACATCATTGAGGAATCAGCCTTTCAAGAATCAGACGATGATGATATTCCTGTCAAGAGTTTTACTGTTCAAGATAAGACGGAGGACATTATTAATACGCTATCCTCAAATTTGTCATTTAATGCATTTTCAGAAAAGGAAGAAAATGAACAGAAATCCGAGCCAACTGTTACAGAAGAAAGTAATCATGAAACTACATCCAGCGATTTGGATTTCTTGCTGTCACTGAATATTTCTTCAAAAGTATCCACAAAAGAAGAAGCCCCCACCGTTGCCAAAAATACGAATGTTGATGACTGGCTCAATAGCATTCTTGATGATTAAACAAATACACTGTGCAACTTTTTAAACTTGCCACCAACCAAAAATATGTTGACTTAGGGAGGATGCAATTTTCATGTTAAAGCATTTAAAAACATTTTTTATTTACTGCCTTTGGTACTAATATACATGTAAAGTTAAATGAATATAGGAAGAGTCAGTGTTAAACAAAACTGTGCCACTTCATCTTATCTGTTCCACAGCACAGATTAAAAATTAAGTTTTTACATTATGTTTCTAATGAAGTGTCACGATGAAAAATTTAGTAATTTACTGCTAAAGTTATACCAATTATTTTGGTGCCAAATTGGAATTTTTGCTTATTTTGTAGCACTATTTTTTCCAGATCCGGTCTTTGTTTTCAGTGCAATTTTAATTTATTCTTCTATACAATGAAATCTCTGTACAATGAATTTCAAGGGACGGAAGGTCAAATTTATGATTCTGAAAAATTTATTAAAGTGAAATGTCATTGAATTTGTATAAATCTGACTTTTTTTAAATAGGAAATATATTTTATTTCTAACCTAAAATATTCGTAATAATGATGTTCATTGTAATGAGATTTTACTGTATGCAGTAGCTATTATCCTGTGCTATTTTCTGAGAAAATAAGCAAAACTCAAATCCTGCATAGTCCTTCAATAAACATTCTACTCTGAACATTGTGTTTGAATAGCCACATCAAACTTATGAATTTATTGAATAAAGGTGCTAAAAATTGCAAATTTAATTTAATTTTATATGTGTATGTCCGCATGTGCCTCTCTGATATCATAATGAATTGCTAAATGTAATTGTAACATTTAGTTTTTACTTTATGAGAAAAATTGGATTCCTGTTTTACTTTTTAGATTTTAAAACAGAACATTCTTTCACACTGTTCAATTTATTTTATTCATAGTGGAATGTTTCTGTCTTGCGTGTGTTCAAAGGAAACTTCATATAACCTAAATAGCTTTTAATGCACAATAATGTTAATTAATTCTGAAAGAATATTGCAAAATGCGACATTTAATTGACATAAATGTATTTCTGTTAACAAGTGTTAAGTTGGTAAAGTTCCTCAGCAGTAAAAGGGGGGGGGGGTGATGTATATTATAAAGATATATAAATTTGAAACTACCATGGTTGTCAAATTGTCAAGATTTCACTGTTAAACATGCTGAAAATTTTGTATTGTTTATTAATGTGTCTATGAAGTTTAATAATTTTGTGAAAATAAATTACTTGCAACTTAACTCAGATTTTGTCTCTTTTCTTTTAGTGTGATTCTTGCTGTAATATTTATCCTTATCTAAAAGACAGAAGGATATGTGAATTTTGAAGTATTTAATTGGATCAGTTCTGTTGAAGATTATAGTAAATTTGTTGCCTTTGGCATTTAAAAAGGTATTTCTTATGAGCAGATTCTACAAAAAGTATAAATATTTTATAGATCAGCATTTAATTAAATTTAAAAAATAGAATTTGTAATGAATTTTATTTGCAAAAGGAAATGTGAAACATAAAATGGTCAATAAGCTATAATGTTTTTTGTTGTTTTTTTCTTAATTTAAAAAGAAAAAAGTGTGAAATTGTAATATATTATAAAATTATTTCAAGCTAAATTAAAGGATCTTAGTTCTTTTTTTTTTTAGTACGGTATCTGTATGGCAATTTGATTTTATAAAAAAATTAATTTATTTCCAAAATTTCATCATTTAAAAATATACTGTGTTTAAAGCTGCAATGTTGTTGTCTTATTTGCCTATAAAGTAATATTATGCATAGCTACCATTAATATAGTTTCCTATCATTACCTAAGACTACCCAGTACCAAATTTCACACATGAAAAAAAAAGCAAAATTTTAATTCCTAGTGACAAAAATAAGCATGCTTTTCTTTAAAAAGAATGTTTCAACCAGTATTTGATGTTCAAGCAAAAACTATAAAATAATTCAATTTCTATATTTAAGACAGTGTTTATTTTTTTTCCCCACCCGAAGTTGGAGGAGATACAAGGGCAAGAACAGTAGCAGCCTCCCACGCACGTAAAAAAAAAAAAAAAAAAAAAATCAATCATTTCCTCCCGGTTGAAAATTTGTGAAATAATAGTTGGCATAGCACTTGTTTGGGAAAAAAAAGTCAACTGGCCAAGCGGCAGTGGATTATGCATCAGCTGCTCATGTGAAGAAAAAAAAAATTCAGTGACTTCTTCCTAGTTGGAAATTTGACAGATGATAGTTTACATTCTACTTTAAATAAAAAAAAACAAGTCAGCTGGCTGTGTGTTGGGGCAAAGATTGTCAGCTGGGACAGTGAAAGTGTGGCGCAGTAAGGTAGTGTGACTACCACTAGCCTAATTCAATGCATCAGCTGACGTGTTTTCCCCCAGCATACAGCCAGCTGATTTTTTTTATTATTTCAAGACCATGCAAACATAATCAAGAAATGATCGTGATTAAAAAATAAAAATTAAATTTGAATATAAATATATCAATTTTTTAAATTTACATTAAGTCATTATTATCATTCTTAAATACGATTAAGTTTCATCTCCACTTGTTGCACTCTCATTGTCATCCAAATCATTTTCTGAATCACTATCAAAAACTTCTGAAACAAACATCAGAACACTCGCAAAAAGTGAATGTTGCCTTAGTCTCGCAACTTTCCAATATACTATTAACTGCAGCAATGTCCATACCAATTAATAATGTTTATAATTTCTTTGCAATTCATTAAACTCTTTAAAGATGCGCCAAGGCCAAGAGTAACATGCTTTGAACATTTTATTCGGCTATTTGAACCAGCATAAATAATATCTTTGTAGAAAAGTAACGATAATCTTTTAGTTCTTGCATGTCACCTTCATTGGTAATTTATGCCAGAAATTATTTTTCCATAAAATACAATCAACGTTTGAGGTGCTTCACATTCACCATCAATTAAATCTTTTGTTTTGATCTCAACTCATAATTTCCGAGGTTGAATCATATTTATTTCTTTGTTTAAAATTTGTGTTGCAGCATCTAAAATGTTATATTTTTCTATCTCTTTCTGTATCATATTGCCCTTGTATGGTTTCATGATAGCTTGACCTTTAAAATTTATAATATTAATTTTTTAGTTAGCTTTTAAAATAATTTTTCTCTTAAATACTACGGTTTCAAGGTATAATTTGCTAAATCTTGATCATTACTCTCCAAATAACTGATGAACATATCATTTAAAAATTTCAGAAAATATGATTGCTCATTATTGATGATGTGATCGGAAACAAAGTTTTCAACCAAATCACAAGCTTTTGCTCAGATGTCTAGTAAAATGCCATCCAGATTTTTCTTTATCTTTTGATAATGCAGATTTACGCAAAGCTATATAAGCATTGCAACTTTTATGGTAAAAATATGGTTGATCCAGTGATAATTCTTCTAACTTCTCTATCATGTTGAGGTCACCGCTTTCTTTTGCAAGATTTAATATGGAATCCCATGCACTTATTAAAAATAGTGAAAAAAAAAATTTTCATGGCCTTTGACCTTTTTTTTTTTACTAAAAAGCATGTCACAATATCATGCTCAGTAGCACCTTCAACAATATTTTCAGCTTCAGCAGCAGTCCAAAATTTTGGCTAATTCCAGGTCGCAGCTTGTTTTGCCAGTATCACAGAGTTCATACACCTCCTTGAAATCCTTAAAAACTGGATTTCGATTTAAAACATTAAGGGCCCTGAAAAACTCCTGGATTTTACTCATTTTTCTGTAGACTCCTAAAATTTTAGTATTGACTCCTGGAAATATTGTTTATTTTAGTTTTCTTTCTAGAATTTAAAGTGCAAAATAAAAAAAAATTTGTAAGTACAATCTTCCGAAAAAAAATTTTCGACTCGTGTTTCAAGTGTAATAATCTACCGCCATGTTTATTGACGTTCCTGCCACGGACTTGGAGACAAGGATTGTAATCACTTCAGTGGGCTGAAAGCTTACTGCAAAAAGTTCCAATGATGGCGCGATTCACTGTAGACATTCGCCCCTGCTCTCCTCATATCCAATAATTTCGTTCCTGAACTAAGCCCGTTGGTGTTCTCAAACTCTTTCATCATCGCTAACTGCTAGCTCTTATGTCACTGCGAAAGTATCTCGTGATTAGTGTATGAGCTGTATGCTCTTCTCTTCTTTGGTACATGGGGTACATGTAGAGGTCTGCGCCGCCGAGCATTTGTACCACGCCGCCGCCGCCGAGGTCTAGACCGGCACGCCGGCGAAGAATGCAGATTTTTTTTTTATACGATTTAGCAGAATGATTTTTTTTTCATGGCATACAATCAGCTCCAGAACTTTTTTAAAAAATGTACCTAAACTTTCAACTGCTTATTTTTTTCAAGATACTTCTTAACGCTAGTAATTTAAGATAAAATTTAAATTTTTTGAGTCAATGGCGTAATTTGATTGCTTTAAAAACTGTTGCAGCATTGCATTAGATCTCAAAGAACATTATAGGTTTGTAATGGTTCATAAGAATGTTGTGGAGGGAAAAAAAAAAAATGCTAAAAAGGAAATAATGTATCAATCGTATACTAAATGTATAGTGTATGTGCCATATAAACAACATAAATCTATCCGATTGATAAAATCTATTATTTCATCTTTACAGTAGAAATATTTTAAAATTTTACTACAACGGCAAGCTCATACTCTGAGCCCCAGATGTGGCCGAGTGCATAAATCTCTGAATCGGGACACGGAAGGTGCCTGGTTCAAAGCCAGGTCGCGTCCGCCGACCTAACCATTCGTAGTTTTCCATGATTTCTTCCAACTTAGCACAGATACGGGTTAGGATCCCTTAGAAAGACCCCCACGGAGGGCACCCCATTACAGATGAGTTCAGGCTCATTTTTTAAAGCTCGATCCCGAGAACTTTTAATTCGAGCCCGACCAAGAGATATTTTTTAAGTTGGAGCGCGAGCCCAAAATTTCAGGTAATAGATAAATAAAGGTCAATTACTTCATTCATAGAATATCATAAATCCCATGTATCCCGTTTGTGCAAGTTAAAGACAAATACAATAGATCACGAACACAATCGTGATCTCTACGCCTCGGCCTAGAGCCCACATGTAGCTAATTGGGCGTAATCGCATAACAGCATCATACCCAAGACCAGTTTTCATAAAAATTCTAGTCTCTCTATTCTAAAAAAAAGTAAAGGCCGCTGTCAAAGCTTGTTCGTCTATCTCCTCCTAAACCGTGGGGATTTGAGTTTCGACTAAGGTGCCCACAGATTCGAAAAATTCCGAGAAACCTGCTACGCTGACTTAAATTTCGAAAATCGAATTATTTTAGAAGATATTAATAAAAAACTGAAAAAATAAACAGAATGGTTGCCAGATTTGGCATAAAATCATTCATTCCTTTGCAACAAAGCGTTTCCAAGAATCTAAAATCGCGTGAAATTTACAAACATGAGTTAGAATTATGCCCATTTTACGCCAAAATAAAAACTATATGAAATAAGTAACTCAAAATGTGTTACACAAAGTTGACAATTTTCAAATAGTAAGTTCGCTTAGACAACAGGAGTTTGGAATTAGCGATTATTCGTTTTTCCAAAACAGAATAACTAATATCTTGAAAATGAAAAATAATTAAAATGCGGATTATTTTAAAGCCGGTTCGGTCCAGCTGGATTATTAGCTACCAGTAGAAATATTTGGCGGCGTTAACTATGCCATTATAGCAGTTATAGTACACTTTGGATATTTTCTAGCGCGACGAGATGGTATAATTCGTCGTGCTAAGTATGCCAATCTGCAAACGATTATGTAAATGAAAATATGGATAACGGTTTTCCGGTAACCTTAAATGAACAGTAATTATAAGTTGCGAGCATGTGTAAATCGCCAAATAATGAAAAGTCGCCATTGGTGGCAAGCTATCCTATCTGTTCCGTAGCTTTTATTAACTTTACATATACGCAGCCAAATAATGAAAAATCGCCATGGGTGGCAAATTTGCAAGGTGTCCAATAAGTTTTACATTATTAAAAATACAGCTGAAACAGATGTTTTGATTTTATTACGCTTTAGCTCCTAATTAATATAACTTTTGAATGGCAACATTAAATATCATTGTGCTTCTGAGTTGTGCAAATAATTTTTCCAGCGATTATAAGCAGAGTCCGCACTCCAGGTGGAGTATAGCTCAGGACCCGTACAACATTGATTCCCATAACAAAATATCTTCCATGTTATGAGGGGGAGGGGGTCTACTGTAGTGTGAAGTTTAAATTTTTATGTACCAATGAACATGCAAGAACCAAGCAATGTGTAGCTCAGTAACATTCTATCTGATCCAATCTTCGGGTTTTGTCTGTTGAAATTATGTCTTTTCTACGAGTAAGCCTTATTAGGGGCCGAATGCCTCATACGAAAAGCGAGTGTAGCGAGTCTGGGGATCTTGGCCCCTAGTCTTTAAAAAAAATTGCATATTAGTGCCAATGTATACAGATGTGTGTGTATGCATGCACCCATTTTTATTATACTCCTTTTCAAAATTTTTCCCACGGCACGGTGCCGCTGCCGGATTTCTGAGGTCGTTACGCCGCCACCGTGAATTTCTGCACGGCGCAGACCTCTAGGTACATGTTTACAAAGCTCGCCGTTTGCAGTGGTGTGTTGGAAATAATCTGTACGCGTGTGAAAGCAGTAAAATTTTAAACCATCCTGAGATTTTCATCCTTTTCAATTTGCCTAAAGATGTGGGGTAGAAAATGCGTTTTCAATGATGCTTGGTTAGAAAAGGTATTTATGTATACTCTGGGGAAAATTATATTTTTTCCTGGAAAACTCCTGGAATTCATACTGCGAAAAAGTGTGGGAACCCTGGTATCAACATTTTTGCTGGGTGGAGAATTTTGGGTGTTGATATTTTCAATAACCTCGTTACTTCAACTGTTATCACCATCTTGAACAAAAGATTGTCTGAAAAAAGTTTGTTTAATGTAAATAAATTACAGCTATATGTATTAAACCTTTCAGTTCATAACAGTCTATAAAAATTTATATCTCTCTTTACATACTCTTTTGTTGAAGATAATGCTGCAATTGAAGAAGAGGATGCTGCTGTTGATGTGGTGGCTCTGCAGAGCATATTTTAAGAGATTTTTACTAGGTGGCACTAAAGCTGTAAACTATACATATTGACACAAACACGTATACAATACATACTTGTCAAATTTCCCTCTTTTCATATAAAACGTCAAACCACATTTAAGAAGGATAAAATGAAATTTTTCATGCTTAACACCACTTAATAAAATTGAGTTTTCTTCAGACTCCCACTGTGAAGGAGCAATGACCGATACTGGGTAGCATAGGCAGCACTTATTATCACTACGCAGCACTATCTTTTCACTGGGTGCCACTAGTGCCACCTACTTTTAAAATATGCTCTTTAGCTCTGTATTTTGTGGCAGTAAAGTTGTGAAACATCTGTAGCCAGGGGGGGGGGTGGTTTAGGGGGGTCATAACCCCCCATGAGGAATTTTTTGCCATACAAAACGTATATTCTTCACTACATCATCACACACACGTATACATACATATGAGTCGTAACCCGTCGTAACCCCCCCCCCTGAAAAATTTCTGGCTATGCCCCTGTCTGTAGCACTTACTGTGGTACAGCTGAAAATCATTTGGCTGTGCATGCATTACTGCTTCTTTTCCAACTAAATAATTCTGTTTTCAAATAATTAGTAATTCGCTACACTTCCACAAATTTTCTTTATTAAAAGACTTCAATTTTGAAGTAACCTTATTGCAAAAAATGCAAAATGGATTTACATTCGACATTTTATTTAGTAGTTTAATGCCATTCGACAGTCTATTTACGATTGATCCTTTTGAACCATTTGGAGGATCTGTTTCGACTGACTATTTCAAAATATCTCCAAGCCTAAAGGTACAAAGTATTAGTATGACTGCAGATCTTGTAGAATATTGGCAAGCTGGCAGAGTGAATAAATGTGTTTCCTCATGCTCATCTCTACAAAATGTGACTGTATTGTGGTGATGTCAAAGCACAGTAATCTATGATATTCTGTAATATACTGAAATATAGCACACTGGACTTTTCTTATTATTGTTATTTTTGAGGATATCAGCATGTTCTGTCGAATAACTTAAGGTGCGTTATTTCCTCGCGGTTGAAAATTTATCAAATAATAGTTTACACAATTCTTGAAATAATAAAAAAATTCAGCTGGCTGTATGCTGGGGGAAAACCCATCAGCTGGTGCATTGAATTAGGCTAACGGCAGTTACTCTACCTCTTAGTGCCACACTTTCATTATCCCAGTTGAAAATCCTTCCCCAGACATACAGCCAGCTGACTTGTTATTTTATTGAAAGTAGAATGTAAACTATCATCTGTGTCAAATTTTCAACCAGGAGGAAGTCACTGAATTTTTTTTTTCTTCTTCTCATGTTCATATGAGCAGCTGACATATAATCCACTGCCGCTTGGCCAGCTGACTTTTTTTTTTTTCCAAACAAGTGCTATGCCAACTATTATTTCATAAATTTTCAACCGGAAGGAAATTGAAAATTGAAATAATAGTTGGCATAGCACTTGTTTGAAAATTTATTGAAAACATTTTTTTTTTTTTTTTTTTTTTTTTTTTTTTAACGTACGTGGGAGGCTGCCGCCACCCAACCCACCAGTGGTGTCGCAGCTGACGATCTCCAGGCTTCAACACACAACTATCTCAATCATCTCGCGAATTAGGCTGGGAAGAAATAATTGATCAAAATCTATCGCTAGCTGCCAGATTATTATAATTTTGCTTAGTTGAAAGTAGAACAAAGTCTAAAATGTTTTTCAGACTTTGTTGCATGCAAAGGCACTGACTTTATGCATATATATATATATATATATATATATATATATATGCATAATATTTGCTCAATATACCTTCCATAAAGTCTGATTTCTTAATAATGAAGAGTAAACTTGGATTCCTTTCTTTTAACATTTCAAAAGAAAAATATATTGGACTACCACTAACCCTCCCTTCTGACCATTCTTCACAGATATGCTGTAAAATTATTATTTATTCTTTATGACATCATAACTTATTCTTAAAATTGCGTTTGTTAATGTAAGTGGTGCTTATTCATTAAGAAGAGTAGAGAAATGTATTTAGTGTCATGTGAAAGCACTTTTCAGTTTAGCTTAAACTAACTGAAGAAATTCTAAACATGTATTACACTTTGTACGCGTTCGAGAATTCATCGGTTGTGCACCGGTAACACCGGTGCACGACCAGAGCGTTCGAAAAGGCGGAGCGTGGGGCGGAGCTCTAGAAGTAACCGCGTTCAAAAACGTTTCGGTCATGTAGCGGTTGTCTGCTCAGCGTGACCCGAGCGCAACCAGAATGACCCTGCTAGCGAGGTGGGTTATTCCGGTTATTATCGTAGTGTTGACAGTTTATTTATTTTTTTTCTCGGCTTAGAATCCGATGTGGTGAGGATGACCGAAACCGGTTGACAACCGTGACGTCACTTAACCGAAGAATGACCGCAACCGGTAGCACCGGTGCATAACCAACCGGTGAATTCTCGAACGGGCCCTTTGTGTTTGAAGAAGTGAAGTAATTAACCATCTTTTATTTTAGTATTATTTCTATTTAATTTAGTGAAAACTAATTCAAAGATACTATAGTTAGATGATTTCAAGATCTTAAATCTCACTTCTTCCAAGCGTTTAATCTTGCTATGTTCTTATTTAATCATTCTATTTTGTGTGTATTTATATTACAGTTTCTTTCTTAGTAATTAAAAAACTTCACTTTTTATATAAAACATCATAAAATGCAGCTTCAAAACTAATTTTCTTTTTTAGATTTTAAGATGAGAGTTGCTCGTCAGGACATACTCAAATTATATAAAGAATTAATCAATTATTCTAAGACATTAAAATATACTGATAAAAGTTATTACCTGAATCGAGTAAAGCAAGAATTTGTTGAAAACAAGAATCTTGAAAGTGCTGATGAAATTTTGCATCAATATAATGTATGTGAATTGTATCTTTTGCTTTAATTTATTTATTCCTTTTTTATAACATGTATATGTGTGTATTAACTTGATTTATCATAATTGTTTATTTAAAGGTTCTTCATACACTGTAAGAGGAAGTGGGATCTATATCTATATGATATTTTGAAAGTCATAAAAGCTAGTTGTTTAGATTTGTTGTAAAGTGTTAATAAAATGCAGTAAAAGACCAATATTACAATTGTTAGGGAATATTCTATATGAATTATGTGTATTTTTGTGGTTAAGGCAAAACTACATAAGAAATGTAGGGGGCTAGGAGGGGAGAAATGCCTTAGGTAGAAGACAGTTTAGGGGGTTCTAATGTGTATTCATGTTACATTTGAGGAAAACCTCCCAAAACTCTAGATTATTAAATCAACTGCTGCATGAGAGACCAGAACCTTGGATCTACTAGGGTTCAGTGTCTTATCCACTTGGCCAATGGTCGGCATATGATTTAAAATTTTCTACATTTTGAGGGGCTGCCTACATATTTGAAGCCCAGTGGTGTAATATGCTGCAGTGCCACAGGTCTGGAATTCGATTCTTGGGACGGGCAAGGTTGACTTAGCCTTTCATCCCTTGTGTGGATCATTAAAAAGAGAAGCAAGCTTGTTTGGGGACTAAACACTAAGGGTTCTGCATCAGTGACCACCTGACTGAGGCATATGTTTCTGCAGCCCAGAACCCATGGTTATGAAGGTGTAAATGAGCAGAACAAAATTTGGCTCTATATGAGATGTTGTGCCAATGAGTTTTGAGATAAAGCGTTTTCCTTAAAAAGTATTTGTTGTATCCAAATAGTGCAAGAGACTTTTCTTGATAATTTTTGTGTGCTTTAAAATGAGATCTGAACAAAGTTTGTACAATGAAAACTCACGAAGATTCAATGACTGATTTTTCTTGAAATAATAAAAATTGGATTTTGAGAGTAGATTCCAAATATAAAAAAATGGCTTGACGAATTTTCGAGAATTTTGGTATCACTAATGAAAAATTAATGAAAGGATTTGAAAAAAAAGTTCAATTTTAAATTAAAAGCTAATTATTTCTCTAGAACTGATGAAACGTTTTCATTTCAATTGTCAAACACTAGTTTTAAACTTGTGGATCTCATTTTATAAACAACATTAGTTAAAAGGATTGAATCCATTTTTCAACTATATACATATGAAATTGGAAGTCATACTAACTGTTTCTGTAGCCTAGTCAATAAGATAGTTGTCGTAGAAATTGTATCTGCATGAGTCAGTGGCATGTGTGCTTATATTCCATTGGGGAGGACAAAAATTTTTGTTAACTACTTTCTTAATCTTGTGATGCATAAATGAGTGCATGATACAATAGTTCAGAGCTGATATTTTTTTTTTTTTTTTTTTTTAAATTACTGTATTTAAAAAAATGCTGATATCCAATAAAATCTTCTAAAAAGTATTAAAACCGTGCTCTTGAACAAGCTTTAAATAAAAGTGACCTGAAAAGTATGTGATATCATTTGAAGAGTCTGCCCTTCTCTGCATAATCTAATGAACACAGTGTGCCCCACTTGAATAAAGCCACCGTGATTGTGTGCCATAACTGGAATACGAAACAGACGAATAAGTGCGAAGCAAATATATTCAGAAGTATGTACAGAAATATGTGTTTACAAGGAAAAATACTCACTCTTTGCTCCACCTGGCAGAAATAAAAAATAAATGTGTAAAAAAATTTCCCACTGAAGTAAAGCCGATACTGTTAATAACCAATACATTTGCCATGTTTGCATATGACTTTAAATAGTCGATATATTCTATCATTTACCAATCCTTGGAGGACAGTAATATCCCTATATTCAATGATGATGACCTAGACTGAAATTGTGACACTTGTATATCCATCCCTACTGAAGATACTCCCATGCATCTTCTTGGGGATTGAGATCAAGCGAAAGGAGCAGGGCATTTCATAATGTACAACCCATCATCAAAAAACTATTTTCAAGAGCGTGAATGGGTAATTGTACCGATGAAAAATCAAACTGGCCACCAATTCTCCCTGCAATTGGCAATAAATGGGTATCTAGCATTTATTGGTAATCAGTAGCATTCATGAGATGTACCACATTGACTATTCAAAGTCATATGTAAACATAACAAATATATTCACTATTAATAGTACTGTGGCTTTATTTCGGTGGGGCACTTTCCTCCCTCTTTTTTTTACATATTTATTATTTAGTCCTGCCCAGGTAGGGCAGGTAGTGAGTTTTTCCCTTGTAAATACATATTTGTGTCTGTACGCTTTCTTTTCTTAATATGTATGTTTCGTTCTTATTGGTCTTGCAAATTGAAGTTGTTATCATATGTGTCAAAATATCATTATTAAAATCAGAATTTTGCACAAAAACATATACAATTAAAGCCATTCTTTTTAAACATCCGTTGGTGTTTAAAAAATAATAATTATTATTTCAGTTAATCTGGAATTCCATTAACAATGTGAATATATTTATCATTTAATTTTTCAAATTATATTATATTGAGAATATGTACACACGAGATCATGGTAGCTTCTTTGCTTTTTAATAATGAGTAGCCTTGTATCTGCATTTAATTATTGTGCAATATAAAACAAAACATATTAAAATAATTTAATGTTGTATGATGTGGTAAAACCTATCTTAAGTAGAATTGCAAGTGATAAAAATATGTTCTGTTAAAGGCAATTTTTCACTGAATAAATATTAATTAAATTGAACTGATATTTGTGGTATCAGAAAATAACTTCTTTTAAGGCACATTTGTAATATGGTCAGCTTAAAGGCAGGTTATATATTTATGAGATCTGTCTAAAGTATTCAACTTTGTACAGGGAAAATCTTATTGCTTAAGTTATTTGACTAAGAACCTAATCTCCTACAAATTGCCTTGCCACTCCATACACTTAGCTTTTTTTGAGCAAGTTGATCCTTCTACTCCTGAAAATACTTCTAGCAGACTATTCCCAAGAAATCAGAATCTGATAAGATATAGCAAGCCCTATGACAGGTGGAATTCCTTTCAAAATGTATTTTGCAAGCTTTGCAAAAGTGTTGTTCTTCATCTATTCTCATTATTGACAGAATTTTACAAAGTGATTTGCTAGGAATACCCATTTTTTACACACAACGGATGGTTGCAAAGCTTACAACAGGCTTCACTCCACACTAAGTCAGCAATGTGCAGTAGCACAGGCCCCTTCATGTGCTTGAATATTTTTGCCATGATGAAAATGCAGGGATGTTAACTCCAACACTCGATTTGGGAGCAGCCCGGGAGCAGAAAAAATTTCGTTTGGGAGCACCTCGGGAGCAGAAAAATTCCATTTGGGAGCAGAAAAATTCTATTTGGGAGCAGAAAAATTCCATTTAGGAGCACCTCGGGAGCACAAAAAAATAGTTTCCGAGAGGAAAACTAAGATTCGAGATCAGAATTAACATGATTTTGGAGCATAAAATTGAAGATTAAGGAACACAATAAATGCATACAAGAAAAGCAAAGTTTGCGAGCAAACACCATTTGCTAAAAGCAAAACACTATTTGAAAGCACTTTAGGAAAGCTCTGGAAAAAAAAGGGTGTATACAGGCTATGCTATCACCAACTAGGTAAAAACAATACATATCAGGAGTCTGCAACCTTTCTGTGGTTAAGTCATTTTTTTCCTACTCAAGAACCATGAGTATTATTTGTATGCGGCTTGCGAGCCACAGGTTGCCAATCCCTGTCCTTTTTTTTTTTTTTTCTTTTTCAGAATCATTTAGGGAATCTTCCTCTCGAAAAAGAGAGCACAAATAAAATGAAAACTAAATTTTAAAACAAAAGCTTCTATCTCATTCTTTGGTTCTATTACAAATCACAAGTAGTACTAAATGGAGATTTTTGAAAACCTAAATATTATACCTCTTATACAACAACACGTAATTGGTAAGCAGTATCGAAAACAAAATAAATTTGATGGTTTGAATAATTAAATGTGTGTACTTTTAATAGCATATGCTTTTGTATCAGTAATTTAACCTCATCTAATATTTACATATTCATCTATAATACTTGAACACAATATACAAAGCAAATGTAAACAAAAATATTTAATGACTGTTGAGAAATTAAGAATTATTAAGAAGTTAAAAATTAAGATTATGAGAAATTAATAATGAGATTACAAATTAAGTATCATAAGTTATCTAGTTTTCTATTTATTCTTTTTTTTATTTTTATTAATTTCTTCTTGAGCTTTTTCATTTTCTTCTAATAGTTTTAATGTTTTTGCAAGTCTATCTTTCCCTTCCGTTAATAGAATCTGTCCACTTTCTATAACAGCCAGTGGCGGCTCGTGACCTGCTTCAGTGGTGGGGCCCGAAAAAAATAGTGCCAGTTCAAATCGGGAAAATACATATACATAGAGCTGTGGCGGATCATTACCCATTTCAGAGGAGGGGGCTTTTTTTTTTTTTAAGCTCAAAAAGGAAATTTTTAATCGAAAAGGTAAAACATTTGAATCGCTTTTGTAAACAGTGTGAATACATAAAAACTTTTCGAATAACAAGTTATGAAAGGCGTATTGATTTCTCCTTTAAGTTTTCATTTAAAGACAGCAGATTTATTTTGCACCAAAAAAACATTTTCCCTCCATTTTTCTTTCTCAAAAAGGTACAATATCAATTTAAAAAAAAACAAAAAAAAAAACAATGCATGTGTACATGTTGAAAAACGAATTGGTCCATAATGTTTCATCTCCAAATAGCAAATCGTGCCCCTTCATAAACAAAAAAAGGTACCCGTTGCGATGATTAGTACTTGTTTGCCTATCTGGCCGGCCCTGATTGAGGTTACTAACAAAGCCCGACTGGTCCGATCCGGGGCGTGTAGAATGGCTTCGGAATGCAGCTTTCGTACGCAGTTTGAATCTTGCTTTACTGCTAACTAATTTTCCATACACGCTTTAAAAGATAAATGAGCGTGGCAAAAATTTAACAAAGAGTCAAAATGACGCATTCGGCGCAGAAATCGGCTAAAAGCGCAGTTCGGCGCAATATTTGTGTTTCGGCGCACCCTGAAAGAGTCAAAATGACATATTCGGCACAGACCGGTGCAAAAATCGGCTAAAAGCGCAGTTCGGCGCAAGAATTTGTGTTTCGGCGCAGAATTAACATCCCTGAAAATGACAGATTTACATCATCTAGAGAAGTGTTTCCCAAGGGCTGGTCTGCAAAATTTTACTACCAGTCCACTTATATCTAATTTATTAAAAAATAATTAGCAGCAAACATCCAACTAAAAATTATCCTCATATAATACTTGATTTAATAAATAAAATGCATATTTATATAATAATTTTTACTGACTCTGGTCTGCAAAATATTTTTGCCCGCAGATGTAATAAGATTGGGAAACACTGATCTAGAGGTCTGGTCTTTCGAGTAGGCAAAATGTACCATACTTCTGGACTGCAAAAACCAGAGCAGTTGCTTTGCATCATGGCACTATTGAGGCTTTGATTATTGCATGGGCATGCAAATAGAGGCCAAAAAGAGAGTTTAGACTAAGTGCATAGGAGTATAAATATATAAGGGCACAGAATGTTATAGTTAGGCCCTGGCAATACTCCAGCACATTCATTAAATGAGAGGTCTTTTTCTTTCATTTTCAGTCTTTTCCAAACTTTCCCAACATTGATGACAAAGATGACATTGAAAGGGTTCCCATTTCGAGCATAGAGAAGAGATAATTCAAAATGTAACAACAGAGATGAACACTTTTTTGATAAATCTTTCTAGAAGTGTTTTCTGCAGTGCTAAAATCGAAGGGTCTAGTGTATGGAGACACATTGAGCCTAACTTGAAGAGGATTAGGGTCATAATCCCATCATATTCAATCATAATATATTTTCCATGGCCAAAGGTTAGATATTAGACAGATCTCGTAAATGGATAGATAAATATATAAGGCAAGTGTCATATAAACATAACACTTGGCAATGAAATTTGCACACGTGATTTAAACATTTTTATTCTTAATAAAAATAAACTTCGGCGCATTTATTATTTACATTATGTATAATTTGGTGCTACCTTTACAAAGAAACTGATATCGCAAAAGTAGACATCAATTTTAAAATTTACATAGTGTATGTGTGTGTGTTAAATTTTGAAAGTATTACTGTATTTAATAATGCTACATTCTACCTGCTATTTTCAGAATTGAGTTTCAATTTTAAAATACTACAATAACGAATGAAGTAAAAAATTGATAACTTTGGTTAACATTTGGTTTCTTTTATAGAAAGGAAAGAACTTCTTAAGAAATAACAGGTTGAAGTAAAGCAGTCAGCTATGAATAGACTAAGAACTTCAGGAAGTTATTGGAAATTTTTGAGTATTAAACCACACTATTACAACATTTGCCAGTATAAATCTGATATAGATTACTCAAGATTTCCAAAACTTAATGAAGAAGAATTAGAAGAAAATTTCATTAGTGGTTCGGGGCCTGGTGGATCTAATGTAAACAAAAGAGTCAATTGCGTTCAGTTGAAACATATTCCTACAGGTTCGCTTATTTTTTACTGTATAAAAAAATTTTGTTTTATTATTGACTTATTTTTTAGTAAAAATTTTTTTTTTTCATCTTTACTAACAAATTACAATGACTGTTTGACCAAATTGTATTTATTATAAGCATTGATAGTCATGTTAAGTTTTTTATCTATCTAAAAATGAGAAATGATGTTCTATGAGATGGCCCTTGAAATAATTTACTTTTAATGTAGCAGGTTTCAAATTACAGAAAAAGCTCATCTGTATGCATGTATGTATGTGTGTGTATATATATAGTTTTTTTCGATTAAATTGAAATGTGTGTGCGGTGGCGCCTGATGATAGAGCACACCATTTCAATATTAATTCCATTTTCCGTCTATTTCTGGTTACATGTGATTAGGCTTAAAAAGCACACCAGTTCTAATTTGGCGCTTTATATCCAATTTTTCCACTCTTTCATTGCCTTAGAAGGCTATATTTAAACACTTATCCGGTATAAGCTCGTTAATTGGCACCATGTGCTATCTACTTTTCTATTTTTTATATATATTTTTCACTTTATCAAT
Source organism: Cheiracanthium punctorium (assembly GCA_038373885.1). Taxonomy (NCBI): domain Eukaryota; kingdom Metazoa; phylum Arthropoda; class Arachnida; order Araneae; family Cheiracanthiidae; genus Cheiracanthium; species Cheiracanthium punctorium. Next base: position 135,484 of record JAWZYV010017120.1, on the reverse strand, counting down.
GGATTATCTTGGGATTTCACTTTACGTAAGTAAGCTATTATATATTATATATATATATAATATAGAATAGCTAACTTACATAATGTGAAATCCCAAGATAATCAATTGATAAAGTGAAAAAAATAATATATACATATACATATATATATATATATATTCTAAAAAAAAGTAAAGGCCGCTGGTGCTGTCAAAGCTTGTTGGCCTATCTCCTCCTAAACCGTGGGGATTTAAGTTTCGACTAAGGTGCCCACAGATTCGAAAAATTCCGAGGAACCTGCTAAGCTGACTTAAATTTCGAAAATCGAATTATTTTAGAAGATATTAATAAAAAACTGAAAAAATAAACATAATGGTTGCCAGGTTTGGCATAAAATCATTCATTCCTTTGCAACAAAGCATTTCCAAGTATCTAGAATCGCGTGAAATTTACAAAAAAGAGTTAGAATTACGCCCATTTTACGCCAAAATAAAAACTATATGAAATAAGTAACTCAAAATGTGTTATACAAAGTTGACAATTTTCAAATAGTAAGTTCGCTTAGACAACAGGAGTTTAGAATTAGCGATTATTCGTTTTACCAAAACAGAATAACTAATATCTTGAAAATGAAAAATAATTAAAATGCAGATTATTTTAAAGCCGGTTCGGTCCAGCTGGATTACTTGCTACCAGTAGAAATATTTGGCGGCATTAACTATGCCATTATAGCAGTTATAGTACACTTAGGATATTTGCTAGCGCGACGAGATGGTATAATTCGTGGTGCTAAGTATGCCAATCTGCAAACGATTATGTAAATGAAAATATGGATAACAGTTTTCCGGTAACCTTAAATGAACAGTAATTATAGATTGTGAGCATGTGTAAATCGCCAAATAATGAAAAGTCGCCATTGGTGGCAAGCTATCCTATCTGTTCTATATCTTTTATTAACTTTACATGTACGCAAGTCGCCAAATAATGAAAAATCGCCATGGGTGGCAAATTTGCAAGTTGTCCAATAGGTTTTACATTATTAAAAATACAGTTGAAACAGATGTACTGATTTTATTACGCTTTAGCTCCTAATTAATATAACTTTTGAATGGCAACATTAAATATCATTGTGTTTCTGAGGAGTGCAAATAATTTTAACAGCGAATATAAGCGGAGTCCGCACTCTAGGTGGATTATAGCTCAGGACCCGTACAACATGGATTCCCATAACAAAATATCTTCTGTGTTATGAGGGGGAGGGGGTCTACTGTAGTGTGAAGTTTAAATTTTTATGTACCAATGAACATGCAAGAACCAAGCAATGTGTAGCTCAGTAACATTCTATCTGATCCAATCTTCGGGTTTTGAAATTATGTCTTTTTTACAAATAAGCCTTATTAGGGGCCGAATGCCTCATACGAAAAGCGAGCGTAGCGAGTCTGGGGGCCTTGGCCCCTAGTATATATATATATATATATATATACATACATACAGGGTATCCCAAAAAGGTGGTCACATGCTTTAATTTTTTATCTATTAGATATAAGTGAGGAATGTAAATAAAATAAAATAGGACGGGAATGTAAAAAAGAAAGGAATGTAAGAAAGTTAAGTGAAAAATGTAAAAAAGAATAGGTTCAGTAAAAGTTCTTGTTAATTTTTTAAAAGTTACACTTTTTAAATTTGTATATAACTGCCATACAAAAAAAAAATCCCCTATTAGTGAAATGTGTCTCATACACAATGTGGTGATAAACACAATCTCAGCCTTCATCATAAAACTTCTCAGAGATATCTTTAAACAAAGAGGATCACAGGCTATACATGAATTTGAATGCGAACATTTAATACTAGAGTGCGAAAAATTGCTTTCTTTCGTAATTTTTGCACGACCCATGAAATGCAATTATTCAATGTGATTTTTTCTCCTTCAACAGCTGCTGAAAAGTGGTTTAAGTGAGCATACATTTATCTTCATATGTGATGCTTTTTGTGATATAATACTCAAATTTTGTATATCACCTCATTAATGTATGTGGCACATTTTACTTACTAGTAATTTTTGTTTGTATGGGTGTCATACAGTGGTGGCTCCTCCATTTGAGCACATTAACCCCCAGAAGAAAAACTAAAAAATCAACGCATTAACAAATTAAATTTAATAAAAATTTTAAAATCTAGATTACACTTCTAGATTTTTGGGGATTTAAAACATGAGTTTTACTCCCCCCCCCCCCCACACACACACACTATTATTAAAAATGCTTATTATAGCTAACGTACTTTATCGTAGGTTACTACAGCATAGTACTTTGTAACTCGCATGTACGATTGGCCAAATGACCTTCTAAACTGCTCTCTGAGAAAAGACACAGAGGAAGTTGCGGGAGAAGTAAAGTGCTGCTGATATCACTCCATTCTCACATTTTTAGTATGCTCATGGACGATTTTTTGCAGGGGGCGCGAGAAAAACCAAAGAGCAAGTAGTGATGCATGTTTTTAAAAAAATCATCTTATTTATTCTCAATTTTACTGAAAAATATATCCATTTTCACTTAAAATGGTCATTTAAACTTTACTGATAACATTATTTTGTAGAAAATTCGACCAAATGTTTGTTGTTAAAGATTAAAAATCTAAATGTATGCTGAAAAATGTGAGGGGAGGGGGGATGCCACTGTAAGTTAGCCTTTGTTGGGGGGGGGGCGACGTAAAAAGGTTGAGAACTGCTGATTTTAGCTAAGCCATTTGTACCTTCAATAGTAAAGCATTTTGATGTGGATGTAAATTTTAAATATAAAAAGTAATTAATTGTTAATTCTCATAGCTCTAAATCAAACTTTAGAAGAACTAAAACATTTCTTCATATGAATAATATGTGATCATCATGTTGCAATATAAGGAAAAAGGGTATTATTATTTAAAATAGTTACAGATTAAATCCTTAGTTTAAAATTTAAAATTATAATCTAAGCTCTTTCAGCTGCATAGCTTCAGAGCCTTGATGAGGGATGGAGTGAAATTTTGAGAGCAGCTTGAATAAGAATATGACAGAACATCTGTCATATTCTTATTCAAGCTTTGGTGAAATCAGTTATTAGTTTAATGTTAGCAATAATGGACTTTTTTATAAGCTTCTAAAAATTGCAAGGTTTAAAAGATAAGTCGATTTGCAATCACAATTAAAAAGAAATGTATGGATAAAATGAAGATATTTCTTTATATAAGTATGGATAAAATGAAGATATTTATATAAATAAGAAGTGGGCTGGGTAAATTTAAAAAAAATGTTCAAAATAAACAGGAAAAAAAGACTACTTTAAAAAAAAACCTCTCCTTAATTTTCAAAAAAAATGACACTTTTTTAATTTATGTATACGACCCCCTTACAAAAAAAATTCTTGTAAAATGTGCCTGATACATTAATAAGCTGGTGTACAAAATTTCAGCCTTTCATCATAAAACGTCTCAGAGATATCTTCAAAGATAATTAGGGGCTATACATATATTTATTTGAACATGATCGTTTAATGCCAAATTGAAAAAAAACTTTTTTCTTTCATAATTTCTGCACGACCCCTAAAATGCGATCGCCCAACATCATTTTTCCCTTCGAGAGCCATTGAAAAGTAGTCTAAGTCAGCATGTATCTACATTCAACTTTTTAGTATAAAATTCTTAAATTTTGTCCATCACCTCATTAGTGTATAGGGTGCATTTTACTAACTAGGAAATTTTTTGTACGAGGGTCATACACAAATTTAAAAAGTGTAACTTTTTGAAAATTATCGATAGGAATGTTTTCTTACTGTAGTCTTTCCTACCTTATTTTGAACATTTTTTCAATTTACATCACCTACTTATCGCTAATAGATAAATAATTAAAGTGTGTCATCACCTTTTTGAGACACCCTATATATATTGTAAGTTTACAAGTAATTTATATTTTAAAAAAAATCTTACTTGTTAATGGATTTGCAGTTTTAATCTAATTAAATAATTTTGCTTTTGCTCTGATTAAATAATACTACTTTGTTATTTATGTCAGCATTTCTTCTTATTGTTTAAAGTTTATTAGTTTGTTATGACTATATTTCAAAATGTAAAATTTATCTTTTCCGTCCCACCTTATAGGAATTGTTATTAAATGTCACCAGTCTCGGCTTTTACAAGAAAATCAGAAATTAGCCAGAGAAATGCTTTTATATAAATTAGATGATTTTTACAATGGACAGATGAGTGTTTCTGCACAGAAGAAACGTATTGATAAACTGGATTTAATATCTAAACAAAAAAAGAAAGAGAAATTAAATGAAATGAAAAAGAATTTTAAGCAATTATGTGAAGAAATTAATAAAAGACAATGATACATATATGCATAAATATTTGAAGTTGTGTTTTTGTATTCGTAATAATTTCTATTGTAAAAATGTAATCACACACAAATGAAATTTATTAATATTTTTTAATATTAGTTATTTGCCATTTTTAAATAAAAGGTAATTTTACTGTCACAGTTGAAAAGATCTAAAATGAAAATTTTTACAAGCCTCGAAAGTCAGGAAATGTGAGAAAATAAATATCTTTATAACTTTGAAAGTAATTAGGTTTATCATGTACAAAAGTAACTTTTTTTTTTTTTTTTTTTTTTCCCAAATGCATTTAAATATTTTAAGAATACTGTGGATATAGAATAAAGGAATACCGTGTTAAATTCCTAGTTAATTAAACAAAAAAAAATGTAAAATTGTTAAACTTAAATTAACTACTTGTTAAACTACTTGGCATTTAAAAAGAAAATTATACAGTACTACTCTTTGCCTTAAGTATTAAAGACTGTCCTTAAACAACACTTTTCGTTATATCTAATTTAAATAAAAATTCAATATATAATTATAAATTGTTTTACTCAATATGAATTTTAAAACTATAAAATTGTGCTAAGGTATTAATCATTCAAAAAACAATTGATAAATGAATTGGTAGTTGCAGTGAATTACTCATTAATTATTATAAAATAGATATTATCAGAGAAGTTATGTTTTTTAATGCTTTATTTGTAAAACTTTAAAAATACATCACAGAAAAGAGTATTAGTATTAAAAGGTAGTAAAAAAGAAATATAAGTTCAGTAACATGCAAATAAATGTACATCAATAATACAAACATAATAAATTGTCTTTCACTAAAAAATAAAATAAAAATATAGCATTTTTATTACAAATTATTTTGAAGTACAGTACAATTTTTCAGTGTCAAACTTCTCCCTATAACGAAAATGTTAAAATGCAGAACTGGGGTTTTAAAAACATTGAAAATATTTATTTTGTAACAGAACAGTAGTTTCAAAATGAATATTTTTATTATTGTAGTTATTTTTTAGGAAAATTTCTGATTTACATACTATGATACTTGATTCAGAACCCACAGAAAGGATTTACAATTTAAAGGGAAAAAAGGCCACACATTTCTAGTTTTAGCTTACTTTTAAAACGGGAAATTTATATGAAAAGGTTGACATCATATATACATTGAAAAGTAACAAAATTTTTTCAAATCTAATTAAATGTAAGTACATACTATTATTCTTTAAATTAATGAATTGTCAATTTTCAGCACTTCACTTATGCAACAAAAAAATAATAATTTCAAGACAATTTTAATATATTTCAGAGTGTCCATCACTGTCAGGAGACAAATAGTAGTATTAGTGGCCTCACAAGTGTAAAAAATTAGCCAAAATAGCATACTTTTTAATTTTTGAACAGCTTTTTAAAAATTGTACTAGGGACTTAATATTTAGAATTTCACTTTACAAGTTGTGCTATGAACTTTTATAAACAGCTAACCTATAAGAATTACGAAACACTCAGGAAAAAATGCTAAACATGGAGTTTTGCAATAATTCATTAAACATGTAACACATTGGCTAATTATAGAAGTTAATTTTTGTGCTAAAGAACTTTTTCTGAAAGTTGAATATGATATATATAAGTCAACTGTTAGCATTAGTACGTATGGCAAAAAAGCATTATTATTATTATTATTATTTTGTGTATGTGTGTGTGTTTAACATAGGTTTGTTTTAAAAGCTGTTCAAAAGGAAATGAACACAAAAATGCATCATGATGACCAAATCACTGATGAAAGCTTGAAAAAGAGATACGGAAGAACAAGACTTGTCTTTTTTTGATCACCAAATTAGTTGCCTTGAATAAAAGAAAAATCACCAAGTATTTGGAAAATATGAAAATAACATTTTCAACCACAAAATTATCCCAAGTTGTCTCATCTTTAATTTAGCAGCAAAAGTCTCCTTTTTAGTTGTTGTTGGACTCCCTATGTATAACTTCATTTATTGATTTTATTGCAGGAAAAAAATTTTAATATTGATTTTAAAAACAGCATTAAGCTCTGTGCAACAAAGTTTAAACCTACAACAAATCTTTCAATTGACACTTGTGAGTGTAGTGACCAGAGGCGCAGAGAGCCAAGTCGGGGTCCTGTGGATAAAATCTTTGGAGTCCCTTTGCTATCCAGAAATCCTTTTCATGTCGTATTAGATCAATCATTTATTCCGTATTAAAATTATTAATCATTTAAAGAAACTTTAAATTAATAGTAATTGGAAAATAATTAATAGGATTAAAATTAATTTAAAAGAGTATTATACTTTAATAAACATCCATGCTCTAAAAAATACAAACATTTTGTTTTGAAGGTTTCATTACCTCCATAGAGAAACTGTATTTGAAACGTTAACATTTTTACATGGCATGTTTCCTCAATATTGAAAAAAATTAATATTTTTATTCATAGTTCCATGCAAGCAGGTGGCCAAAAAAGTGGAAATTTCAAAACTTCGGAGGTTAGGTAGGCCCATAGTCTCTCCTCTGAAAATACCCTTTTTTCCACTATTTAACAATGTGTCTCGGAAAAAAAAATTATTTCTTGTTAAGTAAATCTTTTCTACTTTTAGTCATGGCAAGCTGTTGAATAACACCGTCAATGTCTACTTTTCTTGCAAAAGAAGACTGAATCACTAACACTCCTCGTTTTTGTCAAGTTAGTGGTTTATGCTCTAGCTGGCTTTTTGTAATTTCATTCAAAAATTAATTTGGAACATCTGAGGACATAATCTGAATTTGGATTTTTTTTTTTTACATAATTGACAACACACAATTAAGTATCATATAAACAGCAAAAGCGGGGCCCCTCCACAAGCTGAGGCTCTGGGGATTTTTCCTCTGCGCCACTGATAGAGACTTTGTTAGAGGGAGACTGCAATTTATATAAAGATAACATTTTTAATAAAATATGAAACGGAATACTAACCCAGTATAACATACATTCATAAAGAAAATGAAAAAAATAAATGTTTAAATAAAATTTAGTGTATAAAGATAAAAACATTAATAATAAATACTTATAAAACATATACCTTTTAACAATATTTTTATAAAAAATAAAACTGCATTAAAAAATATAAAAATACATCAAACTAACACACACATTTAAAAGTTATTTAATACTCTGATGCACTTCATTTGTTTCTTAATCATAATTTGCTGCATTTGTAACATGTCCAGCAAGTGATTCATTCTGGTTTATATCACAATGCTTGGATTTGTCTGCTCTATTTTCCCTAGGGCAAATGCACAGTTGGACTGGTTATTTTTAATACTATAAGAATATTATAAGCAGTTCAATCAACAAAATTAAGGCACATTATTATGCATCTAATATAAGATTTAATACTTTTCAAGTCTCAGTTCAGTGCAATATTGATTGAGATAACAATAATTGGCAAGACAACAATGTTTCTGAGAAACATGAAATTGGAAGTCACATGGTTTTCCAAAATTTTTTTCATATAGAGCACCAAATTTTCCCTTCTGCTAACCCTTAAAAATTCCTGTTTTCCGATCTTCAAGATTTATTTTTTTTTCCCTACAAGGTAAGGGCTCTTGCCGATTAGGCATTGTTCACTACAACTGCCCAAAGGTATTGTGGCCATTTGACTATGGAGGCACCCAGTGGATGGCCAGCATTACTCCCTATGAAGGGACGGACAAGTTACATCCATTCCCAAGCTGGTATTCGACCCAGACCAAAGCATGATAGAATGGTTCTTAAGTCACTACACCACCTAGGCGGCTCTGTCTTCAATATATGGCTGCAATGCTACCATGTAAATTTCACCCTAAAAAAGTCTGTTTTCTTTAAAACTGACATAACAGATTGGCGCAACTGGTTCTAGTGAGAACCGCCTGTCAGAATTTGCTACAATTTGGTATTAAGTGTATGTGATGTATTGTGGTTCCAAAATCAATATCATGAATTATATATACAATTATTATAGTCAATATATAGAGGGGGGGAGAGAGCTTTGTTACTAATATCTTTTCATGGCACACAGTTTGGAAAATGCTGAGCTCAGATATAAGGAATAATAAAATATTGTTTAAATTGCTATGTACTAAAATTACGTTCAGTACAAGTGCTTTACAATTCAGGCAACAAAATCATCTATGTGGATGCACCTAAGCTCAAATTACTTTGGTTTGTTACAATGGCATACATTCATAAAAAAGAAAATGAGATTCATAAAAGAAAAACACATTTCAGTTTGGCACATGTTGTATATCTTCTGGTTAAGAAGCATGTAAACTTGCTGATATTTTACAGTCAGTGAAATTTTAAGTTGGGTATGCTTCAATTTATCAGTAAATGATACATTATACCAAATACAGGATTGGTACAGATTTCAGAGCTTTTTTCCCTTGACCTCCAGTGACTTCTATCATGCTCTTCTCTGACTTTATCTAGCATGCTTTCATGGATTTTTTTTTCTATTTTCAATGTTATTTCCTTTCTCTTTTTGCTTTTTATATATATATATATATATTTTTTTTTTCTACAACCCAATGATAAATATATTTAAACAAAATTTTATTTGTCAATACTGGATTCTAACAAAAAGCATATTTAAAGTAATTAAAAAACTTTGTAAAAAACACACATAAGAAGTAAAAGGAAAAAGGATACGCGTTTCGTTCAAAAATTGTTTTGAACTTCTTCAGTCCAAGCTCTTCGACGTAAAGAACACAGGGAACTGAAAGGAGAAAAAAACAAGCAAGATGTTGCCACAAGGGGCAAAGAAAAGTCGAACAAAACCACGGAGAGGGGAGAAAAAATTAAAAAGGGGGATAGAAAGGAAAGGAAAGAAGCACAAAAAATACAGAAATAAAAAAGGAATAAAGAAAAATAATAAAAAAGGGAACACACAAGTACAAACACACACACAAAAAAGAGAAAACAGAACAAACAAACAAAAAACAAATAGCACACGTTTTTTTTTTTTTTTTTTTTTTTTTTTTTTTTTTTTTTAAATAAATAAAAACCACGAACAGGACAGCACAATAAATATATATATTATTATTATTATTATTTTTTATTTTTTTTATTTATTTATTTATTTATTTTTTTTTTTTAAATAAAAACGAAAAAGAAAGACAGTAACACACGTACATACACAATAAAGAAACAGGGGGGAAAAGGGGGGGGTTAGACGAAGAAAGTGAAAAGAACCTTACAACAGCAACTTCCAAGCAGAATGAACGAAAGGAACGGAAGAACCATCGTTCACAAGACGATCTAAGTGCTGGGTAATGGAAAAACCTTCCAAAAAATCCAGATGGGACAAAGACTGAGGAGTGCACAGAGAACCGTTGGGGTGTTTATTATATTCCTTGTGAATCTTGTGATTTGGGCTATATTGGTCAGACCAGAAGAGCTCTCAAATTTAGGCTCAAAGAGCATGAGAGATATGTCTCTAAGCACGATCTTTCCAAATCTTCTATTGCCTCACATTGTTGGAATTCCAATCATCGATTTCAGTTTTCTAAGGCTAAGATTTTGTGCACTCCTCAGTCTTTGTCCCATCTGGATTTTTTGGAAGGTTTTTCCATTACCCAGCACTTAGATCGTCTTGTGAACGATGGTTCTTCCGTTCCTTTCGTTCATTCTGCTTGGAAGTTGCTGTTGTAAGGTTCTTTTCACTTTCTTCGTCTAACCCCCCCCTTTCCCCCCCCTGTTTCTTTATTGTGTATGTACGTGTGTTACTGTCTTTCTTTTTCGTTTTTATTTAAAAAAAAAAAAAAAATAAATAAATAAATAAAAAAAAATAATAATAATAATAATATATATATTTATTGTGCTGTCCTGTTCGTGGTTTTTATTTATTAAAAAAAAAAAAAAAAAAAAAAAAAAAAAACGTGTGCTATTTGTTTTTTGTTTGTTTGTTCTGTTTTCTCTTTTTTGTGTGTGTGTTTGTACTTGTGTGTTCCCTTTTTTATTATTTTTCTTTATTCCTTTTTTATTTCTGTATTTTTTGTGCTTCTTTCCTTTCCTTTCTATCCCCCTTTTTAATTTTTTCTCCCCTCTCCGTGGTTTTGTTCGACTTTTCTTTGCCCCTTGTGGCAACATCTTGCTTGTTTTTTTCTCCTTTCAGTTCCCTGTGTTCTTTACGTCGAAGAGCTTGGACTGAAGAAGTTCAAAACAATTTTTGAACGAAACGCGTATCCTTTTTCCTTTTACTTCTTATGTGTGTTTTTTACAAAGTTTTTTAATTACTTTATCGTTTAACACCAGTATTTTTAGTGTTTTTTCAAAAAGCATATTTGATTATTAAAGACAGCATATTTCAACTAAACAAGATATGTTCATATATCACCCATTTTAAAATTACATATAAGGTTGGGACAAGAAAAAAAAAATCAAATAAAACAATTTCCACAACTACACTAGAATAAAAGTATGTTGAGATCATATAAAGAAATATACTTTCACAGCAAATATTTTGTTGATTTTGTCACAAAATCAGATATTTCTTCCATTTCCCTGACCTTTTTCCAATTTTCATGAATTTTTCTGCCTTTTTTTTTTTTTTTTCTATAGTTCTGACTTACCAGGTCTGTACCAACCCTGAAATATTATTATTTAATGCAACTGGATAATTCTTCCGATAGCAATATAGTCTTTTTACTATTAATTATTTTTTTTAATCTTTAAATATCTTTAGAATACATATAAAAATTTATTGCTTATAATCAAGATTAATATTTTAAATATGCACAAAGTGTATAAAAGTTATAGAATCAGAGTAATATACAGAGCATGCAAAATAATAATGAAACAAAATTTAAATAATGCATAAAATACTATGTAAAAAAATACGTAAACTAACTGCAACTGTAAGAAAAGTAGAGTTTATCTATTCATCTGGAACAAATATGGACAACCTCCGGCCCGCCGCGGCATTTGATCTAGCCAGTGAAACATATCAAACCACCGTATAAAACCCATATAAACCATTCAAAGTCCCATATGAATCCCAGTTATATGGCCCGTGACTTCGCTAACATCCGGAAGTTTGGCCTACAACTTTTCAAAGGTTGCCCATACCTGATCTAGAAAATGTACAAAACAATAATCATATATATATATCAGTGGTACATTATCTCTGATGACAATATTAAACTTTTATGACAAATAAAACAAATTTCATAGATGGGGGCCCCAAAATTCATCAATGTCCGGGGCCCCTGTTGATCATAATCAGGCCCTGTATATATGCATATGAGGAGCTAGCTAGCAAAAGGGGTTTTCTTACATTTTTTTTTTTTTTTTAAGCTTGTTTGATATATCATTTTGTTGGTCTCATTGAAAATTATTTGATGATAACAGAGTTTGTAGCCTAAAAGGATTTTTCCCTCCTCAAGAATCGTGTTGAAATCAATTTTTCCTATCCCAGTTATAGGTCCCCCCATAAAACGTTTTTCATGGTTTCTCAAGAATTCGCAAAATGTGAGAAAACAATTTTTGCTTGGTACCTCCTTATATGTAAGGTAAATATTATCATTGTCAGAACACAAGCTACACTAATCAATAAAGTAATTTATGCAGTGATCTCCCTGGAAATTGTAAGTTGTAAAGTAGATCAAATCGAAGAACTGGGAAGGATTTTTGAGCTGTAAATCCAACGCAAGCATCCAACATGACCTAGGGAGACCCTGATATATGCATATAAATGGAATATGAAAAGCAACACAAGAGTCAGTTTTGTGCACAAACATTTATGGTAAAATTAAAATATGTGAATCTAAGAAGAATGTAACAGAAAATAAAAGATGGTGTGTAATTTTTAAATTAACAAAGAAGTGCTAAAAAACTTGTTTTTGAATACATGTATTCATTTTTTATGATAATTTCCGATGACAATATTTTTTGGCACTAAAATTTGAATTCTTACACAAATTATTAATCACCTTTTAGATAGAAAGAATCATAAAATAGAATACTCATCAAATGTTTAACACTCATATACAGGCTTGTATGTCAAAAATATTTTCATTGATGATAAAAATTGTATCCAAATTTGTTTCTTTATCAGACTGATATAGATACATCATATTTGCTCAATCCATATTTATATAGTATGTAATGCAACAATTTAAATACTTTGTAATTCTTCCTAGAGAAAGGATATGTAACTTGCCACTAACAGAATGCTTTGTAAAAGCCAATGAAATAAATTTACTAGGATTCAGCAGATGAAAATACGATGGAAGTCTTTTAATAAACTATCATAGTAACAAATACATTCCTCCATGCAATATTTAAAAAAAAAAAACAGACATTGTGACTTCAGTTTTATCTTTTAAAATCTTTATACCACTGCTTTAGTTTATAAATCACAGATTAGTGTAACTTTAGAAACCTTACAACTATGTTATTGTAAGTAAGGAAAAGTTCTAAAAAAAAAAAAAAAAAACATTGATATGTATTGTTATTCATTATTAAAAATTTTTATATTAATAACAACAGCTTGAGTGAACAGTTAATGATAGATTGACATAAAATTGAGATCAGAAATTTTTATCACTTAATTCTATTAAAATATATTCTCAAAACTTGGAAAATTTAAAAATTCCTTTGCTCAATCAAGGTATTCATAGAAAATGTTTGATGTGCTTCAGTTTTGAATAAAAATTTTTATGTAAAAGATTTTTTTTTGCCTTTTTACTTATTTATCTATTAAACTTTGCTTATGAACTTTAAAACACCAACTAAAATGAAATGTATTTCATTTATGTAACATTTTTTATGTAAAAGATACTTTTTCCTTTTACTTTGTTAAAATTTACTTAAGAAATTTAAAATGATGTAAACTAAAATTGAAAGTGTATCTGAGTTATACAAAACCACCAGTTTTCAACCAGCACTTTTTCTTTAAAAAGATTATTTCAGCAATATTTGCTAATTTGGGAGTGATTCTTGTTGTTCTGGCAAATCTTCTTTTTTAGGTACAAGAACAATTTTACCAACATTTTTCCTTTCTACCATACACTTAGTTGCTTCTATAACCTAAAAGAAAAATACTTTGGTTAAGAAAAATATTGAATAACAGTAAAGAAATAAACTATGAAGTTTTAACAATTGCCATTATTTTTCATTTACTTTTATGTTTATAAGCTATGAAAAGCAAATAAATGCTGAAATGAGAAGAAAAAAATAAATAAATAAACTGGGGTTGTATAAGAAGTTGAGTATGTATTCAATGAATCAAATCCAAAATACAAAATTGAGACAGATAAAAAAATTTATGACTTATAGGTTTGATTCAAAAAGTTTGTTATAAGCCAAAAGTCACTAGATTGATATTAAAAGAAAATTAATAAAATTTGTACTCTCATCTGGTTGTGGACAATTCCCTCCCACCCATCACAGACACATTTATTTTGTGTGATCAATGTAAATTGAAAAAATGTTTAAAATAAGGTAGGAAAAATAATGTGTTAACAAAAAACAAGAGTGTTTTAAAGCTTTTCCTCGCTTTAAAAAGGTGACATTTTAAAAATTTGTATATGACCTCTACAAAAAAAAAAAAAAAAAAAAAAATTCCAAATCTGTAAAATATACTGATACACTATATAAAGATAAATATAGGCTGACTTAAGCCACTTTTCAATGTCTCTCAAAGGGAAAAAAATCATGTTATTTGATCGCGCTTCAGGGACCATACATAAATTACAAAAGAAATTTTTTTTTCCGCTCTAGCAATAAACGTTTACATTCAAATTCGTGAAAAGCCTCTGACCAACTTTGTTTAAAGATATGAGACATTTTATGATTAAAAGCTGAAATTTTGTCCATCACATGGTTAGTTTATGGCAGGGATGGGCAAACTACGGTCCGCGGACCAAATCCAGCCTGCTGGAAGGTTTTATCCGGCCCACAGATAGAATTTTAATTTGCCGGTCCGACGAAATTAAAAGAAAATATATACTTATATATCCATATTAAGAATTATGAAGATGGCTTGAAAAAACTGCATTTTGAGTTCGAACTCAGGTTTCAAGATTTCAGTGCCATTCAAACAGAATTGGATATTTTTACCATGCCTTTCAACGTAAATTGAGAAGCAGTGAAGTCAGATTTGCAGCTTGAATTAATTGAGTTGCAATCTAACAATCATCTCAAGCAATTGTTTCTAAATATGCCAAAGTTAGAATTTTACAAATCATTATTGAAAGTAAGTTTCCCAAATTTAATATCTCATGCCCAGAAAATCAGTGCTATGTTTGCTTCATCTTATATATGTGAACAAGTGTTTTCAACTATGAACCTTAGAAAGCATTCTTTCAGAAGTAGACTGACAGATGAGCATTTAGCCTCATTCCTTAGAATCAGTACATCTCACTTCAAACTTCAATATAAGGAACTTTAAAAATGAAATCGCAATTTCATTGTTTTTAAAATTTTTTAAAAAATTTATCTTGGCCCACCAAACTTTTTTTTTTTTTTTTTTTTTCGATTTTTGGCCCGCGACCGAAAAAGTTTGCCCATCCCTGGTTTGTGGGATACATTTTAAAAATTGGGATTTTTTTTTTTTAAGGACAGATCCTAAACAAATTTTAAAAGTGCCATTTTTTTTTAATGACACTTTAAAAATTAACAAGAAGAATTTTTTTTTATCCTGGTCTTTTTTTCTACCTTATTTTGAGCTTTTTTTCAGTTTACACTGCCTACTTATTTCTAAGAAATAAAATATCAAAGTACATTACCACCTATTTGGGACATCCTGTATATAATGAAAGAAAATTCCCTTTATATCACATTAAAAGCTTAATTAAAAGTTAAATACCTCATCAAAAGACCAAACAGAATCAATTCTTGGTTTTATTTTCCCTTCTGTATAGAGTTGCAATATATTTCTGATAGCTGATTTAAACAGGTCGGGGTCACTGTCAAAGATGTTACTTATACTAAGTCCACAAATAGCTTGGTTCTTCTGAATGATGTTATAAATACTGATATTTTTTGTCTGCCACCATACTTTCAAATTCTTGAAAATATTTCGCTTCTCTCCACTGATCATGCTACTGATTCCTGTAAATAGATTTATATATTGTCATGAAGGTTTGAAAAAATAGTTTATTACAATTAATATACACACATATGATTCTTAAAATTTGTAAAGCAAAATCTTTATTAAATTTTAATTCTCTCTTTTTGTAATGGATGACATAACTAATTTTAATGCCTTATGCTTATGAATTGACCTTCAAACAACTGGCATTAGGTTTTGACAGAGCTATGAATATAGAACTTTCTTATATATTATACACTACTGGCCAAAAGTATTGGAAGTTTCAGAAATCTATCCCTTTTCAAGATTAAGCCCCCCTCTCCCTCGTCAAAATTAAAAATCAATATAATTGATATTTTTTAATGTCAGTATGTTAAATTAATTACTTCAAAGACAAGATAGCATTAAGTTAAAGAACAAAAGTAATTATTTAATTTATTGAAAAAATAGCATGAAAAATATATAAGTTATTATGGAAATCATAATCCATTTTGGCTTGCTGGAATAAAATTAAATAAAGAATTAATTTCAAGTTATTCTGCAAAAAGAGGATAATAAATAAATGCAATTGAACTAAAGATCAATTGCATTTGTTATGTTGCTGAGCAGCCTTGACTTTGATCGCAACAGCTACTCGTTTAGATATGAAATACAGAATGTTTTACAGCACTTCCTTTGGTGTTTCATGGTGCCAACTTAAATTATTGGTTCCTGAAGCTCTCATTTTTGCTTTTTGGTGATTTTCAGATGTATTCTTTCCAATTATACTACATAAATTCTCAAAAATATTTAAATCTGGCAAATTTCCTGTCCAATTTTTTTCTGGGCTTATTCTTGAAACGATTGTTAGATTTCTCAAACTTGCAATACTTTTGGCCAGTAGTGTATATGCATCAGGTGAAAGAAATTGCTATTGATTCAAACATAATTTTGATAGGAGTATAAAAAGGGTCCTCTTTGAGTACAGTGAGCCAGTAAAATCTCTGTGAATATTATCAACAGCAATTTGAACAAAGGGACAGAGAGAAAAAAGTGAATATATTTGGAAGGACATGACAAAGTAACTGTAAAATGACAATGCTTAGTTAATTGTTCTGCAACAAATAAAAAGATCTTAGGAAATGCTTGGATGAGAAATTCTGTCACACTCGCTAAATTTTTAAGACTTTTTTTTTTTTTTTTTTTTTTTTTTAAACTGAAACAAGCTGTTAAAACTTGTTTCAGTATATGACACATAAACTGCCTGAACACTACTTCCATTACATTGAAAAAAATCAAAAATTGTTCTTAATTGAGGATAGTTTGAAAAGATAAGCTGTTCTTTAGATGCAGGATTAGTCTTTTCTCTGAGAATTGGAGAAAATCAATGTACAGCAATTATTAATACTTAAATTAGCATATTAACTGAATTTTAATTAAATAGATAGAATTTTTATCAAGAAAAACTATACAAATTAAGTATAATATTCAATAAATTAATCCCAGCAAACACACACAGGTTCTCTGAACATCTATTAACGTCTTCTGAATGTTAATAGACGTTCAGAGAACCTGTGTGTGTTTGCTGGGATGACATGTTGCATTTACTATGAAGTGACAGTTTGTTTTTTGATTTCAAAAATCCAAGTTACGTATCATAAGACTCACATCATTTTAAAGCCACCAGTTTAAAAATACATTAGAAAACCCAATTAGAACGAAAGGCTTTTCTGTAAAAATGTCACAGGCAAAATAATTCTGCAAATTCTTAAATTCCAATAAACAGAAAATAAATCCTTATGTTTTTCTATGTGAATCATAGTATAAGAATTGATAGATGTAAGTTGAGCATTTTAATTTTTTCCAGCAGTCATAATTCACTTTTTCAAAATGTTTTGATGAAACATGGTACATAGATGTTAAATTGTATAATGAAGTACTTAGTACATTATAAGATGTATAATGTAGTCATTGATGACATATACCCCATACAATGATGCATATGTAAAAAATATTATAATGTGAATTATATCTAATGCACAATGTAATTGCTTCCATACTGGTAGTAATAATAATAATTAGGGATAATCAAACAAAGTTAATAACTAATAATAATTACCATAATTTTACAAAAAGAATTACAAAATAGAGAGTTACAAATTAAGCATATTTACCAATATGGATAATCCGTCCCATATGCTTTAAACATTTTTGTGCTCGTACAAAATCAGCACCAGAAAGACAATCCAGTACTACATTTACACCTAAATAAATAAAGTAGAATACAGACCTTCAAATCATGTCTAAAACAAATGACAAATAAGTCTCTCCCTCTTTTTTTTTTTTTTTTTTAACTATGCTTTATTCTTCTAAAATGAAAAAAAAAGACTTTTTTATTTAAAAACAATTTTCTTTTGATACAAAATGTATGTTTATAATACATGTCAGTGTGTAAAAAGCCTTGATTCATTTAAGACACTACTACTTGAATCTTGAGGAAATTATGGTTTTAAAAAAAAACTTAATTCTATGAGCTATTATTTATGAACTGGAGTACGATAACTATTGTTTGACCTACTTAGAGCTTTTGATTAATTCAAGAACTAAATAAGTCCCTATTGCATATGGGGTTTAAGAGACATTATACTATAAAATAAACCAACATAGAATATTTGAATTATAATTACCATCTGCCAAAAAAAGTAATAATAATAAGATTGGGAAGGAACCAGCATAGTGTAAAAAAAAAGTAGGAGACACTCATTTTTAAGTAATTTAACTTAAATATGCATAATTATTTAAATGCAATTATTGTTAAAAACGGCAGATAAAATTAACTAATTTGTTAATTTTAAATATTAAATGATAAATTGGTGTGAATAAGGTGTAAATAATTAAGTTTTGATTTAAAAAATCATGCAGTTTTGATTAACTGTGCCTTAAGAAAAACATACTTTTTCTATCTACCATTATCAACAATTTTAACGTAAAAATGACAGAGATTTTATTATATATTTGTACTGGACCCCCAAGCTAACAGGGTTTTTTTTTCTTTTCCCCTCCCCAACAATTTAGAAAGGCACATCTTTGACTAACCATGTATTTTACAAGTAAAACTAAGTAATGTAAACATACCCTTTTTCTAAGGGTATGTTTACACAACTTTTACAAAGGAATTGTAATTATCCATTAAAGTTCCCTTAAGCAGTCCAAAAAGCTCCTTTTAGTTGAATTTCTGATGCAGAGTTACAAAATGAAAATTTGAAATACATAAAATGGAAGTTTGATCATTCCACTTGAATATAAAAAGTGGGAGAAGCATAAGTTCAAATAAAAAGGTAGGGGGGATGCTCTCCTGAAACTGCTACTGGGGGCAAGATAAAGGAAAAACGATAATTATTCTTGAAATCTAATGACTATTTCGATGATTCAGACCAAAAGAAATTACATTTCTTTGTTTCAACTACTTTGGTACTTTTTTTTTTCATTTATTATGTCTATGTCCTGCTTTTTTGGGGAAGGAAGGTACTTAAAAATAAATTCACTAATGAAAATAAAAAAATTATATACAATTAATATATTGCTTGTTTGCTTCAAGTTTGATTTTTAGTAAAATAGATGACTAAGATTTTTGTATTTAAGTTTGAATAAACAACTTTTAAATAAAGTATTAGTTTTCAATAACAAACTCCCCAATCTCAATACTCATTTTTAATAGAGTGATGGTTAGTGTCCCCAACTTTAATAAACTTTTAATAATAAATAAATGATTGATGCAATAAGAAGTCAAAAGGGTTTCTGAGTGGAGAACGACCCCGACTTGGCTGTCTGCGATTCTGCTTATCAGAACCAAAGGTGGATCAATTCATTATTAGAGGGCATTTATAGTTTTTTAGCTACAGTTAATATATATTTAATGTAATATTTCAAATAATTTATGTTTAAAAACATCATAAGAGCATATTCTTAGTAGTTAGGTAATTTAAAACATTGTTCTTACTGACAAGGATACTACTCATTTTATAAAACATGAAATAAAAAACAATAATTTCATTTGAAATATATAATTGACTAATACATCAAAGCAATAAATTTGTACATGAACAAATCCTTAAAAAAGTTTAGAATTTTGCTGAAAGAGTACTAATATACCTTGAGGGGATATTTTTAGAACTTCATCTACAAAATCATCTTTTAGATAATCAATAGCATGAGTAACACCATTTTCCTTAATAAGATCATGCTTGCTGGGTGATGCAGTTCCAAATATTGTCACATTTTCAACAGATCTTGCAATTTGAGTAGCAGCCCAGCCAACACCACCTATAATGTAACAATATGAAAATAGTTTTTTAAAAAAGACCATGTACATATAATTAATTCTGATAAATCTATCTGCATATCTTAAATCAGAGCTGCCAAGTCTCCGGCTTTTTCCGGGAGATTTCCCGCCACAATTTTAAGGCAGTTCTATTTTGGATTAAATATTTGGACTTATTATAAGCATAAATTTGTAAGTAAAAATTAGTGGTGGGAAATCTCCCGAAAAAAGCCGGAGACTTGGCAGCTCTGTTAAATAGATCTATATTTTTAAAAAGATTAACTAAGGGTAACATTATCATCAAGTACCTATGTATAGCTTTGCCATCTGCATATATATCTCACAATGAGCAAAAAGGAGTAAATTAAATATTTCACAATACTTACTAGCTGCTTTTCATGACTATATATATAAGATTTATTGTTATGTAAAAGAAACATTTAAACAAATATTACTTTAGAGCCTGACTTAAAGCAGACAGGCATCTGCCCTGGACTCTTAAAGAGACTCCTGGAATGGAAAGGTTCCCAAAATAAAGGAATGGCATGAGTATTAATAGTAGAAATGTGTATGTGTCAATTATGTACAGCTGCGGAAAAAAAAAAGGCCCACTTGCTCTTTATTTCGCCATCGTCCGTCGTATAGCAAAATTATATATACCATTCGTTTGCAAATAACGCGTACTTTAATTTACTATTAATTTAATTTGCATAAGGGGCCGTCTTCATATTTAATTCTGCATCAACTTCGTTTTTCTCAATGGCAACCCCATATTTTGACTTTATTAAACGAAAGAAAACCTTCAAATTACCCTAAATATAAATTTTCACCAATTTTCTACGATAATTTCTGGAAATATTACGAATTCATTTTTGCGCGTTTTTAAGGGACTTTCTGCAAATTGAAAAACGCTATTTGTAGGTTCCGAACTTTTCGCCTTTCATTTATTTCGCTCGCGAGAATTAAAAGAAATTAATATTATTTTCAAGGAAAATATTGTTCCCATCTCTTTTAAAGATTTTTGTACTGAGAATATCAAGGGTAGAATAGAATATTTAGTCTGTGGTCCAAATGACCCGTGAGTTCATAACTTCCTTGGTTCGTACACATGATTTAAGGGAAAAATGCAAAAAGACTGCTAAGGATTTTGAAAATCTTTGTAATTTTGAAATTGTTATTCAGTGTTTCCCTTGATGTTTCTCTTAGACAGCTGAAATGTTGGCAGGAGTTAGAGGCTGCTCCCTGCTCTTCTGACTACAAGCACGAATATTGCTCGACTCAGCTATGGTCGAACTTAAAGAATGGTTTCATTTTTGAAATTGTTATTCAGTGTTTCCCTTGATGTTTCTCTTAGACAGCTGAAATGTTGGCAGGAGTTAGAGGCTGCTCCCTGCTCTTCTGACTACAAGCATGAATATTGCTCGACTCAGCTATGGTCACACTTAAAGAATGGTTTCATGATTGAAAATTTATATGTTTGAATTTCATGTCAAAACGCAATTACTTTTTTGCCGACCCAATATTATCACTGTGTTTGTTATTTCACTTTCTTCATTTAATACTATCGCCTGCAATGTGCAATATTCTTAAGACTTTTGGCGGTATTTTAATTTATAGTTAGATGAAAATTTTTTTACAGAAAAACGTGATTTTGAATGTTTGATAAAGTATGGGGAATTCCAAAGACCTAATGTTTCCGATATTAAAAAAGGTCACATTCATGCCTGGAAAGTTGAGGATGTTAGTTTTTCAGAAATAGGGCGTTGTATTAGAAGACATACATCTACTGCATCTAATTCTATAGCTGGAAAATATTTTATTTGGGGGAATATGGTAGCGGACGCAACAATACACGCTTTATAGAATCCCCAACAAACTGTAAAAACCTCTAATTTATTTGCTTCAAAATTTGATTTTTTTAATACTGGTATCTTTTACTGTGTTTTTGCACAAAATAAATCTAATTTACATTTATTTTATGCAATTTTCAAAAAATTTTCACTTAATAAATTTATATATGGTCCCTTAACTCATGAAAATAACACATTTTATTTAATATAAATTAAACTACTGAATGTAAAAATTTGAAATTTTGCACAGCCATGTAATATTAATTTCTGCATCTATTTCCATCGAAATTTGGCTAGGTCGCTATTCATAATTTTTTTTAATATTAATTTAATAATTCATAATTCATATTAATGATTTATTAAAAATCATAATAACATTAAATTATGTTTGGGTCTTTTAGTTCTAATAGTACGAATAAAAATCAGCTTCTTACTACCAATATTATATGAGATATGAATTGAAGTATGAAAAAATATTTTAACATAGGGGGAGGGGGATTTTGGGTGCTCATAACTCACTCATTTTCTGTCCAAATTTATTGAAAATTGGTGTCCGGGGTTAAAATGAGCTAAATTTTTGAAATATGAAGTGAAATCTAGGGGTTGCTATTGAGAAAAAAAAAGTTGGTGCGAATTTTAATATGTAGATGGCCCCTTATGCAATTTTTATGCATAGCAAATTAAAGTGTGCGTCAATCGTAAACTTTTGGTATCTGTAACTTTGCTGTGTGATGAACGACGGCCGAAAAATGTACAAGTAGGCCTTTTTTTTTTACGCAGCTGTACATTTATATGTGTGTGATCAACATACACTAAAAATCATTTTATATTTTATACATGTATGAATACAAATACATATCACCATAAAAGCTTCTGCAAGAGGTATCGGTCCTTAGCTTCATGTTGGCTTAGTTGGTCTGTGTATTACTCTCATGAATTAATTTAATTGAAGAAACAGGGACAGGAAAAGTTACATTTATATCTACATACTACATGCTGCATTTGTATATTATATTTACAAATTTGGATATATTTGAAACATATTTATTTAAATATTTGTTATAATAGTATATTTGGACATGTAATAGATGGAAATACAATGAATATTTTCTTAAACATGGCTTATTATGCAAGTTAAAACAAAACTAACTTAAGTAAACTCACTAAGATACCCCTTTTAACATAATTATAAAAATAAATTAAAAAATGACTCTGATAGGCAAGTTAAATTTCCCATTTTTTAGAGATTAGTTAAAATAAATTCCACCAACCAGAATTTTTTTTTTTTTAAACTGATAATCATGCATAACATAATTTCAAAATTCTTCATACATAATATAAATTCTTTTAGATTTAAAAACACAATCCAATTTTTTGAAATACGAATGTATATATACCAGCTGCAGCTTGTATGAGTACACTTTGGCCTGGCCTTAGATTACCAAAATCCATGATAGCAAAATAAGCAGTCAGATAATTTGTAACAATGCATGTAGCTTCCGAATAAGACATAGCATCTGGCATATGATAACACTGAGACTGGTGAATTTCAATATATTCAGCCCATGTACCATAGTTGAACTTCCAACAAAGAACTTTGTCTCCAACCTAAATTTAAAAATAATAATAATAATAATAATAATGATAATAACTGTCATTCTTTGCATAGCTTTTAAGATTAACTAAGCAGTGATAACAATTCATGCATGCTTGTGTAAATAAGGTTTTCATTTTATAATATGTACCGAATATTAGGTTAATTAAAACATTTTATGATTGATTCATCTATTATTAGCTATGATCGAAGCTTGATTTTCACACAGGCAAGTGGGGTAATAGCTCGGGTCCCCCAAAAAGTAGGGACCCCCAAATCTAATGATTTTTTATTAGAAATTTATAGATACCAAAATAATTTTTTTAAACTAAATTTCATATGTAATATTTATTACATAATTTTCCAACTGTAGATTGACTTTATTTTCTGTTCATCAAAAGAAAAAACTGTGCTGTTTCCGCTAATTTAGAACAGAGAAAGAAATTCTAGTTACAAGCTTATACTACTTAGAACAAGCAATGGACCTGAACTAAAAGAAATTATGATCAACTCACTTTGAAATCAGTCACATTTTTTCCTACATCACAAACGATACCAGCGCCATCTGAACCAAGAACAAAAGGTGGTTTTAAACCATTGAAAACATAAACACCTTGTCTTGTGTACAAGTCAGAAAAATTCATCCCACATGCTTTCATTTCAATAACAAGATGATCATCTTTTGGGGTAGGTTTTGGACTTTCTTGCATCTTAATTTTTTCATAACCACCAAAGCCAATCAACATAAGAACTTTAGTAGATTCTGCTGAGCCAGCATCCTGTGATTCTGTTAAAAATTTAGAAAGTGTTATTTTTATATTACACAATATAATTTTTATGAATACAGTATGATCAATTGCCAAAGCCATAAACTTGCTTGTTTTAAAAAATAGCCAAAGAGTTAAAATATGCAAACCTGATGATGCTATTTAACTTGCATATTAAACTATTAAGATACAAACAATAAATTTTCTGAGAAACAGTCCCCCCCCCCTAAAAAAAAAAGAAAGAGAAGGGGTATGTGTAAATATGTGTGTTTTCCTATTTTCTTTCTCCTCTCTGAAATAAAAATTTAGAGCTTTTAAGGGTTACTATTGGGCTCTTTAAAGAATTAAGGACTGCTAAAGTATCACTAGCATTGCTAAGTATAGTGCTCCATTACGAATATGTTTGATGCCACTCCCCATCCCTCAGCTCAATTGGACCTATTATTATGGGAAAATAAGAAAAAATTTGTTAATAGTATTTTGTATTACTTGGTTGCTTTTAAAAAAGAAAAAAAAATACAGAAACACATTGTTTTGTATTTTCAAAGACAATTCCAATGTACATAAAGTAATTTTAATCATCACTATTTTATTATGTAATTAAAAATTACATGAGATATCACAAAAGGAGCATAAACAGTGATATACTTAATTTTAGAGCTGACTGGATGTACTCTGAAAATGCTGTCCAACACTTGTGACAACCCCCTTAAATGATGAAAAATGAAAAAGGCATTTTTAAATTTATCTCAATGATTTTCTTTGTTCTGTTATATTAAAGTAAAATCACAGAAGTTTTACAAAGGAATCCTTCGCCCCCTCAATGCCCAGAGCAGTTACAGTGGGTGCACTGATACCCCCATTTCACACCTCTTTGTGCAAATAGTAATATTTTCAATGCGTAAATAGCATAAGCTTTTTCTATACTGTGATATTTTTACTGCAGTACCAGTTTTGTTAAGCATTTCCTTCACACTCCCTCGCCAACAGAGTTTCTGGGGGGGATGCAGAAGCACCTCTTGGCGAAAGTAATAATATTGTAGTATCATACCTGCAAACTCTACTGGATTTTGATGATTTTTCCCGGTCTCCTGATTTTACAATAAAAGCTTTAATAATCAGCATATTTATTTCCCCACCATTTCTGAAAGATTACCACTATCAGGGTATGTTCATTCAATATGGACCAATATACCATGGTATTTTGATCCAACAATAGAGAGATTTATGCTTATGTTGATTACTCATTTATAAAGGATTCTTGGAAATCCAAATTTTTTTTTTGGACCAAAGAAGAAAGAATTTTTTTTTTTTTTTTGGTCTAAAGAGCAGATATTGTGTAAAGTTTTGAACACTCAAGGAAAAACTTTGGTGGACCTAAAGAAACATTTAAGTTTCATTTATTTCATGTTAAAAGAATTCTTTTATTTCTGAGCTCTTCTACAAATTATATTTTTAACATCATGACCTCATGTGAAATCGATATTTCAAACATAAATTGTTATAAATAGCAAACTGTTCATTTTAAAAACCATAATTGTGTGTCATGTCAACTTATGTTAAAAAAATGATACATAGAACAGATGGTGAAACTTAATATGGGAATTCCGAAGTGTGTTTTGAGGCAAAGATAAGTAATTATAACTTCAAGGTTGTGGTACTTCATAAAGCTACGGGATTTTCTTCACTAGACATTGGCAGGTATGGAATGGTGTGTGCATGTGTAGATTTTGTAGTTAGAAAAGAATATTTTAAAATGTTCCCAAATTTATATTAAATCTCCCTCTTTCAGGTTGGCAGCTATTTATACATAAAGAGCATAATATGTCAATGTTACATAAACATTACTGAATATTAAATTTTTACCAAGCATCTTTTCCACATCTTATCGTGCCCCCTCCTTCTCCCAGAAAAGAATAAATAAATAAATGAATAAAAATAAAAGATGCTAGTTTTACATACCTGATTAAAAATGGAGAAAAATGCAGAGAAATAGACAACAAATAATTTAGAGCCTATTGCATTCTTGATTTAGGAAAAAGATAAAAATTTTATGTGACAGAAAGATAGGTAACTGAAGTGAAACACATTTTTTGTACAGAAAGTGTGCTTGAAGTAACTTTCTACACATGTAACAGAATACGAGTATTTTAGATTTACTGTTACTTTTAATCTTGGTCCTTCTCATTATTAGTTTTTTTTTTTTTTTTTAATCATAAATTTTAGAGTTAAATATTTCTTAGGTGTCACATAGTGCAGTTCACACCCCTTGCACACCTCTGTAAAGCATACTATTTATTACTATTAGAAATAGAAATTTTTAATTCAAAATGTTTGTTTTGTTGAATGATGATACTATTATTTTTCAATGACATTTAAATAAACTTCAAATGCAAAAATAATTACAAATATACAATACTTTTATTCAAAGAAGAAATGAAAGTCACTTCTAATCTCAGCTTTGAAGTTGTAAAAAAATAAACTAAAGGTCATAAATTCACACTTTTTTGTGACTTCTGTAATAAAATTGGGGCTTTTAAGGGACATTACTACTAAAATTCAAGCTTTCTTAAGATCTAAATTGTAAATTTATTCAAAATTCTTAAAATATTTTTATTGTTAAAACTTGGCACTTGTAATAAATAAATAATTCTTTTATGTAAAATTATTTTCAATAGGATAATTTTTGAAATGAGAGTATCATAATTAATTGCCAAAAGTAATTTTTTGAAATGACAATTTAAAATTTATTTTATTTAAAAAATGACTACCAGTTTGAAAAAAAAATTGTAAGACTAAAATTATTTTTAAAAATCCTGTAATAGTGACATTCAAAGCATGGATTTCATTCTAAAATAGCAGCATGATTTTAAATATACTAGTATATTAAACTGAAAATAGTTTTTGTAAAATCATGCATATCAGTTATAATACATCAAGCATAAATGTTTAATTAGATTTTTTAAGGCTATTACAATTATTTGCTGTTGAGAAAAAAGGCACACTGAAAATTAACAGGAGTAATATAACAGGCAACTGAATATTAGCAAATATTTTTAAAAAAAAAAGGAACTCTTTTAAAGCTATCATTATCACAATAACAAAATAATTTAAACAATTACTTATTAAAAAAATTAATAAAATAACGTACATTTAAATAAAATGTGTGTTAAACTGAAGACAGTTTTTGGTAATAATTTAAAAGAGAATGTAAAATGTAGATAATTAAAAATTCTCCTATTATACGATTAAATTTAAACTGGATATTAGTTTTAACAAAACATTTTTTTTTTTTAAGGGGATTCCTCATTTAACCTTAAAATATTATTTTAAAAAAGAAAACTCGTTATGCATTTGTATAACAGATGACTTATATAACAGATTCATCCTAACAATGAACAAAAAAAAAACGTTTCACTTTACATATCCTCATCTTCCAAAATACTTCAGTCAGTGGAAATTTATGAAAGAAATAAACTTTTATAATGCTTATTAATACGTAGATTTTTAATAAAAGTAAAAAAAATATATGAATCTGACTGAAATAATTGATAAAACATGAAACTATGTCCATAAAAATATTTCAATATAGTATCAGTTACTAATTTAACTGAGGTTTAATTTATATTAGTCATTGAATAGGTAACTGATTATTAAAAGGTTGATTCTCACCTCCCATCTCGTAATTACAGCAAGTCAATCAAAAGCAAAATGAATACAAAATGGAAAGTTACTTGATGATCAAAGTAATACGAAGAAAAAAAAATGCCGCCGGCTAGAAATACCAGAGCATCAAAACTTCTGGATATATGTTTTGCTTTGGTTTTTTCCAGACAGCGTGAAAACAAAAACAAAACTAAAATGAAAAAAATCTCGCCAAGCTTGCCCGTTTGTTGGCAGTGATATTAGATGTTGGCGACCGCCACAGAAATTATGTAATCATTTGAGAATTTAAAAGTGCCGCTTTTCGCGCGCGTTCGATTTGCGCGTTGCTTTGCTTGTATCTGTGTGTTGAGTAATATTAATAAAAAGAAATATAATAAATAAACGCCGCAATCTGATGCTGATCGGCAGACACGTGTTAAGGGGTTTACTTCGCGCTACGAGGATATTTAGGTCAAATTCACGCTTTCTCTCTCCACATTTTTGCAATTTTAGTTTAAAGTCACTTCGTACCATGTCTTACAGTATTGTTGAAAGAGGTTGTCCTAATACTTTAGGATACCGTCTGTACTACAGTACGTATATTTTGTATTATCCTTATTGCTTAAATGTAAAGATTTAACTTTGAAGTCTCATCCATAAACTTAATGGATAATTTTCCAACTAAAAAACTTAGTCGTTTCCTAGAAACTTAAGGTGTTTAACGTTGTTATTCAAAATGATGCAATGTTAATTTAAGAGTATATTTTCTTAAGTTTATACCGAAAGAAATCAATCTAATACTTTTTGATATCTTTGTGTTATCTTTACTGGGTGTAGCCTTTCCATTAAAGTGCGTTTTAACGCAAAATACGAAAGGAATTGTTTAATCGATAAATTCGAGATTTATCCTGATTAATTTGTAATTATAATTATCAGAGTTCATCTTTATATCTGTACATTTGTTTTGAATTACAAGCAAATGAAGTTTCACTTTAACAATCATTATATTATGTACCATTTGCTATGTAACTTTTCAAGGTGAAATGATAGCGGTATAGATAGTTTATTACCGGGAAAAGGTTAACTTTTTGACTGTCAGTACTACAATCAGTAGATAGTTATGATGTGTTTTCACTTTACTATTTTAATGCAATAGTGAATTAGAAAAGCTTCTGGCATTAATAATAAATCCGATTTATATAGTAATAAAAAATAAAAGTAGCTATCAGTTTGAACTTTTAATTACATTAAAAAAATAATGTATATCCTTAATTTTATTCATATGCTTTTATTTACTCACAAAAGTTAATAAAGAAAGTCACAATATTATTATAATTTACTTAGAATAAAAAAAATTCGCCTAGAATCAACTTAAAAAATTTCAAAGTAATTTAAATGAACTATAAATATGTATATATTTAGGATACGAATTTAATGTTAATGTTTGTATAAAATCAATAAAATCTTGTTAATATAAAATCAATATTAATGATTTTATATTAACAAGAAATCACATACATTGGTTTAACGATAGTGGTTGGAGGGGTGGCAGTAAAACTTTATATGAATATAAACTAACGAATATTGGAGAAAACTTGGGAATTATGTTCCCCCCCTCCTCCAATTATATGATATAACCAATTTATTTCTTTATATCAATGTGCACTTTGTTTTCACTTTATCCATTCAATTTGAGCTTTGCATCTGATTTTACACTTTAACTGATTTTAATCAATGGACTTTTAAGATCAGTATTTAAACTAGGATTTTAAATAGCTGCTTATTTTACTTTTAATAAATTATTAAAGATATTAATATAAAAGTTACTGCTAATTTTTATATTTTAATTAGTAAATCTTAAGTAATAATTTTAAAAAGGTGTAATAAGCTTATTGAAGCAGTAATCAATAGAAAATTTGAAACTTTTTTTACATGTTTCAATAGCACAATAAACACAATTTTACTATGCAAAATAAGTTAAACACTACTAATTCTTATTGTGTTAAAGAGAAACTCTTTTCTCTTATTTTCTTTTCTTTTTTTATTTAATAAGATAAATAAATTAGATTGAATGAATATTCTATTTGTTCATTAGTTACTCCTGCTATGACTTGATTGGCATATGACTTTTAAGTAGCCATGTCCATCTAATTATATATATACAGTAAACATTTACCTTAGATTAATCCCTTGTAGATTATTACCTTCAGTTTAGATATTCACTATCTAGAGAAACAAGATGATGCATCTCTTCTACCTTAATAATTTTTTAAAAACTTCAAATAAAGGGGTATTTAAACATGGGGGGGAAAAAACCAATTGACCAGTTTTTTTGAAAATTTAAACAAGTCTGTAAGCCCAGTGGCAGAAACAGGGCAACATTGCTGCAAAAACAGAAGGATCCTCTGCAGATAAATTGACTGCGCTGAAGACCTTTTTCATGTAGGGTCATTCCATTTCAAATCAACCAATAAATTTCAAAAATGTCACCCACCGTCTCGGATTTCTTTGAAAATTTTTATAAATGTAGCCATTAGTGTTCTAACTAACAATATAAAATTTTACTTCAATATCTCTAATACTTTTTAAGATAAAAATTATTAAAATAATGGGAAAGTGACCATAAATGGCGTTTTTGCAAACAATTATTTTAATGGTGCTTTTTCAGATAAAAAATCATAACTTTCTTTATTTTCAATATATTAAATTGAAATTTATACCAAAATGTTCACAAAGGTTTGGAGATTATAGAAAAAATTAATTTGATAGTCCTGTGTAGAACTGGAACCCCCCAAAAATTCATAAACTTTGTTTTTTTCAAAAAAATTTCATAAAAACAATAATTTTGCAAAAGCTGTTTCAGAAAATGGTGTAGCTCTTAACAAAGCAAACTATTTTTTTACTTACATGTAAATGCATAAAGGAAGATAATTTAAAATAAAAACGGTGGGTATTTGAGTCCTAATAGGTTAATTTAATTAAAAACCAAATATTTTGAAGATTTTTCTTAAAATGTTATGCTGCATGCAAATGTTATTATAAAATAATTTTTTATTTATTTAATTTAAAAAGGTGCTTATTTTATTTAAAAGTTAATAATGAATTAGTTATTTTACTTAAAATTTAAATTATTTTAAAATTTAAAATGTTTTAAACAAAATCGGAAATACATAGAGTTAACATCCGTCAAAATTTTTCTAGCTTTTTTTATTGTCAACTACAAATTAATACTTTAGTTAAAAAACAAACATTTTTCTTTAAAAAATAGCTGTATGCAATTAAATGTGTAAAAAAGAATTTATTTAATTAATATTTTCTTAATTTAAAAAATTTAGACAAAATTTGAACATTAATTAGAAAATGTGTGCTGAAGATTTTTTGAGCATTTCTTTGAATCACAAAATAATTGACTACAAATTAAATAAGAAACATACTAACTTGCTTTAGTATAAAATGAAAATATTAATTATTATGACTGATTGTGACACTTATGTTCAGTATTTTACCAGGGGGGGGGGGGGAAGTAGTTCCGTTCCTTCAATCAATCAATTTCAATGGAGATTCACCTATGTTTTGTAATAATACATTAACATCTTCTAAAGCTTCTTGTTTTGAAATTGACAATTTCAAATTTGTGACGTTTCATCACTGCCAGTTGATACTTTGTCACTGGTATCACTGCCAGTTGATACTTTGTCATCAAGCTCAGAAATAAGTTTGTTTACCTTCTTCCTACAAAAACTACATTTTTTTTTTTTTTTTGTCCAGAAATCAATTTTTCACAGTTTGGCAATTTGTTAATTACCTCAGATAAATTTGAATTAATGGTTCTGAAACAATTCTTTTTTTTCTTTTATGGCACTTCAATGGGTCAAAACATGATGTTTGAAATATTTCAAATTTATTCAAATAAAATGATTTTTGATGTTCACAAATATTAAGTAAAAGCTCTGATTGTACATTACATCTCAAACTTATTAAGTCTGAAGGCTTAATAATGCAGTTTCTACTTGAGCATAAGTCTTTTTATGGCATTCAGTTCCATTTTTCTTAGCCAATACTACAGCACGTCTGGGAATGTTCTGCTGCGATATTAAATGTAACTGATATTCAGTAGTAGCACAAAATAAAAAAACATTCTAATTTACTTTCAATTAGATAAAAAAAATGAGCTTACATATCAAGCTGAATAATTTAGCTTTATAGTGCGTTCGCCGAGTCAAGAGAACAAAACTAAACAATTGCACGTGTAAACTGGCATTGAGTAAACACCTGGCATTTTGCCAAAGTGCCAAACACAGTGTGAATTTCTGCTTTCTTCCATTTACGCTGCTTGGAATTAAGAAAGGTTAAACTCGCCTAACTAGGGATTGGTGCCAAAAAATGTAATTCTTTGGTAACCCATTTGTTTACTTTCGTTCTCTCGTTTCCGCGAACAGACTATAGATTATTGGTTTAACTCTTTAAAATAACTTCAGCAATCCCAGAGAACATCAAAAACAATTCCAAATTACTCAAACAACATTTTCACTTAACCAAAGAAAGGCAAAACTTATTCCAATTCCCTTGGAAGCATCTGACCAAGAAAGGGATATTCACACCTGCAAACAAGAGGGTGACTCATTGGAAGAGGGAATGGACCCCACCCCTTTACTATCCTACACTACTCAGTATCTCCCCCTGCATCTTCTCATATTACACCAGCTCCTTACCACACAACAAACGGAAAGCATGGGATCTGATCTAGTTACAGTCCAAAAGCCTGTTGACTGAAAAGAGACTACTGTCATAGTTCTTTTAAACTGATGTAAAAAGAAACAAAATTATGATAAAAAACAAAACAGTTTTTAAAATTGTTTTAATTAAAAATTAATATGAATTGAATTTATAAATAAATAATTGTTTTATATATAAACAATGCTATACAGATATGCCTTCTTCATGCCTCAGGCAATTTACACCCCCCCCCCAAAAAAAAGTACATTACAAAATTGGCTGAGACAGCATTTAAATTTGAAATTTTCCGACCGTACAGCACATAAATTTAACTATTCCTTTTTCTACATGTTTCATTACTGTTAGAATAACTGTTCCTAAAAGTGCATAGAACAACTTCTGAAGAGACATTCTAAAAAACTTTGAATCTCTAAACTAGGATAACTTAATTGCATAAAAATAACTTAAAAAGTTACATCATTTCTGGAGAAAGAAAAAAAAAAAAAAAAAGCCTGTTCTGACTTTTTCCCCTACCCCCATTTTTTTTATTATTTGTAGTGTTGACTCTAGAAAAAAAGGGCCGCCGGGGGGGAAATTTTCAAAAAGGGCACTCTGTTCTCAAAAAGGGCACTTTGAGGTTCCACGAGAATGTACAGGTAGATAACATATAGAAACTGGTTTGAAACGATCTGGTCCCCGAAACTTTAACATGTAGAGTTGTAATATGTGTTCTGACTTACAATGCATAGTAAGATTTTTTCCAATTTGTCTTAGTCCCCCCCCCCTTCTTTTGGAGAAAATATCCAGTAGAAGTAAGTGTAAGCGAAATAGGAAAAATAATTTGTTGATAATATTTTGGTCTAAACATAAATATGTGAATTAAATCTACATAACTAGAAGTTTTGATTTAAAAAAAACTTCTAGCATAAAGAAGTTTTGATTTAAAAAAAACTTCTAGCATAAAGAAGTTTTAATATAAGTAATGTTGAATTTTCTGCTTAATTTTTTTTTTTCTCAAAATTACGTGACATACATGTTTATTATTTATAAGAATAGTACATTTATTGAAGAAGATTTCAGAAATTTTTAGCCAGACATGATTTGTTAGGCAGTAGGGGAAGGCAGAGGGACTGTTAATTTTTGTTCCTCCATTTTATCACACTATCACTACTGGACCACAATTACTGGATCTCATTCATATATGATATTTCACCTATATTGGTACAAACTTTTAAACAGAAAAGTACTGTCAGTGTAAGTGGATTAGGGTAGATGCGTTTAGCATGTAATAAAAATAATAAAATTTCTGCAATTCAGGATGTATAAAATTTAATTATATAAATCAGAATTTCATTTAAATTCTTTTGTTTGCAATAATTATTGAATGAGTACCAAGTAAAGATTTTCAAAGTTACCCTTATTACTATTAGACATTATTAAAATTGCATCAAACAATTTAACTCATCCATCAATTGACAACTACAGAAATTGGGGAAATTTAATTCAGAACACAGAAGATTGTTGGAAAAAATGACATAGTCATGCAAATTTTGTAATACATCCTATGGTTGGAATGTACAATACCATATCAAATCAAATCACTGAAATATATGTTATTCCTCTTTCACTTCTAATTTAATGCTTGCTCATTCATGAAAAGTGAATATAAGTTTTTTAAAAAGTACTATTTCTTTAAAATAAATAAAAATAATTACTACATGTAAGTTTTTTAGCAGGTATAGAATTAATATTTTTTTTTAACTCACAGAATTGTCCAAAGGTATGTATGAAATAAAGTTTAAAATATTTTCAATAATTTATTTTTCATAAAGCTTTATTTTTAATTTCTTGTAACATACTTAAAAAGGTCTCTTTAAAAACACTAAATTTTCTTTCTTAAGCCTTGCTTTAATCTTTTTAAAATAAAAATAGTACTAATCAATATTTATTTTAACTATCAAATGTTTTTAATCAGCTTAATAAAATTAAAATAATCAACATCCTGGTGCCGAAAGTACTTAAACAAATTATCTATTAATAAACCTTCCAGAATTCTTTTTCTTTTTTTTTTTCAACTGAAAATAAGCTTAAATTGATGACAGTTTGTTTTATGAATAACCTAGCTGTTAACTTATGACACAATTTGTTTTCTGAAGACATCCTTTTCCAGAACTAGCTTTCTTTTGCTTTTATTATTATTATTATTATTATTATTATTATTTTTCCTTTCTTCATTCATTAAAATGTTGAGAATTTTAAAATCGGAAGGTGTATAATATGAATATTTAGAATACCAAATCTTGTCAATAGTCTGATTTACTAAATTCTGCATTTACTCCACTTTTATGTAATTAAAACTGTGGCGTAATAAGTGAGGGGGGGGGGGGCCGCCCCGGCGGCAAAAAAAACAAACATGGTGGCCGGCAGGACACTTAGAAATAATAAAGTGGAAAACTAAAGGACCGAAATGGCGGCAGAATGCTAAAACTTAGAAAGAATGGGTCGGCAAACTGAAAGACCGCACCGGGCGCCAATAACACTAGCACTACATTGCTAACGCAAAAGATCATTATTATGCTCTGATTTTGGCAAAAGCATAATGTGTTTCAATTGCTGTATTCCCAAAACGTCGCAAATCCCTCGATTTTCAGATGGATTTGAGTAGATAAAGCCACTGAACATGGTACACGGCTGAAGTGTTGAAGTTCCCACGTTCGGCGGGCCCCGCCCGCGTGACTGTCGGTCTGGAGTTTTGGTCGGTTTCATCAAGATGTACGCGTCAATACACATTAGAACTCCTTAAAAAGTCACCTACCAAGGCACCCCCCCCTTAGAAGATATCCCTTGTCTAGGCTTGCCATAACAAACAAGCAAATCCCGCGAATTTTCGAATCGCAAAACGTCGTATTGCTAAGGCATTCTTTCTGTATCATCTGTAATTATATATGATTAATAAATAACTGTTATACATTACGAATAATATGTACTAAGAAAGCCGATTAAAAAGAGCAAATCGTTTAGGGGGGGGAGGACTTGCTAGTGTTGCAAAACGATTAAAGACATCCAGAAGAGCAATAATTATATACAGCTGGCGACGAACTCTGGTGTAATGATTGTTTGATAATTCGCAACTACATATTTATCAAACGTAGCCATTGATATTTGAGGATTGACAGATGGAATCAGAAATTTTTAGATAACTTGAGAAAATTTTGAATTTCCTAACCGTATTTTCTTCCCCCAACTCCTAAGTGAAATGCCGACCGGGCTTCTCGCTTGAGTCTGCAAAAACAAAACATACAAGAGGGGCCTTTTCGGGTTACGGGTCGCGCAAAAGAAAAAGAAAAGGGCAGTAGGAGTAT
The DNA here is from genome assembly GCA_038373885.1 of Cheiracanthium punctorium. Taxonomy (NCBI): domain Eukaryota; kingdom Metazoa; phylum Arthropoda; class Arachnida; order Araneae; family Cheiracanthiidae; genus Cheiracanthium; species Cheiracanthium punctorium. The sequence goes on along the minus strand of JAWZYV010017120.1, from coordinate 99,840 downwards.
TTCGATCTAAAAGAGTAGAATATTTGAAAAAGCATTTTAATAAATTACATTTGTGGGAAAGATCGGATTTCATAGACGGTTTTTGTGAAAGGACCGTTTTCAATCGAACCTATTTTTATGATGGGATTATTGTACTCAATCGTAACCGTTTTAATTAACGTATTATCGTGATGGTCCGCAAATGGTATGTAGGAAATAAAAAGTGCTGGTTGTTGACTAATAATAATAAAAATGTAAAAGCAGGAGGGCGCATAAAGAAGAGAAATAGGGCCACCCGGCGCTAAAAAGACGACAAAAGGGCCGCCGGGCGCTAAAAAGATAACAAAAAAGCCGCCGGGCGCTAAAAAGATAACAAAAAGGCCGCCGGGCGCTGCGCCCTGCCAAATTAATCTAGAGTCAACACTAATTTGTTATTAACACACTCTCTCTTTTTCCTTTTTGCTTAAACTGATTTCAAAAATACCGATTTAAACATTAATAAACTATTTTAACTTGATTTCCAATGGCCCATTAAAAAATTTTCAATTAAAAATAAATAAATACCATGTTTTTACCTGACAGGTGAGGAGATTCCTATTATAAGCAAAGCATTGTCTACATTAAAAAAATAAAATTAACAGTTATATTACTGCTCTAAAATAAGTCAGAATGAGTGTACTTTAACTTGTAGTTGACAATAAAAAAAGAAAAGCTTCCAAGTTTTGACGCATGTTTACTATATGTATATTCCGATTTTGTTTAAAATGTTTTATATTTTAAAAATAAAAAATTAAATTTTAAGTAAAATAACTTTAACTAAATATTAACTTTTAAATAAAATAAGCACCTTTTTAAATTAAATAAATAAAAAATTATTTTATAATAACATTTGCATGCAGCATAACATTTTAAGAAAAATCTTCAAAATATTTGGTTTTTAATTAAATTAACCTATTAGGACTCAAATACCCACCGTTTTTATTTTAAATTATCTTACTTTATGCATTTACATGTAAGTAAAAAAATAGTTTGCTTTGTTAAGAGCTACACCATTTTCTGAAACAGCTTTTGCAAAATTATTGTTTTTATGAAATTTTTTTGAAAAAAACAAAGTTTATGAATTTTTGGGGGGTTCCAGTTCTAAACAAGACTATCAAATTAATTTTTTCTATAATCTCCAAACCTTTGTGAACATTTTGGTATAAATTTCAATTTAATATATTGAAAATAAAGAAAGTTATGATTTTTTATCTGAAAAATCACCATTAAAATAATTGTTTGCAAAAACGCCATTTATGGTCACTTTCCCATTATTTTAATAATTTTTATCTTAAAAAGTATTAGAGATATTGAAGTAAAATTTTATATTGTTAGTTAGAACACTAATGGCTACATTTATAAAAATTTTCAAAGAAATCCGAGACGGTGGGTGACATGGCCTGGTTGATTTGAAATGGAATGACCCGTAATTTTTAATTAACAGTGTTAAAATGCACCCCACATCTTTGTGTGTACATGCATGCTTAAATATATATTGTGCTGCAGAAAATTTTTTGTATTTCTGCAGCTTGTCGCAGAAAGCATGACAAAATTCTGCCACTGGGCTTGTAAGTAGCTAACTGTTTATGAAGTCATAAATGCTTGTGAGTATATAATTTTGTTTTTGTACTGTGACAGGACTAGTTTAGCTATGTAATAACTGAAATAAATTTGCTTGTATTAATTGTTATGTCCTTTACTTCTTCACACGAGATCCAATTATAGGTTTAATTACTTTAAAAACCTTCATTTCATAATAATTCTATATGTAGGAAATGTTTTTTAAAATAATGATTTTTCACCTTATTGAATTAGCTATAAAATTTAATTTATCAAATTCAGAAACAGCTCATTATTTATCTAGAAATTTTAAATCTGCAGTTATTAAAAGTTTTATTATGAATTTAGGTATTATTTCAAGTGTTATAAGGTATCGAAACCTTTTCGCCGTCCTCCCCCGTCTGCAAAAATTTCTCCCTAGTAGCCCTCAGCTGTGTTTCACTGCGTGTAGTTGTTTTCTCTGTACAGATATCACTTTACATTCATTCGCAGTGGATGAATGTAAATGAATATTAAGTAAAATTATAAGGAAATAAAACATGATTAATATTTTGAAAAATGTATACAAATTGTACTGACATTTTTCTTGAATAAATAACTTTTTCGTTATAAATCTTTTGCAGTATGATAAATCCTAAAACATGGGTTAATACATAGTCCTACATCACATCTAAAAGACATAACTCCTCTTTTTTTTTTTTTTTCGCTTTTTCTGCTGAGTAGACGTTGAAGCCATCTTCCACTGTCATGTATCTCATGCAAACTGCCATGAATATTCATAAAACCCAGGGGCAATCAATTAGAAATAGAATGCTTGATTAGTAATCGTAAGAACCGGGGAAAAATCAATCAAAAATAGAATGTTACGGATGATGAAGAGGTTACTGTCATTTTTAACTATGAATACTTTCTCATAGATATTTTGACTAATATTTTATGTTTTCTGGTGTTTCTTTCACAATTTTTCAAATTTACTTAGGTTACACAACTCAAGTAATGGGATAGTGCTAAGTTCATATGGACATGCATAATATTAAAGAACAACAACAAGAAAAAAAAATAATAAATATGTCTACATTGTGATTATGTTTGCACTTTATTATAAAAATATATGGATAAGAAATCTTGGGCTTTTGGATTTTAAAAATTTGGCATGTCTGTAATTTGAAGTGAATTCATGAAATGTTCTATCTCTAATTTTAGCTGATGAAAATGGACCCATCTCTCCTTTCCATGACATCCCTTTGTTTGCAGACAAGGAGAATAAAATCTATAACATGGTTGTTGAAGTTCCTCGGTGGACAAATGCTAAAATGGAGGTAATTTTACATCCTCTATCTTTCCATCTAATATAGGATGGATGTTATTTCTTATACTTTATATCAAAAAGAAAATAATTTATTAAATCCCGCAATAAAGATTACTTGTTTTAGGTTATTATATATATTTCCGAATTTTGGCTTCATTTGGACCAATAATTTTGCTGAATTAAGCTATGTTAGCTTATATTTTCAATGTCGCATTCAACGTGCATATAGCAGTTAAGTATGGTACTTACATATTAATTCACTTACTGTGGTCTACATATCAAGTCAACTCTATCATTTCAACTGCATAATAGTTTTCCATTATTGGAGATAAATGACACCATTTAGGAGAGAGAAAAATTGTATGCAAAAATCATCAGTGGTTAAGTGGGTTAATATGTAAAATATTAATACAATCCCTAATCACTAAACTGCACAGTTTTGACATAGATTTGTGAAATTTCTTTCTGGAATGTATGAAGTTCAAGAAGTTGATTGAGCAAATAGAAAATAATGGTCTGTACTGGAGATTTCAGAGTTGAAATGAGTATGCAAACTTGTTTAGACCTACCTTATATTTATGATTTATCTGATAATTGCATTCTGAAGCATCATTTAAATTTATTTTTTTTTTTAAACACAAAAAATTTTAAAGATGTAAGTGTGCAGAGTTAGTATATTTTCTTTTAAAAAATCTTGGAAAGTTTCTTTTCATTTTTTTCCTCTTTCAGATTGCTACCAAAGATCCACTGAATCCCATTAAACAAGATATCAAGAAAGGCAACCTTCGCTATGTCCACAACTGTTTCCCTCATCACGGCTATATATGGAATTATGGAGCTTTGCCACAAGTAATTGTTTTTTTTTTTTCATCTCCTTTTAAGAATAAGCCTTGCTTTTAATTAATTATAGTTTTCTTGTTCTAATGAGCAAAACAGCTAAATTCCAACACATTCTTATTTGCTGCTATATTTAACACTAATCAAAATTTCCTAAGCAATATTGAATTGCTTAGGAAATTTTGATTAGTTGTAAATAGAGCAGCCTAATCAAAATTTCCTTCTATATTTTGAGAAAAAATAAAAACGGTATCATGGGGGGGGGGGGAAAGAAAATAGGACTTCAAAAATGTTCTTGGAGTAGGAGGCTATTTCCTTTCATTAAGCCCAAAAGTATTAATAGTACATTGGAAGTGCAATTTTTGTCTGGACTTTCTATTACGTTGTACGAAGTTAAGTGAGTATTGTGTAAAAAATTTTGGTATTGAAGTAAAATCTTGTTATAGCAAACTTCATTTTTACAAATATTTCAGATTAACAAACTAACTAATCTCCCCCAAAAAATCCTGCAGTTCAAATTCAGTTACAATGAAATTTCACTATAGCGAGTTTTTCAGTATTACAGATTTGATCTTGGTACTGAAAAAAGGGGGGGAGCACCTCCACTCCTACTCCTTTCTTCTTATTAACAATAAAACGCATTGATGCTTATATCTATTTGGTAGATCAGTGCATTAAGCTTAACCCTCTGGCGTTCAGGCGAGCTTTTAATTAGTCTCCAGAAGTCCACACCTGGCCGAAATTCGAAGAGCGCTGCCTTCCCCCTTTCAGAAATTATCTGATGGGAATTCACCGTGGGTGGTGGTGAAAATCCACACTTCCTTGAGAGCTGGCATTTATGATGACCGTGCCGAAGAATAACGGGAGAAATTTTCGTGTGATGAAAAAAGAGAAAATACATCTGGGGGTCGTGGGAGGTATTCGTGCCTCCCGTATCGGTAATTGTCCAGCAATTGTAAAAAAGTTCTGCCTGCTGCAAGGCAGGGGAAAGAAGTGTTACTTTCTCTTGGCCAGTCAGCTGGCTGTTTGTATGAAGAGTCGTTTGGCTAGCCTTTGACCGCTAGAGGGTTAAGACTTAATTACAATATTTAATCAATCCAACACTCCACATATATATATATATATATATATATATATTCGTACAACAACCCAACAATCAAAATTAATACAAAAATAATAAAACACCCATAAACCAAGGTCCCTCAAAATTCGCTGTACTGAGATTTTACTGCATCACCTTAACATGCAGGATACTAATTCTAATTTTATTGTAGATGGCTACCAGAATAATAAATCATTATCTTAATAGGTGTATATACGCCTAACTCTGTATTTATTACTACTACAGGGATGTTAATTCTGCGCCGAACTGCGCTTTTAGCCGATTTTTGCGCCGGTCTGCGCCGAATACGTCATTTTGACTCTTTCAGGGTGCGCCGAAACACAAATATTGTGCTGAACTGCGCTTTTAGCCGATTTTTGCACTGGTCTGCGCCGAATACGTCATTTTGACTCTTTGTTAAATTTTTGCCACGCTCATTTATCTTTTAAAGCGTGTATGGAAAGCTAGTTAGCAGTAAAGCAAGATTCAAACTGCGTACGAAAGCTGCATTCCGAAGCCATTCTACCCGCCCCGGATCGGACCAGTCGGGCTTTGTTAGTCACCTCAATCAGGGCCGGCCAGATAGGCAAACAAGTAATCATCGCAACGGGCACCGTTTTTTGTTTATGAAGGGGCTCGATTTCCAACTTAAAACCATAAAAGCAATTTTGAAAAAAGTAAAAGGGACGTCTTTTTCTACGTTTGCAGGGTGGGGTTGGTGTCATGTACCGCAGGGCCGCCCCTGATCTAAACCAGACCGGTCCGTAAAGAAAACAGTATATTACGGTGACGTCCCAGCCCCTAAAAAATCACGGTTTATGACCCGGCCCGTAGCAAGAATGAAAATTGGAAGCATGACCGGTTTAGAAATCAGAATCTAGGCTGTCTGAATTAATAGAATATTTCATTTCAAAATAATCCGGAAATCCGCTGCCAGTGGTGTAGTCGCGGGGGGTAGAGATCTGTGCAGGCCCAGGCTTTTGCAGCACGATTCATTCAAGGCACGGGCTGACCTCAGCATTTTCTAGAATGGACCGTAACAAGCGTATACTCTTAAAGACGGTCCTCTGCGCTTGCAAAATCGAGCTTTTCCGGAAATTTTTGCTCTCCTAAAATTTGGACAAGACCAAACGATTGGCTTGTGATTCCTCCCCCCCTCCTTAAATCATGATTAATATACGAGCTGGACCGGGTCTGAATTTTTTATTTTGATTAAATGCCGGGCTGTGCTAGACATTTTCGGCCCGTGAAGATCATGAGCGGGGAGATGCCGTCTCACTACTTTTTCATTCGAGCTTATGTCAGCAAAAGTAAGCGTTCTTCACTTTTTATCATGGACGCATGATTTTTGAGTCTTCAGTTGCGAGTGTTCCTAAACCTTTTTTCTTAACCCATTCGTGCCTGGATATTTTTGCGACTTTCTTCGATTTTTGCTAACACCAGCAGTAGTTGATAAATTTCTGATGTCAACTTTTTGAACAAGGGATGATTTCATTTAAAATCATTATGTATAAAAATTGAAATGTCAATATCCTACATGGCCATATTAAAATATTTTGTGGAATTGAAGTTCAATACTCGCGAATAAAGGGTAGGAAAAATAAATAACGTTTTCGACTGATAGTGAAAATGCCGTCCCAAAAAAGGGACGCTAGGCATAAATGGGTTAAAACTACACCACTGTTTTTCTTTTTGTGTGTGTGCAGGCTCTACGAGAGGGGGCAGACGGGGCGACGCCCCTGGGCCCGTGTTCAGCCAAAGTGCGTCCGCAAATTTTTCAGAATGTGTTACGAATTTCATTTATAGATCCGTAATTAAAATCTTTATTTTAAAATAGACTAAATTTTGAATACATAATTCTAGAATGATATAAACGGCAGAAATGTTAATTCTACCATTTAAATATTAGTATTTTTACAACCTTCGAACATGCATTAAAAGTACCATTGCATATAAGAAATACTTCCCTCCCACTCTCTTTCCATTTAGCATTTATATGAAAACCATTAAAAAGAGCACTTTCACACACACACAAAAAAAATTCCTTCCGTCCATGTAAATCCATGTATTGTTTTTACCAAGTTGCTGATAGCATAGCCTGTATACACCCTTTTTTTTTCCAGAGCTTTCCTAAAGTGCTTTCAAATAGTGTTTTGCTTTTAGCAAATGGTGTTTGCTTGCAAACTTTGCTTTTCTTGTATGCATTTATTGTGTTCCTAAATCTTCAATTTTATGCTCCAAAATCATGTTAATTCTGATCTCGAATCTTAGTTTTCCTCTCGGAAACTATTTTTTTGTGCTCCCAAATGGAATTTTTCTGTTCCCGAGGTGCTCCCAAATGGAATTTTTCGGCTCCCAAATAGAATTTTTCTGCTCCCAAATGGAATTTTTCTGCTCCCGAGGTGCTCCCAAATGAAATTTTTTCTGCTCCCTGGGTGCTCCCAAATCGAGTGTTGGAGTTAACATCCCTGCTACTAACTAGGCCTATTATTTTACTTATTATATAGTTTACTTACCCTATGCAAATTAGTGCAGTAGAGACCTAAAATTCACCTATCTGAAATCCTCAAGGCTCTAAAGTCTGCACAATATAAACAGTGAAACAGTCTGCTGCAAGTTAAAAATAACTGCGGTATAGCCATATAGTAAAAATAATAAGTAACTCTCCCTTGAAAATAAATTATATTTTAGAATTTTTGAACTCTATTAACATTGATAACCTTCAGTTGACCAATAGTGGCATAATTGACACTGAATTACAGTCACAGGTTACAGACTATTTAAGATACACCTATCTCTAACAGATAAAGAGAGTGGAAGTAAAGGTGGGAAAAGTTTTAACGACAGAACAGGTGTCTGTAAGACTTTACTTAAGAACAGGCTTTGAAAGTAAAAAAAGGCAAATAAATAATAAAAATAAAAGGGCAAACAATAAAAATAAACAAAACTATCAATGAAATAGAAGTTAATCTAGTGATTCTCCCTTCAGTGAATCCAGTGGTTGGTGCTTGGGTCGTTATGAAATTTGTGATCAAGTCAGTTCAAGAATTTATGGATCTTTATTGAGACTAGGGATGCACCGAATATTCGGTTGGTATTCGGTATACTGCCTATTCGGCAGACAAACTGAATATTCGGTTCGGCTGAATACTTAAATATTCAGCAACCGAATAGTAAACAAATTGAAGTATTTACCAATTGGTAAACAAATACATATTTTTTATATCATGAATGAAAGATACAGTATAGCACCATAGTACTAAATTGATTCAAGTTGTTACTTACTAATATCACATGTGAATAAGCGTTGGAAACCCTTAGAAAGTCTTCCTATCTAGGCCATCCTTGGCAGATAGCCCTAACATAACGTTCCACAATCACACAAAAAACTAATATCACAATGAAAGTAGTTTTAATGTAAGAGAAAACTCGGATGTTAAATTTGAATTTTGTTGCCTTATTTTTCTGAAGGAATGTTTGAATTTTTCTTAAATGTTTTGTTTGAATTTTTCTTAAATCTTTTGTTTGAATTTTTCTTAAATCTTATGATACATTACATTAACCTTGTTATTACTAACTGATTTAAATTGGAAACAGTAACCAGAAAGAAAAAAATCATAACATTAAGTGTTCATAAATATGTAAAGTCAATTAACTGCTAATTTTTTAGTAAAATATGCAGGTAAAAAAATTAGCAGCATTTCACTAATATTTAAAAAAGTTATTAATAATATATACAGAAAACACACTTGGATATTAAATTTTGCAGCATTTTAATTTTTGAAGTTTTACATCATATGAAATATTAAAATAAGAAATGTGAAAAAAAAAAAAAAAACCACACATAAAAGGTTACTTATAAGGCGTAACAATCGTTTCGACCAAAAAATTCTTTCGGTCTTCATTAGACAAGCCCTTCCGTCTTACTGAGCAGCGGGAACTGTTTTTTTTTTTTTTTTTTGTTCACTAAGTTTTTATTTATTTTATCATTTAACACCAGTATTTTGAGTGTTTTTTCATATGAAATATTGTTTAAGAAAAAACTAATTAAATTAATCATTGCAATCAAAGTTTAATAAATTTTAACCAAGTATTCGGTATTCGGCAAAATATGGTATTCGGTGCATCCCTAATTGAAACACCTGATAAAGTTGAATACACTGTGAAGTTTGCAGCAAAGAAATCTATCGGATTATTCCATGTCTTTCCCAAGAAAGTTGACATGGCTGATGTGCAGGCATTACAAATTGCCAGAAAGTTACCTCAACCAAGCTGCAACAGTCATTGCCAACATTTTGTACATAAACAACTTTGGTTCATCAGTTAACGTTAAAATTACTTTTGATTAAAAACTGATCTTCAAGTGTAACTTTGGGCTACTTGATTTCTCATTTTCTCCATTAGTTATAGTGTAATTCAACTTTAACCAGCAAATACCCATTTTATCCCGAACCACGGGTTAAAATAGATATACATCGGAGTAAAATGGGTAGTCCTTTGCACAAAAATTAAAGCAAAAAGGAAAAACAAATTGTGCTCAATTTAGACCTAAAATATAAAGAATATTGATTATATACATTACATGATTATATACATTTTGTAATCTTTCAATGATACCATCGAACAAAGAATCTATTACTTTTGTTTGAATTTCAGTTCCCAAACATTTTGGCGACCTCATTTGTCATTTAATGCCTAATATATCATCATGGGAATGAAGTATTTATTCCTTTTCTCCTTTATCTTTTCTTTCTTTTCAGATGTTCCCTCCTGGAAAATGCTTTCTTTCAAATTGTTCCCCACCCCCTGAAGAGTTTTCAATTTGCTCCCTGCTGCTTTATTAATATTTTATATAATTTTACTGAGTTGGTTTTTTTAAGGTTATCCTTCTTTTTTAAATCCAAATTTCAGTAAACCAGTTCTATTTATTGACACATAAGTTGCAAGTTTTTACTTTGGTCTTTAGTCATGTGTAGTGCTTAGTATGAGAACACATTTTTATTTTCTCAAGTGCCAAAATCAATTACTGTTCCTTGGGAAGAAGACTTACTAATTAAGATTTGCCTTGGGTGACATAAACTCTAGTTGCAGCACTATGCCCAACACTCATGGGTAGGGTAATAATACAGTGCATGTTTAATACTTAGATCTTATACAAAATCACATTTTGTAATTTGCATTGCAAAAAAGCTGGTAAACTACCATTAGTTTTGCAATCTAAAAAATCTTGCAACAATTTAACAAAGGATGCAAATGAATTATTGAACATTTGGATGTACAGATTAATATGTTCATTTGTTTAAATATACTAGTGTATTGTTAATTGGTAAGCTTTACCAACTAAGCGCTTATCTATGTCTAAAATGCTCTCTATTTTACTTCTATTTTCGTAAAAAAGTCTGTATGTTTTTTAAAAAAAAATGTTTCACAGCATTTTATATACATGGATGAGAATCTTCTGTGTTTTAGTTCTTTCTTTCTTTTTCTTTTCTTTTTTTAAAGCAATATGTAGATTATATAATCATTGCAGGGTTCAGTATTTCATATCTGCTAACTCAAGTTCAATCTTTTTGCATACTTTTAGTAAATGAGTAATTTAAGTACTTAATTAACATTTCTAATGCAGTTGCAATTACAAAGTGCATGAATGCTTATTTCAATTTATTTTATGAATTTCTTGAATTTTAAATACTCCTGAAAGTTTGAATGTTAAGTTAAAAAATCATCACATAAATTCTGTGATTTATAAAAGATTGATTTGCATCGATTGATTGTGAGAAAACTTAATTTTTTTTGTTTTAAGTGAAGGTAAATACAATTTTTAATTAAATTAAGACATTTTTGTTAATGCAACTGAACAAAAATACATTTTTATCCCATGGAGTATTGATCCGTGTGTCTTTTTTCTACTGCAATTTTAAAAATAAAGGAAATTGCTTCATCTTTATTTCATTTTATTCTCGTGTATTTTTTACTACAAAAAATTAACTTTCTAAAACATTTTTTAAATTAAAAACGTACAAATTGTTCCTGTTTTATTTTCTGTTTGTTTTCAGCTAAGACAGGAGCATTTGTTCCTGACTTCTTTCCTCCTCTATGTGTCAAGGTACAGTAAGACCAGGAAGTTTCTGAAACTTTACTTAGAAAAATATTTAAAGACATTTCTTAAAGGATTATTCATTGCATAATTAAACAAAGAATTTTTTTCCCCAAAAAAAATTTTTTTTAACCATTTGAATGCTTAGTTTTGAAACTGGGATAAAGGAAACCCTGATGCATCTGTGTAATTTTTACTCTATTTTTGATCGAGGTTTCTCAAATAAAAATGATTAAACCCCAAATCAGCCTTTTCATGTTATTTTATTTCCACATTTAAAAAAAAAAAAAAAAAAAAAAAAAAAAAAACGATAGTCCGAAATTCAAACATGAAATTTGTGATTTATTTTGACCTTAAATTTATGAAATTGCTTAAAATCCCCACCTTTTTAAAATAATGATAGCCTATTTTTCTATTGAATATTCTCTATCTAAAATTGATATTTATTTATGCATGAGTACTTGGGTATTATTTTATTGAGAATAAAAGTAATTAATTTGTTTTGTAGTTGAAATTTTGTGATAAAAATTGTGACACATGCAGCAAAATTTTTTAAAGGTTAAATTCAAGCTCATGCACTTCTCTTTTTTCGTCTTTCTGCGTTCACATTCCTGTATATAAAAAGATACTGTGTATGAGAGCTGTTTTCTAAACAGACATTTTTTTCATACTGTTATTTTATATCCGTTGTCCCCTCCCCTACTTAAATATATATTAACCTCCATAAGTATATTTAGATTACTTTAAAATAATGTTTTATATTTTTATATAAATTACTTGCTTCTTATCATTATTTTTATGCAATTAAGTAGAATTTTCATTTAATAATAAGTATTTCTTTTTTCAGACTTGGGAAGATCCAAATCACACGGATGAATCAACTGGGTGTAAGGGAGATAATGACCCTATAGATGTTTGTGAGATTGGGTACAAGGTGTGTATTTAAATTTTGTGTTGATCAGGTAGTGAAAATAAATTTATGTACCCATCTCTCTTTCTTATTTTTTTTTTTCTAGGTAGCAAAACGTGGGGAAATATTGCAAGTTAAAATTTTAGGGGTTATGGCTTTAATTGATGAAGGTAGGAAAATACATTTGAACTTTAAAAAATTGTTTATCTGTATTTTTAATTATTACATTCTATTTTTATCAATTCTATTTTATTTATTACTTTAAAATATGTTATAATATCAAGGAAAAATATATTAGCTAATTTTTATGCTGTCATAAAAAAAAAATAAACCATTAAATTTTTAGCTTTGTGTTAAATATGAGATACAAGCATTCATAATGTACTAACTGCAAGAGCTACAAGCAGATTTCAGCAAAATACCTTACGGTCTTTAGCATGAAAATAATTCGATAGGAATTTCGTATTTTAACTATAGCGATACTAATTTGCAGCTCTTGCAGTCATATTAATGCAGGTTATATTATCAATATAGTTTTAGCATACAGGAATAAATACATTTAATAGTATTACTTAATCTATTGGAAAAGAAAATCTTAGCTAAGTAACTTTGCCTATGAATTTGATGTATAACTTAATACAACTAAGGATCTGTTCATTTTATTAGTATCCTTTTTGGATGGGCGCCATATGTAATGGCAGTCAGCATGAAAGTTTTCAGTCTTTTTTTCAACATCATTTGGCTGTTTTTGAGATCTGCGTAAATGAATTTAATCATACTGAATACAGTGATTCAATGAATATTAGTTAGTTTAATTATGAATACATATGAAAGAATAACAGGCAAATGCATAATAATTTATTTGTTCTGTATGGTCTGCAGCAAAGTTCAGTCTTTTTAGCTGTTTCATGCTTTCATATCTGGGCAATACAAAATCCACCCCAAAGGGTGACAAATGTGCATATGTGGCCTCATCATGCAGAAAATAATTAATTAATATAGAATGCAATATGATTTTAAAGATTTTCATGTAAGTAAGCTTAGCATTGAAAATCTGTTGTCAGCCAGTATAATTTGTGCAGTGGCGTTTTCATACTTGTGGTAACTTCTCCAAAACTGCAACTGTTTGGAAAGGGTTAAATCAGAAAATCTAAACACTATTACATTTTATGTTTAAAAATTCTCGCCATCAAATTGTGACACCTCTACTGCTTATCACAATAATGTATTAATCAACTTACCTAGGGCTGTTTGCCAAATCACAATGGTATTTATACAAACTGATAAAGGGTGGCTCATCTTTCTGATATTTATCAAAAAAATTATTAATGTTTTTGCATTTAATTTTTTTAGTATTGCTACCAAAGGTAGAATCTTGTGAATTTTTTTTTTTTTTTTTTTTTGCTCACAAGTAAAGTTTTTTGCTCCCCCCCCCCGTTTTTTTAAAGTGGAACAATGAAAAATAAGTATGTTACAGTGAAAATTGACAAACGTTTATTCATAGAATTGCCCTTCGGTAATGGAAACAGGAATAAAACTGTACACTACTTGTATGTCTTGGACTGCATAAAATTGTAATATCATTTTTTGATTGCCCAATGGGCAACCAAATATTTTGTTATACTTGCCCATTGAAAAATCTGATTGCTCAGGGCAAGCGGGCAAACACAAATTTTGACCCTTGATTGCTCCTCTGAAAAATAATGCAGGAAAAGGTGGCTTTATTGAAAGCTGTATTTAAAAACAGATTTTTTCTATTGGAGAAATTTAAGGCAAAACACATGTTAAGTACATCGTATACTCAGAAAAGAAAATTAAAATGCAGCAGAAGCATTATGCAACTTTTACCTGATATCAGTTTTATGGTGTCCTTACAGTTTATAATGCAAGAATAAAGCTTTATTCTTGCATTATAACCATAAAAATACTGTAAAAGTTACAAATATGAGTTTCATTGAGGTGAAAATGGAAAAATATTTGTGCAATAAATTACAAGGTCGTGTAAAGGTTTACTGTCATGTGCAGATAAGCATGACCAGTAAAATTTTATTGCATAGTCACTTTTAGCAGATATTATTTCAATTCAATGAAGTAAAAAAAAAAAAAATTATAAGCTATATTTTTGGGATATATACTTTTCCTGACAATAATACTAATTTTTAAAATGGCACTTTTTTATTTATAGGTGAAACTGATTGGAAGCTTATAGCCATAGATATTACTGATCCTTTAGCGGATGAATTAAATGGTAATTTGCTATATGTTTTGTTTTCACACAATGTTTAGTATTGTTAAATATTTCAAATAATTAATAAGATGTACTGTCTAAATAATTTTCCTGTTCGTATTATTACTTTACTTAGACCATATTATCAATTATCTATATAAAAAAGGTCAAGATTAAAATAGCATATGTTCCTTAATGAATTTTGAATATTATATATGTATATATCTTTAGACTGTGAAAGCTATTACAACTTAATGTTTTTAGTTTAATTTTACTGATTTTTTTAAAACTAGTTATATTCCTTAAATGAAAATCTCCAGAAAAAATGTTATTTAAAATAAACTTTCAAAATAATCATTTAATTTATTGATAAATGTCACAAAACAAAAGCTGATTTTGCAAAATGAAACGCTACTAATCATTTTTATACTTTAAATGTTGGTAGCATTTATAAGAATTTTTTCTCTCCCCCCCCCCCCAATGGCGAGCCTCTGTCTTGGAGGCATTGGCCACTACTAAGGACAGAGATTTTGGTCTCTTTATTATGGGGTCCCCTAGGTGGACAAAAGTCGCCTCCTATGAGGGGGCAGACACAATGACAGCCATGCCCAGTCAGGGATCGAATTCTGACCGCTGGGAGTTGAACCCGAAACTGTAGTATGGTGCGTTACCCACCATACAATCTGGTAGGCTTATAAGGAATTCAGGGATGTTAATTCTGCGCCGATTGTGCCAAGCTGCGCTGAAACACAAATTCTTACGCCGGTCTGCGCCGAATACGTCATTTTTGAAAGAATACTAATTATATTATAAATTAAGCTATTCAACAGACAAGTTAAATTACAAATTGAAAGTCATTGGCTGAAATTTAATAGTTACTGGATTTTTGTCTGTAAGATAAATTTTGTAAATTTTAGGCAGAGTTGAAACTCATTTAACTTGAGTTGCACAGTAGAAGTTTTTGGTTTGAATATGTGTCTAAACAAGGAAGACAAAGTAGGTACCTTTTCTGTAGTTTATTGAAAACAAGATGACTATGGTAGGCTTACACAGTGCACATAATGAAGACACAATACATTAAGCAGCATCCACTTAGTAGCACAAATAAAAACAAGCTTTCTGGAAGACAAGTCGCCAGCGGCGATCTATTCAGATTCACAAACACTTCACATTGAATCATCTGGATACAGCAGCACGGATCCCTGATCCGGTTCTATTTGAATCACATCAGTTGATTACACACACAACACTGTAGTAGTGGCTGAACTTTCGGAGAGACAGACCGAGGACTCTCTGAAAGGTTAACTTGTGATGCCCTTTTTATATCTGCCAGTTAGTGCGGGACTACGATGGATATTTGCATAGGGGAAAAAAGTTCTTATTTTATGCAAATTAGGAACAGCGCCATCTATCGGCGAGAAATGTAAACTTTTTATTACGACGTTAAAGGAATGACGATGTTTACACCGCCATTTTCAAATGTTAGCGAACTTACGTTTTCACTTAGAAAACACTTAAAGGATTTTACAAAAGTTTCGTTTTTTCACTTTAGCAAATTTAGAGATAAAATGTCATGGAAATAAAAGGTAAGTAAAGAAATAGCGTTTTTTTTTCCTAACAATTTTGACTTTTTCAGGGTGCGCCAAAACACAAATATTGCGCCGAACTGCACTTTTAGCCGATTTTTGCGCCGAATACGTCATTTTGACTCTTTGTTAAATTTTTGCCACGCTCATTTATCTTTTAAAGCGTGTATGGAAAGCTAGTTAGCAGTAAAGCAAGATTCAAATTGCGTACGAAAGCTGCATTCCGAAGCCATTCTACCCGCCAGTCGGGCTTTGTTAGTCACCTCAATCAGGGCCGGCCAGATAGGCAAACAAGTACCGTAATTTATGGAAGAAACGCCGCGGCGTTTATGAGTTTAAAAGTTAAAAAATAGTATGTGCGGCATTTCTACCAGGTGCGGCGTTTACAATATTTTTAATTTTTTTAAGCCGATCTTCAACGAAAAATCAAAAAATTCGTTTCGTGATAATTTTCTCAAAAGATGGCGCCACCACCGACACGTACTCTTTAGCGTGCACAGATCACAGCGTAGCGAATCAGAGTGCGAACCTACCCCCATAGAAAAGAGGTTTGATCTTTGATCCAGTTTTGGAGAAAGTCAGAGCACCCTAAGATGGGTCCATGTCCCGTGCTCTGAAGTGGATGGCTTCATACATCCAACCGATGTCTCCTCAATTAAGTAAAAAGAAAAAAAAATAGAAGTAAATCTTTTACATCTACATTTTAGAACTATAATTAAATTTTAATGAAGTTTTGAATATATATTTTGAAGGGTTAAAGTTCTGTAAAATACCGCAAAAGTGCACTACCCTCTATTAAATGCACCCGTTTTTCACATGAACCTCTATTGTTCTTAAAATACTGAATTTCAGCCAAAATTAGTCAATGTTGCGCACGGTGCGAGTTTAACCCTTCCCCCCCCCCCCCCCCCCCCCCCACACACACACACAAAAAAAAAAATAAATAAATAAAGTTAATCTGAAAGATTTTTTTTTTCCCGCCCTGCGGCTTTGCGCCCTGTGCACTCTATGGAATAAACACTGCTAACTAATTGGTTTGCTCAAGAAATGCTGAGTGCTTTTAAAATAAATCCCAATGTTATAAATATAAAAAATAATAAATAAATACCATCAAGAGTTGTTACACAACATTCAGTTTAAAACAACAATTTGCTGAAGCAAGCTCATTACGTAATCAACAGCTGGCCATCCGCGGGGGGGGGAAATGTTTACTTTTAACTGGAGACTCTTCTCACACATCGATTGCTGTTTTCATTTTAATGGCGCCTGGTAGTCTGTCCGAACTTTGTGCGGATGCAAGAAGGTTTTTAGAAGTTATTTTTTTATTTCTATAAATTCACCTTTGTGAATATAAACATTGATATCTGATTATTTGAAAATAGAAACCGCAAGCTTCGTAAAATAGTGGCAAATACTTTAAAACATTCTATGGGAAGGGGGAGAAAAGAGGAGATTTTTTTACCGTTTATCCAATTTCTACGAAATATATCCGATCAACTTAATAGCTTTTTTAATAAATTAGGTCTAATAAGTAATGCAACATATTTTTTATTTATTTATTTTTTGTTAATTAAGAAATTATTTTAGAAAACATTGAATTTTATCTGGCATTGACTTCTGACCACGATCACCCCCCCCCCCCCTCTCCACACACCAACGATCGCGGCTGCGGCGTTTATGACGATTTTCTAGCTAACTAAGCTCATTTTCGTGGGTGCGGCGTTTCTTCCATAAATTACGGTAATCATCGCAACGGGCACCATTTTTTGTTTATGAAGGGGCACAATTTGTTATTTGGAGATGAAACATTATGGACCAATTCGTTTTTCAACATGTACACATGCATTTTTTTTTTTTTTTTAAATTGATATTGTACCTTTTTGAGAAAGAAAAATGGAGGAAAATGTTTTTTTGGTGCAAAATAAATCTGCTGTCTTTAAATGAAAACTTAAAGGAGAAATCAATACGCCTTTCATAACTTGTTATTCGAAAAGTTTTTATGTATTCACACTGTTTACAAAAGCGATTCATATGTTTTACCTTTTCGAGCTTAAAAAAAAAAAAAAAGCCCCCTCCTCTGAAATGGGTAACGATCCGCCACAGCTCTATGTATATGTATTTTCCCGATTTGAACTGGCACTATTTTTTTCGGGCCCCACCACTGAAGCAGGTCACGAGCCGCCACTGGCTGTTATAGAAAGTGGACAGATTCTATTAACGGAAGGGAAGGATAGACTTGCAAAAACATTAAAACTATTAGAAGAAAATGAAAAGGCTCAAGAAGAAATTAATAAAAATAAAAAAAAAAGAATAAATAGAAAACTAGATAACTTATGATACTTAATTTGTAATCTCATTATTAATTTCTCATAATCTTAATTTTTAACTTCCCATAATTCTTAATTTCTCTCAACAGTCATTAAATATTTTTTGTTTACATTTGCTTTGTATATTGTGTTCCAAGTATTATAGATGAATATGTAAATATTAGATGAGGTTAAATTACTGATACAAAAGCATATGCTATTTTAATAGCATATGCAAGTACACACATTTAATTATTCTAACCATCAAATTTATTTTGTTTTCGATACTGCTTACTAATTACGTGTTGTTGTATAAGAGGTATAATATTTACGTTTTCAAAAATCTCCATTTAGTACTACTTGTGATTTGTAATAGAACCAAAGAATGAGATTGAAGCTTTTGTTTTAAAATTTAGTTTTCATTTTATTTGTGCTCTCTTTTTCGAGAGGAAGATTCCCTAAATGATTCTGAAAAAGAAAAAAAAAAGGACAGGGATTGGCAACCTGTGGCTCGCAAGCCGCATACAAATCATACTCATGGTTCTTGAGTAGGAATAAAAATGACTTAACCACAGAAAGGTTGCTGACTCCTGATGTATTGTTTTTACCAAGTTGCTGATAGCATAGCCTGTATACACCCTTTTTTTTTCCAGAGCTTTCCTAAAGTGCTTTTAAATAGTGTTTTGCTTTCAGCAAATGGTGTTTGCTCGCAAACTTTGCTTTTCTTGTATGCATTTATTGTGTTCCTAAATCTTCAATTTTATGCTCCAAAATCATGTTAATTCTGATCTCGAATCTTAGTTTTCCTCTCGGAAACTATTTTTTTGTGCTCCCAAATGGAATTTTTCTGCTCCCAAATGGAATTTTTCTGCTCCCGAGGTGCTCCCAAATGAAATTTTTTCTGCTCCCGGGGTGCTCCCAAAACGAGTGTTGGAGTTAACATCCCTGGGAATTCTTTTAACAAGGAATTTTTGCAAGCCAGGGGGGGAAAATGTATTGGTTTTTCCTGACCAAATTAGCTATTTTTCTGGCAGGAAAACTGCACTAACTTTATAGTTAATGTTTTGCTGCATAGTGATCTCAAGCCTGTAAACCTATCTTTAAATATCCCTGAACTACTTCTGTAACATCCTGCAAGTTCAAAAATTTATTTTGACTGAACCATCATAGTAGTTACAAATAGTTAGTGCACCAGCCTTTCAGTTGCATGAAAGATTTTTTTTTTTTTTTTTTTTTTTTTAGGGAGAAGGTTTGAAATACAGTTGTAAATAAATAAATTGAATTTCTGCATGGAATAAAAAGCAATCTGAAAGCTCTTTTTAACTAAAGCAAAAATTTCTGAGAAATGGGTAGAGGAGTGGTAATAACTGGATTTTTACAATCACTGTGCAACCTGATACATCACTTGATTGTTTAAAAGAATGACTATTAATCTCTCTCACACTATGAGAAGATTGAATATTAGATGATTGAATTAATATGAGATGATTAAATTCAAAATAGGAATTATTTTACACTCTTACGGCATTGGACATTTAAATAAGCGAGTATTGAAGGAAATATATATATATTCTCTGGATGGATTGAAAAAGAAAAAAATTAAGAACTTTGAAAATTGCCAAACAATCCATAAAATTACTCATCATATCCGTACATCAGTAAATTAAAACTAAAATCCATATACTTTATGGATAATTTGTAAAACTAAGCAGGTATGCTTATGGCATTCTGACTGACTTAATGTGTAGTTTGTATAAGGATATGCAAAATTTGCCTTTACAAAATTTTATATTTTTTCTATAAAAACAATTTGAATAAAAAAATAGGTTATGTGCATCTTCCCTTGTTTAAACCTTAAATTTTTATATGCAAAACATTAAATAGAACTTCTGTATTTGTTCACTTATGTGCTTCTTTTGATTATGTAAACAAAATAAATCTTACTTTGTATAAATTACTAGCCGCCAAGGCTGCCAGCTTCGCCACCCCATACCTTACTCTTCTTTATACTCAGTGCAGTGTTGGCCAAATTATTGGACTCACTTCAACAGAAGTCACGTTTCTTTTTTTAACGGTGTTGTTCGAAAAAATCATGTGATTTTGGTACATAGTTACAAATAAACTAATTATGCCAGACGCTTCAAAATTTTGAACCTGTCTCTTTACAAGCTGTACTACATATGATCAATCTGTATCAGTTTCAAAACTTTTAGAAAAAATTCTTAAAAATCGGAAAATTTCGCAAAGAGTGTGTCTCTTCAAAAAATCTTGCAGCTCAGATCCATGTTTAAGAATTTTTTATGAAAATTTCACAAATGCCACAGTGTTTTCGCTTATCGCAGTGTGTAAGGCAGCTTATGAAGAACCATATGGAATTTTTTGGAGACAATGGTGCTATTAGTTTATTTCAATTTGTGTACCAAGACTAAAAACAGTTTTTTTTTTTTCGACATGCACCCTTAACAGTATGTGTCATTAAATTTATTTAGGTTAGGGTTGCTACAAATTTTGGGGTCATCATAAAATCTGATGGCAGCGATGCCAAGTACTACCATAGCAAAATGTATAAAAAGAACGTAATTGGAGACAATTCCATTCATAAAATGATTATGAAAATACTGTATTGGGTGATAACATGTTGTTCAATATCCTATAGAAATACTTCTTCTTAATTGCAGCAGCTGCAAGCTTTCTCAAATTAGTGTATAGTGTGGTGCCGTTCCAATCATGAGCTTCATGGTTCTGCTAAATGGGTACTTTTTTTAATTTTATAACACCAGTGTTAATGTGAAAAAGTTAGCAACCTGGTGGTTTTATAGTATGCTTGCATTATTTAATACGTATCCTCCGTTACAAGAATATAAAAGAAGCGGGAAATAGGGTTAAAATGTGCTTTAGCCCACTGCATGGCGACTTTTTTTTTAGATGTGCGATAAAGGCGGCAAGTATTCTAAGTTGTATATTTTAAATCTACAGAAAGATTCAAAAGATCTTGCATTTTCGTGAATGCATTATTGTTGTTTTGTTATCTAGCTACTGTGTGACATATGTCAGTAAAAATAAACCAGTAATGAATATGCTTGCTCCATATGTTGTCACTGAACTGCTAATTTGGATTTTTGCATGTGTTATTGTTATCATGCTAATGTTTACATCTGGTTGTTATTGCCATTTACAGCATATAAATATCGTCAATTTTGGTACTGCGTATGTTAGTGTATTTTATTTTGTAATCTAGCTACTGCATGATATACATAAAAAAAATAATTAATCAGTAATGAATATGCTTGCTCCATTTGACGCTGAAACTGCATGACATACATAAATAAAAATAATCAGTAATGAATATGCTTGCTCCATTTGACGTCATTGAACTGCTAATTTGGATTTTTGCACATGTGTTATTGTTATCGCGCTAATGTTTACATCTAGTTGTTGTTGCCATTTGCAATATAAATATTGTCTATTTTGTTACTGCATAAATTGGTGTATATTGTAAAATATTCATGATATAGTTTTGTGATTTCTTTGAACACACCTTTTTGATTATTATATATATCTACATGTTAATACAGTTGGTGCTTTGATTGATCTCATTTATTTTATCTTTAGACATTGAAGATGTGGAAAAGCACATGCCTGGGTTTTTGAGAGTAAGAATTATGCCATAATTGTTTTCTCTAATTAGGTTAATCATTTTGTTAGAAAGATATCGTCTTTGAAACTTGTCTCAATCAGAATTGGAGAGATGAATGAAATATTTTTCAGCTAAAGGCAAGGTAGTTGAATAAACTTGTATTTTCAATGAGGGAATAGGACGAAAAACAATATCCATAGATATCCAAGGAAAAGCCAATATCCAAGATAGGTTTTTGCTTAGCAGAAGTTTTGATCAAGAAGAGTTTTATTGTACTTGTAATAATTTCATGAAATTTTTAAGTAACTCATAGTTCTGAATTCAAGAATCAAAGCTGTGCAAGTTTATTCAAGTGACATGTTCATGAATTAATACAAAACTAGGCCCAACCATTGAGAGTCCTTTTTCGATTCTTTTGGGATCACTATGTGATCCCAGTTCACTTCGCTTTGCTTGACTGCCATGCAACTTTTCTTTTTAGTTCTACCTTTTCTGTTAGTTACTTTCCTATTCTCAAATGATTTAGGCAAAGCATGGAAGATAAATGCAGAGTAAATCCAATGGTGTATTTAGCACAAAACCCCACTTTAAATAATTAAAAAATATTTCTGCTAATATAAATTTATTAATCATAATCAACTTATTAATTTAATCACTGAAGCTTTGCTGCTTTATTTTTGGCTTATTAAAGAAATTCCATGACGTAAGCTTATTTTTGAAACCTTTTAAGTTAAAAAATTTTCTCGTAACTAAATATATAAATAATGTGCACCAAAAACTCTCAGTTGATAATGTTGCCAAACTGCAACATAAGCGGTGAAAATATTTAAAAAATTTTATTGAATCTCTGAAACATAAGTTTTGTTTTATTTGAAAAACAAAAAACGAAACTCCTTTAGATTAATTACACACTTGTGTATTCTGCATTTGTTTTTCATTGTGTTAGGTGTATTATAATACACACATGGACCCTATTTTGTCTTTCTTGCTTCCTTATGCAGTAAAGCACCATTTGTAAGTCTTTCAAGGGACCAATCTCAAACGACGTATAAACGAAGCATTAATAAACAATTTTGATCATTACAGGTTTAACTCTACTAATGCATATTAATGTAAATAAAGTAAATTTATGTTTTTTTAAGGTACTAGTAAATTACTTCGTATTAGTTTTTATCTGAGAGCAATATCTTTAAAAAAAAAAAAAAAAAAAAAAAAAATTCTCATAAAAGTGAAACAAATCCTACCTTTATTTGATAATATCTAATACAGCATACATTTAGTATTAATGTAATATGCATTGAATACCATGAGGTGATTTTTGTTCATACAGACATAAAATTTAATAAATCGTTTATAGTCGCCTGATGTACCGATTGTCGATTACACCATTACAGATTGAATTAAGTTCATTAAATGTTTTTCTCCCTTGTGTTCTGACAGGCAAAGTAAGTTCTAAACTTTTCAATATAGTCAATTGTATTTTTAAAAATGGTTGTTAAACATAGGACCCTCCGCAATCCTTCACTTGACTTTCTACATGGGAAAAGTTTTTCCCAAAATAGGAAAATAAAATCAGAGACACAATTTTCGAAATTAAGGAAAAGCTTAAAACAATGTATAGCCAATATTGTGCGTTGCATAAACAAAGCATTTTTGCATTAAAATAGATAGGAATGAATCAGGACTTCATTAAAACAATGTATAAATGTGAAAGTTGCATAAATGAGAAATGTATACACAGTGCTTTACTATAACGCTAAGCTAAGCAGTACTTTTAATGATAATCCATCTGTCCGTGTTCTCACATACATACAGTTTTTTATTCTTAAACAATGATCATTTAGTCGGGGATGGGGATTATTATTAGGGGGAGGAAGGGGGGGCTGTCTCAACTTGCCCTGAGGCCTAAAAATCTTATTGGACCTGCTGTAAATTATTATAAACAATGAACCTATAGAGTTATGAAACACTCAGTGAAAAATACTAAACATATGGAATTTTGCAATAGTTTTTTGAAAAAGTAACACTTTGGTGCATTTTTGAAGGCAATTTGTTTGCTTATGAATATCTGAAAGCTGCATGAGATGTATAGGTTGATTGTTAATATTATAGTGCAGTCAGTAAAGAAGCATTATTATTACTTTTTTTTAAATTTTAACATAGTTTGTTTATGAAATTGTTCAAAAGTCTGCAATGCCTATTGCTTTTCAAAAAGAACACTCTTAATAGCTTGGATTATTTTTTATTTTTTTTTTTTTACAAAATATATTGTAATCAAGGCTGTGATTCAAATAAACAAAACCTGCTTCAAAGTTTTGGTACACAAATTAAAATAAACTGATTGTGGTAGAGACTTGAAAAATTCAGGATTGATTCTCGATAAGTTGTTTTACACACTGTAAAAATAAGGGGGGGGGACTACTTTTTTTTAAGACATTCTAAAAAAATTTTAATGTGGAATTGATCAGCAAAATTTTTCAGAGTGACATATTTTGCAAAAAAATTTTTATGTTTAAGAATTTTTTCTGAAAGTTTCATAGCTTATACAAATTTATTCTTTGCTGTTATTTATTCAAGCTGTAAAGCTCATTCTAAAAAATTTAGAAAAAATCCTGAACACAGTTTATTTTATTGCCAAGATAACATGATTTTTTAAAAACTATTCTTGAATTTATATCTTAGTAAATTTTTTTGTTTATAATCTGGTATATGAAAAAAAAAAGTCAGAATAATTTTTTTACAAAATCTGATGTTAATAAAATTTTTTCTAACGAAAGTCTGTCTATCTGTATACAGGGTGTTTCAGGAAAAGCCCTAACTTTGAAAATGAATAACTCAAAAATGGTGATAGATAGAAGCATGGAGCAAGTGGTTTGTTAATTAAAAAAATCAAGAATTTTATACAGAAGCCACAAAATTTTAGTTACAAATTGTACTGATAAATGGCACTATAAGCAGCAATATGAATGCCAAAAAGAGAGCTCCTCCGTCGATCATCCAACTGATGTTGAGTGGGGGCAAAGTTTTAAAATCCCAAAATACAGTCATTTTATCTAAAGAATAAAGGCCAAATGATGCCTTTGCAAGAGATTGCAGTCCAAACAGTAAGTTTTAAGCAGTGAATTTTGTACAACAAATGAGAATTTCCTTAGCTCTGTATCGGTGCAATTTGTAACTAAAATTTTCAGGCTTCTTCATCAATTTCTTATGGGTTTTTTAGTTAACATATGACTTGTTTCATGCTTCTATCTCCATTTTTGAGTTATTCATTTTCAAAATTAGGGGTTCTTTGTGCAACACCCAGTATTTATTTAATGATTTTTAATAACTATTATTAAAATTGTGGTAGCAGTACTAGAGAGGTCATTTTTCAAACTTTATTACAATATTCTTTACCATACAGATCTTAAATATAATTCTAGTGTTGATTATTTTTACTCCTATAATTTATCTAGAGGTCAAAAGTATTTTACACCGGTCAACACGATTTTTGGGTCTCACTTCTACATGTTAAATTTTAGTTTCTCCTATGCCAAAACTAAGGAAAATAATTTTTTTTTTTTAAATAAGTTTGCTTTTGTAGAAATTAAAGCAATTTTTCAATTTTTTGGCAAAAATCACTGATTTTTATATTTTTTATAATACCATTCTAAATTATGATCAGAAAAGTTTTTGCTGGATATAAGTCTTTTTTATTCAAGATTTGTGATAAACAATAACATATAAATGTAAAATAATAAGAAATTAATGTCTAAAAGTGAATATTTTTCGTATTTCTTTTATGTTCGTATGAGCAAATAATAATGCAAACAAATAATACTACAAGCAATAGTACAGAGTTACAAATAATAATACAGTTTAGTTTCGGGTTAATCAAAGTGCTGCCATCTTTTGTTTATGAAATAAATTAAAATATACTGATCAACGTAAATCTGACAAAAGTAAACTTTAAGACCTAAAAATGAAAATTTAAGTGTTTTTCAATTGTCTAGAATCAGAATTTAAGCATGAGAACAGAAACCCAAAAAGATTTTTTTTTTTTTTTTTTTACCAGTGTTATTAACAATGTACAGTCGACTCTCTGAAATCCGCAACTCTCTATAATCCACGATAATTTTTAGATGTAAACAGTGAAATTTGCAGTTAACAGTTAAGTAACACTAGGAAATTACGGGTGAGTTGAGTTGTAGAATTGAAAGAAATTTTATGCTATTTTTCATATTTTTTGCATATATCTAATTAAAATTGTTCTTTTAACCATCTAACAAAGTCTGTGCAGTAAAATGAAAGCATGATTAGCTGACAGAAAAGATTCTGAGAGACAATCTCGCACACTCAGTTAACGAAACGTGTATTATTTTGATTTTCATTTTTTATTGAAAGAAAGAGAAATTTTCAAAAAATTTCTCTTGAAGAAGGCTTATCTTTAGGCTATAAATATTTAGAATTCGTCCAAAATTATTCATTGGCATCACCACAAGAAATAATGACAATAAACAGACTCCAGGAAAAAATATTTAAACACAAATCAAAAGCCCTAAAACAAACAACAATTGATTCCATGTTTGCAAAATTAAAAAAATAGTAATATAAAATTAAAGTATGAAAGTTTAAGCCTTCAAGAAAAATTTCAGTCTGCAAAAGTTTTGTAAAATAAAATTAATTTCTTTTCATATATTTTAATAAATTCTTTAATAATTAAACTAAGTGTGACAGTATAATTAATTTCAGCCATTAAAAATGTTCTATTGCTTCATAACTATAGTAAGAAAAAATGTAAACAAAACAATGATCTGTAATCCGCAAAATTCTATAATCCGTAAACCCCTTGGTCCCAAGGTGTGTGGATTTCAGAGAGTCTACTGTAGTATAATTCAAATATAGCTACTGTTCTTATCCTAATAGTATTTAATTTTATTTAGGCGACTCATGAATGGTTTCGCATTTACAAAATGCCAGCTGGAAGTCCAGAAAATAAATTTGCATTTAATGGCGAGCCAAAAAATAAGGTAAGATTTTTCATTATATGGTAATTATCATAATTTTTAAGATTTAAACATTGTGTCCTAAAAGGACATGCACTCTTGCGACATGTCTTTATTTTTCCCAAAACAAAAAGCTTGAAATGATTATTCTTAAGCTAATGGTAAAAAACACTTTTAACATCATATAGGAAAAAATACTGAACTCTCATTTAATTTAAATATAAATAGCATCTACTCCCTTTTCCTAGGAGGCTCATTTGTATACGTTAATAGAAATGCGTTTTAACATGCTGGGATAGACCTTCTTGTATCCTTTGAGTAAATAGCAATTTCCAGATCATCTATTAATTGCGGGTTACTGAAATAAACTTTATTCTTTAAATATTCCCACAGGGGGAAAGGGATGCTCAGATCAGGGGTTTGAGGTAGCTAAAGATTTTTTGAGATGAGTTGATCATACAAAAAAAAAAAAAAAAAAAAAAATCTGCAAACATATCCATAATTTTATTACTAGTGTAGCATATTGCACCATCTTGTTGGAACAAAAAATCTCATTTTTTCACTTCTAACATACAACAAATTACTGAATAAGTTCTCTGTATGCAAATACTCGATTAGTTGGATATTTATTTTGACAAACATCTTTCACATGATTTTTATTCAAAATAAGCCTCAAGCAATGGATGATGCAATTCACAGAATTGATGAAATCCTAAAATTGATGATACATCCAATCAAAATGTGATTATTTACATTTACTGCTATATATTTTCTATGCTCCAAAATACATAAAGAATGCTATTTTCATTAATGAATTTTATCTCCTTACAGGAATTTGCAGAAAAAGTAATTGAAGATACACACAAATTTTGGCAAAAACTTATAAAAAATGAAACAGATTCTCATGGTCTTAATTGGTATGTGTTTACTGTACACTTTCTAAAGATCTACCTACTAACCCTAAGACCTGGACGTTTTTTGCTAGTTATAAAAATATAAAAAAAAAAAGTATTTGAATGTATGATAAATTTCCTATTATACTTTTGTGAACAACTAATTTTTTTTAGAATAACACACAAATCACAAGAAATATAAGAAATTATCTTTTATCTATAATTAACTTCTTATGAAGAATAGTATTTTATATATGAAATCAACCTAGGAAACGACATACACTCAAGTACTTTTTAAGATGTAAATCGCGACATAATCAATGTGTAGGCCAGGGCTAAAGAGCCAAGATGAAATTTTTTGTTTATGGTCTATATTATTAATATCACCCTCTTGAATCAACTGTAGTTTATTTTCGTGGCACAGTTTTGAAGCTGTTACAAGAGAAATGCATATTTTTAATGATTGGGAGAGAATATTTCATAATATTGATTCTTTTCAGGTTACTTATAAATGGCAATAATGTATAATAACATGTGGATTAATAAGACTGATATGTTTATTTAACCTTTTCATGGCGGGGAAATTTTGGGCGTGCTGTTTCAGAAGGACGGGAGCATCTAAAAAATGCTTTCCCCCATTTCAGTGACTCTTAGCTGAAGCTGCTATTTGTGCAACAATCATTGATGGATTACTCTTTCCCGCCCCTGAAGTAAAACAAACTTCTTCAACAAGGGAATTAGCTTTACGTGTATATTCTCCTTTTCAGGAACTGGGGATACAACTAAATTGATGGATGAATGTTGACATCTCTCCCCGCCGGTCCAGTACAGGTGAACAATTACAGAGGGGGAAAGCATTAGTTGGTCGAAATATGAACCAAGCCCGTCCTTTAAAGTGTTCTCCGGCTTGGTTGAAAAATCGACCGCCCAGCTTCAAAGGGTTAAAATGCTAAGCTAATTCTTGAGAGGAAACCTTTGCTGCTAAATAAAAGATTAGGTAAATAGGGATGCTTTTTTGGTTAAATAATGCCAGTTTCATTCTATTTTCAAATATTGGACTACTTTTTCTTTCCTACATTCAATTAATTTGGTGGTAGGAAAAAGCCAAGTTTGTTCTTTTCCAAGCTTTATTTGCTCAGCTCTTCTAGAACAACAAACAGTGGTTTGGCCATCATGATACATTTTTATATTCATTAAAAATATGTATGTGAAAAAGCTAGAAAATACAAGTTTTTAATTTTGCCCCACCACAGCTCAGTGGATAAGATACTGAACCATGGTAGATGGCTGAAGTAGGAAGGTCATAGGTTCAAGATTGACACATGGCTGTCGGTCTAACAAGCTGGAGTTTTGGGTGATTTCTCCAGATGTAACATGAATTTGCATTTGAATAATACCCCTTAAAAAGTCCTCCACCCAAGGCAAAGGCCCTCAAGTAGACTTGCCATAACACAGAACCAAGCCAAAACCATTTCTTTTTAAATGTAATTATTTATTTTTGTTCATATGCGTAATCAATGTCACTAGAAAATTTAACTTTATTTAATCACTGTATAATGCATGAAAAGTGTGTATATGTAGGCGAGAATGAGAAAATATAATGAACAAGAAAAAAATCCTATTTTCTCATGTGGTGCTTTTTATGTTAACAATATATTTTAAAACTAAATTTTGGTGAAACTGCAGCTAATTTAGCTACTAAAATTAAGAAAATGTATGTTATTTTGGCAACTTTCTTATGTGTCTGAAGATAACTAATGCTGCTATTTTTGTCTCCTGACAATGGTGAACACATAGTAAAATGATTGATAAAAGAAAATGACACAATAAATGAATGCTTTTAATGCAACAGCTTTTCAGTCTGTTCATTAAAATAAAAAAAGTTGATTAATATCACTTCTTGCTCTTACTCATAGAAAGACATGACCGTGTACATTATTTGCAGCATTCGTAAATAACTTAACTTAATCAATAAAAGGTTTATTAGAAAATACATTTTTAAACCTAATTAAGAACATAATTTATTATTTAAATAGCCTTATCTGTATTATGAACAACAGGATTGTACTTAAAATGATGGCCATTCTATAAGTTTTCAATAGTATAAAATCATTAGAAATTTATTTTTGAATGTGTATATTTACATTTATAAACAAAAACAACTTCAATGTTTGTTTTGTCCCATTCTACAATATGTATATATATATATATATATAAATAAATAAAATATTGTTTTGCTTATAGCTCTACTCTTACAATTGAAGATAGTCCTAATAAAATCAATGTAATAGATGCTCTTACTATAGTTCACCAAACAGATGAACCTGGAGCTCCGGGAGAAATTGATCCTATAGGTAAATTTAAACATTATATTTACTATTGCTTCAGTTTGGCACATAATTCTTTGCAATTTCAGTTTTTGAATTATAATTTCTAAATTTGTCATTAAAATATTGCATCCTTAGACAAAATATTTGTCTATGGTACATTTTAATAATCGGGGTGTACCAAGTCAGTAAGCTGGACTAAGTCAAGGAAAGGTTATAGAATAATAGTGCAAGATCACAGAATTTGCAAGTAAAGTTGATTTTATTCACTAACATTTTGTTCTTGGGCATCAATGTGCACTTTTATATGGAAGAAACCAATATTAGCCCTCCCACATAAGGCAAGGAATGTTTTCAAAACATCATTAAAAAGTCAAAGGTCAAGAGGTGAGAAATCTTAAATCTAGTAGACACCACATATGATGGTGTTAAATTTTGAATTATATGCTTTTGCTCAGGAAAAGCTAGAGCCTAAAACTGGTTGATAACAGCTACGTAATCAGCCAATATAATTGTCATTTAAAATGATAT
This sequence comes from Cheiracanthium punctorium, assembly GCA_038373885.1. Taxonomy (NCBI): domain Eukaryota; kingdom Metazoa; phylum Arthropoda; class Arachnida; order Araneae; family Cheiracanthiidae; genus Cheiracanthium; species Cheiracanthium punctorium. The sequence goes on along the minus strand of JAWZYV010017120.1, from coordinate 69,515 downwards.
TAAAAGGGAAAATTAGGACATCATTCAAAACTAAAAGTAAAGTTATTTCTTGGTGAGTTAGTTCTTATAAACCTATGAATTTTGTTTCCAAAATTATCACTGAGCAGTGCAGGGAAAAACATACGAGGGACTGCCACACAAAAAGATAGAGGGGAGGGGTGGGACATTTCTAACAAAAATATTTCTTTCAAATTATTTTCTACATGTATACAACTTTGAAAGTTTCAAAATAACGTCTTCAAACATTTTAATATATTTAAAATTAATAAATTTCGTGGTAATTATTACAGTCTTAGTTATATAGGCGAATTAAAATAGTAAGAAAAAAGTCCCATCTCTACCTTACATGAGGGAAATGTTCTTAAAAATTGAAATTTATGCAGGATTTTCATAAATATTTGAAAAAAGTGACAGTGTATAATTTATGTTCCCAAGTTTTATTTTATATAATATGTATTTATCTAATATGTCCAAATCAAATGAAAAAATACCTATGCACAACTAGTACTGTCAACTGTCTTTGGATGCAGTTTTGCGGTAATATCTCTTTATCAATTTTATTTGAACAGTCAGTTTCTTGTGAGAAGATAAAGTTTCATTTTGTCTCATCATTTTTCCTTCCTAAGTATCCAATCTCTCCTTTTACACAATGCATCAGCAAAATAAATTATTCCTAAAAATATGCAGCGGCCTCTCTAAATTGCTAATTTATAAAAGTTGTTTTTTTTAGGTCTACTAAACATTAAGAATTTTGTTTGTTACAATAAATTAGATTGAAAACTTGCATGGAAAGCATATAAAGTTATTTACTTTTGGTGTTGGAAAACAGCTTTTTTGTCACATCAACTCTGAGAAATTTGCAATTGAAATGATCTATAGCTACTAAATCTGGTGAAAAGCCTGAAATTAAAAATTATGCTTCCTTCAGGCATAGATGTGACTTCTTAATTTATACATTGCGAAAGATAAATTAAAGTACAATTTGAAATTTCTATTGAAAAGCAATTTGCAATGTAATACTTAAGTCAACATGAAATTTTTGGTGAAGATTGAAAAAGAAAAAACAACTCGGGATATTCATTAAATGTTAGCACCCTAGTTCTTGTTTTCTAAATGTAAAGCATCGGTTCACATATTTATTGAACAGATTACGTATAACAGTACTCAGAGTGGCAAAATGTTCAGAGCACACACACCTTTTGTTTAAAATAGGTTTATATTTATGCATATTTTTAAATGACTAGATTTACAAAAATACCTTTTTATAAAAATAATTTTGGTTTGATTGTTTGTCTTTCAATGCTCTAAGTACCATAAATGTGCATCAATTGCCAATAAATTTAATGCCATGTGTTGTTGAAAATTGTATATAAGAGATTCATTGGTCCATTTGACATAAAAAATGGTATATTGTTCATTTACTCCGAAGAATTTGAATCTGTTAAGTTCTAGGACAGTCATTATTTAAAGCATATTTTAAAAACATTCAGGTATTTCTAACAAAAGAAAATATATATTGTTACAAAATAATGCTTTCCATCGAAAATAGTGTGTAGCTATTTAATTCTTTTACAAGAGCACTCAAAAGAATTGCAATGCATAACAGTCTATGCATTGCATCTAGTCTAGGCAGTTTAGAGACTTTCATCCAGTATGATTTTTGTCTTCCCCCTTCTATTTAAAGGTTGGAAATAACATTTAAAAATTTTTACGAAGGACATAACCTCAAAAAAGCTGCTGAAATACAAAATCTTGTGGACTTTAGAAACAATGCATTGTCACATATCAATAAATTACCAATGTGTTAAGTATGATTTATCTTTCTTGATTAATAATTTGTTATAATCTTCATTATAGTCAACAAATTTCATTTATCTCTTTTAGTGGATAAATGGCATTTTGTACATCTTAAATGAACTGTATGACATAGTGGTCTCAATCTTACAGTAAGTGACAGCTGAATCCACAGAAAATTGCCTCATGACTTCTAAAGTTAAAAATATTTATTTAAACAATGAGTATAAAAGATTATTTTTCTTCACTTTATACAAGTTCTTGATTGTGATTCACCATACCATGACTTCTTGAAACAATTTTTATATTCTGTTTCTGTTTTTCTGAAATAAAAAAAGTGCATTAATTTTGCTGTTTGTGTTATTAAAGTGCAGAAATTAAAATGTCTTTAAAAAAGCAAATTTCACTTTATTTAAAATTTCATTTCAAGATTAATCTGAGAATTTTTTCTCCTGCACTATCCCTATGTGGCAAGTAAAGTTGTTTTTTGCCAAAATGTTTAAATTGCTTCACATACATCAAAACCTGAAGTGAAAAATTCTATGCTTTTTGATTTACTGATAATAAACCACTTACCAAAATCATCAGAGAGCAATCATTTTAAAAAGGTTGTTTTGGCTTCCTTAGTTTATGAAACAAATACTATAAAATTTAATTCCTGAATGTAGTCAAAATTTCCCCATTCCTCGTATGAGAACAGAAATTTTACGACTAATACAAATGCATAAACATAATTTTTTTCCTAATTTAGTATTTGCCTGCATATCTTAAACAAAATTTCAAATTAAACTGAAAACATTTTTGTGCAATGTTGAAACCTGTTAAAAATTTTTAAACATGAGGAAAGTAACTGTAAAATGCCAGTGTCGCTATTTTCAAAATTAAAAAATAATACAGTGAAACCAGTGTGTATGATACTACTGTCTAGAATGACAAACCTGCCTATGACAATATTTTCTTTATTCCTGCTTACTCGATGTATTTTTAGCCCACCTACAAGGATATTATCTTTTTACATGCATCTATGTGGACATTGATGCTTGAAGAAAAGTTATTTTTATATAATGCAATAAAATTTGTATATGCACCTTTTATACATACTTTTATGTATATTAAGAGTAAAAAAAAAAAAATTATATAAAATTCTCACTTCACTGAATCATAAGAGTGTGTGATTCAAAAGGAGGGAATTAAGTACATTAAGAATGGAGGTTGTTACATAAATGCATTGAGCTTCAGTTCTACAAAATAAATTCACACAGACTTCTTCAATGTACAACACTTGCTCATTGATGACTGAAGTGTTATTCTGCACAATAAATATATTTTATCTTAATTTTGATAATTAGAAAACACCTTCAATGCTCAAATAATGCACAAAAGCTCAACCTGTCCACAAGGATACCTTTTTTAGATCCCTCAGTATCATTGTACGTAGTTTAAACTGTAATAATGATAATAAAATTTGGTACTCGTTTGATTTGTATCTAAACATTTTTGCAACTATCTTGTAAGTGATGTTTTTGCAAAAAAAAAAAAAAAAATGTAACCTTTAGACAGTCAAAAAAATTCTATTGTTCTTTTTAGTATCAGCCAACATCGTAAATATGAAAACAATTTTTGTCCAGTAAGGACTTTGCGGAATTTGAATTTTGGATCAAGACTTGAATATTCGCTGAGTGAAGCTTTTTCAGAAAACTGGTTACTGTATACTGTGATGATCGCAGTTTTAAATTTTGGATGAGTTGGCTCTCTAGCAAGGGAAACTACAGATTGCTTCAACCGTATTACTCAATTTAAAAATTTTATGAAAAACTTTGCAATATGCTTTATGAGGGTAATCTGGAACATCTGATAACCATGATGAAAAATCTGGATACAAAGCAGTATCCAACCATTGATAATTAAATTAAGTTTTTTTTGTTTGCCATATCCGATATGTAGTTACTCTAGTCAAAAAAATAAATCACTAATGCACAAACACTTATACAAGGTTTTCTAAAAAGGTAGTAACGGACTTGAATATTTTATCTGTTAGAGATAAGTGGGCAATGTCAATTGAAAAATTGTCCAAAATAAGTATCCATTAAGAAAAAATTCCTCTTGTTAATTTTCAAAAAGTTACACTTTTTAAAATTTGTATAAGACCCCTGAATAGTTCCCAATAACGGGCATTAATACTTTATCTATTAGAGATAAATGGGTAATGTAAATTAAACAAATGTTCAATGTTGAGAATACACCCAAGAAAGTGAGATAACTTAATATCAGCACCCCATTTCTCCTCCCTCTAACTCAAAGCAAAATGCAGGTGTTCTACTGGCCAGGCTTTTTACCCACGTCAAATATAAACTAGCATCCTAAAGGGGGCACATTTTAGGTTCAGCTCGCAGGAATGAAAACAAACATCTGATAAAAAAAAAAAAGGTCTGATTCATTGAGGCCAATTAGGTGACCCAGTGGCAGAATTTGGTCATGCTTACTGTGACAAACTGCAGAAATGCAAAAATATTTATGCATGCATGTAACACAAAGACGTTGGATGACTTGCGACCAGACTTTGTGCAATTACACAGCCAACTGTAATTGATTACAAGAAATGATATGGATTACGATTATGATTACTAACAATTTCTGAAAAGATTATGACTAAGGAATGTTAATTTAGTAAAATAGCAGTAATCTTGATCTTAATGAAATGAAATATGAAAAGAATTTGACAATAATGCAATTTTGTCATAACATTTCTGTAAAATTTCTAAAAAAATAAATTTAATTTAAACTATCAAACATTTTTATTCAAATAATATCTTTATTTTAAATACCATAATTTAGGCACGTCAAGTGGCACCTTTCCATACCGCTGCGCGAGATGAGTCAAGCTACCGCTAAAACGCACATTTGTCGAAAGAAGCATCCAATATGGTGACCACGGGCTGTTAGTTTTCTCTGATCATTAATATGCATAAAGTTACAAAGTTATCATAAATTTCTTTACATTTCTCTATTTGTTTGCATTACCCAAAGAGCGATTTAAATGATTACACATCCATGGAATATATGAAAGTGGACTTCGACACATCTTTTAACTGTTGAAGACTATCTACAGAGGATTGTTCTGTTTCTGCCACGGGGATTATGTGAAAGGTCTGTTTTAATCAATCATTTTTTAAATTAAAATAATAATTTTCATGGGAAAATTTTGGTGTAGTCATAAATCACAAAATGGAATTTTATATGAAACACAATGCTTAAAACACTCATTCCAAAATTCCTGAAGCAAATTCTAAATTTTTAAGGTGTGAAATAAGCATCTAGAGGCATTATATTGATCACTGATTCCCATGATCCTTGAAAAATCTTGAAAGTCTTTAAATTTCTTTTTAGAAAATTGGAGTCCTTGGACACATTAATCAGGTGTGATAGAATTTGATTAACAAGTAATATAGCTCAAATATAAGGTCTTATTTATAAGTATGCTTCCTCTAATCTGCTCAGGTTAGATTATAAAATTATGCAAATTATAATAGGTCATATTTTTGTTGACATCCAAATGATGAATGCTTTACTGAAAAGTGTAGTCAACAGTATGCACTATGCACATAATGACACAAATAAATGGAAAAAAGATGAATTTTTCTTTCTTCACTTTAAAAAGACTTTATTTATTTATTTGAAATTTGCAAGTGTAATAACTAGACCATGGATTATATGCAATTGCTTATTTGCATACGCAAGTGCATACTTAAGTTATTTTTTGTGATTTTGCATTGTATTTTAAATGTTATTGTTATTAGAGTTAATATTAATGTTTTAAAATATCTGCTGGGAGGCCCGGTCGACAGACTTTCCGCAACCATTCTAATGAAGAGATAAGTCCTCCAAATTGAACACTATCCAATACTTTAAATTCAAAAAATAAAACTAAACTCAAACAAAGAGCGCACACTTTCTAAGAAAAAAAGGGGCCAATTGCTTGTGTTATATGCGAGCATGCGTACATAAATATTGAGAAATATTAAGCAATAAAAATAAATACGTACGTGGAAAATAAAATGATTGAAAAAAAAACATATGATCATCTACAAATCCCGTCCACGATACTTACTTCTAGCACAAATTTTAGGTACTTTCGTCTTTCTACACTTCAAATCCAAAACACAGAGTTAAAATAAATAATCAATGAATGAAATTCTATTGCAAACCAGACGGATGATCACGCGCTGACGACAGCTTTTTTACCCTCCCGTCACGATGGATGACCCCCCATTTTTCCCTCCTTATGCAAACACATGGCTTGATGCTTTCGCGGTCCGGAAAATACGTTGCAGTTGCTTTCGGTTTCGAGACTGACAAATAGGAAGGGTTAAAAAAAGGGATACCGAAAAAAAAAATTGATTCTTTTGGTGAATTTTCCGGACCCATTAACCAATTTCCGGTTTTTTCCAGACCCATTTTCCAATTTCCCGGCTTTTTCCAGACTTTCCGGAGCGGTAGACACCCTGATAAATTGCTTATTTTCTCTTTTGGATAGACATTTCAATCGATTTTGTGTTGAATTCTTTTCCACCTTCCTTTCAATCTTATAAATAAAAATGAAATTCTGTTTGTTTGTTTGATTGATTCGTATACAAATCCACAAAAATGGACCTATCAGCCTGAAATTTAGCACAGATATGTAAAATAATATAGAATAAATCATAGTTCACTTTAAAACTTTGAAAGTCCACCCGTTCCCGGAATTTAAGAGATTTTTTTATGCTCTCCACGCAAAAAGCTTTCCGTAATTGTAACCCCTGGTGTGAAATAAGGATCGTGCTTGCCACGTGTGGCGATTTTGCCGAATAAAATGTTTTAAATTCTCAAAGTAAAAATAAAAGAATAATGATTTTTTTTTGTTGTTGTTAGTTTATATTCGTAAGGTTATTTTTTTTTAAATTATAATATCGTGTGCAAGGGAAATCAGAGCAGGAATGAAATGTTTTATACGCAAAACAATAAGAATTGAAGATTTCCGAGGCTAATGTGTAAAATTTTTTAGTTTGGCGAAAAAATAAAGTGGCTGAAATATCGATTTTGAGTAAGTGAGTTCTCACAGTTTTCGGCTTGGCACAATTTATTGAGAGCTTAATAGATTTTTGAAAACAAGTGCAAAGGTTTTATTAGAATACAGCGTTAAATTTTAATGATCCGTGAAGAAATAATGCAGTTATTAAGGGATTTCAAGCGATCTAACTTCAGAATTCTCGCCAATTGAGTACATTGATTTAAGTTGGGGGAATTCTGCCAAATTTCAGAAAATTGAAATCTTCTCATTTAGTACATTGGAGTAACGATGAATAAAACACGTTATAGTTGATAATTTTAAAAAATTCGGCTGTATTAAGGGATTCCGCTTTTCAAATAAAGGCTTGCTTTACTTTTTCGTGGTCGAACCATTTCCCTTATTGATTGCTGCTAAGTCAATGCTTCGGATGATTTCCTGAAAAAGCGCTTGCAAAATGGCGTATGTTGGCACTTTGGCGAGGCTTAGATTTGAAACTGAATTTTATTTGAGACTGGGATATATAATGGCACTGGTTATAGATAAAAAAGAATGTTGGTATGTGTGTATGAGGTTGAAAACTGCAGCACCGTTGCACCATGAAATTTGGTTCACCTAAGTCTTTTATCATGGAGAAGCTTTTTATGCTATCCGTTTTCCTCTAACTTGCCACCAGGTGGCGCAGCAGAATGTCGAATTCTATTCCGTTTAGCCGTTTACAATGCGAATATCGTCCAACCGATTTCGATGAAATTTGGTACATGCGGATATTAGAACACGGAGAATATTTTTCAGTATCCATTTTGCTGTAACTTGCCGCTAAATGGTGCTGCAACACATCAACTTCTATACCGTTCAACCGATCAGCATAAAAATTTTTATACTTACGCATTTCAGCACAAAGAATATATTCTAACTGTATTCCTTATGATGTTACTCACCACTAGATGGCACTGCAATGCATTATTATTTTAACTCGCCACTAGATGACGCTGCACCAGGCCAAATTCTTGACCATTCAAACGGTCGCTATGAAAATCAATATACATAGCTATTTGAACAATGAGAATATTTTGGCGTTATCCATTTTGCTATAACTCGCCACTTGACGGCACTGTAGCAAATCATTACTTTAATTAACCACTAGATTGCGCTGCAGTGTATCACTTCTTGACTGTGCAACTGATTGCTATGAAAATAGGTATACATAGATATTTGAACACGGGGAAGAGTTTCGCGTTAGATGTCGCGTCAACACATGAACTTCAGGGCTGTCCAGCCGATCGTCCTGAAATTTCGTATTCATCGATATCTGAATGCAAAGAATATTTTTGCCATATCCATTTTGCTAAAACTCGCCACTAGATTGCGCTATGCCGCATGGCCTTCTGCACCGTACAAACGATTGCCTTGAAATTCGGTATGCATGGTTATTGAACACAATATAATGCGATATCCATTTTGCTATATCTCTTTATTACAATAAATAGTAATCACCACAAATCGTAATATCAAAAAGTCCATTCATTCCCGTGCGAAGAATAGGTACTTCAGCTAGTATATATATATTTTTACAGATAACTATTATGCATGCACATAATGGGCAGTTCTATAACATAAAATAATAGATTTAGAGGATTGTCCAATTGTACCAGAAGAAAAAAATCTTACTGCTTGGGGGAAAAAAAAATTTGTGTGTATTGCAACAAAAATTACTGAAAATGAAATAGTTTTATAATATAGTTACTGACATATTTTACATCACTATTATTGCAAAGTAATAGTAATTTCTTTAACCAATAAAGAGTATTTAATTCATATATTTATTTTTTTTTAAAAAGTGTTATACATTGTGCCGTATGTGATAGAATGTACTTTTACTATTGAGTGCATTTTTTTCTGTAAATGCATGCTTATTTTTTCAGTCATTAAGTGCATATTTGTCAAGTTTTAGTGCTTATTTTCAGCATTTTTTATGTATATTTTGTCGAGTTTTAAGTGCACATAATCCACAGTCTAGCAATAACTCTTAAAACATAGTTATTATTACACTTGCAAATTTAAAAGTACCCTGCCATTTTGATCATGCATATTTTGTCAATTTTTAAGTGCATATAATCCGCGGTCTAGCAATAACTCTTAAAACCGAGTGCACTTACAAATGTAAAAGTACCCTGCCATTCTAATCAAACAGCTTATTAAGAAACCTTTTGTGCTTGGAGAGACAAGCTTGTTTCTGCCCAAAACAGATATATTTTTCAAAATTCAAAATCATAATGAAATCGTACAAAATCATACAGAAATCATTCAAAACCATACAGAAAGATTCAAAATCATATTCAATATGAAAGGATCCCATGCCCATATTTAATATCATATAATGTTGAATCTCAACAAATAGTAATTTTAATTACGATTATAAATTAGCTGATAGTATTACAGAGAACTTCTTATTCCAGTCATTTCACTTTCAACAAACTGAAAACTTTCACCAATGTTTCACTCTATGAAGGGAAATTCCAATGTGAAATTATTTGTTTACGTCTTAAATGTATGGTGAATTATAGGAATTTGCAGATTAGAGGGAGAGCACTTTATATACATTTTCTATTTTTTCTAAGCTTCTTAAAACAAGAGATTTTTTTGTTTTAATAAGCTTAATATACATATTGAAAAAATAATTATTATAAACTAGAAGATAAAGCTGGCTGTGGGGGCAATTACAACGGCTGCTAGAAAGAACATCTAACAAAATATGTCTATAATCAATATATTTAATCTTTGTCCACTTAAAATAAATAACTTCATATGAAATTTTTATTATATACCGAAATCAGAATTGCATTTTCTCCTAAAAATGTGCAAAAATGATTTTGTTTTGCTGAAAACATCCCCTATATCAATGTTTCATGCAGTGAAATCATTTTATTTGTGAAGAAAAGAACAGCATAATCTTAAACTATTTTAAAAGAACTCTAATGGCAGTTTTCCCTACAAAGCCTAATAACTGTGATTTCAGTATGACATAATTGTCACTTGTAACAGCTAATTTTGTTATGCAAATGATTAACTTTTTTTACTCTCGGAAATAAAATGGAGCTGAAAATAGTGAAAAATCACTTAAAAATTAGGGGATGGGTGGATTTTAAGATTTTTAAGGTAGCATAGTTGTTTTTATACATAATTATGAAAAATTTCAAGCAGATCATACAAACAGTGTAAATGTTATCGCGATTTTTGAGCTTAAATTTTTAATATTTTTAAAGTAATGGTGATAAAAGTGTTATCTTGGAGTGGTTACCCAGAATTGTTAGAGAATCAGTGAGCCAGGGATCAGAGTAACTATATGGCATAATATATCTTTTTAACAATTTTTGTAATCTGAAAAAGAATCTTATTTATGAAACAGAAAAGTTTCAAAATGGAGTGAGGTGAAATAAACTTTTTGAAACAATTGTACATACATACCCCTCATCTCCAATAAATTATCAAGTCTTTTCTGTAATTTTTTCATTCTATTCGGCGTGATCTTCTGCACTGCTGACTTCATTACCTCAGGCATATCATCGACAGACTTTTGAGGACTTTTTTTCTTTGGAGTTCTTGGAAAATTTGATTGTTTCATTACTTTTGCAACTCTATTGATTTGCTTATTTATTCTTTCTGGGATGGGAGAAAGAAATGAAATTAGGTTATATAAATACGCACTGGTATTAGAGTAGTACACATAATTTATAGTGAAAAATACACAAAAAAGTAAAAATAATGAATAAAATAAAATTATAAAAAATCACTTGACACTGCTAATCTAAATTTTTAAAAAAGTAAAACCTGTTTTAAGCACATATTTGTCTTTAAACCTTAACTCTTTTGCTGTGCTGGTATTTTATAACTATATAATGTGGTTTCTATACCTCCAATTAAATAAAAATTTTAAAAAATGCCAATTTTGATTTCAATAATGAAAAACAAAATTAACATTTGCTTACTTGACCAGCATATATATATATATATACAGGGTGGCCATAATTAAACTGCAAGTGTTCAAGGGGTGCTGGAGAGAAAACTACCGAGAATATTCCAGTGAAATTTGGTATCTACGTGTTTCAGAACATGCGCAAGTCAAATATGAAAAAAATAAATAAATAAATAAAAAAAATCATCATTTTCTACCAATAGATGGCGCTGTACCGTATTTCAAAGCTCACCGGTGGCATGTACAACTTCCAAAACCGATAAACAAAGCATAGTGACATTCAAAGAGGCATATAAACAATATAAAACATCATTTACAGTTTATCAAAATTCCATACAATTCGCTACAGTAATTAAATTTTTACAGTAACATGTAATCAAAAATTAGCGTAAATTAAGATCACAAATTAAACAATTCATAAAGACGCTTTGGAAAACAATTAAACTATTATTTAATCTCATTGACATTCCTTGGACCTCTTTTTAATCGTTTCATACGCCAGTATTCTTTCAGAGTAGCTGAATAATTGCTACCATTCTGATAGAATATCTTCACTAACAATGCACATTCCTTCTTATTCAGAGTCATGATTGACCATTACTCAATGTGGTCTTGTTTTTACACTGTTCCTTGGGCTTAAAATTTGCATACATGACGTCCATAAGCATTGAAACACGATATAGCACCATCTATCGGATGAAAATGGCGATTTTTTTTATTGCATATTTGACTTGCGCATGTTCTGAAACGTGTAGATACCAAGTTTCACTGGTATATTCCTAGTAGTTTTCTCTCCAGCACCTCTTGGACACTTGCAGTGAATTGTGCACTTTAATTATGGCCACCCTGTATATATACACACGAAAATTGTCACACAATTACACACTTAAAAAAAAACACAAGTGATGCCTGTAGATAATATCACCAAGTACAGAACTTTATATATATATATATATATATATATATATATATATATATATATATATGAGAGATGTTCTGAACCTCCCAGCATTCCAAACTAATAGCATGATCATTATCCACACCCACAATTCCATGGAAACATACAACAGTTTGTTTGCTGCACAATTTAACTGTCAACAGTAGTATTACTGCCAATTTTTTTTTTTTTTTTTTTTTTCCAGTACTGTAATGTCCAGCAAGCTCAAATGACAAAACTATCATGTTCCATCAGTGTTGTTTTGTCATTCTATTTTCTAAATACAATAGCTGCAAAATAAAATTTAGTGCTCTGCGTTGAATTTTCTATTTTAAAAGTGCTCTATGACTGAAGAAGTTTTAGAACCTCTGCTCTACAACATAATCACATTTTGTCCTTACAACCCCAACTACAATTTCATTAAGAGGCATTGCAGGGGCAAATCAGGCAGGGCGTTCCCATCACCATCTCGGAACTTCATGAATTTTTTTTCTTGTGTTGCCTTACCCAAGGAAAGAACAAATCTGAAATTTTTTTTGATTTACCTCTTTTAGTTTTGGAGTTATGGGGGGTCAAAGTACCCCAGACGAGTGACATAGAATTAATTTAGGGCCATTTTTGCCAATTTTTTGTCTTGACTGTGACAGGCTCAGAGGTGCTTCAGAGAATTTTTTCCTTTTATCCTATAATATACCTTGAATATTAACATCTCAAATTGAAAATTCATTTGGAAATAGTCAGAACCCCCACTGAATAAGAAGTTCCCCCCCAAAATACCCCCAATTTCATAAAAAAATCAGTTTAATAAAATCATAAAATAAGAATGCTTTAAATCTTGGCTCAGACATGATACAGAAAAAAATTTTGCGCTGAGCAGTTACATATCTTCATATAAAGTGAATCCAATGTTACAAATTTTTGAAGGCCCCCGGGCCCCAAACATGGTCTTTAGCATTAATTTATGCAATTTCGAAGCATTGGTACAGCTCAAGCTGACTTCACACAGGAGAACTATTGCCATGGAGATGTAGTATCAACATAGTAGTTTCATATTATGGAAAAACATTTTTTGAAGTATAACTGTTTCCAAGAAAAATCCCAAAAAGTACCTATCTATTTGGTTCATTTTACTGGCATGCATGGGGGCATTTCGGCATTACTTTTAGAAGTGTAAGCGACCCCCCTATATTTGATATACTTCTTATATCACTTTTTACTTTTTAAAGTTCTAGCAAACTTTATATCATCGCTTATGATAATTTTGTTAAAAAATAAATTTAAGAAATGCATTAAATAAACATGGTATTATAGAAATGCTTTTTCTATCAATGAAACGTTCAATACAATACATTTGGTGAATGCTTGGGGATCTAACACAAATTACAAAAAGTGCTTCAGTTTAACGTAATAAATTTTCTAAAATAAAATTTAACTTTTAATCAATCATAATTATGTACACACACAGAAATATTAAAAAATCAATCATACTCATTCTTTTTTTCTCTTTTCTTATTAACATCGATGTATTGGTATGGATGCTGTCATTAACATTTGATTCAGTTTTTGCCTTGAAATGTTGGCCTTTCCTTTTGTTTAATATATGTACAGGAACATTTCTATCTCTCTGTGGTGTTTCACTCCCTTTAAAATCTTTTTGTCTATTTTCAATCCTATTAGCTCTTCCCTTTAATAAGTAACTGGGGTTTCCATAATTTATGACACAAGGCCAAGTGCCAAAGACATATCTTGTAGAATACAATCTTGGGCATTCCTACGTAAAAAATTAAGTACATGGATAAGCATTAAAACTAAGTTGATGTAAAACATTGAAATACAATTACAGATTTTATAATATGTATTTATCAATTCATTATTTATATTACTTGCAAATTTAATTACAGTCAACTCCCTTTAATCCGCAAATGCCTGTAATCCGCAATTGATTTTTAATGTAAACAAGCAAATAAAGCAATTTTGAAAAAATACAATTTCAATGTGCTCAGCGATTCTCACATAACATTCAAATAATAATAATAATTTTTTTAAAAATTACATGCACGAATGCAGTAAAATAATAAATAACAATGCCAAAAGAGCATAACTATATAAATGTAATGTCAAATTTAATACCATAAATGGACATTGAAATACATTACAAGAGTAGTTAGCTTTTCACGCAGGATGAAAGTCGTCTGATTGCTCATCAAAATGCTCGGGCAATTCTCGCAATTCATAGTTTTTTAAGATTAGCTCAACTCAACTTTGCATATGTTCATTTTCCTTTTGCATGTTATTAACACGCTTGATCACGACAAGTATTCTGATACAGAATCAATCAAGAAAAAAAAAACGTCTCTCGACAAGGGTTTAAAATTGGAGAGAATTACATTGGTTTTCTTGCAACATAAACTTTTATTTCTGAATGAGAAATTGCATTTTTACACAATTATTTGCAAGCCCAAATTTTGGAAAACAGATGTAAAACTTTAAAACAAACCACTATTACATCAATGTTTAAAAAATTTTGAGTAATCAATTATGAATTTTCATTTTTGCATTTGAAATATGAAAATAAATATGTATATTTTATTGCTATTCGAGTATGCTTAAATTATTTGCCTATTGATAAGTTGAGTTACTACTGAAAAAATTCTTAATCTTAAAAATTTACTAAATATCATCTTTTCTTTTTAATCTCTATGCATGATTAAATTAATCAACTTGCTCTAAATCTGCAAAAGAAGACAGTGACCAATGATCTGCAAAATCCTATAATCTGCACAACCTATGGGCAAAACTTTTGCGGATTAGAGGGAGTTGACTGTATATTCATCAAAATTTCTCAGTTTTCCAGAAAAAGTAATAAACTGAAAACACCACCGCTTTTTATACCTGGAGTTGGGAATGGCCTTAGCAAAATTATACTCACGTGTTCAATGTAGTTTAAATTTAACCCTTTCACTACCAATTTTTTTCTGAGAAATAAATGACATATGCACTTTTATACATAAATTACAATACAAATATCGATGAAATGCTGAAAAAGTACACTAAATTGTCAGTTATATCAAGGAATACCAATGGAACATGCACAGGTAGACTTTTTCTCATCCCACAAGGAAAAACTGGTTAATACCGGGTAAAACTTCCAAATGGCAACATGTAAGAAAAATTCTGGCTTTCTGATGCGTAAAATTAAGGTTAGAAATATGCAGTTAGTACAAGTTTTGCTTAGGTAAACTTGATTAGTTAAAACCATTCTGTAGGAAAGGAGTATAAATAGATATGCACTATGGCGGAAATAGTTCTAATTTTTCTTTCATCCAAAACAAGATTAAAAACAGACTGGTTTTACAGAAAGACTATAAATTAGTATTTTGTTATATGATGCTAAAATCCAATATTGTGGAAGTGAAACACTATGAATAAGATAATTGGTAAATGTTTGGGAATCTGTGTGGTGTGTAAATATTTAAATAAATGCATTCGATTGTTATTTTTGTAGATCTTCCTTAAAAAAAAAAAAAAAAAAAAAAAAAAATTAAATTAAACTTAAAAAATTCATGCTATTTACTTAGAACTCAATTTTGGTATTTTTAAATGTTGTTTTGAATTTAGAGGAAGATGAAGTACAATGTAATATACTATCTAAAATCAGTAGGATTTGTCAGAGTAAACTCACATACCTATTATACAAATACAGTAAAACTCGCTTAAGATGCTCTTGAAAGGACCAACTTGGAAGAGCATCTTAAACGGGAAAGTGTCTCAAGGTGAATTGGGAAAGAGCAAACTCTAAGTACTTAAAAAAAATAGTATGAATTGCTCTACATTTAGAAACTACATAAGATACATATAATGTATAAATAATATTGTACAAATTAAAAATATAATGCGCACCAAACTTTATATTTCTGATGTGCTGGGGAAAAAAGCATTTATTTTTGTTTGTTTAAGTTTCTGCTTATGTTTTGCAGCAAGAAAATTATCAATTTTGTTGATGTAGGCCAGCATTTCCTCCGCATGTTCCAAAGGTTCGTTGTCCTCTTTCACATTCCCCCTCAATCGTGTCATCTGTGATTATTTCTTCCAAAGTCCGAACACTGATGGTCACAGGACGATCGTCTACCATTGCATAATCAGAGAAATTCCCCAATGATTGAAAGTCCTTATCTTCTGGAAGTGAAGAGTCAGCCTGCACTGAATTGTTCCACACATGAAATGCAGGTTTCCAAAAACAGTTGAACAGTTTTTCCAATGACAACCAATTTCAATTTATGAATGCCAGTAGAATTTGTACATGCCAAAACTGTTAGACATTCTTTGCTCATCTTTCCACCATGGCATGTCTTATTTTTAAAAACAAAAGATTTAACGGGCATGAGCTTATAAAATAGTCCGAATTCATCAGCATTGTATACATCTTCAGGAGCGTAATCACATAGTGATGAAGGCAACACATTATCTTTCCATGTAGTAGCATCATGATCAATAACAGATTCAGCCTCGTCTGAAATTTGCCGGTAATCAATAACATGCCTGCTACGAAATCTGTTCATCTAACCTGTTAGTGAAGTTTAGATGTGCCGCTATCTCCTTGGCCTTTTCTATGACAACACTACCATTCAGTCAATAATTTAAACTACAAGCTTGTTGAAACCAGGCTAATAAGACATTTTCCGTGCTTTACTTTTTGTCGTTTATTGTCTCCCACTAATCCATTTTGTTCAATTTCAGATCTATTTTTTAGCACAGTTCTTAAAGTGGAAGGGAATATGCCTAGTTCATTAGCAATATCCTTTATTTTATTTTATTTTTTAGTTGCACCTCCTTAATCATACTTTTTAAAAATGTTTAGCTTATCCGAAATCGAATAAAGCTTTACGTTTTATTACAGTTTTACCAATAGCAATGGCCATAACGAAATCACTGATACACTCTACTCACTAACTAAATACTAAACCGATCCATACATTCACCCGAAGGAATGAGTCTACAAAACTAGAATTCCAAGAAATGCTGCCTGTCTCCTTAAGGAAATCTTGCAACAGTAGAAGAAACAGAGTATAATGGTCACATTATCAGGGGAATGAATTATGAAATAGGTTGTGAAGCACAGTCCCCTGGTGTATAAAATGCAAGTTATTGGCATTCAGCATAATGGTAATAATGATAATGAATGACGGATAAATATGATAAATGAATAATAATAATGATGACAGCATGCATAAATTATGGATATTTTCATGCTACACAAAAATAAATTTCTGAAGACGGCCTGTCAAGGAATTTAAAATAAATGAAAAGAATATTTATGCATAACAAAAATTAATACTTACAGCTCCAAAATGACCTTCTTCTCCACAATTCCAGCAAAACAAATAATCAGAATGTTTATATTTTTTTCCTTTTTGAATACCCATCAAATCAGTCTAAAAAAAGAATTGAAAATTTTATAAAGATGAAAACTTTTAAAGCAAGCAATGTTCTACTAAGACAGCTATATACTTTTGCTAAGAAAAGTGAAACTAAATTATGTATGAATTCCAGAAAATTGAAATTGAAGAGTAGCAGAGGCTTTCTGTGTGCAATTAACATTTAAAATGTTTCATACATTCCAAACATAATAAATTTCAAAGAATAAGTAATACACAAGAAAATAAAAGTCTTAAACAGTAAAACTATAAACAATGAATATCTTCAAGCTGTTATTTAGTTTAATGAGGGATAGTTAATAATTTAGAACATTTAAATTTCATTCTTGCATAAATGATAGACACACCCTTTAAATATTCATCTTAAAATACATTTAAAAAAACTGAGAACTGCCTATCAACTTGAGACAATTTATGCGATCAATTTTTCAGTATTATAAAAACAAATAAATAATGAAGCTAGTGATAATACTCAATATACAGACTATCTCCTTTATTTTATTATATTAATTAAAATTTCCGTGGTTTGAAAAAAAAAAAAAAAGAAGACTTTTCATGTAAAACAACAATTCTTAAAAGCATATAGTTGATATTTACTTACAGAAAGGTGATATCGCCTCCAAATATCAGGACAAGCCTGGGGGGAAAAAAATACCATTAATTAAAAAAATAATGACTTATGTTGGTGTATAAAGCTAAGCATACTTTAAAGAATATATACAGGGTGAGCCAAAAAAGATGTTATGGTGATTATCTCTTAAACCATAAGTGTTCAAAGAAATATACTTTCAATTAAAAAGGTTTGTCAAATTTAGACTAGCTTTTAGATACGGCAGTCTTTTTATAAGGGACTGTATACATATTAAAATGCAAACTTTACTTTTTATATGGTGTTTCATTTCCTATTACTTTTGGGAAAATATTGTGTGTCTTAAGGTAAATAAAAAAAATCGCATGTCTCTGAGTGATATCGTTACCGAGATATTTAATGTTAAAAATAATGACTTACACTATTTTATCTGTTGTTTAGGCAAACGGTTTTAGGGGGGGACATCTTTACTTTAGGGGACCAACTATGAGTTAATGAATGTTAAAAAATGATTCCTTTGTTGTAAAATGGCAATTAAATGCATTCAAACTCACAAAATAGCAGGTTTAATTTTACCTGAATAGATCAGTACTGCATTATGAAATCCTTGACAATTAAGTCTTTTAGGGGCCATGCATTAATTACATCATGCTTCCAGAGAAGAAATTTCTGTAATACAGAATGACAGAGAAAACAATGTAGGCAGGGTGCCCACTGGCTACTAAAAGGAGACTATTTGCTACTATAATGAAGAATAGGTGACTATGGTGATTATTTACATGTAAAAACAGCTAAAAAGCAACTATTTTGAGGAAAATGGCAACTATTTTTCTAGGAGTATCAATGCAGTTTCTGTTTTTCACCTAGAACCTTTCAGTTTAGGGCATGTAACCACACTACTGAGAAGATGATAAACACTGAGCATAGTGCAACAGTGTCCGCCCATAGATTTTGAGAAATATCGGGCAAGAACAGATAAGCTAGATTCATACCGCCTGTGTCGTTCCATTGTAGTTCACTACAGTATAAGATGTGTTTTCATAATCAAAAAATTGACAAAACTTCAAAATTCCAAAAACATAATGCATCCAACTTTCGGAACAACGTAGCGGTATATCATTCACTTTGTCGCAGAAACTCTGCTGAATTGTCGGATTCGTATTAGAGAACATGCTTGTCTGGTGTTTGTAGAAAGTTTCAGTAGCCAGTCGAGATGTCAGGACAAAACAGACACAAACATAATTGTTTCTATAAACTTGTCAAACAATCTTCAAAGCACAATTTACAAACAGTAATTCTAGTAGATAACTAGTCATCACTCCGAGCAACTTCCTCTGCAATTTCTTTACAGTAAATAAAATTGTTCCGTTTGCTAAAATATCAGAATACTTGAGCCGAACCCTTGACTGCTCCACAGCATGCAACAATACTGAATTCATAAACAAATTTTAAAATACAGCTTGGCAAAACAACGGTGCCTCTGGCATCAAAATTATGCAAAGCGGTATGTTCTTAATAGCTAGTGTTTGATAGAAAAGACAATCAAGACTGAAACAGTGGGATGACCTACTCACGTATTTATACTTTTTGAGGAGTTTTCTCAAATGTTCTGGCAAAATCTGTCTAGTAAATTATCTATCATTTTCCTTGCATCATTTGTGTAATGCTAAGCGGGTAAGTAAACATTGCAGGTCTCTTTTTTTTAAAAAAAAGTCATGTCAGATGTTGCCAGTCTTGGCAATTTTTTTGGCAAAATATTGACAAAATTGGTGCAAAAAATAAGCCCTCAAAACTTAACCCAGCCAAGCAATATCGCCAATATTTAACAAGCAGCCCCTATTTCTGATGCTATCCTATGTGAATATTTAATGTTCCTATCTTGCGTTCTAGTTAACAGATTTACATCCAACACAATGCAAAACTTAATTTTAGTAACACTATTAACTTTTATTAGTGTTAATGTATGCTTCATGAAAGCTAATGCACCTGCTGCTTGTTTTTAAACTGTGTAATTTTTTTGTTTTGCATTTTATGTTTGACTAAAAATACTTGGAAAGACATTGAAAACTGTCTGCTTTATAATGTTATGTTCTATGAACTTCTGTAACTAACGAAACAGAACTAAAGCGCAAGCATCATCTGCTCGGAGTAATATATGATTAATCTTAATCTTCATAAATATTATATAAACTTCAGTCTGTTTAGATTGTTAAAAAAGGATACTATTTTTACCATAAAGGCTACTATTTTGTAACCTGAAGACTACTATTTTATACTCTGAAGGCTACTAAAGCAACTATTTCTGTGGCTGTGCTGTGGTGGGCACCCTGTGTAGGTTAACTTTCACTAGCCAAACAAGCATTATAGGAAAATTCTAGCTAAAATAGAATTTTCCAGAAGTTAAATGTAGACATCAAAGATCCTTAGCATAAATTAACATCAGTTGAAACGGAATTTTATTTTTCTCACTTTTGAGACATCCCCTTAGTATTTGACAACAAATGATAACATTTCCCACTTGCGATATCTCAGATTTATTCCACTAAGAGACATGAGATTTTTTTCATTTATCCTCTTAGACTGAGAGCAACATTTTCCCAAATGGGAGTGATAGGAAACGATGGACAACATAAGAATTAAATTTTGTATTTCAATATGCATACAGCCCCTAGTAAAAAAAATGCCATAACTGAAGACAGCTACTCTAAATCTGATAAACTTTGTAATCAAAAGTATGTCTCAATCACTCGTGGTTTAAGAGATAATTGCTGTACTATATATTTTAAATCATCCAGTATATTAAAGAACTGGGGAAGAAGCATTTTAAAAAGCACTGTACATTTTTCAAAATGATACTTTGCAAAATACACAGTTGGAACACTAAAAAAGAGAAGAAAAAAACTTTCTTAAATTATACATCAAAATGCATTTCTATTTAGACAAAAGATCAACTAATATGTAAAACAAAAAATGTATTTCTTGTGTGTGAGAGGGGATATATAATAGTGAAACAATATTCATTCAGACTTATGAAACCCCATACAGCACACATATACTTTTAACTCGCTTTACAAACAATATTTTCCTTGCAGATTCCAGTCCCCTCCTCCTGTAAAGGACATTTATTTAGTCTATCTTTTATTACTTATTCCAAAAGTTACCTGTATTTCTAGTACTCTTTTTCTCTTAGTAATAAAGTAAATAACTTTATTATACAAACTAAATTGTGTATTCATTTGTAAATTGTAATAGATTTTATTCAATATCAGTTTTAATTGGTTTTTTTATACATGTCCAAAATTTCATGTTTTAAAGAAATAAGTTCCCAAACTGTTTTAAACTTTTTTTAAGTTTGCTTTTCAATGCAAAGTTATCCTAATATTTAATTTTAATATTTTTAAACAAGAAAATTATTAAATTTTATGACCTTTTTTTAATGGATTGATATTATGATTTAAATCTGATTAAGAGATCATTGGCATCATTAAAATAAAAAATCTGGAAAGACTCCACTCGACTCTCTAAACATTCGATATTACCAAGCACATAAATAAATTTCCTTCAACTGAATCAGATCTAGTGGTCAAGTAATAGTGCACTTAAAATGATTTGAGCGTATGAGCTGCAATGTATAAGAATATTTTTTGTAGCCTTGTAAAAAACTATAGGGCGTACACTCTAGTGGAGTACCCAGGATTTTTTCTCAGAGGGGGCCCAAGGTGTAGGAGATATTTGTGTAAAGCAGAGCCGGTCCTAGGGTGGAGTGAACAGAGCGACGCACTGGGTGCAATCTCTATGGGGGTGCCAAAATACCTTACTTTATAATATGTATATTTGAATATCTATATAAAGTTTTCAATTTAACCCCTCTGAAAGTTTTTCTAGCTGTGTGTGTGGGGGGCACATTTTTGTATTTTGCACCACTTAAAAAAATAGCTAGGACTGGTGCTGGTGCAAAGCCAAAATACCCTACTTTATAATATGTATAAGTGAGTTTCCATATATTGTTGAAGTTTTGTTTTAACCCCTTTGAACACTTTTCTAGCTGCATCATGTGTGTGTGGGGAGGGAGCGCATTTTTGTATTTTGCACCACTTAGAAAAATAGCTAGGACCGACACTGGTGCAAAGCCAGCATAAAATAAATATTTTATATATTAGAATACACACACACACACACACACAAAACCCTTGTGGTAGACCAAAATAAAGTAAAACACACATACATTGCTCTACCATAAACCAACATGTTGTTTAGTCGTTATCTTAGATTACACACAACATTATACGTGGAACCCTTGGCAAAATATTAGAAAGCGAAATTACATACGCAACTGACTTAATGACAGTGTCAGAATAAATATCGGGGGGTGGAGCAAGGATCGCAATCACAGAGTGTACCAGACTATTTGCGTAATATTTTATTTATAGCAGAGTTTGAAATAAGAGCTTCCTTATTTTATACTTACTTATCACACTTCACTCAAACCAAGAAGATTTTAAGAAGAAAGGCTAAGAGTTTTTTTACACCAAATCTCAAAAGAGCTCTAGAATTCCTATCATTGTGGTTGGGTTCTTCTAGGGAGACTTGGCCGAAATCTTCATAACCACATAGTGTTATCTATCTGTTGCCTTCCACTCCTACACAATATCAAGGTTTCTATAATTGGTATTAGTTTTTTTCTGTTGTTCAGAGCATCATCTTTTTTTTTTATTGTCAAGTGGAAGAATAACCGAATCTGCCTTCTGTTCAACAATGTCAGGAATTTTATTAGCTCTTAAAATAGCGCATTTGTGATAATGTATTAATTCATGGGATCTGAAAATTTCCGAAGCAGCTTTTAAATTTTGACAAGGTTTTGTCACAGACCCATCTGGTGGCTACTAATGCTAAAGATTCCTATTTTCCCCTAGTGGCCGCTGGCTCCTAAATCAATTTCATCTAAAAGCCAGTACTTAAAGCAATCTTTAGCACATTGGCTATGATAAGTATGCACATAGTTGGTATCTGTTTTATTTGCTTACGTATATTTTTTATAAAAACCTTTTCATTAAAAAATGGGACAAAGCTGGAGAAAAATGAAATTAAGAACAAATTTTGATATAGGTCCATGTGCAAAAATTGCAAGGGAAAAAAAACTGCTTCTGTAGTCAGCAGTTCCAAGAATGTATAAACAGACCAGATTGATTTCTGCCTTCTGTCTTTTATAGGAGAAGAAAGGGGATATAAAGGAATTAGGGGGGTGGGGGTTTACAACGTTAAGAGCAATAGCCATGCACTTAGGAATATAAATTCTTAACATATATTCTAAATCTGGCAATAGCCTGGCTTTGTTTTGTAGCTAAAAATAAATTTCTCCCCTCTAGTGTTTGTCTATGAAGGGTGTGGAGAGAAAAAGTAGAGAGTTATGACTATTTTTCAGAGTTTTATTGACAAGTTTAAAAGCAATTTCACACATAAAAGCCTGATTATAGCTCCCCCTCACTTCTGCAACTTCAAATTCAGTTATTATGAGGGAGGGGGTTATAATTGGGATTAAATTTTTTTTTCTATTAATAGTTTGTTCAGGGATTGTGTCTATGCAGATTTTTGCATAATTTATGCAAATTCTGTTGAATCTCACGCAAAAAAAAAATGCACATAATAGTTTTGTATATGCAAAAAAAAAAGCTGATTTTTTTAATCAGTGCATTTTGGACACACTTTGTAAATGGCGCCCAGACCATCATCGAAAGAGGAAATGTTCTACCATTATTCTACCCAATAATCCACTTTTTATTTTATTTATTTGTTTATTGTTTTGTTTTTACAATGTGAAATACGTGAGAGGAAGTGTCTTCCGCATGACAGTCGTCTGCACATCAGAAAGTCCGGGTCACCAAAGCATCTGGTGGATAGAGTTGCCAATCCCTCCATTCCACCTGCTTCTGTTTACGTTGTTTCATTTGCCTCACCTCCCTAGTTACCTCCGATTCTCGATCCTTCCCTGGCTTTGATCAATTAAACTCAGAAATGGCTACAAAATGAAATGATAATCTTAAAGTATGGATTTGAAATTATCCATTTTGAGCTGCCTTTATATAGGAGCCTTAGAACGCCCGTTCTGTTCTGGGCTATCACAGCTGCTGCTCTCCAATTTGCTGGTGGCATCACAGAACTCATCGCAGTAGCCCTCGGCGGAACGCTCTTTATTTGCTTCTACGAGGAGGGGGCTTATTTTCGAAAGCGAAAATAAAAATCATGCAAAATTGAGGAAGAGAGCGCATATAATCAGAATTTTATGGTAATAATAAAAAAAAATACATCTTAACGGGGAAACGGAAATTTCCTGAAAATCATTATGGCATGGTGCCTGGACGTGAATTAATTGGCGGCGAAAGAAAAGAATTTAGTCGCTAGGTGGTGACTGGCAATCGGGAATCTTCAGCTCTAGTGGCTACCTTTCCAGGCAACAAAATCAGTTGTAGGAAACAAAACGCAATATTTGCAATAAGCGCCTTTTTCAGTTTTTTAACTGGCTAGTCAAAAACTTTTTTGAAAACATGATATCTGAAATCGTCGCTTTTTAGACCCACGTTTTTATTCAGAAAAAGCATAATTTGCAGAAGGAATCCAAATATTTTGTAATGCTTGTACTCTCTCAGAGTCAGACATGGATTTTGTTGTGGAGTAGCAAAGAGTGAAATATCATTGCCAAACGTCTCCGAAATTTTCGGTGTGGGGGTATCAGGCACTCCAAATGTCACTGTTTCAACAAGAGACTTGCCTTCACTGCACTTTAATTGTTTTTCAATATCGAACAGGCAGGTGGTGTCACAAATGTATGAAGGTGAAATGTATGTAGGTGGTGTCACATATGATGAATCTGTAATCAGGCATACTAATTCTTCAGATATAGATGCGGTATTCTCAGTACTTGCACTGTTTTCATTTTGTTCTGTTTTAGATGAACTTGCAACAAAAAAGCTTTTCAGAGTTTTAAATTTTTTCCTTTTTCAAATAATTACGAATGGATTACAATTACTACTGCTATATATTCAACCAAAAGTTGGCAATACAAAAATAAACTTCACATAGCTTTAACAGATCCAGCAATGCAACTGTTCATCAATTCTTATTGCTGCTGATACTGATATTACCCAACGTCGGCTACACTGGAAAAAGAACGACATAGAATCCCATATCTCTTTCAATGAATCAAACTAGAATCAGGTGTCCAGATATTTCTCCTAGCTGAAGGGGGGAGATGTATTTGAATGCATAGAATCAAAGCATAAGCATAGAACATCCAGCAATTTCATGAAAACAGCTTTTTCAACATTGAATGTCTTTTCCTTTTTCCGATGCTACTTCAGGAAAATGGAGTTAAAACCTCTATGGTTAAAATATCTGGAACTAATTCTCACCCCAAGAAGAATCCGTTAATCAATATACTTTGGACAGGAATGTACCCAGAAAAAAATTTCGGGGTGGGTCCAAAAATTTCGGAAGGGGTCCAAACAGTGAAAAAGGCAGAATTTTATACAACAAAACTTCATCATTATTATTTTGCTTACAAAAACTGAAATTTTGGAGGGGGTCTGGACCCCCTGGATCACCCCATTGGGTACGTCTTTGACTTTGGACCATCTAGAGAAATTTGAAGCCATGCTATTGTTCGAAAGAAGGAGGAATCCTGAAGACAAGACCATGCACCATAGTGTATTTTAAACTAATACAGGTTTTGAAAAATAATAATAATTTGTTTCTGCTATGATCTTTGCCAGATTAAATTTTTAATCCCAGCTCACTCAGATGAAAAAGTTAAACAGCAGGAATTTGTCATGTTTCAAGAACTGGCTCTAAAAAAATAGAAATGGGCCATTCTTTCAACAAATATGCATATAAAATAAACTTGAACACCTTTTAAAATGAAATATTTGATGATCAATCAAAAAGGCCACTTTTATATTTAAAAAAATATCCTTTTCAGTCTGAAAATTTGGGAGGATGGGGGGGGGGGCTTGAGCACCCTGGGCCCACCCCCTGCATACATGACTGGTACACTCGCTAAAATTTATGCAGTATGTAAGACAGTGACCTATAATATGTGTACCTAATTTGATATCAATCGAATGCACCATTTAGACATTAGCTCACTTTAAATGATATGCATCCTTAGGCCGCAATATATAAGAATTACTTTCTGCATTCCAGTGAACAAACATGAGATCTACACACACACCAAAATCTACGCAGGTCATGTGATCGAGACCCCAGTGGCAGAAAGTTTTGTAGCTGTCTGCGACAAACTTTCAGAGTTTCATAATCAGTCTGCAAAATTTTGCGTGTAATTTTAGAGGATAATTCATACATAAAACCAACAATTTTTAACCACTGCTGTTAAATAGTGTTGACTCTAGAGAAAAAAAAAAGGGCCGCCGGGAAAAGATTAAAAAAGGACAGCCTGTTTTCAAAAGGGGTACTTGAGTTCCATGATAAAGTATAGTTAGATAGCATATTACAGAAAACTGGTTCGAAATAATCTGAAACGGACTAGGGCTTATCCACAAAACTTGTAGAGTTGTAATGTGTGTTTTGACTTACAGTGCATAGTTAGTTCCTTTTTTTTTTTTTTTTTTTTTTTCCTTTCTTTCTTTTTCAGGGTCATATACAAATTTTGTATTGCATCCAACTGTTGGATGTACAGCACCATTTAAAATCAAGTTACTGAAATGTATTTGTTCTTCCTCTTACACACACTCTTCTAATTTGATGCTTGCTCATTCATGAAATGTGAATATACGTTTTTAAAAAAGCACTATTCTTTTATTCTTAAAATATGTCAATAAAAAATATTATTATAAATAAGATATGTAAGAATTATATGTTAAAGAGAAGAAATAATGTTAAAAATATTTTAAATAATTTTAATTTTTTTTTTTTTTTTTTTTTTGTGGCATGCTAAGTCCCTTCAAGGAAATATTTTACCATTTCAGCATTTTTTTAAACTATAGTACAAATGGTGAACTGGATGCCTTTCAATGTTCAACTAATAGTACATTTTGAAAAAATAAATCTCTTTAAACTACACATTTAAGTAAAATTATTTAAAAAGTTTAAAAAACTGATTTTAAAAAATCTACTACTTAAAAAATAAAAAAATTGTCCAATTAAAAAATAATAATAATAAAAGATTTTCAAATATATATTACACAAGGCTGTGCATGGATTTTCAGATACATCTAATATTGCATCTAATATAGTTTTTCTACTAATATACGATAAAGTGTAAAACAATAAAATGTAACATATCTTCATATGATTTCTGTAAAATACAAAAGAAAAAAAAAAAACTGAAGGCTAATTCCATGCACAGATTTATCAGATAAGAACAGTAATAAAAAACATGTACAAAAAAATTAAATCTTTATCTCAAATACAAAAAAAAAAAAAAAAAAAAGGCCTTAGCATGTTTAAAACATGTAATTAAAGAAAATATGAACATGGAGAAAAAGCCATCTAAAGAGTTTGTTTGCCAATGAAATTGCGGAGTGTATGAAAAAAGTTGCAGTATCTCGTGATATTATTGGCATATGATTAAAAATAAGGTTCAAAATTTTTATAATTTAGCAAGCAGAAAGAAAATTGATTCTTTGGTGTAAACTGTTCCCTTAAAAGAAATAAATCTTCTTTCTTAAACCTCAATTTTGTAATGTAAAAGAAAAAAAAAAAAAGAAAAAAAAAAAAAAAAAAGGTATATTAAAATCATATGAATTACAAATTTTATTTTAAGCGGCCAGTTTTGTAACTGGCTGATTAAAATAAATAACATTCTGTTACAGAAAGTATTTAAACAATTTCATAAGGAAAAAAAACTTCCGGAATTATTTAAAAAAAAAAAAAAAAAAAAAAAAAAAAAACAATTTTTTTAATAAGTTTTTGAGAGCAAAATAAGCTTAAATTGATAATAGTTTATTCTAAGAATAACCTAACTGTTAGACTATGACAATTATTTGTTTTCTGAAGACTTACCTTCTGAAGATTTGTTTTCTGAAGCTACTTTACCTTTGCTTTAATTTTTTTTTTCTTCATTTAGCAAAATGTTGAAATTTTCCAAAATTTCAGAAGATGTATATGATTTGTAAATTTAGAATACCAAATCTTATCAATAGTCTGAATTACCTAATTCTCCACTTTTTTTATAAGCAAAAGAGTGGCGTAATAAGAGGGGAGGGGGGGGGGGGTTGGCGGTAAGATAAAAACAAAGATAAGCGACCGGAGAATACTGACACTTAAGGCGAGCACAGACTCCCGTGCAATTGTCGTACGCTGCACGATATGAGGGGAGCTTTTTAAAGGTCAATTTGCACATGCACGCTTTATAAAAGGGGGGAAACAGTGCAGGGTCGAAAAATTTATAGGCTTTTAATGACCAGTCGGGATTCGCCAACAAAGGATACCCCGTGAAACCACAAAACCATGCCAAACATACAATGGGGACAACTTTTCTCCGCAATCCGTCTTGAAGATACGGAAAAATACATTGAGTACCCATTCTAGCATACGGAAAGCACTGAAGTATGCTTTGGGCTTTAGTAAAATGTGGACTGCACCGGGCGCAAATAACCCCAGCTACACCTATTTAATTTTGGCAAAACATAATACATTTCAAGTGCTGTATTTGCAAAATGTCTCAAATCACCCAATTTTCAGATCAATTTCTGGAAGTCCCACTTAATTTCAGAATCGCAAAACGTAGTTTTGCTAAGACACTTTTTATATCATTCATAGTTATTTATGGTTAGTAAATATCTGTAATAATTATGAATAATGCATAATAAGAAAGCCGGTTAAATAGAGTAAATCGTTCAGGAAAAAAAAAGAGCGAAAAAACTTGCAAGTGTGCAAAACAATTAAAACAGAGAAGAGGAATAACTAAACAACTGGCGACGAACTCTCGAATGATAATTGTTAATAATTCGTAACTACGTATTTATCAAACGTAACTACCGATATTTGAGGAAATTAAATTCTTAGATGACTTAAAACAATTTTGTATTTTTCAACTGTATTTTCTTCCCTCAATTCCCTTAAGCGAAATATGCACGTAGTTCTGTTGATCGAGTTCTCACTTGAGTCAGCAAAAAACAAAACATTGCAGTAGGGGCACTTTCAGGGTAATCAGCTCAAATGAAAACATACTATGAAAAAAGCAATAATAATAATAATATTTTGATCTGAAAAAAAAAAAAAAAAAGAACATTTGTAAAAGACATTTTAATGAGTAATATCTGTGAGAAAGGTCCAATTTAGAAGGTAATTTGATGAAGGGCCGTTTTCAATCAGTCATTCATATTTTTATGATGGGGTTATTGTATTTAATCGTATTTATCTGAAGGGGCATTTTAAATAAATGCATTTTTGCAATGGGCCACAAAACAAATCCAAAATGGTGCAGGGAAAATAAAAAATGATGATCGTTGGCAAATAATAAAAGTGGAAAACCAGGAGGATTCAGAGGTGTGTAAAAGCTAGATTCGGCCGTTCCTTTTCGCACGTTTTTCACGTTAGTGATGTCAACGCAGAGCAGAGACAGCGTAATGAGCCGTGGCAAAATGTTCTCAAAAGTTGCGGACAGTTAAACTGTCTGCAAGCAGATTTCTGTGTCCGCGACATTGTCGCCGTGTCGCGGTGTTTCTGCTACGGGGATCGAGACCTTTCATATACAAGCCCAATTTGTACTCGATCGAATACACTGTTTAGGCACTATCATGTTCACACACATACATACATGCATCTCGTAAAAATAGCATAAATGAATTCAGAAGACCTCAAAACATATCAATACACCAAAATGTCAAAGTCAAATTATTTCATGTGATTACAATACTTTCCTTACATGGTAATGTTTGGAAAGTAAAAATGTAAAGTTTTTTCCTTAAAATTTCACACAAACCAAAAATATCTTTGGTTTGTGCGAGTTTGGGTTTTTTGGGTTTTTTTTTTAAAAGGAGGCGGGAGAGCTGTAATTCTGTCCCTGACTTGGACATGAATGTTGATGGCCCCCTTCCTGTGATGGGCTAAACCAGTTTTGAATACTTCTTCAGTAGTTACAATCCAACAGCTAGTTATAATTAATTTGGGGAATAAAAACTTGTTTGGTTGACAAGGGGAGAACAGATTATCAAAATATGATATAAATTACTACAATTATTTGTAATTTACCATAAAACTCGCAAAAAGAGCGTGTAAAAATAATTGAACATAGCCAAAGATATTACCTCCCTCACATGGCCTCTCATATTGCAAAGCGTACAGAAACTATCATTAGGTCTCTTTCTGCATCTTTTCTTATCATGTCCCAAAGTAAAACAATTGCTACAAATCCTGTTTGCACATTTGGCTCCAAAATGTCCACCACCACAAACAAAGCATCTAACACTCTATAAAATACACAAAAAAATTAATAAACATTCAAATAACATAACATATAATATTGCTATACATTTTCTATTTAAATAAAACATAGCACAAGAAATTTTATGGTCCCTACGAAAATTTTAGTTTGCTCTCACTTAAAAATAAAATAAAATTTTAAAAATTCCTTTAAAAAAAAAACATTGTTTGTGGTGCATTTAATATCACAATATAGACCTTTTATTAGGTGTTTAGCTAGCTCAGGCTCAGAATGGCTCCTTTTCAGAGGCCCTCAGCTAAAGCTTGAATAGGGGCCCCTTACTGGGGAATTTAAGGAGAATAGCATATTAAGATTTGCTATTCCAGGATTTTATTTTAGGATATGCATCACAAAGTGGTCCTCTCCTCAGGGGTGGCCCTAGGATATGCCCCCCCCAGCATAAATGCAAAAAAGACACCCCCTTTAATGTGCCAAATCAAGTTTTGAGTTAGAAATGGTGCCCCAATGTGATGCTTATCTTGCTTACCATGTCGGACCGCACCCTGAGTCTGCTATGCCATTGTGTAAAGGCGTAAGATTACAAGTAAATAAATAACTAAACTAATTTGGTATATTACTCTGATAGATATCAAATTACTTTAATTATAAAGTAGTATATCCACTTTTAGGAGGCCTACCTGCGGCCTCTTGTGCTGGAGGTCCCCGGCAATCACCGACCTGCTGACCTGGCCAGTCCGGGCCTGAGCTAGCTTTATGGTAACAATTTCTATGGGAGTCATTCCATGTAAAATGAACAACTTTTAAGAAATCACAGAGCTCATTCTAAGTAGGAAAAAGGGCAGGGTGCAAAGATTTTAAAAAAGAGAATCATTACTTTAAAAGGGCAGTACATATCCAGATTAAAAGCACTTCCAATTCGAAAAAAAAAAAGTTACTTAAAAAAATTGAGTAAAACAATGCTTTATTTATTAGTAAATTAATAATAATTAATGAGTAATAAATTAATTACTACTCTTTATTAAAAATTAGATAACAATTAAGTTGATAAAGCTATGTTAAAGAGTTAATTACTTTTTAAGTAACTTCGTTAATTAACTTATTAAAATAAATTATGAATAGTTTAGTTAATAAGAATGTTTCTTTAAAAGATTTTTTTTTTCTTTTTACAAGGGGCCAAGGCCCCTAGACTCGCTACGCTCGCTTTTTGTATGAGGAATTCGGCTCCGAATGAGGCTTATTTGTAAAAAAGGCATAATTTTAACAGACTAAAACCCAAATATTGGATCAGATAGAATGTTATCGAGCTACACATTGCTTGGTTCGTGTATGTTCCTTGGCACACAAAATTTTATAATTCACACTCTTTTTAATTATATAAAACCTACGAAGCACCTTAAGTATTAGCCACGCATGGCGATTTTTCATAATTTGGTGACTTACATATATGTATAGTTAGAAATTAGTTCTAAGAAAACAGTACTTCATATGTTTCCTTTGATAAAAACTGCGGAACAGCTAGAATAGCTTGCCACCAATGGCGACTTGGTACTTACGTAGTATCCCAGCGGTCATTCCCACCAAACTATTTTTTCATCAAATGAGTTGTCAAACTCTCGCCAATCGTATTCAAAACCATTACTAATTTCATGTGTCCGGCATTTATCTTGGCAAAAAATCGCTCGTCTTGGCGAACCGCTGGGATAATGCACAAGTACCAGCAACTTTTCATTATTTGGCGATTTACACATGCTCATAAACGATAATTACTGCTCATATAAGGTAACTGGGAAAACCGTTATCAATATATTCATATACATAATCCTTTGTAGATTGGCATATTTAGCATCACGAAATATATCATCTCGCTGCGCTCGCAAATATCCAAGTTGTACTATAACTGGTATAATGACATATTTAACGCCGCCAAATATTTCTACTGGTAGCAAATACCCAAGTTGAACCAAACCGGGGTACCTACGTATTATCCCGGCGGTCATTTCCACAAAACTATTTTTGCATTGAATATGCAGGCAAACTGTTGCCAATCATATTCTGAATCATCAATAATTTCATGTCTAAAATGGTGATCTTTATGCATCAGACTCCACAAATAGTTATATTTTAAGAACAAAGTTTTTTTAAGAAATGAGAAAAACTGTTTAGTGATACACAAGATATGTACATATTACCCGCAAAATCTCATGAAAATCAAAAATGGTGCAGCACGACCCATGGATAAAGTTGTTACTTTTTTAAACTTGTTTTACTGTTTGAAAAAGGAAGGGTCAAGGATATTTCAATAATTACAGCAGAGGATTTAATACTTAGACTGCCAAAGAAGAGAAGACTTCACAAAAATAAATTAAAGGCATTTTAATTACCTTCAGTGTCTTCTTATTAAAAAAAAAAATCACAAAAAAGACAACTCACAACTTGAGAGTTTAAACCTATATCACATCCTTCGGGAAAAATGTGAAGGGAAAATAGTTTCTGGCAGATCTTTCACGGCTTGTATACTGAATGAGAGAAACCCCAGTTATACAGTGTTAAGTCTAGTTTCTTTAAGTTAAAGACTAGTTACTCAATTTGCACATCTATAACTATGGTCAAAAATGGTTACATGGCAATCAAATGGCTTTACTTTATATATCCAGCTGAAATACCATAAATTAAAATCAAAATTTATTTTTAAAAAATTTAAAAATATCAATAACTGCTAGAAATAATCCAAAAATACACAAGCACACGTTTTATTTTTGTTAAAGAAAATTCTCTTTTTTTGAGCATTCTATGCCTCTCTAATACAGTGAAAAATATATATTTATACTCTGAAATACTAAGGGGTACGTTTCCTTGAACAAAAATCAATTCAGGCCAACAAAAAATAAAATTATTTATTGTGTCTTTAAAAAATAATAATAAAATAACAAAGATAATTTTACCATCAGATAAAATACATGTCTGTTTACACACATTTGGTATGACAATGCAATCATCACTTTATACACCCTAAGCCTGAAGTAATATATTTTTTTTTTTCTTCACATTTTTTGGTTTACTAGAGTTAACAAAACTTTGACTACAAATTGGTGAGACTGTTTTATTTGGGAATTTTTTCTGACTCTTGGTATTGAGCCAAATTTTAGTATAATTTATTCAATATTCTGCCATTCACTACAAGCCTAATTTGCATAATTAGTAGCAATTTATATTTTTTACTAAACCACTACAATAAAACAAATCACAATTGTCAACTACCAATAGTGCATTTAATTAGCTTTCACTTCAAGACTTCAAGAAAGGAGGAAATACTATGTTCACTATTTTTTTTTTTTAATGTACAATGGTAATTTTTTACCACATAGACTATTTTAAATATTCTTCTTTTTTTTTTTTTTGGAAAAGGAATAGACCAGAGGTAATCCCGTATTAATTTGGTCATATTCTGATAATAATGTCACTCCAAAAATAGGAAAAAGTAATGTTCATAAACTTCTGCTTAAAGGGTTACAAAAAGTAACAGCACTTTTTGCAATATGCAAAGAGGCACCAGGGTTGGCTACATTCGATGATTTATTGCCAAGGCTGCCATCAAAAAATAAGTTCCCAAAACTGAAGTCAGCTTAGTGATATTGATATTTTCTACATTTGACGAAAAATTGCCAAACCCTACTATAATGGTAAGGCTTGGATATTTCTCGATGTGAAATATGCCAAGGTTTATGGATCAGAATATAGAGAGAACTGTTTTAATGGCAATCTTAGAGGGAAATGATTATTCATTACATGCATGTGCGAATCACAAAAGAATTAAAAGTCACGTTTGGTTGCAATCTGTGATAATTTTTCATTATAGTGAAACAATTTCAAGTCTGTTTTTTTTTTTTTTTAATCATACAAGTTTTAAAAATTCTTTTTTTTAAAGCATTAATTTTACAGACTAATTTTTAACACAATGGAAAAACTGCCTTAACGATGGATTCTTTTAACTTAGCAGTATCTATGTATCATTATTTGGTACTTACATATTATATTGCTAAACACACCAAATTGACCTTAGTCATTTTGGTGGTCATACACTTACAGACAGTGAAATTAAAAATATCGATGTATTAAATAAGTAAACGACTATTTAATATAATTAAATAGGATTATCAGGACTAGTAACAGAAAATTGCCCAATTTTTTAACATTACCCAATTCTAATTCCACTTGGGAAAAAAAATTATGGGCAAAAATAATCCACAGTAATAATTTGTAATTAATTAAGTTTTGCAAAAATAATGCAGAAATGCCTATTATTCTTGTTTTATCAATTACAAAGTTTGTGGACAATTAGAATTAACGTATCAGTTTTGACATTTCAGAACTATAATGCAGATAGTATTTACAAAATGCATATTGCCATTGTCAAATGAATATGTGCTATGTGCACTTTTTGCAGATTTCGACATTTTGACAACTTTGACTAATTTATTAACCAAATTTTCACAGAAGAAGACTTCTGTGAATTATTCTATTATTATTACCTATATGAGTCTGTATTGCTAAAAAAAATTTGACATGTGAATCAGCCAGAACATTGACAAATAACCATTATTAATAAAAACTGGTGATAATAAATAAACGTTTTGCACATAGCAGATATTGGTTTGACAATATACCTGAAACAGAGGTGTAGCCAGGAGTTTTTCATGGGGGGGGGGGGGGGGGGTTACGACTACTGAAACTCACTTATATGTATAGGTGTGTGTGATGAGGGAGTGAAGAATATGCATTTTGTATGGCAAAAAATTCCTCATGGGGGGTGTTATGACTCCCTAAATCCCCCCTTGGCTATGCCCCTGACCTGAACACATATTATTATTACCTTAACACATATTACAATATACCTGAACACATTTTATTATTACTCACCTTAGGAAGAGAACAAGATCTATGAGAATGGCCTTTTTTATTACAATTTGAGCAAGTTATATCAGAACTATCATGGTAACGACGAGAATACTTTTTCTGTCTGTACAAGTCTTCACTGTTTATACTCCATAAATCTAAGATAAAGACACAAAATTAAAATTTCAGCATCTTAATAGGTTCACAGTGAGCAATGAATTTTATTGATTTCCAAACAAAAATTAGCATACTTCATCAAAATCTATTAGTCCATTGTATATACTGAGCACTTTTTAACTTTCCAAACATGTACCACGCAAGGAAAGTGTTGTAATCATGAAAAAATTCACCTTTGAGATTTTGATGTATTTACAGGTTTTGAGGTCTTCTGAATTCTTTTATGCTATTTTTTACGAGATGGATGTATATATGTGTATGAACATGATAGCTCCCAAAACGGTGCATTTGATTGAGCTCAAATTGGGTATATATGTTATAAACCATCATCACCAGACCGGTATTGCTTTTGGTTTGTATAGGACTTATAGTTTTTTTATAGGGCTATGAAAAAGATTTATTTTACATTGGGAATGTATATTATAAATCACGGTTTCATGACCTGCATAGATTTTGGTGTGTGTAGAGCCGATTCTTTGTTCACAGAATTGCAGGAAGTAATTCTTATATATTACAGCCTAAAGACACAAATCATTTAAAGTGAGCTAGTATTTAACTGGTGCACTCTATTGACATCAAACTAGATATGATTATTGTAGGTCACTGTCTTAAGGCATAAATTTTAGCGAGTATACAGCTTATAGCACTTTACAGAGCTACAAAAAAGTATTCTTATACATTGTGGCCTATACACTCAAATCATTTTAAGTGCACTAGCGCCTGAACACAGGGGCGGCCCTAGGGCCGGACAAACTGGACATTTGTCCGGGGCGGCAAATTTTAGGGGCGGCATTTTGGCTCCGAATTTGAAAAATACATTTTGTATTAGCAAAAGAATTGTTAAAAAATATTCCGAAGAATATCATTCTATATAACTTTACTAGCTGATGTACCCATCCGTCATTGATGGGTTTTTTCTAACCGTGCGAAATATCATTTGCATTGTAGGAGTACAAAAAAAAAAGGAATTAGCATACTGGCAGAAATATAGAAAGAAAAGTTATAACTCTTGCGTATTGTTCAAAGATTACAGGTTAGAGAGTAACAAACTACTGAGACAAACTGTCAATAGAGAAAATATTTTACATTCAAAATTAACATTTTCTTTTAGTGAATGAGCTTCAATGAATATTAAACCAAAAAGAGAATATCTGGAAAATGCTTTGTAATAGCAAGTAGCCTATATTTAACACTGCAACGTCTGATTGAATTATATTTTGAGGATTTCACTTGATGCGCGAAAAACTTTAAATCAAAGTTTACGTCATACTTTAAAAATAATTCAAACTTGTAGAAAATTCAAATCCTGTAATTTTAATTTACTAACCACCTACTATTTAACAAAATTTCATTTCATTCCGTTTTGTCTTTTAGTTGTTTTCACGAAGTGGTCAAACAAAATTTTCTCAATAATATATATATTTAATTAGGAAGAATTCAAATATTGTTATTTAACTCAATCTCCTCGACAGTAACTGAATTTAGTTCTATTAACTTTAGAAATTTTAATATTATGCCTGTAAAATTTTTGCACAATTTTCTCAAAATTAAAAAAATAATAATAATTTTAAAAAAGAAATCGACGTAATTTGTTTAAGTCGAACAGCCACCTATTGTATTATCTTCAGACGCCTTAAAGTGGCGCCCTCTTCCTCTCTCCCTGCCCCCTAAAAAAGAAAAAAAAAATAGAATGCAACTTTTACAAATCCTTTCAATTTATTCAAATCTTTTAAAAATGTCTATGATGCTTTGTTACCCGTTTGACCTAATTTCATTCTGTTTGTTTTTGATGGATGCCAGAACAAACTTTTTAAGCGATTTTTACAAAATCTCAAAGTCAATGAATTATTTAAAACAATTTTGGCATCTATTGTTTCAATTAACTTACCATTCAATATAATTCCAAATTTCATTCTATTCCATTGAGTCATTTTTTAACAAAGGGCGAACATACATTTACGCACAGTTTTCAAACAACAGTTTAAAATCTCAAAACTTTTAAATGAATTAGAAATATTTTAGCACCTGCAGTTTAAATTAAGTTGCCACTTTTGGTGTTGCAATAAATTTCATTTCATTCACTTCAGTTCTTTATATGTGATGTGCAAACAAATATTTACACATTTTGCATACATTTTTTACAACCAAAATGTTTCCAGTTGAGATTTAAATGACACTTTGTTAATGAAATTCAACAATCCAAATACTATCCCACATTTCTAGATTGCATTCTTGATGCCAAAAAAAAAAACGAAAAAATCGCATTCTTAGTAAGGTATAAAGGTATTGACAAATCTAATTCCAATGAGGCTACCATTAAAATTGATGAAAGAATTTTAAGTTTTTGTTCCAGTGATTTGGTTTCAGGATTATTTATCTCTCTCAAACAGTTCATGTTCCTATGCTCTATTATCATTTGGTACAAAATCTTCAGTTGCGTGAATCTATTAAGCTATTGTAGTCAAAAGACAACGATTTACCACCTGCTCTAGAACTCTTAAACTGTAAAGATTTTTTGAAAGGATCTTCGATTGGATGTGATTTTAAATTAAATATTCTGTTATGCATTTAAAATCACATTGAGTGTCAAATCAGCATTGAGTTTCTCAAAATTATAGTTAACTAAAAATTTCTTTTGTTCCACAACTCTTCCAGATAGGTTAAATAATTTAACTGCATTGGCTATCGAACATGAATTAGTTGAAAAATTGATTTAAGAGAAAAAGTCAGGAATTTTGCGGAATTAAAAGTAAAAAAAAAGAAATAACTCTTGATTTTTCTCTCTTTCTTTTGGTTTTTAGCTTAATGTGTGGTTTTTAATAAATATGGTTTTTCTTATGCAGTGTTATGTTTAAAGAGCCATTCGAGTTTTATAGGCATGAAAACAGTATCTGTGAACAATATTTCTTTTAGTAGTAATTTTACTGTTTTTTTTTGGGGGGGGGGCATTTTATATTTTTGTCCGGGGCGGCAAAACTGTTAGGGCCGGCCCTGCCTGAACACTATTGAGTTGAATGAAATTTATTTAAATGCTTGGTAAATATCAAGTGTTCGGAAAGTGGAGTGGAGTCGCTCCAGATTTTTTCATTTAAGGACCACAAAATTAAGCAGTATTAAAATTACGGAAATTTAAATGTGCGGAATCAAAGACTAATCAAATAGCATGCTCTTTTAAGTAATATAGTGTTAAAAACAATATATTAAAGGCTAAAGTATTGCAAGCATTTATGTCATGTTGGCAACAAGTTTGAGTATTCATAACTAAATAAAAATTGAGTTAGATGAATAGTTTTTCTTCTGTCGTAAACAGTATGTGGCATTGTTTAAAAAAAAGGGGGGGGGGGAATTGTTCACCTAATTCAATTTTCTGTGCTGTTATGACAAATCAAGCTTATTGCAGACATGAAGTAAATGATCATAATACTGTGGAATCATCAAATTATAAAATAAAAGTTCTTGAAAATATGATGACACATATTAATAAAAGTCAATTATTAAATTATAACTCAATATTTTCTGGTGCCATGTTCATGGTAATTGAATACACAAATCTGAAATAATTAAATTTTCATAATTAATTCCTTTTTTTACAAACCAAATTTATGGATTCAATTCTGATTCATATTTTTCAACATGCAACTGGGATGGCAGGAGAATGAAAAAGGTGTAATGAGCCAATAATGGTCTGTGACCCAGAGATTGTGCATCCTAGATTTAAATCAAACATTTTTTAATCAATTGATTTAAATCATTGACACCCTGCTTATAAACAATGATCTAGGATTTTTGGTCCTTAAATATTTATTGTAGACCTATACAATAAATTACAAAATTATGTAAAAAAAATGCAGAATTTTATGGTATTGATTACAATTTTGGGGAAATAAATACAAAATTTTAATTTTTATACAGCCTCCATTAAAAAAAAAAAAGTTCCCGCTATTTTTAGCCTTATAAAATGGCTGAGAAATATGGTTAAAATTGGTAAGGGATTATATAATACCAATAACAGCAAAAGTATTATGTATTTATGCAATCACTGCTTTCTTTCATAATTTAGATACAGCCTCTGAAACATGAGATCTTCATTATTTTTGTCTCTTTGTGAGCGGTTGGTAACAGGTTTACACCAACATATATATTTATTTTAATATCTCTAAGTCTTTTTGTGACGAAAGACTAAAATTTTGTGCATCACTTAATTAATGTATAGAGCACATTTTACAAATTGGGAATTTTTTTTTGTAAGGGGGCCATATAAAATTTTTAATTTCATATTTATTTAAATTTAATCTCCTGAAAATTTTAATTGTTAACATAAAATTCCAAGTTTTGTTTTGTTTTTTTTTGTTTTTTTCCAAAACTATAATTGTACAATGCACATGTCTGTGATCAACATTTAAGGAATAAAATTGCAAAACAGAATTACACAAATCTAACATTATGAAAGCATATACTATTTTTTTATTACCTTTAGAATTTTCACCCATTTTAATGTTTGGCATAGATATATTTTTGAAAATAGAACTTCTTTTCTGATCATGAACAGATAATGCATTTTGCTCATCTTCTGAATCTGAAGAGCTCAAGTATATTGTATCTGCACCAAAACTTTTATTTCCATCATTAGTCGTATTAATTTGGATATTATTTCTTTGTATTTCATCATGAAAATCCTGCTCAGACCACATTAGATTGCTATCACTATCACTAGAATCTATAACAATGATATCACTTGTTTCACTAAGTTTTCGTCTTTTATCTGGATTAAATTTAGTGTTTCTATTTTGCCCACTTAATTTATGCTTAAATGATTCATTTATGCTTTCTGGATCATCTGAGCATGAAGAACTCTCTCTAAAAACTGTTTTTTGTCTTTTGGCAGGATTCAAATGTGGCTCAAACATCCTAACAAATGAAGCTCTATCAGAGGGATTTTCCCTTTTTTGTCTATAGTCCATATCACTTGGAAAATTGTTTTCTTCTGTAGATGCTTGACCACTATCTCCCTCCTTATCTTCATATTTAACTTGAGGGAATATAAATAGCTCACAGGTTTCATTGCTAACATTTTTAGCATCACAGCTATTTGCACTGGGTAGATTTTCTTCATAATGAATTTTACTATATAATTCTGCTTCAGTTTCACTGTCTATCTGGTCACTGTAAGAAAAACTGTCACTGCTTGACACACTATCATCATTAATATAGATCCATGAATCATCCATGTTTTCCTAAAAATAAATAAAATGAATGTAAAAATGATTGGAAGAAAATCTAACATAATAAATCAAACAACTGAACAGATTTTTGCCAAATAAAGCTAAGAAATATTGCCATTAAACTAGCTTGCTAATAAAAAAGAACAGCACTGAAATCAGTTCAATCATTTTGATTAAACTAGCTTTCCAATAAAAAGTTATAAAATATTAAAATCAGTTTATTCTGGAGTTTGTTGATTTTAAAACTATGATTAAAATCATAACTAACATCAAGTGATTAAAAAATCATTGATTTAAAGTCATTTTTCAATAAATTAATTTTACAGTTTTATGTATATTACACACCCACATAGCTTTGGAAAGTAATTATTCAGTACAGAATTTTACACTAAAACAGTGTTTCTCAAAGTGTGTTCCGCAGAACCTTAGGGTTCCGCATCGACCCTTCAGGGGTTCTGCGAGAAATTGTAAAACATCATCGAAATTTTAAAGAAAATCCATAAATTGATTTTCTAACCTAATTTTTCACCAATCTCCTATATAGAATTAACCTCTTAGCGAAGGCGGGATTATGGGAGTTCCAGATATATATTTTGGACTAAAACCGGCTATCGGGATCGCTGTTGTCGGGAGAGACCCTTACCTGTGTACTTTCGGAACAAATGTTCTTTTGTGACAGTTTTCCACGTCATTTTTCTGTTTGCATCAGTGAAAACTAAACACCAGAATAATTTGGACGCGGAACATGATATGCAACTAAAATTTTCCTCAATACAACCAAATTTTGTAGAACTTTGTGACAGTCAAAAACAAAGCCATTCATCCCATTGATATTTTTCATCCATTTACCGTATGAATTCGTAAAATATTTTGTGCCTGCAAGTCACCTTTAATTAGCATTTTATCTGCATTTTTATACTGCTTTATATTGTTTAGTTTTTATGCTTGACCAATGAGTGATAAATGATAGGCTCTTAGTTTCTCCTTAAGTAATATTTATTCAAGGGTACCGTTGCTAAGCATGTGGTAAGGAAAGGGTTCCGTAGGATACAAAGTTTGAGAACCACTGCACTAAAAGATAAATAAGATAAGATCCTAAAAAAATTAATTTATGCTTTTAAAACAGAGCCTTCAAAATCATATCTTAATATTACATCTATACAACATATTTATCAGGATGTCTACTGAATTTCTGAAAGTCAATTTCCTGACTTTTTTGGAGCTTCTCGAAAAAACTTCCTGACCACAAATGCATTCCACTTTGAGAAATCCCTCAACACCAACTTCTTTTACATTTAAATATTTTGCTACAACTTACTTGAAAAATTTTTTTAACTGTAATATAAATTATTGATGCACTTAAGTTAGAAAAAGAATTACTATGAATTTCAAGTAATATACTCATTTATTCAGATTTAACCAATATTAACCAATACAACTTGTGCCACAGGTGATGCTTATGTGATATATCTAGATGACAATTCAAATTTGGAAGAATACAGAATGATAGTAATGAAAATTTCTATATTTTATCTCTGGTCATCGTGACACTTCTGTCACAAGAAACATCTCACCAGAAAATGTGAAACAAGTGTGAGCATCATATACCCTTCAAACATTCTGAATCACTCATTCAACTTAAACATAAATCATCTTTCTCAGCATTTTTTTACTCTGGAGTATGGAGAGAGAAAAAGGGGAAAAAAACTGCAAAGAAATTTTTAATAAGGAGGAAAATTTATTCTCTCAGAATTTTCCTGATTCATTTTGCAATTTTAAGACTTTTTTTAGACTTTCCTGACACGTTTCCCATTTTCCTAACTTTCCTGACCAGTAGACACCCTGTTTATGTAGCATAAAATACTGAGAAATTTTACTAATTTCAATTATAAATTGCATGGATATGCCAATTCACATTTTTTCACATAGTTTTTCCCAATTGCCCATTCATTGTCCTTTCAATGCAAACAACTACAAAAGGGAAAAATCCCTTTCCACAATTTTTCATAACCATCCCTTGTTTACATTCAAAGCTTTACTTTTCAAATTGAAGCTACACAAACACAGAGGCAGGTTCAAATAACTAGCCTGAGGCAAACAACGTATCTTCCACTCTGCAGAGAGGACAAAGTGGAATCTGCCGGCAGAGAGGATTGGAATCTGCCAGTCCAATTCGGTGGAGGTGGCACTGCAGATAATCGTGCCTAGTTCTAAGTCTGAAAATTGCAACGCCCACAGCTCTAGGCAAAGAGGAGGGAATGGGAGATGTCAAAAGAGAGCCCCAAGGGCTTGAACTAACAGTAGTTCTGTAATGGATCCTCCGGCAATGTTTAATATTGTAATTAATAATCCTTTTAATGTTAAAGTGCTCAACTGGAGAAGGAGGTTGAGATAAATCTGCAATCAGCAATAGCATTCCCCGCAATACCACAATGGCTGGGGACCCACTGCAGGGCAATGTTTTTCCCTTCTCCAAAAGATGGTGCAAAGCAATTTGGGCTTCATAAATAGGTCTAGACCCACAGTGAGTGTCAGGTATCAGAGTGCTAATTCCAAAATTAAAGCACCCTTTTACATCCCAATGCTTTCTGACTTTATATTTCCCACAAATTTGTTCCAAAATAAAATTTAAACATCAAATGAGATACTGCAAATATATTAATTACTATTCTGACATAATTATTAAATTTCAGATTTCCATTTTTTTATTTTTTTTGCTTTTTAAGTAGGGTTATAAAACAAAACACTATGTACAGTAAAAACCCACGTCCTCATAGCATATTTTGCTTTTGAAATTATCTTTTTTTTTTAATTATATGATTTTTTTAACCAATGTTTCATGATATAAGCATTCTTCTTGCACTATAAGATTACACCTAATTGCTTTAAAACATAGCACCCTTTTCTATTTTTCATTTTATAATGCAAATGCTTCTGTCAAGAGGCAGCAAAAAGGGGATGCAACTGTGTGTGGTTGCACCCTCAAATTTAACAAACATTTTATTTATGCATACTGTGAATTAATACATCAAATCTCACAGCCCCAAATGAAAAGCTGAAATGCCACCCCTGCCTCTGTACCCAATATTTGTACCCTGCATAACTCTTACTTCTTTGTTGATATCATGACAAGAATTTTTTAACTAAAAGTTGGCAAAAGTAGTCACCTATACACTTTAAAGTATTGTCATTCAGCACTGGAAGCCATTTTGTCTAAAGTTGGATTTAGAAGAATTTATTAGAACATAAGTGATTTTTAAGGAGGGTGTGCTTTTAACAGGTCTCCTGTGTTACACTTGATTTTTATTAATAATCAATTATAATTTTAATTTATCAATTTTTTAATTATAAGTATATGTGCAATATAAACAATCCATGTCATTTATTTCTGTAAAAATATAAACACAAGTTGAATTTTCATTTAATTTAGTCCACTTTGTTATCTGTCTCGTGTTACCATGGTATTGGTAACACAGGTTAACCCAAGTTTTAAAATGGAAGGTGACAGAATATTCTACTAGTTAGGTAGAGTGAAAAATAAAATTTTTGAAATTGAAAATGCTTGAGGGCGCGAAAATTGACCATTGGTGAGAGTATCACCCACATAAAATTTGGAAGAAATTCGGCAATATCTTCTGCCCCACCAGCGTCATCTATGTTTGAATATATCTTACTGTAGGTTTCTAAAGGATTTTTTTGGTTAAAACCCTTTCTCAGCAGTGCTCAATAATTTATAATATATAAAATTACTCGTCTTTTTATGCAAAATATTGTCCATATTGTCCTACAAAATGGGTAAAGATCTGAAATTAAGAATTCCTAATTTTGTACCATATTTTGGGCAAAATGTGATAATTTTGGAAATA
Organism: Cheiracanthium punctorium; assembly: GCA_038373885.1. Classification (NCBI taxonomy): domain Eukaryota; kingdom Metazoa; phylum Arthropoda; class Arachnida; order Araneae; family Cheiracanthiidae; genus Cheiracanthium; species Cheiracanthium punctorium. The sequence goes on along the minus strand of JAWZYV010017120.1, from coordinate 25,182 downwards.
GACAATTTCTTTCTTAGATGATAATTTATCTGATCTGCAAGGCATTTTTATGTCTTTCTGGCACATATAAAATCTATTACAAGATGATCAACTTCATCATTTTATAATATTGTATGAATTAATTAGCGAATAATAGTCACAAATTTGAAACCGTGTATAAATCGAAAAGCATGAGAAAACATTTAGAAAGGCAAGGAACACATTTTTTAAATTACAATAAACAAGAATGAAAATAAAAATTAACAGATTAATAGTAAGATAAAATAAATATCTTAGTACAGTATCAGTACTTATCAACAACGGGTACTTGCTTATGGTCAGTCAATGACTTTTGTATTGACATTTGGCATAACTCTTCTAGAATAAATTTTATTTATATAAAGCCTTTTCCTGTCTCTGCTCTGCAAACACTTTTAGAAGCCTTATTACACCACCTTTGCAACCAATGTATATCCAGAGTGGCCACTCTTTCTTAGAGAAAAAATTCAAGGACATTTAAGGACACAATGAGCATACATATTTTTGAGATTTTTTTTTGTCATTATTTCTATTTTCTTATAACCTAATTTAATCTCATGGTTTCATGAACACACATATATTGAAAATTCCCCAGAAACACTTAATACTATTTCATAACTCCATCATCCATTGATAGCTGAAAGACATTTTTTTAACGGCGAATCTTTCAAAGACTGGTTAATGCTTTCAAGCAACACTTCAGCATTTGCGTGCCCTAAAAACACTCGTTAAATAGCGTGATATCACTTTGCCTTCATTCCAAAAGCTAAGATTTGGCTGTCTAGAAACATGGATCGAAGTAAGCCATCGATTCCATCACACAATCTGTAGGACAAGTGGCTTTGCATCGCTTTCAATGCCCAAAATACTTCAGCCATCGTTGATTCTGCTTTCTGAACTGAAAACATGCTACCGACGAGGACTGTTCTTGTAATACCAATGCGGAATCATTAAATGATGGTTTACTTGTGGAAGATTGTGATGATGGTACTTTGGATAGCAGTCCATCCAGGGTTAAGGTGTTCTTTTTATTTTCGGTAAGTGACATGTGCTTCTTACCTTGCATATGGCTCCTTAAGGCAGACTTTCCCATTGATGAAATATTGATGTTTGTTGAGCATATCAAACATCTTGCCACGTGACTATCACCGATAACTTTTCCGATCCATGTGGCAAAATTTGGATCTTGTAACCAAAGATCGTTAAAATGGCACTTAAGGCTAATAATTATGAAATTTCACATAATAATCAATATTTTTAATAACTACAAATGAGTTAGATCAATTAAAATGCATATTACAGCAAGGAAAGATATATGCACACACAACTGTGATTGCAGTGCGTTTGTACATAACAGCTCCATGGTACGTGGTTTTATTATCGTAGGGGCTGGGAATAACTGATAAAACAACAAAAATTCAGCAATTGGATAGTAAAATTTAAGGTTATTCCAGACATCCATTCAGAATTTAAGCACAGTCCAGGCCTTGAACTTTTTTTTTTGTAAATTCAAGGATATTCCAGGTTTCCAAGGACGTGTGGCCACCCTGTATATCACTGTTCCGTCACATTCAACTACACACAAATTAGTTGCATCAATCTCATTTTCTGTTATACAAGCTAGTTATTCGTAGTGTAACGTGCCATGGCCCAGATACTCATTTTCCGTTACGCGTGCCTTGGTCACAATATCTTGATAGTATATCCCAGTATCATCTTTCTAATCGTGAACAAGGGTTGCATCTTTCCTCCCATCAAAGAATAGGCTGAGAAATGGAAGTGCTGCAAAATCACTTCTACTGTGCTCTCTAAGTGTTCTTTTTCTCTCTTCTAGCTTTACTTCTATCAACTACCTTACTCACATTGTCAGATCTGACTGTTTCGATGTCTTCTAACATATTAGATGCAAGGGTAGCGGTCACTCGGTCCAACTGTTATAGCAAACGTTGAGAGTTGGAGCCTCATCTGTTTATTCTTCTCAATCTCAATTGAGGTTGAAGGCTGAGGCACAAAATCAGTAACAGCATCAGGGGACTCATGCCCATCATCGGGCGATATTGAAACCACATCATCATCTTCATCATAGTGTGCAACAGCAGAAGATGAGAGCTTCACATTACAGCAACATACAAAACTCTCTTTGGCTTTCTCTTTCTTTCCCCTGAAATACTCGCATAGTTTGAAAACTCGGGGATCCAATTGCCCTTTTCCTCACAGTCCTTTGATTGGGCAAAAATGTTTTTTCTTCCACAGAAATATTTTGATTTTTCTTGAAATTGCACCTGGACACAAAGTCACACTTGCATGCCAAAATATCAAACATTTTTGACTCTGCGTCTTCTCTGAAGTTTAAAACTTTTTTCTTAAATCCTTCTTTGGTGTCTTTTCTTTGACACGTTCAACATATTCATGCATTTATCATGATCGATCCTTATAAGATTAACCCTCTGGCGGTCAAAGGCTGGCCAAACAGCTTTGCATACAAACAGCCAGCTGGCCAGCCGAAAAAAAGTAATACTTCCTTCCCCTGCCTTGCAGCAGGCTGAACTTTTTACGAATACCTCCCACGACCCCCAGATGTATTTTATCTTTTTTCTTCACATGAAAATTTCCCCAGTTATTCTTTGCCGCTGTCATCATAAAAGCCAGCTCTCAAGGAAGTGTGGATTTTCACCACCACCTGCAGTGAATTCCCATCAGATAATTTCTGAAAGGGAAAGGGGGGAAGGCAACGTTCTTCGAATTTCGGCCGGGTATGGACTTCTGGAGGCTCTAATTGAAAGCTTGCACAAATATCAGAGGGTTAACAATCCTTTAGTGAGATGTATTTGGAATGGGGGCTTCCTTCCAGACGTATTCCAACGCAACAATTTCGCTTATTTCTTTAAACGGATGATCCTCTTTTGTGACTTTCGAACACATTAGCCAAAAGGCAACACCTTATAGCATCAGCATATGTGGATACAACGTTCATCTTTATGTTTTACGGTAGTCCAAAACCACAGTAATTACCATAATCTATCGCAGCTCGTCACCTTTTGTCAAGCCATTGGTAACACATGATAGCTAGCTTGAGAGCACAGTCAGGAATTAATGTTATTAGGGAAACTAAATTACAACTCTGCACGTAAGAAAAAGACGTCTTTCTTTTTAGCTTCAAAAATAATTTAAAGAAACAGTTTAATTCATTTTATGTGATAAAAAGGAAGTAAATCCAAAAACACCAATTTATATAGAAAAAATGTATGTTTTGTCCAAAATGACATAAAAATAAGGTATTATTAATTTCTGATCATTACCACTTTGACAAAGCATAGAAAGATGAATAATTTGATATATTATAAATTATTGTAGCTCTGCAAAGAATGTAAAGTTCGATGAAAACCTACCAGGAACCCACAGTATGCTATCGTGAAACATAAATGGCGCTGGTGGGAGGAGAAGATATAGTCCATCCAAATTTTGCCTGGGAGTTACTGACACAAATGGTCAACTTTTGCACCCTGAGGCGTTTTCAATTTCAAAAAAAATTTCAAAACCATCCATACAAAATCATCCATAATTCGGTAAAGAATTATGCCAGAGTGCTCATTAATATATCATTTTAAAGCTATTTTCATGGGCTTTAATATGATATGTAACACAATGTATTTTAAATAAATTTTATTTTTTTATGAAATTTAAAATTTTTAATTTTTCAAAAACATCACCTTTGATTTTTTTCAAAAAAATACATGTTAATCTTTTACTTATTGTCTAAAGGTATGCAAAGTTTCAGGATTGAGAAGAAATGGGTTTTCAAGAAATTAATTTTTAAATTAGTGCATTATTCAAAATACTTCTTGCCTTAGTAAATAAAACTGCTTGTTTAAGCCTCTAAACATCAGAAGAAATGCTTTTTTCTATTTTCTTTTCAGCACTGTTTTTGTTTTTTGGTTTGGCATGACTCTGCTAAGCCCCCCCCCCCACCCCGAGAAAAAAAGAAATTAATGTAAGAGATCCTATTTTACTTCCATAAAATGGATGTATATGTCAATCTTCTAACAAACCGCACCCACCGACAGGCTAACCGCCTAGGTAATGATAAAATTAAGCACCTCAATTATGTTTTCATATCGGAGTGTTTGAAGCACAATATGGTAGCATACAATCTGTTTCAAATTCTTCTTATAGCGGAACTCTTCTAAAATATACTACTTTTCAGATGGATCTGCACAATTTTTTGCCACATCACATGGGAAAAGTGCATGTGATGGTCTTGGAGGAACAGTAGAAAGGCTTGCTACCAAAGCAAGTTTACAAAGACCATATGAAGGCCACATAATTACTTCCAAACAACTGTATGATTTTGCAAACAAAAATATACCTGGCATACGTTGTTTCATGTACAACACAAATTATCACTATGATGAAAATGAGAAAAGACTGATTTCACGTTTTGATAATGCACATACAATTCAAGTAACTCAAAAGATTCATGCCATCATTCCAGTATCTGAATCACAGATGTTGACAAAACCTTATTCTTTCAGTTCACAAGAATATATTGAGTCTCCAAAAGTTCCAGAAAATATTTTAGATAGAAAAGTACATAATTCAGGATTTGTAACTGTTAATTATGGGGGTTCTTGGTGGCTTGCATGCACTCTTGCTAAAAACCATGAATCAAATTATTATAAGGTTAGCTTTCTTCATCCTAAAGAACCAGCTCCATCATTCTGCGTTCCTAAACCTAGACCTGATATTTTAGAAGTTCCAGTCTGTGATATATTAAAAAAGGTGGATCCCTGTACAGCAACCAGAAGAACATATACACTAACCCAGATGGAAATGGCAGCATCATCAGTCATTTTGAATAAAAAACTAAATTATCAAAAATTTCATAATTGAAGATTAAATTTGAATAGGGACTTTTTATTTAATCAAGATTATATAGTTGTAACTAGTATGCTAATAAGCTGTAAATCATATAAACTGTGTGAATATTCCATACATAAAACAAAAATTAATTAAATTATTAATTTTCTTAATTTATACACTTTATACAGAAATGTATGACTTAATCTCCCAGGTAATGAATTGTTTTATTTTAAATTATTCAGGGATGTTAACTCCAACACTCGATTTGGGAGCACCCCGGGAGCAGAAAAAATTTCATTTGGGAGCACCTCGGGAGCAGAAAAATTCCATTTGGGAGCAGAAAAATTCTATTTGGGAGCAGAAAAATTCCATTTGGGAGCACCTCGGGAGCACAAAAAAATAGTTTCCGAGAGGAAAACTAAGATTCGAGATCAGAATTAACATGATTTTGGAGCATAAAATTGAAGATTAAGGAACACAATAAATGCATACAAGAAAAGCAAAGTTTGCAAGCAAACACCATTTGCTAAAAGCAAAACACTATTTGAAAGCACTTTAGGAAAGCTGTGGAAAAAAAAGGGTGTATACAGGCTATGCTATCAGCAACTTGGTAAAAACAATACATATCAGGAGTCAGCAACCTTTCTGTGGTTAAGTCATTTTTTTCCTACTCAAGAACCATGAGTATGATTTGTATGCGGCTTGTGAGCCACAGGTTGCCAATCCCTGTCCCTTTTTTTTTCTTTTTCAGAATTATTTAGGGAATCTTCCTCTCGAAAGAGAGAGCACAAATAAAATGAAAACTAAATTTTAAAACAAAAGCTTCTATCTCATTCTTTGGTTCTATTACAAATCACAAGTAGTACTAAATGGAGATTTTTGAAAACCTAAATATTATACCTCTTATACAACAACACGTAATTGGTAAGCAGTATCGAAAACAAAATAAATTTGATGGTTAGAATAATTAAATGTGTGTACTTTTAATAGCATATGCTTTTGTATCAGTAATTTAACCTCATCTAATATTTACATATTCATCTATAATACTTGAACACAATATACAAAGCAAATGTAAACAAAAAATATTTAATGACTGTTGAGAGAAATTAAGAATTATGGGAAGTTAAAAATTAAGATTATGAGAAATTAATAATGAGATTACAAATTAAGTATCATAAGTTATCTAGTTTTCTATTTATTCTTATTAATTTCTTCTTGAGCTTTTTCATTTTCTTCTAATAGTTTTAATGGTATTGCAAGTCTATCCTTTCCTTCCGTTAATAGAATCTGTCCACTTTCTATAACAGCCAGTGGCGGCTCGTGACCTGCTTCAGTGGTGGGGCCCGAAAAAAATAGTGCCAGTTCAAATCGGGAAAATACATATACATAGAGCTGTGGCGGATCGTTACCCATTTCAGAGGAGGGGGCTTTTTTTTTTTTTTTTAAGCTCGAAAAGGTAAAACATATGAATCGCTTTTGTAAACAGTGTGAATACATAAAAACTTTTCGAATAACAAGTTATGAAAGGCGTATTGATTTCTCCTTTAAGTTTTCATTTAAAGACAGCAGATTTATTTTGCACCAAAAAAACATTTTCCTCCATTTTTCTTTCTCAAAAAGGTACAATATCAATTTAAAAAGAAAAACAAAAAAACAATGCATGTGTACATGTTGAAAAACGAATTGGTCCATAATGTTTCATCTCCAAATAGCAAATCGTGCCCCTTCATAAACAAAAAACGGTGCCCGTTGCGATGATTACCGTAATTTATGGAAGAAACGCCAGCAACGCCGCACCCACGAAAATGAGCTTAGTTAGCTAGAAAATCGTCAAAAACGCCGCAGCCGCGATCGTTGGTGTGTGTGTGTGTGGGTGGGGGGGGGGGTGATCGTGGTCAGAAGTCAATGCCAGATAAAATTCAATGTTTTCTAAAATAATTTCTTAATTAACAAAAAATAAATAAATAAAAAATATGTTGCATTACTTATTAGACCTAATTTATTAAAAAAGCTATTAAGTTGATTGGATATATTTCGGGAGAAATTGGATAAACGGTAAAAAAATCTCCTTTTTTCTCCCCCTTCCCATAGAATGTTTTAAAGTATTTGCCACTATTTTACGAAGCTTACGATTTCTATTTTCAAATAATCAGATATCAATGTTTATATTCACAAAGGCGAATTTATAGAAATAAAAAAATAACTTCTAAAAACCTTCTTGCATCCGCACAAAGTTCGGATAGACTACCAGGCGCTATTAAAATGAAAACAGCAATCGATGTGTGAGAAGAGTCTCCAGTTAAAAGTAAACATCCTCCCCCCCCCCCCGCGGATGGCCAGCTGTTGATTACGTAATGAGCTGCTTCAGCAAATTGTTGCTTTAAACTGAATGTTGTGTAACAACTCTTGATGGTATTTATTTATTATTTTTTATATTTATAACATTGGGATTTATTTTAAAAGCACTCAGCATTTCTTGAGCATACCAATTAGTTGGCAGTGTTTATTCCATAGAGTGCACAGGGTGCAAAGCCGCACGACGAAAAAAAAAAATCTTTCAGATTAACTTTATTTATTTTTTTTTGGGGGGGGGGAGGGGGGAAGGGTTAAACTCGCACCGTGCGCAACATTGACTAATTTTGGCTGAAATTCAGTATTTTAAGAACAATAGAGGTTCATGTGAAAAACGGGTGCATTTAATAGAGGGTAGTGCACTTTTGCGGTATTTTACAGAACTTTAACCCTTCAAAATATATATTCAAAACTTCATTAAAATTTAATTATAGTTCTAAAATGTAGATGTAAAAGATTTACTTCTATTTTTTTTTCTTTTTACTTAATTGAGGAGACATCGGTTGGATGTATGAAGCCATCCACTTCAGAGCACGGGACATGGACCCATCTTAGGGTGCTCTGACTTTCTCCAAAACTGGATCAAAGATCAAACCTCTTTACTATGGGGGTAGGTTTGCATTCTGATTCGCTACGCTGTGATCTGTGCACGCTAAAGAGTACGTGTCGGTGGTGGTGCCATCTTTTGAGAAAATTATCACGAAACGAATTTTTCGATTTTTCGTTGAAGATCGGCTAAAAAAAATTAAAAATATTGTAAACGCCGCACCCGGTAGAAACGCCACTGCGTTTCTTCCATAAATTACGGTACTTGTTTGCCTATCTGGCCGGCCCTGATTGAGGTGACTAACAAAGCCCGACTGGTCCGATTCGGAATGCAGCTTTTGTACGCAGTTTGAATCTTGCTTTACTGCTAACTAGCTTTCCATACACGCTTTAAAAGATAAATGAGCATGGCAAAAATTTAACAAAGAGTCAAAATGACGTATTCGGCGCAGACCGGCGCAAAAATTGGCTAAAAGCGCAGTTCGGCGCACCCTGAAAGAGGCAAAATGACGTATTCGGCACAGACCGGTGCAAAAATCGGCTAAAAGCCCAGTTCGGCACAAGAATTTGTGTTTCGGTGCAGAATTAACATCCCTGATTATTATATAGTTATTGACTAACATGGTATATTAAAATTTTTACTTGACAGGGTGAATTCAAAAATATCTATTGATTTAGATTAATTATATTTCATTAATTAGACATGAGATAATAAGCATATTGACAAAATATTTGATAATCTCATGTTTTGAAAATCAAGCAAGTAAAATTCTATCATTTTCCCAGATTTTATTAGACAGAATTGATTTCTCTAAAAGGGAAAAAGGGGATAGTTTTGAATTAATTAATTTTTTTTTTTTTTTTTTTTTTTTTTTGCCATTATGCTTGCAATGTGGCTTGTGCACTTGTCTTTATATAAAAATTAATTTCTTCAATACCCATTATTTCTCCATTTTGAAACTTTGCATACCTCTAAGTAGAAGATAAACATACATTTTTTTGAAAAAAATCAAAGTTGATGTTTTTGAAAATTTTAAATTTTAAAATTTCATAAAAAATTTTAATTTTTTAAAAATACATTTTATTGTATATCAGATTAATTCCCATACAAAAAGCTTTAAAATGATCTATTAATGAGCACTCTGGCATAATTCGTAACAGAATTATGAATGATTTTATGAATGGCAACAGTGTCAATTTTTGCACTTTTTCCAATTTTTAAAAAATCATAGAAAAAAAAAACTACTGTTCCAAAAAAATGTTTAAATTGGATTTTTCATATACTCCATAGGTACAAACTGTAAACCAAAAATTATTGAAATCTGAGATGTCAAGGTCCAGACCCCTGGCTGATTTGATATGGAATGCCCCCAGTCTAATTAACATTTTTTTTTGTCTCTACCAAAAGAAAAAAAGAACTTTTGTAAAAAAGAAATAAATTAATAAATCCAATATACGCAGCTAGCTAACAATGGAGTATTAATTATGTGTCTGTATAAAGTACACTAATCAAGATACCTTAACACAAACCTTAATTCCATAAATAATTTCATTTAGATATTTTCAATTATACGAGAAACGCTCTAGAAGACATATTATAGCCGGTGATTATAGTAAAGAATTGACCTGTAATCTATTGTTAACACAAAATTCTTACCACATCCAATCACACATGTGAAAACAGTAAGTCAATAAAAACAAAATCCCGGACTTGAATATAGGAGCATCATCGACCAGTAACAATCAGGCGGAATAACGTCAACCTCTCAAAGGAAAATATTCGAATGACGACTTCGACGACAACGACTAGCTATGCTGAGTGACAAATCACGATGCAATCTACTACTAACATACGCAGGTGCACAATATAAACTTAATAATTACGTCTTACAGCGCCATCTTGCAGGCAAATTTTATTTAGCTCTTTTAGCAAGAGTGGTAGAATTCATTGTATATTCATGTCCGTGATACATAACAACTCTCCTACTCGTGTACGTCGTGTACCTACCAGTCGGTGCAATTTTTCGCACCCATGTTCACTGTTTTTGAAGCCAACGACCACGCCTCCTCACTATCCCAGAACATTCGATATCGTCAGTGGCATGCATGTAAATTTTCCGGAACAAAACTGCTGTATTTCTCATTTTCTACTGATTGTACGTAAGTTTATCTTAAAGTCACATCTTTAGGCATAATTTTAATCTTAATTCTGCAATATTTTTACTGTTTATTTTTAAATAATCAATTATTTTTAAACACGTATTATTAATTGGACATCAACAGTATTGATGGAAATTATTCAACTTTCATACTTCTTTCATTACCTTAAACTGTTTGTAGATGCAAAATATTATTATGATAAATGACCTAACAAGGTTAGAGATGGACGCGAGACATCTCGCATCGTCTCGCGAGACGAGACAGAGCCTTGTCTCGCGCGAGATTTCTCGCCTGTCATAAATTTACAAAATTTTCATCAAAATGGATGAATACGTATGTAATTAAATCTTATGGATATTTCATATTTTTCTCTTAAAAAATTAATATTTCTAAGTAAAATGTTTCATCTGTTATTTAAAAATGCCTCTTTCACCATAAGCCGAGCTATGCGAACGCAAATGAATGATCTACTGGAGCGATTACGCAAATACAACATTGGGTATCAGCGGAGCATTCAAAGATCCGTGTTGAGAAGCAAGCCTGGTCAAAAGTCTTTCTTGTTGTCCCTTCTTTTTGATGGTGTGAATGAGCAGGTTAAATCCGGTTTCCCGATTAAATGTGAAACCTTGCACACTAAAAATAATTTTTATAATTATCCCGTCTCCATTGAAACTTTTTATGAATTTACTATTCTCTACATTGGGACCGCTTAGTTAGATTAAAATTTTATTTGCGCGCCATGTCCTGAGTTCTGCATCATTTCTAACAAAATTCAAAGCTTTATATAATTTCAAAAGCAAATAAAACTTAAATTAACCATTCATATTACATTTACGCAATTTCGGAAATAAATGTTTTTTCGATGTCTTGTCACATTATATAAACGGATTAAATCTGAATTTTTATCACTTCAAATGCACATATCAATTATTATGGTAATTAATATATGTACTAATATTCTAATATCTAAGCAATTGTTGTTATTAATATTATTTTCCCATAAAATAGTAATAAGTTACTAAAAATATGGTAGCAAAATCTCAGCTCATAATTTTGCGAGATTCGCGAGACGAGACAGAAAATTTCTCTGCGAGACGCGAGACGAGACAAAGGGGCTCCGAGACGTGGCCGAACATTGCCCCTGCGAGACGAGACAGCCCTGTTTCTCGTCTCGCACGTCTCGAGTCCATCTCTAAAGAAGGTTGAAGTATAAGTATATAATTGTTTCCTCATGTCTAAAGAAGATAATGTTCACTCACTGTCTGTAAATACCTCATATATCTTATTTAACATATTTGAAATTGCATTCTTACTTCTAATACCTGTAATATGACTTTTGTTAATATAATGTGAGCAATTTAATAATTTAGGCTGATGTGAAATAAAAATAAAACTTATTTTTACCCATGTAACAACAAAAATATCTTCCTAGAAATATAAAAGCAATTTTTTATTATAATAAAACAATTATCATGAAAAAATATAACCAGTTTTGCAAAGTATAGTATAATCATAACAATAACTGTTTTTTGTTTCACTTGATGTTTAAAACGCAATGCACGAAAATAAATTTGAAATTATGCGATAAAAAACAAGTTAATACGTGTAAACAATCTTCCATAAACGTAAAATGGATTTTAAAAAAAATTGGTTAGTAACTTTTATATTATTTTTATTAATACTTCCCGGAACTAGTTTTTCAGTGCATCTCTATGCGTTCTTCAATCTTCTGGGATAATGAGGGGGCGCGGCAGGCTTCACTGAAGGCCCGTTTACAACGTATCGTTAATTCAGCAACAGTTGAGGTGGATTCATATCTGCCGCGCCGCATCGCAACCATGCCGTACTGTTTCGCCGTTTTGAACCGTTGGCTGTCCAAGCGGCGAGCTTGCCTTGCCGCAAGTAAATACACCAATGCTCTTAAGTAATTGGCAGGGTTAAGTACCCTAATTTTGGGTGTTTACTTTCCATTTTTCAGTGGTAAGTTTTATATTCTGTGTTAAACTTTAGGGATGTAACGGATACTGATTTTATCGGATATCCGAAGCTCCTTTGGTTGCCCGATCGAATATCCGGCACTAAACATGTATTTAGTTATCAAGTGTTTTCAGCACCAGAGTGCTATTAATTTCAACCTTGCTTTTTATGTAGACACGATTTTGGTACAATTTTCGCATCCAGTCATTTTTGAAATGTGTTTGCCAGATAACGTGAAGGAGGGGGGGCAGGCGTTAATAAAATGTTGAAAGTCGCACAAGGTTTGCCATTTTTGATAAATGATTGCTAAACTGGGTGCCAAAACGCAACAATTTATTATAAATATATTTTGAGTATAGTTAGAAAACGCCTGGTGAATATTGTAAAATAGTTTTAGTAAGCGATTTAAATATAGATGTTAATTCCGAAGAAGTGTTTTATAGAACAGTGAAGACAAATACGGTACACATCATAGATTATGATACACTAATGGTATTTATAAAGGTGAAGTGTAATTTGACTATGCCTGGCGAAAATTGTTAAACAGTTTTGGTAGGCGATTTTAATATAGATTTCTATTCCAAAGAAGTGTTTTATGGAACAAAGAAGGAAAACATGATACACTCATGGATTATGATGCTCACTCCAAAAAGTATTTAAAATGTCTACGAGATATAATTGGAATATCAGGGTGGCTACAGAAATTGAGAAAAAAAGTTCCCTGATTTCCCTAACTATCTTTATCAAATTTCCAGAACTAATTATATACGTACCATAATCTTAGCGCGTAGCCAGAAATTTTTAATGGAGGGGGGTGTTACGACTACTACAACTCATTTCATTCGCATATCCGGTTTCTTGTATGATCCGCATCTTAGAACGAGTCCGAATAAATGGGCTTTTTCGGATTCGTACAGCGATAGTGCCTACATCACTTGAGTCTCGGATTCATATTTCTATGTTCTCGTATGATCTGTATTCTAGTTTCGGATTCGTAAAATGTCTGTGCATCAGTTGAGAATCGTGTGATCCAGAACGGATCCGCGCATCAGATTGGCAATTAAAAATCTAGTTCACTAGGCAAAAACGAAAGTTCCCTGATTTTTAAATATTTTTGCAAAATTCCCTGATATTTCCAGATTGATAAAGTACCCTGATTTTTCCATGATTTCCCTGATCTGTCGACACCCTGAATATGCGTATAGTTCGAATATGCCAGGTAAAGATTTTAAAACAGTAGGATCAGTAGGCGATTCTAAGATAGATTTGGATTCCAAAGATGTGCTTTATGGTTCAAGAAAGAGTTGATTCCTATTTTAACGGCCCTACTTTCGCCAACCTAAAAATTCCTCGCACTTTGGCGAGCTTTGAAATCATGGGTCTCTATGAGTTATGCACAAGTTTCAACGCTCCGTAAATAACTACATGAAAACTAAAGTGAACAAATTAGTGATAAACACACTAGTTAAGCAATTTGAAGACACTTAATTATTAAAACTATATTAATTGGCAACCCAAAATAATTAAAAATGTAACGGAATGCTATACTTACAGGTTGTTCCAAATCGCCATTTTAATTCTAAATTACGATTGCCACATAAATACACAAAATCTTCATGGTTACTGTATATGTTTAATGATCGCCACCTTGGCGAGAGTTGAGGCGTTAAAGTAGGAATCAACCCAAGCAGACAAATGCAGCACACTCATGGATTATGATGCACATTTGAAACAATATTTAAAACGGTGAAGTATAGATGTAATAAACTTGGCGAAGATTGTAAAATAGTTTTAACAGGCGATTTTAAGATAGATTTCGATTCCAAAGATGGGTTTTATAAAAAAGGAAGAAAAAAACTGCTCACTCATGAGTAATGATAATCTTTCCAGCCTAATGGAATAAGGAAGAAAAATAGGGACGACACATAAATTATGATTGCCTTTTAATATATAGCACTTGGGTGCGTATTTAAAATCTGAAAGGGCTTCAGATTTTCCTTTTTTTTTTAAATAAATGACACCAGAACAATAATTGCAAGCATGTTTCACACATCATTAATAACTTACAAAAATTAAATATCTGGTTTTACATTATCAGCCGGTGTGTGTGTTTGTTAGAAATGCAGTGTCAATATAAATGTAAATAAAAGAAAGCATGTTGGTTCTACGTTATCGACCGGTGTCTGTGTTTGTTAGAAATGCAGCGTCAGTATAAAAGTAAATAAAAGAAAGCATGCTGGTGTTACGTTATAAGCCGGTGGGTGTTAGAGACATTTCTGAGCGATTAATTAAAAAAAGGTAAGTGCTTTTTTTAATGAATCTTTGAAATTTTTAAGGTTTTAATGTGAATTTTAAATTGATATTTGATGTTTTTATATTGTCATAGGTGCTATTTGCATACTAACAAGCTATACACACTTAAAAAGTGCAATATATATATTTAATAGTATACATAGATGTATATGTTTGTACATCTGCTCATTCACATCAAAAGCAATTTCTTATTTCAACTACTGGGAACAATTAAAATAATTTAATCAAACTAATATAACCGTTTTGTTTTAAATAAACACAACAACATTAAAACAATATAGAATATTTTTTTAATGTGAAATACTTACATTCTAGACGATTATTCATTTAAGTAAGTGGAGAGTGCAGTTTAGTGTCCAACAGATCTATGAAAAAAGACCGAATTATTAAAATTAATTCATGCCTTTTCCAATGGGTCTGTTAGATTAATGCTCTTCAAATTATGCAGCAGAAATTCATGTAAGTACTGATTCATTCCTATAATTAAGAAATAAATATATAAATAGGGGAACAATTTATTTAGTTCATCACATATCCAACAATTTCTTCACTTATAATAAGCAATAGTCATATTCAATACAAATTAAAGAGGGTTGTAAGTAGTAATCATGCAAAATGATACATTGTAAAACATTTCAAAAATATTCGATCAATTCATAAAAAAATTATAAAACAAAAGTCATACACATTTAGTTATTATTTGTGATCAACTATTCATTATCACATTGAAAAACACCAAAAGTACAACACTAGTATAGGACTAATACATGCCGACATAACGGATGTACGATGTTTATTTACATTCTCAGATCGTTAGGCTTACGCGATTTCAACTATTATCGACGAATTAATTATATTTATAGTCATTCAACGTAACTCTAACGTTATCGTTAGATGAGCAACAGTTACTAGCTAGCACAGTATAGCCAGAGTCAACGTCTACTACAAGCCATAAGCATTCAGCAATAGTTACGTCCGCAACACTAGTAACTAAATATACCGCCCCTCAGCGGCAGTTTCCTCGATAATCAGCTAAGTGTTACTGCGCATGTCCTTGCCGAAGTAACTGTTGCTGAATTAACGATACGTCCGTTTACATGGGAAAATCATGGGGAAAATGGAAAGTCCCGGGTAAAAGCAGAGTATAGGGGAAAACTCGCAATGCATCATGGAAAAGCGAGGTCATCTCTGCATTAGCCCTCCTTTCGACTAGGAATCTTTGTACCCCGTATTTTTTTCCCTATGCAGGGGAAGCGGGGTAGAAAGTAGCGAAAGTTCCGGCATTTACTCCGCATTTGTGTGCATGTAAACTAAGGTAACCATACGTCCTCTAAATTCTAGGACAGTCCCCAAATACAGATCGTTTTTTCATTTTGTCCCCAAAAATACATTGTCCCCAAATTTAAAGATTTGTACATTTTTTCCCTGAAAGTTTCCGTTTAGTTTATTTCTTTCAGAAAAAACTGAAGGAACAAGAAAAATAAACCAACTGAAAGAGCCATCTACTTGGAGAAACAATGAAATTCGATCTCTGAAAACGTTTCTTGTCATTGTGTGTAGCGTCAAACATTCAATAAAGTATCCGACTATGAGCCAAATTTCCCATTTCAGTGTTTTTAATGATTGATTACCTTTCATGAAGAACCATGCTTTAAATATGAAATTGACGTGCGAAAATTTTCTTTTACTCAAATACTTTTTTTTAGAGGGTGTACAAAGTTTCATGAAAAATGATCACAAAATGATCCAATGTAAACAGCAATGTCTTCTGAAAAATACAAATACTGTTCCAAGAGTTAAATTTTGAATAAATTGCAATATTTCAACATGATGTTCCTTTTATATTTCTGGTTTAAATAAATATTTATAAATGAATGAAATACTTCCATTAAATTATTAGAAATAAGAATACACAATGGATATAAAGAGCTATTAGACAGAGTTGAGGCGACCATATTTCTAAACAGAGTGGCTATTCGGACCGGCCGGTGCGGATAGCTTACAGGCTATTCGGCCCGTTCTGTAGTGCTGCCATCTATATTTAAATGTTCGTACTAATAATTCACCAATAATTTATTTAAAATTGTATGTTTACTTAGACCAAAGAAAACGAATTTCGTCCGCAATTTCTATTTTTAAAATTTATATTTAAGCTTTGGTCTGAAATGAGTAAGCTTTTAATATGAGGTATAAAACTACAAAAATTTAAATTCCCGTTAATGAAATTCAGTGTAAGCTTTACAATAAAGGCAATCGTAAGTTTCCGAAAGGTTTGACGACTGGAAATAGAATTGCATGAAAATTCTTTTATACATATTTAATGTATTCATGACGTTATTTTATACGTATGTAAAATTATCAAATGAAACAAACAATTTTGCAAATTTTTATACAATTCCAATTTTAACGATCATTAAATTCATCGGAAATAATCCTCGCTTGTTAACTTTGCTTATTATTTTTTTAATGAATTTTACATATATTTTTATGTAAACTATTATTTTTTTAAACATACTTCAAGTTTGCAATATATATAAAGCTTTGGTTTAATAAAATTTAATTAACTTTTACATAAGGGATGAGGGCTCCTCACGTCGTGTTCGTTTTCTTAAAATAAATTTAATGAGGCAAACAAATACAATTCTAAAGATGTAGTATCTCACGAAAGCAGGGCCCGATTATGAGCATCAGGGGCCTGGGGCATTGATGGATTTGGGAGCCCCATCTATGAAATTTGTTTTACTTTACATAAAATTTTGATATAAAAAAGAATATTTCAGAACAACATTTGAAATTGGGGCCCTGGGCAAAGTCCCTATTTGCCCATTCGATAATAAAGCCCTGCACGAAAGTAACATAAATATAATAAAGTCAATAAAAAACACAGAAATATTATATTCTGCTCCATATATTCAACTTTTTAAACCAATCATGCAATTAAACAGGTTTAGCTTTTCGAAGAATAATTCTTTTATTTTATTTATTATTTCCCCCCCCCCTTCTTTACGCGAAACATTGGAAAGAGAAATTCTAAAATGAAGGCAATATAAATTAGTTTATTTATTAATAGGTATTTCATTTAATTTTTTGTAACCATGTCCATGTATAAATGTTTTTGGAGTGCTGTAACATAGCTCAAATATAATTTTCACAGTGACCTTTTGTGTGCTAAGCAGATAATATTTTTGCACTTATTTAATTGAACAAACTAGTGTCAGGTTTAACAATATAAAAAAATCTGGAGTGACTCCACTCGACTTTCCAAACACTTACGATTAAGATCATTACCAAGCATTTTTATAAATTTTAATCGATGAATAATTCAAACATATATACCAAATTGAAGCTCAATGGAATGCGCCGTTTAAACGCTAGCGCACTTTCAAGAATTTCCCTCCATAGGCCATAATGTAAAAGAAATCTTCGTCGTAGCCCTGTAGAAAAACTGTAAGTCCTATGCGTACCAAACTCAATACCGGTCTTGCGACGGTGGTTTGCAACATATATACCCAATTAGAGCTCAATCCAATGCCCCGTTTAGGAGCTATCGTGTTCACTCACATACACACACACATACATACATACACCTCGTAAAAATAGCATAAATGAATTCAGAAGACCTCAAAACGTGTCACCAAAATCTCGAAGTCGAATTTTTACTTTCCGAACATGTACCCCTCCAAAAAAAGTATTCGAGCAAGAGAGAAATTTCCTACGTTGGTTTCGTATATTAAAAATTATTTATCATAGAATATGAATTAGGCTATGTATAAATGCGACATTTCGTATTTCCGTAAAGTTGTGCATTTTTCAAAAACTCAATTATTATTCGTAAATCTAATATAG
Organism: Cheiracanthium punctorium; assembly: GCA_038373885.1. Classification (NCBI taxonomy): domain Eukaryota; kingdom Metazoa; phylum Arthropoda; class Arachnida; order Araneae; family Cheiracanthiidae; genus Cheiracanthium; species Cheiracanthium punctorium. The sequence goes on along the minus strand of JAWZYV010017120.1, from coordinate 7,107 downwards.
GAAATTTCTCTCTTGCTCGAATACCTTTTTTGGAGGGTGTACCATGTAAGGAAAGTATTGTAATCATGAAAAAAATCGAATTCGAGATTTTGGTGTATTTACACGTTTTGAGGTCTTCTGAATTCATTTATGCTATTTTTACGAGATGTGTGTGTGTGTGTGTGTGGGCGCCGGCAGAATATTTCCCAGGGGGGGCAAAGACTACTCCAGGGGGAAGCAAAGACTACTCAAGGGGGGGGGTAAAGACTACTTCAACGTATGGTTACCATGTTGGAAAGAGCAAAAAGCAGGGGAAAACACTGCATACAAAAATCCAGGGGGGGGCATTTACCCCCCTTGCCCTATGCTGCCGGCGCCCTGTTTGTGTGTATGTGAGTGAACACGATAGCTCCTGAACGGGGTATTCGATTGAGCTCAAATTCGGTGTATATGTTATAAACCACCGTCGCAAGACCGGTATTGATTTTGGCGTGTATAGGACTTTTAGTTTTTCTACAGGACTACGACAAAGATTTCTTTTACATTATGGGAGGAAATTCTTGAAAGTGCGCTAGCGTTTAAACGGTACATTCGATTGAGCTCAAATTGGGATACATGTTATAAACCACTATCGTAAGACCGGTATTGATTTTGGTGTGTATAGGACTTAGTTTTTCTACAGGGCTACGACAAAGATTTCTTTTACATTATGGCCTATGGGGAGAAATTCTTGAAAGCGCGCTTAGCGTTTAAACGGTGCATTCGATTGAGCTTCCATTTGGTATGTATGTTTGAATTATTCATCAATTAAAATTTATTTAAATGCTTGGTAATGATCTTAATCATAAGTGTTCGGAAAATTGAGTGGAGTCACTCCAGATTTTTTCATGATTACAATACTTTCCTTATATGGTACATGTTCGGAAAGTAAAAACTCTCAGGTCATAAAATGAATGATTTTTAATTTTAAATAGTTATAAGCATAGTACATTTAAGATTTTAAATTTTCACTTTGCATTGCGCTAGTTACAAGTACAGTTGCACACATTTAAGTAAATTTTAAAAATGTTTCCCCTAATACAACACATTCTCATAACATTTTTCTTTTTTAAGTTTTATGAGCACTTTGTCCTATGGCGTGAAATGGTAAAATGAGTAAGTATTCTTATAGATAAATTGTCATATTTAAAGAATATTAAGCAAAATACTAAATAAACAATGACGTTATTTTATATATTTTGCAGCACTTATATTTAAGTAATTAGCATTTCATTTGTTCTATTCATACATTTAAAACATCGAAAATTGGTTCTCAGAATTCAGTATCATCAGTATTGTCACCAGTCATTCAAGGATTCTGACCTACCGTGCGGCTGTCGATCTGGAGCTTTGGTCGGTTTTCTCTAGATGTCACGTGAATAAGCGTTTGAACCCCTTAGAAAGTTTGCCGCCTGAGACATCCCTTAGACAGATTATCCCAAGTGTAGTGTTTGCCTTAAATACACAATGCAATACAATGTATCCATTCATTTTACTATCAAATGACCAAAGAGAATATGGCACTGCGAAATATTCATAAAAGTACTGTATGATCTGTTTTGCATAAATGTTATCGGTTATGTACTAGTAGAGTTCAGCCATTATAAGAACGGACTAAGGTATCCTCCTCCATTTTTCCAAGCACATATACTTCTTCAGAAAAAAAAGGTACTATACAATTACCAATATATCAAATTAACTATATTGTTTTACTAAACAAGAACAAGGGTCGCTGATCATACTGCAATACAATAAAATAAAAGGCAAGTCGTTTCGAAATAGTACCCTACACTTTTGAGTACCATCTCTTATCTTCCATATGACAGTAAATCAACATTAAATGAGTACTAATGAATTGAAAGTTTAAATTTTATTAAAATGTAAATATGTAACCATAGGAAGTCGGGAAAAAACGCACAATATTGAAGGGGTTATTTTTTTAGATGAGCAGGGGGGGGGGCGTGAAATAAAAAAATGTAAGGCAGGAGTGGGCACACGAAAGGGCGCAAACAGAAGTACTTTCATGTATTTTGTATTTATCTCCATTGAAAATTGACATTCAGGTAATTTTCCAAGGACAGTTGTCTGATTTATAAGTGCACAGTATGCACAGTAGCCCCATTGCCCCCTAGGTTTTGGTGAAGTGAAATTTTTTTAAGCATTTGAATTTTTTTGTATCCGTTTTGCAGTAAAATGTTTCATACTCTGAAAGCCCCCCCCCCCCAGTAGAAACATTAGTATTTTCACTTAAATCCTGGTTTCAAATCAAATTTGTAGAAGAGTGGGGTGAAGGCGCTTTTTCCAGCTTCACATTAAAAACATAAAGAATGTAGGAAAAACTCTAACGGAAAAAACGCCAACCAGAAAAAAAAACTAATCCTCCCTTCACCCCCCCCCCTTTAAACCAATAATTTTTACTTAAATATTGTACATGAACTTATTTCGTTGTTCAGTAAATATGATAATATATTTAATCAAATATTGGCTTGCCCCCAAATTCTTTTGTTTTTGAGTAAAGGAGGTGCTTTTGTAATTTCAGAGCATTCAATTTTAATCTATTATCATATTAATCACAAAAATTTAAAACCAAGCCACATGTCAAGATCATGAAGGTCATAAAAGGGAGGAAAGGAGGGGAGGGAAATCTTCCCTTCTTTTTCCTGGAAAAAAGGAAAGATTCCTCCAACAAAAGATACTATGACCGTCGGAAATAGTGTACGGTCAAGCAATTTCTTTGAGGTTGATTCCTGTTCAACTCACAAAATACATGTACTGTACAAACATTTTACATTTAAGAATATTATACCCAGTAAAAACATTTAAAAGCTATGTGATAATAAATATTTTATCACATTTTTTATATCAGCTATTCTATCTAGAAAGATACATCCTTTTATTGAGATTTTTTTAAACAAAATATTCAAAATTATATAAATGAAAATTTTTAAAAGCTGAATAGAAACTGAATTGACTTCAAACGATTTATTTAAATTTTAATGAAACTTAAAATCATAATAATTTCATTTTTTTTCTCTAAAATATTTAAATCATTTTTATTTCCTAGTTTTGTGGAACTTCTAAATAGTGATGAATTATATATAAATGACAATAAAACATTCAAACTAATATCAAAATATTCAGAAGCCATGTGCCTCATATTAACTAAAATCTTAAAGGTAATATGATATATTCTCTTGAAAATAATAAAATAAAGAAATAATTTAATTACTGAATTATTAATTTAATTAACTGATTGTTCAATTTGTGTGTATTCTTAGGACAAAGTCCTAGTCATTCGGTAACAAATTATAACATTTTCGAAAATTTTAAATACCATCTCTCACCTAACAGGCAATCCTAAAAAAAGAATATAAGACTCTACAGATTTAACATGCACGTTCTCTGTAATATATTACCACCTTTAGTCTGATTCGTAATCAGTTATGGATTATTATTACTGGTTTTCTTTTTATAAGTGCAAGAGTTTACTCTGATTCATGGTAATTTATCATTTAACTCTTTGGTTTTAAATAATAATTCTTAAAAATAAAGGATTTATAAGTATACCGTTACCGGGTGATTCAAAATAGATGTTAAGGCAATTATTTTTTAAACCGTAAGTGATCGAAACATACTTCCAATTAGAAAAGTTCGTCAAATTAAGACTAGCTTTCAGATATGGCATTTTTTTTTACTAGGGGTGGTGTACATTTAAAATACGAAATTTAGTTTTTATACGGTCCCTCTTTCTTACCCTTTATATTTAGAAGAATGTTGCTCTTTGTCTAAGAAAATTAATGAAACAAATCCCGTGTCTCTAAGTGAAATAGTTAGCGAGAAAATTAATTTTGAAAATGATGACTTATACCACTTTACCTACGGTGTTGGCGTCAGTTTTCAGTCAGTTTTAATATAAATTTTAAAAATAGAAATTGCGGACGAAATTCGTTTTCTTTGGTCTAAATAAACATACAATTTTAAATAAATTATTGGTGAATTATTAGTATGGACATTTAAATATAGATGGCAGCACTACAGAACGGGCCGAATAGCCTGTAAGCTATCTGCTTTGGTCGGTCCGGATAGCAACGGCCATTTCTAAACAGTATTTTGGGGACAAGTCAAGCATTGTCCTCGAATCGAAGGAAAATTTGGGGACACTAGAAAATATTTTTGAGGACTTATTGGAGGACACAACATATTACCATGTATTGCTGAAATATTGCAATTTATTCAAAATTTAACTCTTGGCATAGTATTTGTATTTTTCAGAACACATTGCTTTGCAGGGGAAAACTCGCAATGCATCATGGGAAAGTGGGGTTGACTCTGCATTAACCCTCCTTTCGACCAGGAATCTTCCTACCCCGCATTTTTTCCCCTAAGTAGGGGAAGCGGGATAGAAAGCAATGTAAGTCCCGGGATTTACTCCGCATTTTTGCACATGTAAACGGGCCCGTTGTGTCCTCGAATAAGCCCTCAAAAATATTTTCTAGTGTCCCCAAGTTTTCCATGGATTCGAGGACAATGCTTGATTTGTCCCCAAAATATTGTTTAGAAATTTGTTCACCTTAGGGCCTGTCACGGACTAAGAGGGTACAGGACAATCATCCAAGCATTGTGAAAGAACTCAATGAAATTTGCCTAAAAGGTAGCGCTGGGAGTCGTAACCATTAATTTTTTGGCGCATGCGTCGTGTGCTAGTAGCTAAAACGTAAACAAATATCGACGGAAGCACCGCGCGGGAGATGCTTACGCTGTCTGTCGTCAGAGGGCGCCCATGCCGTTAATCATTAAAAGGGGGTCGCATATTTTCCTTTCAGAGGCTGACGCAGTTTCGCCCGTCTGCCGCTTCCCGATTATCGTCCTAAAGGCTCTTAAGGTGGATTCATATCTGCCGCGCCGCACCGCAACCATGCCGTACTGTTTCGCCGTTTTGGACCGTTGGCTGTCCTCGCGGCGAGCTTGCGGTGCCGCAAGTAAATACACAAATGCTCTTCTGTAATTGGCTGTAGCTGTAAAAGCTCTTCTGTAATTGGCTGTAGCTTTGCGGTCTCTGCGGAATATCTGTTCTCGCCAGATAATGCGCAAACCCTCGGCGCTCGCCGCGCGGGCGCCGTGTTGCTCCGCCACGTGACGTCATTGCGGCGTCTTAGCGGTGCGGTACGTCCAGTATAAATCCGGCTTTAGTCCGTGGGCCTGTTTACATGTGCAAAAATGCGGAGTAAGTTCCGTGACTTACACTGCTTTCTACCCCGCTTCCAACTACTTAGGGGAAAAAATGCGGGGTAGAAAGATTCCTGGTCGAAAGGAGGGTTAATGCTGAGTCAACTCCGCTTTCCCATGATGCATTGCGAGTTTTTCCCTGTACTCCGCTTTAACCGGGGCCATCGCTAAGCAACGGGCCTGCTTATGAGTTGCCATCGCTAAAAATGAGTTTATCATTGAGGCCTGTTTTCCCCAGTCACTGTATTCTATTTTATTATTCTAAGTATTATAAATGTTATATTATTTTAAAACAATTTTTTTATACTTTTGTCATACTGAAGAACTTTAGATGTAGGTAATCGTTTTGTGAATCTTGCGACATTTTCTTTCATGAAAATTTATCCTAAAATTCGAACATTTTGCTCTGAATGTAAAGGTAAGTGAACGAAAGGTAGAAATTCTAAAAATATGTATGTAAATCATGTTTAGTGAATAATTACACATGTTTTATTTATAAATAAATTATTTTAATGAGAAATCGTATTACGTGAGTAGTTTTTATTCTTGTAAATAAGCAAGACGTTGTGATACTATTTAGACAATTTAATTTTGCCAGTTGAAAATGTTATTTATCAGTTATATATGCCTTGATTATGTGATTCAGACTTACTTCTGGTACAGTGCAGAAATACAGTAAATTATTGATTTTTGCCCGTTTATACAGAAACTTCAAATGTAGTTAATATTTTGTACAAGAGTTCATTATGCTTGCTCAATTCCAAAGTTCGATTGAGAAAGCGACAAAAGAATATCATATACTACATGAAATGTCTTTATTAAAGAATAATTAATTCGGGGATCGCGCTATAGAGCGTATTTCTCCAATATACAGGATATCCCGAAAACACTGAAATGCGCTTTAATACATCATTTGTTAAAGAGTAATCTTGAATTGTTTAAAATAACGTAGGAAATACGACTACGTTCATGAAATATTCATTATAAAAATGTCTTTCTCATTTGTGTATTTAGTTATTTTAAAGTATATTAAATATCCACTTGTGAAACTGGAATAAGCTATCGTGAATCACGAGAGTAAGCGCTACTTTGTTTTTCCTTCAAATTATATGCATCTATTTTCTTTATGTACACTTATGTCCATAAATTAAGGATAATTCAGAATCACACAGAAATTGATCTCTAAAATAAAAATTTCACCTGTGGAATGATCACACACATCTTGAAGAAAAATATGCAAATTACAGGAAACCACCAGATAGCGTGGATGGTACGTCACAATGACGAGAGTGTAAGAGAGGGGTATATAAGGAATGGTGGCAAAGAAGTAAAATTGTTCACAAGCGCTGTGAAAGCCTTTCAGTGCAAAAACCGCATAGTTATGGCACAAAGGAGGCATTTGGATGATGTTTTACGTGGCAGAATTATCGGACGACTGGAATGTGGACGTACCCAGCTGGAAGTATCCGAGGAACTTGGAATCGCCCAGAGTGTCATCTCCAGGCTTTGGCAACGATTTCAAGATGATGGTAATGTGAGTAGACGTTACAGCACAGGTCGCCCCCGAGTTACAACGCCGAATGAGGACCACTATTTGGCAGTTACTGCCAAAAGAAACAGACGGAGTACAGCATCAGACCTGTCTCGTCAGCTCTCTTCAGCTACCGGTACGACAGTTTCAAGGCAGACCGTGTACAGACGCTTAGGGCACATTGGTCTATATGCTCGTAGGCCCGTCAGATGTGTTCCACTTACCGCAACTCACTGTCGCCTGCTATTAACCTGGAGTAGAGAGCATGCATTGTGGACACCGCAACAGTGGTCTTGTGTGATTTTTTCCGACGAGTCCAGGTTTAGTTTGGA